>OU565276.1:5572544-6197544 GCA_913789895.3 Seladonia tumulorum
TACAACAAACGTATACAATACAATCAATAATGTATTAATATAATTGATTCATAAAAAAATATAAAAAAAGGCCGAAAAAATTAGCTTTGAAAAGGTTGTTTCAATCGAATAATCGAACAGTTTCACAATAAGCTTTTTTGCACGAGAGTAAATTAATGATAAATTATTCATTTTTCATGAATAATTAGTAACGAAAATGTTCGACAATAAAGTTTAGTTGGAAAGATATATTGGTACTCACACATTCTCTCTTCCTTGAAGAAGTCACACTCCGTGATGAGCAGGATTAATTATTCTACCACGATTAATTACGTTAGCCTTATTCTTTTGTTATCAATGTGTTCAAAGCTTAAAGCAGAGGCGAAACGGGACGGCTAGCCGACTGGGTTTCCAAGCCCATAGAATCAACCCCGGATTCTTACGCGAGGCGACACCATCCACCTGCCTGGACGTCGTAACGCCAGGACAGATGCGCCCCTTCGCTTAAAACGTGATTCCAACTCGCGAGTATACACTCCACGAGCTGGCCGCTTTAAGTATAGACCGAAGCCTAGTAACGCTGGCATTATCTGCCAGAGATGGTGCGCTGCGGTCTTTTGGCTGCGAGGTCACCCCTACTTGAAGAGTAGGTGCGGACCTCCACCGTCCCGATCGAACTTCTCTATTAATCACAGATATTCAAATCTCTAACAAAATACAACTTTGAACACATCGACAACAAAATTGGCTAACGTAATAATCGAAAGTAGTGGTGCAATGTTGTGCGCAAACTTTCATTCTTGTTTCGACGTTCTTCGTTCTTCGATGAATTACTATAGCCTTATTACTCTTGTTTCCAATACGACTACATTACCAGCATGCGATAAACGAAACGAATTTAGCCCTTTGCGGTCGGAAGGCGACTCTCAGTCGCCACGGCGTTTCGCGCGACAGGTCGGATGGCGAGTGAGAGGCGCCAATCGGTGTTTATGTTAGATTACGTTAGCTCCAAGCTATAGGAACGCAGCATTGGTACTTGGAAAGGTTCCTTAGCTGTTTATATTCTTTCGTATGAAGTATTAAATGACACATCTTAACGGAGATAAGATAAAATTGGTAAAAGGTAGTAGTGGATCAGGTAGTAGCAGACACAAACCGCTATGCTGCAAGAAAGTTAGAGGAAACAGCGTTATCCTCGCGATCAATTTGGCACACGTGGTATAATGTCACGAATGCAGAATTTTTGGCGTTTATCGCAGTTATAGTAAATATGGGGACAATAACAGCGGCCAATCTGAAGGAATATTGGTCAAAAGACCCTACAAGTAATATTCCATTTTACCCGAATACATTTTCGAGAGAGCGGTTTAGCCAAATTTTTTGGATGCTACATGCAGAGATAGTTTCAGCGCAAGGTAGCAACACCAGAACACGTTTGCAACTGATAACTGGCTACCTTGATTACATAAAATCCAGACTTTTGAACCATTTCACACCGGACAAAGAAATTTGTGTTGATGAATCTGTCGTCAAATTCAAGGGACGGGTTTCATTTATTACATACAACCCAAAAAAACCGACTAAATGGGGCATCCGAATATATACACTGGCAGATTCTGGTACGGGATATATTTGCGGAATTTTACCGTATTATAGCAGCCTTACAACACAAAAATTGATAAGACCGGACCTTCCAGTATCAACAAGAATTCCGTTGCATTTATACACAATGATCATTTAATTTGTAAGATCATTTTATTTGTACCTGTAAGGCGCCCGTCACCTTCGCGAAAATCGCTCCGACCTGCCACCTCGCTCGGCCGAAAAAGCCGCCGACCGCAAAGGGTTAGATATAAAGAAGTAGAGGCGATACGAGACGGCTAGCGACTGGGTTTCCAAGCCCATAGAATCAACCCCGGATTCTTACGCGAGGCGACACCATCCACCTGCCTGGACGTCGTAACGCCAGGACAGATGCGCCCCTTCGCTCAAAACGTGATTCCAACTCGCGAGTATACACTCCACGAGCTGGCCGCTTTAAGTATAGACCGAAGCCTAGTAACGCTGGCATTATCTGCCAGAGATGGTGCGCTGCGGTCTTTTGGCTGTGAGGTCACCCCTACTTGAAGAGTAGGTGCGGACCTCCACCGTCTCGATCAGACTTCTCTACTTAGACTTGAATATCGAAATATTGAATATGAAAAATATCGCGGGAATCTACATGCTGGCAACCAAACCTAGCTAGCTTCCCATTCCCCATTTCTATCACCGAAAAAAAAAAAATATCGAAAAAAGTGAAATACGCTCCGAGCAAGTACACCAAATAATTCGGAAAAAAGTGGTAACGTTATTTGAGAAACCTTTATCGCATGTTGGGACTCTACAGAGATGTATATCAGACCGGTCTGCGCGCTCAAAGAGGAGATTCTACAAATTCCAATGGCCGGGCACGAAGAGGACGGAGACCTAAGGCTTACGATCGTACTTCTGAGCCCATGTGGCATGGCGCATTCGGGGAGACACCATGCGACAATATCTCTACAATTACGATTATACGCGTTAGGATACGAGACCAGAACCACCACCGTCCACGGCAGGAGTCCACCTATACCCTTGTTCGGCGCCACAGTAAGCCAAAGGAATCAAAAGAATCAACCTCCGGGCTGCAAGCAGGTGATTGCTGGGTACCAACCGAAGCCAGCAATCGAAATCGAGTGTACCGGGTAGAAGAGCGGGTACATATACATCTAGTGTTGAGTCACATTACCAACATTCCGATAAAATGACTATTCCCAAATACCGACCAAACAATTTAAACGAATTTTAATTATCGCATGACATTGACCTCCAAATGTGGAACCTCGACTGATATAGGCGCTTTGGGGTATGACCGGCGTAATAGCCGCGGTCTGGTTTGTGCAGGTCTATTAGGCGGGCCATGCCTATGGAATTAGCTTACCCTCCACCAAAATGAGCTAAGCTAGCGACTAGTGGTTTTTCAGGCCACTCGGATTACTATAGTATTTACTAGATCCGTAGATCTAGATACTATATCCGTACACTGCGGCAACATTCACCCTCTGGTCGTAGTTAACGCCAGTTGAGTGCGTTCCCTCCCTTCGCCCAGGGCAGGAGTTCCGCTTCTGGGTCAAAGGGGAGGAGCGGTTGAAAGAGGCCAGGAACGCTGGCTATGCCAGAAATGCTACCACAGCGGTCATGAGCTGCGAGGTCTCTAAACCTCCACTTAGCTAATTTTGGCTCGTCTATTTTAGACAGGAGGTATGAAATAGCTATGGCAAAGTCGAGTAGCCAAGTCTTTTATGCGATAATTTTCCATGAATCTTTGTTTACAATGGATCCAGCTAGGCAAAGGATAGATGCAAGATGCATCAACCAATGCACCCTGCCCGATACAACAACGTATGCATCGGAAGCGTGACTGGTTCATCCATCTTGCATCTGTAACATCGGTATGACTCTACTTTAATGCGCGAATATTATACCCTCGAACAAAAACAAATGACTCTACTGCTGGATCGTTTTATCCGAAGTGAAATGGAGGATCGCGCTCTAAGAGATCGTTACAATTATGTCGGCTGATAGTAATATAATAATTACGACGCGGACCTGCCGGTAAAACCTCTGAGTGTCGCAAGGGCCTCAACAATAAAGCCCACGTTGCCTAAGCACGGCCAGATTGTGTACGCCTTGTTGAGGCCCAAGACCTCGCCTAATCCTCTAGCAAGGTCGAGCTGTACCATCGCCAGCTCTCCGATCTACCCGACAGAGGGGTACGCGTAAAAACTATCCTTCAAACGACTTGTAACGATCTATGATTTCCATTAAATTCAATGATTTTGACAAATCAAAGATCCATCCATTTCACTTCGTCGCACCTACCTACAAGCTTGGCACATGTTATAACATGTATACATTTAATATTTAATCGCGGGTTGAACATATATATATTACAACATAAATATAATATATATAATATATAAATATATTATACATACATATATAAATTATTGTATATATAGATATGTCATATTCTCGACCCGGGGTCTCGCTGGGTTTCCCCAAAAAGCCAGCGGCGGAGTAAGTATTTACACCGGGGAAAACATGTAAGGGATGCGGGAGATTGCGGCACATGACGGCAACAGCTCAGTCCCCAGACCGACTGCGGCCCATAAGGACCGCAATACTAAGTACCGGAGACCGCATGTTACCCCCATGGGTCACAGAGTATCTCGAGCGAGGCATTGCGGCACATGACGGCAACAGTTCAGTCCCCAGACCGACTGCGGCCCATAAGGACCGCAATACTAAGACCGGAGACTGCATGTTACCCCCATGGGTCACAGTACCTCGAATCCCAGACAATTTTCGATATCAACGAATGAAGCCAAACGCATATCGGCGAGTGAACTCAATCGGTTATCAGCAAACCCCAATAATGTAAATACATACCATCCACGCACAAATTCCTTTAAAGACATCCATAAAAGGAAATACCCGAGAAGCGGGTGGAAATAAACAAACAAAGCCAAGCAATCAAACTCTAATGATAATTTAAAATGTTCCCGAACCCTAACGATAAACTCTAAACGTATCCTAATCCCTACGATATGGAAACAAGAGTAATAGGCTATAGTAACAATGGAAGTTATGTATAGATGAAGACCTGTTGAACACAAAATACAAATTCAATTGATCTCTATCAAGTGACAAGCGAGGAATAAATAAAAATTTCATATAAATTGTGCAAGTAATCAGGGACAGTTATGTCAGGGTGAAGTGTGGCATTTCATTTATCGCAACACTAAAAGGCAGGATTTTCTACCGTTTGCATATCGGAAAACATTCATATTAGATCGATATGAATCTCCAATTCTTACTGTATCACGCGAGCAGGGAAATATACTTCGCGGTTCCTACTATTATTACAAATTCGAACATTGCAAAATCAGTTTTCCATGGTGCAACGAACACTGAATTCCATCGACAAAATTACTGCGCGGTCCCTACGTAAAGATACCCCGTCTTTTACCTTGCGGGCCGACGAGGCGTTCGATACGCTATACATACACAAAGTGTATGTCTTCTAACCCGATCGGACCGCTACGTTAAAAAAATACATGCTTTGTAAAACGCAGTGGTAGGTTCTTAGCATTTAGCGCTCACACACCATCAAATAGCTAAGGCACACGTCGCTACGTTCAGGTGAACCTACAGTGATTTCCGCCATCGTAAGGCACGTCAACACCATGGCTCGCACCGCATTAGATGCTAATACAATGGTCACCATGGCATTGTCGTGCGTACCACCACAGGTGACGTAACTTAATACGTCTTCTTTTTGTGTATGGTACTGTCATACGAAAACGGATACACTTGTTCCATTGCTGGAACGACAAACGAATCGTGTGTTAGGACACACCGCGCGGAATCGAACGTAGCAACATGCACCGTGATTTTGCGCTAACTGCGACCTGAGAACGTACCAATACGTTTCTTTTCTCGACGTGTAGCGGTCCGGTGGACACATGCTCCACATTGCAAAAACTTTAAACAGAACTCGAGCAATATAACTCGAAAATCTAAACAACAAAATCTCTAGAATTCAATGTTCGTATGCATTATTGCGCAACTAATTCTGCAATGTTAAACATTTACTTTTATATACGCGGTCGCGAGTATAACCATTAAATCACAGGTTTTACGTTTTCCAATATGCAAGTTAATCCTGCCTTAATACAACGCGTTGGTATTTTTCGCAACACTAAGACAATCGCGATATCAAATTCGCAACGCTAATTTTTCAAACAGAATTGTTTTTATTAATTGATTCGCGAGGCATGCAGGAGGAGTGACAAAGTCTATTGGTGAAGAGACCCGGCTCATCCACCATTTTACTTTGTCATTAACAAAAGCGGTAAGTAAAAAAATTCTGTTTTATTTTTTCGCAACGCTAATTCAACCCGTTGTGATTTTTTCGCAACTCTATTCGAAAACGCGAATGCCTGCACCATACCAGGGAGGGTTCGTTGCAGCTCGAGCATGGGCGCCTGAAATATCGAAAATGACTCGAAATCAAACGCGATTCTTTTTTGTTGCGCAACGCTAATTCAACGAACAGAGGAATGAAAAAAAAACTACTTTACTTATAAAAGTTCTTATCAAATCTTTATATTTTAAAAATTGCCTCAAGTAGCAATAAAATTGAAATGAAATGGAAATCCCGATTTAATTCGCAACACTAAACTAGAAACAATCTAAATCGCGAGTATCTTCGCAACACTAACTTTGATCCTCCTTGTTCAAAATCATTTAATACAACGCGTGTTTTTTTTTCGCAACGCTACTGCAAATCGCGGATGTGCCCATCTCAGCTGATCGTTGGGGCGGCGAGGCCTGCCCATTGATGCAACTAACTACTTTTCTACAACTACTTCAAATATTTCTACTGACGAGTATAGTGACAAGGTAGTAACGATACAACACATGCAGTTGCTGCCCTCTTGAATGACAGTTTGTCGGGCCTCTTCTTTTTCTTCGTGGTCCGCCGAACATCTGAAACCCTAAACGTGCTCGCAGGGAAAACGATGGACGACTTTCGAGACGAATCACAAGTCTCGAGAGAAGTCGATCGTTCCCCTGGTGCAATCGAGCAGGTGCGCAACGTTTCGAGGCCCTAATCCGCGCGCGTTTACGTTCGCGTCCGCGTCCGCGAAAAGCTATGCGAGCAAGAAGAATCGAAGACGAATCATCCATCGAACGTCATGCCTCGTTCGATTTCGATTCGAGAACGATACTTCAAGCTCTTCCAGGAACTGACTACCGGTCGAATCGCGGCCTACCCGAAAGAGAAAACGGTAGCCAGCCCCGGCCCCTACCTACTTAAAATTAGCATTCACACCAAGAAGTCAAGTTACCTAACCCTACCTAGTCCTATATTTAAAAAATGGCAAAAAATACAAGCACACCAACACATTAACTCAACGATTCCCATTCAGACGCCAGGGTGCAAAAGCCTAATACCTAGAGAGCACGTCCCGGGACGCCTCCGACACCCTAACGTCGAAACCTCATACAAACACAGTTAAGGTACGTACCACTTTCACTGAAATCGACTGACAATGGTAGTGACCTTTGCGATATAAATCGGTAAATTGAAATAACAAACTATTTTCGAGACTCAATTGAACTACGTGTAATTCTGAATGTTACAAACGTGGTTTTTAGAAAACGTGGTTTTTTTACTCGCGAACATATTCCATGAAGATCTATGTAGCATGTCACAGATCGACAGGAATATGCGTTATTGAATCTAATTGAAAGAACCGACGCAATTCCACTGCCTAATCGCACACACACACACAAGTGGAAAATACGTCGTGCACGATACACTGGCCATTGTCAGTCGCCACACAAATATATATTATGAAAACAATATTCCGTGTGCCCGTTGCTCTCATCCTCCCGAGTAGCACCTGGGCACGCGAGAGGATTTGAGCAACGAACAGGGAACCTCAATATCCTGAAAATCCTAACTAAAAGAATTCATTAGTATACGGGCTAATATTTATACAAACTTGCAAAAAAAATTGAATCGAAATTTAAAGGTATTTGAAGATCATTAATCATTCAAAGAATTAATAGAAAACATTAATCGTTAAGCAAAAAGACAAAGATTTTAATTAATTTAATTTAATGATTTGAAATTTTTAATAAAATATTAAAGAACCCTCGGTCGATCCTTTCAACAAAGCAAAGTTTCGAAACTATTGAAAGAGTACTATACTAAATGTAATGTACTCGAGAAAATAATCCAAGTTAAATTGATATGTGTATATGCTTTGTCTCGAGGATCTATCCGTCGCGAATCGTCTTTTTGTACGCAAGAGACCCAGTGCTTCTGAGCAATTCGAAATAATTTTAAGAAACGATCTGTATTGAATTTTAAATGAATTTAAAAAATCAATAATTATCTTAAAGTTAAACAGCAACTTTATTTCATTTCAAATATATTTCAAAGATAAATAATTATTTTGATAATAAAAAGTTACTCTTGTTATTGGTATACCAAATTACGGAAGATTTTTATCTTCCCGAAAGGTGACTCCGTTATAGAAATTATTTTATTAAGAAAAAAAAAACGCGACGTACAAAAAGACCCTACCTACCTAGGAAAGATATTACTACCCGCGTGGAAAACGCCTGGCGTTTTCCACGGTCACTATACTCGTAAAAAAATCAACTACTAATCAATTATAGTAATAAAAAAGACAGTTGTTTGTGCACTTACTACTTGTTGGGGGGATGCAAAAGCTGCGTTAAGAATCGTTCTGGAATCGTTCTGGAATCGTTCTGGAATCAAAAAAAGGAACAAGATGTTAAAAAATGGTTCGTACAATTCCATCAATAAGATAGTTTAATTGGAAATATATGTCTTTTGATACTTACATTCTCTCCCCCTTGAAGACAGCACTACGATGCGTTGTATTACGTTAGTCTTACTGCCCTTGTTTTCAATATATTCAAAGTGCATTATGAACAAATTCTATCTAATTCGGTAGAGGCGAAACGAGACGGCTAGCGACTGGGTTTCCAAGCCCATAGAATCTACCCCGGATTCTTACGCGAGGCGACACCATCCACCTGCCTGGACGTCGTAACGCCAGGACAGATGCGCCCCTTCGCTTAAAACGTGATTCCAACTCGCGAGTATACACTCCACGAGCTGGCCGCTTTAAGTATAGACCGAGGCCTAGTAACGCTGGCATTATCTGCCAGAGATGGTGCGCTGCGGTCTTTAGGCTGTGAGGTCACCCCTACTTGAAGAGTAGGTGCGGACCTCCACCGTCTCGATCGGACTTCTCTACTATATGCAACTTTTAAATATATCGAACACAAGGGTGGCTAACGTAATATTGAATGTTGTTTTCCTCGAGTTAAGGTAGCCTGTAAAATATAAATATGAGATATATAGATTAAAATTCGTTTAGAAACATACGACAAATATATAAAATGCAAATAAATCAACAAATAATTCACATAATTGACTCATAAAAAGATATTAAAAAAAAGGTCGAACCGCGATTAAATAGTACGTTGGAAACTACTGTCATTTGAATTAAATAATCGAAAAACCACTATGAGCTCTAAATTTGCTCGAAACGCGACCAGTGTGCATTGTTATTCGTGACGTTAATTTAATAAATATTATATTATGTAATGCTCCCGTGCACTTGAATTTTTATACGCAACTCTGTTAATTTTACATTAGTCCATGAAAAAAAAATTAGGAAAGAATAACAGATTTGAAAAATAGCAAATTTAAAAAAAGCACATTTGGAAATAGCACAATTGAAAAATTCCATATTAAAAAAAAGCACATTTGAAAGATACCATATTTGAAAAATAGCATATTTGAGAAATACCACGTTTGGAAAATAATATATTTTAAAAATAACACAATTGAAATATAATATAAAATGTTCAATAACTAAGTTTAATTAGTAACATGTATTGCTGGTACTCACATATTCTCTCCTGCTCGAAGAAATCATATCTCGAACCTGGCTATCGATATATTCTTTTCGTATCGAAGCCTATTTTCCCCTCAGGTTCTGTAACATAAAGAACAAATTCGATTAATTTCAATCGACCAGCCGTCAAAGAATACATCCGAATTAATAGAAAATAAATAGTCCAAGTTGAATACAAAGTCAAAATTAAACAAACTTGATTCAACGTCAGGACGCAACAGTAAATTATCGCGAGAAGGCAACATGATTCGAGAATAAATTAGAATTAAATAAATTAAAAATTAAAAATAAATAATTCTCTTGATCACGGTATTAATTTTAATAAAAATTACGATAAATAATCCTGACTTCTAGCGAATGATAAAGACTGATAAAGAACAAATTCGATTAATTTCAATCGACCAGCCGTCAAAGAGTACATCCGAATTAATAGAAAATAAATAGTCCAAGTTGAATACAAAGTCAAAATTAAACAAACTTGATTCATCGTCAGGACGCAACAGTAAATTATCGCGAGAAGGCAACACGATTCGAGAATAAATTAGAATTAAATAAATTAAAAATTAAAAATAAATAATTCTCTTGAGCACGGTATTAATTTTAATAAAAATTACGATAAATAATCCTGACTTCTAGCGAATGATAAAGACTGATAAAGAACAAATTCGATTAATTTCAATCGACCAGCCGTCAAAGAATACATCCGAATTAATAGAAAATAAATAGTCCAAGTTGAATACAAAGTCAAAATTAAACAAACTTGATTCATCGTCAGGACGCAACAGTAAATTATCGCGAGAAGGCAACACGATTCGAGAATAAATTAGAATTAAATAAATTAAAAATTAAAAATAAATAATTCACTTGAGCACGGTATTAATTTTAATAAAAATTACGATAAATAATCCTGACTTCTAGCGAATGATAAAGACTGATAAAGAACAAATTCGATTAATTTCAATCGACCAGCCGTCAAAGAGTACATCCGAATTAATAGAAAATAAATAGTCCAAGTTGAATACAAAGTCAAAATTAAACAAACTTGATTCATCGTCAGGACGCAACAGTAAATTATCGCGAGAAGGCAACACGATTCGAGAATAAATTAGAATTAAATAAATTAAAAATTAAAAATAAATAATTCTCTTGAGCACGGTATTAATTTTAATAAAAATTACGATAAATAATCCTGACTTCTAGCGAATGATAAAGACTGATAAAGAACAAATTCGATTAATTTCAATCGACCAGCCGTCAAAGAGTACATCCGAATTAATAGAAAATAAATAGTCCAAGTTGAATACAAAGTCAAAATTAAACAAAC
This sequence comes from Seladonia tumulorum, assembly GCA_913789895.3. Classification (NCBI taxonomy): domain Eukaryota; kingdom Metazoa; phylum Arthropoda; class Insecta; order Hymenoptera; family Halictidae; genus Seladonia; species Seladonia tumulorum. The sequence continues at coordinate 5,583,399 of OU565276.1, forward strand.
TTGATTCATCGTCAGGACGCAACAGTAAATTATCGCGAGAAGGCAACACGATTCGAGAATAAATTAGAATTAAATAAATTAAAAATTAAAAATAAATAATTCTCTTGAGCACGGTATTAATTTTAATAAAAATTACGATAAATAATCGACTTCTAGTGAATGATAAAATATAGAAACGGTACGTACCATGTAAAGGTCCTTGTCTTGCGTCGTAATATATCCTTTATGTGTCACTGATAACCGACGCGGTCGACAAGGACGAGGGTGGTTCGGAGATACACGTCACACACAACCACTCACTTTCACTTTCGTTATCAAACTGAAGTCGCGGCCGCGAGGGTAAGAGTGGCGGTGGGGGACCGAAGGCCCGAATATTGGGGCTTCCCGGAAAATCGGCGACGCGTCAAAAGTGGGATCGGCGCAAAGGGTAGGGGCGTCGATTGTTACGTGACAAAGGCAGGTTCTTACCTGTTTACGAGGGTCGCTGTGCCGCCTTTTTTTTATTTTAGATGCTATTTCCATGACATTTAAATCAAGGTTCTCACTTGTCGCCCATAAATTTACACTGTCACATATTGACTGTTTTTCTGCAAATTGTTCGCAGGTACACACTAATTTATAATTAACTTATTCGCAATAATTTCCGGCCTACACTCTCTCTCTTATAGCCGCCTTGCCGTCTTGCCAACTCTGTAAACATACGCACATAGAAAAAACCCATATACACAGGCTCACAAAGCTATTCGAACACCTTTCAAAGCTGTATAACTTTTTTTAAATTGGTCAAAACGACCAGACCTTTCTCGAGCAATTCGAAGAATTGGTTTACCGAACGACGTGCAAAAAAGGTTTTTAAATTCAAAGTTATATTAATTCATCCACGTAATTCTCTCTCAAACTGTTTATTATACGAAATAGTATGTCAAATGAACGTTATCCTGGTTTTCAACATATTTCTGTTCCCACAGATCGATTCTTGGAACAATTAACTATAAAAAAAGTGTAAGGAAATAATGCTTGTTTATGAAATATTTTTAAATTACAAATTGTGCTATCGTTAAATTATGCTTTAATACTTTCTTACGTACAATATTTCTAGGAATTTTTAATTCTTGATATTAGTATTACTTTTAATGTTTTACATCTTAAAAACAACAATAAAAAAAAATCTGTGGAATTCGAATATGTATTCTGCACTGATGAGATATCATCGCTGGCCTCCTATTTCTTACTCCAGCCACAGTTATAAGGATAATAATAAGTAAATAATTAATGAAACTCACATTGTTGTTTTGTGTTGTTGTTGCATAACGTATCCTTGTCCTTGGCAAGTGGTTGGAGGGTATGCCTAAAAAATCGAATTAATACCTGTTACCAATAAATAATAAAAAAGATCAAAATTCAGAAAATATGAACATTAGTGGAATATTATAATAAAAAAGTAAACGAAATAGAGGGGATTTCCGAAAATTTAGGAATTTTTCAAAAAAATCACTGCACTAATTGTTTTTACGAGGATTTCGTAGCAATTAAAGTTTTTCCCCTGCAAATACTTTCTATTCTTGTACTATTCGTCTTGTCTTACTTTATTTATTACAAATAGAATAATTTCAAATCATGCATTAACAATTTCTAAACAAATCGGTATAAAACAATATGAAATATTGTGTCCCGAGAAGGAGCAGAGAAGTCAAATTTTAAACTCACGTATTTCGGAATAAAATGCCGAAACTCTGGCAGAAACTATTGTTCCCGAGTTCTAATGAGCTCGACTTCCGTTTTCTGCCACTATCTGATGACTAGGCGTACTTTAGTTATTTAAACAAACTAAATAATGTGCTCTCTTACATAGTTTCTAAGTTCTCCTGAGCGCCAAGGAAGACTAATGGCTGCTCAGGAAGCCTGCGCGCGCATCTCACTATTCGATTATCGCAATTGGTCCGAATCGAACGATTCGCACGAAATTTTGAAATCAAGACAAATTAGAATGCTTCTCCGACATAACAAAGTATGAAGATAATTGCTTAACTAATTGTTTTTTACAAGAATTTCGAAGCAATTTAAGTTTTCCCCTGCAGATACTTTATATTCTTGATCTACTTGTCTTGTCTTACTTTATTTATTACAAATAGAATAATTTCAAATCATGCATTATAACAAGCAATTTCCAATTTTTTAAGTAAATATATAACTAAGTATTTTTTATTACATATTGTTGTAGCGGATGTTAAGACGAATCTTTTATTTAGTGTTAACAAATATAGTAATAGTTGGTGGAAATAATGTTTGTTTATGAAATATTTGTAAATTACAAATTGTGATATCTCTAAATTATGCTTTAATACTTTCTTACGTACAATATTTCTAGGAATTTTTTGTCCTTGATATTAGTTTTACTTTTAATATTTTACGTCTTAAAAAGCAACACTAAAAAAAATATCTTTTTAATTCGAATACGTTCGTCGGAGAATGTAATAAATAATCGATATGGTTCCGTGATGATTCACCTTCTCGCCAACGAGAATTTCCTTAGTGGTCTTCTGCACCGACGAAATACCGTAGTTGGCCTTCTATTTCTTACTCCAGCCAAAATCTATTCTAGAGGGCGGTAGAAAACACCGTATTTTTCGAGATACACGTTCTCCCGTAAGGCTGGCCGTCGTCGGTGCCCATACGGTGATTGTCTACTCCTACATCTCGTTTATGATATTAGTTCCACCAAAATAGTTCCGACCGATACGGTAGGATGTGACAAAGAAATTGTAAGGGGCTCCACAGCTCTGCGGACGTAAGACAAAATTGAAATAATATTTAAATATAATAAAAGAGCTATTGCCACCATGCAAAGAGAAACATATTGGAAATTATTAGATTTATCAAGCCGGTAACGACCCAAAATGAATGATGTTATTGGATGACGTCAACATCATTAGCTATCGCTCGACAGCATGTTTGTTTACTCCTAATCACCCTCAACCAGGACAGCACGTTGGCTAAGATCCTGCCATAAATCCTTCTAAGGCTAGAAATCACCACAGCACCAGCTAACAAGTATTTGGTAAAACAACAATTGAACTGTATGAAAATATGATTTCTACACTTTTGTGAACGAGAACACATAGTTTAAAAATTAAACTATTACTTGTAAGTACAGTAGAATCCCGTATAACGCAAATTATATACCGCACCAAAAATATTGTAAATACCGTTTTCGTATAACACGATCTCTCGCGTTTTCGTTCGCGATTTTGTACAATGCGGTCTTTGCTATTTATTTTTCAAAGACTGTTCTAATCGATAAAATACAGAAAATAATGTTACTTCACGAGCTACGAGGAAAGTTGTCGCTCATCACGATTTCCTATAATACAAATTCATACAACGCGTGACCTATTACCGTGTTACGTCTACTGTATATGGTCACCATTTCAGCAAAACGAGGATATTTTAAAAAGGAGCGCGTAAAGCGATTCAAATTTGGCGCCGTGGTGGATCGCTGTTAGTTCTGGGCACGCGATCGCAGATGGCGGCACAGTGACGGTGCAGCGGCGGGGCAGGTAGCTGATCGCTCGTGTCGGATCGAGTCCGTTTCCCCAGCTTTCCCGTGTCACGGTGTCGCGAGCGCGTCTGTCGTCGACGCTCGCGGTGTCGTCTCCGTCGGTTTTTATCTAATCGGCCGCAGCAAAATTTGATTCGGCGAGTGTGCGAGAACACCGGTCGCGAGCGATCGGCCGAGAGCGTGCGTGGCGTGCGCGAGAATTGGAACGGTCGTCCGGGTCCGTGGAACGCGGTGGACGAGGACAGGCAAGATAGAGAAAGAGATAGATTGCGAGAGAGCGAGAGAGACGGGTGCGAGACGAGCCACGGGACGAGTCGAACAGAGACAGACGACTGGGTGTTAGAGAGAGCGACGAACGAGGATAGTGTTCTAGAACTGGTAAGAAAGAGAGAACGAGTGTGTGGGGGGTCAGAGGAACGGAACACGGCAGGAGCGAGAAGAAGCTAGAAGTGTGTCGGGGCAGTCCGTCGAGGAAGGAGCAGGGAAATCTTCCTTTTCCTCTTGCGACCGGATCGAAGGGGTCAGAGGGGTCGCGGGGTGGGCTGGGTGCCGAAAAGAGAGGCGAACGCTCAGAAGAGGCAATATCCAGCCGACGGAGGGTGCACAACGACGAGTAGCCACACCGTGTGTCGAGAGTGCGAGAAAGAGACAGTGCGGTGCCGTGTAAACATACATCCCATTGCCGTGAGTGCGTGCGCGAGAGTGGCAATCAACGACGAGCACGACGTGGTTCGTGGTCGAGGAGTGTGTTCGCGCGGCTGCCATCCGTTCTTATCGACGGGTATCCGGAGACGTTCTCAGCGAGAAACAGATCAGCCGACGAGGAAATCGGCCGAACAACGGTGTCCCTCAGGTGCCGCGAATCGTCAAGCGGCGTTCGGGCACGCGTATATGAACCTGTGTCACAAATGACAGTCGATCGTACAGGAGGGAAAGTCAGCTGCTCGCTGGATTCGACTGTCTAGCGGGGTAACCGGTACGTAAAAAACATCCATCGATACTTATACTTTACAACGGAACCGTTTTAGTGGACTCTCCTGTAAAAATGGCTCCTGACGTTTCTCTTCCTGTCTTCTTTGTGTATCCACTCCCACTCCGGTCGTCTCTCTCTATCTATCTCGCTCTTGCTCTTCCTACCTCCCTCTCTTTCGCTTGTCCCCTATCTTTCTCTCTCCTCGCTTTTCACCGATCTCTCCTCTCTCTGCTTGCGGTATTCCTGCACGTAAATCGACCGTTGGATTTTCTTGATTCCGCGAGCCTCTTCTCTTCTCCTCCTCTTTCTCCCTTTTTCAGGTGGTCATACTGTGTGGCCGTGCTCAAGTGTGAACGGACCACTGCCTCTTAAAGTTCGCTGGGTAAGGCACAATATTTATAACGATACTACCGTGGTGTCAGGGAACAAACAGTTTTCTAGAGGCAAATTTTTCTTTCGAGTATAAGATAACACGTATTTACTATAGCTTGGGAATGTTTTGAATGAGAAGTCTCTGGCCATTGGTACTTCCACGCGTAACTGTCGATGACCCAACCTAGACAGTCATCTCTATTCCTTTTTTTTCCACGCTGAAATTGCTGAACCAAGAGCGTACGTTATAATTTATCGAATCCATTTCGACACTGAATATGGTTCGGCGTATCTCTCGAATTGATAGCATGAGAATGCCTCGGACTACGTAACCTCCGTGCAAGCGTTTTGTTCGCCACTGTGAAACTTCAAGAGATAATAGGTACACACAGGCGTACACACGGGGTATAGGCGTTTGTGTGCGAGCCTGTCGAAATTTTAGGGAGCGTCGCGCGTGCCGTTGACAGGTCTTTAACTATCGGCCGATACGTGATTCGTTTATAAACATTCTCGACCTACCACGCGCGATTCGACGCACCGATTGCTTCCACTTGAACGAGAGATGGCAAGAACGCAAAACGTTTCCGACACCCGTTACGTTGCAAGGAAATATCCTCCTGCGTAAGACCGTTTCCGCCATATTTACTTCTTGCGGGTACATAACCTAACACGACCTTGACGCGCTAGAGATGGACGGGCTAACTTTCCCAGGATTCGATGCTTTCTCACGATGGCGAGATTAGGCTAGCCAGAAGTCGTTTGATTTATTAATTTGTGCAAAACGATCCGATGGGGATTGTCCAATTTGTTGATAGGGAAATACGGACGGGAATGAGTATGAGTCGGGTAGTCCTTGAGGAGTGCTGTAACAATGCTGGTTTATAGAGAATTTACAACAGTTAACGATATTTTGTTATTCGAGTGGCTAATTTATTTGTTTGGAATTTTACCAGCGTGGCTGATGTAACTTCTATTATATAATAACTTCGGGAAAAAATTGTATAATGAACTGGCCGAAGGTGAATTTCTAGTCTACGATTTGAATCGCTGCTGCCATTTAAAAAATTAATTGAAAACCTCCCGCTATGAACTATAAACTTTCAAAAGCTATGAAATAATAGCTCGTAGCTAATGTGGTCGATAAAAGAACCTCAACAATGAGGTTCTCCACAAAGAAGTAGTCCATTGAGCGTGGTACACGTGTACAAAGAAAAATTGCGAGAAAAATTAGCTGGTGGAGTATGTACCGCGGGTTGTGCAACTTAATGAGGACAAATATCGAATGTTCTGCATTTCCATTCGGGTCGCCGGATGTTTCAGCTTTTTCTGCAATAATGGTAAAAGTGTTCGGAGGCTGCGGCAGCGCTTCGGTGAAAATATTCGTTGCACCGGGCTCGCCGAGGCTCGGAAACTGGCACAAAGTTGCCCGTGCAGGAGGAACGCGTGTATCGGAACAGAAAAAAAAATAAAAATAAATAAAACCCGGGCCCAACCTCTTTTCCGGAGAGCCCCCGGTTGAAGTATGACTTCTGAATGGCACAATTACGTCGCTTTATTTCCAAGTCTAATTCATTATCATTGAAATGCTGGATGGTTTTATTTGCGCGCCCACAAAAACGGTAGTTCCGTTCCTAGCGAAAGCCCGTCCCCGCATAAATAAACCGTGTCCAAGTGTTGCCCTCGAAGTAGCGTTTTAACAGTCGGCGCAGAAATGGATGCAAATTGAACACGAGTGCATGTCACGGATGAAATGGCACCGTCGTATCCGAGCGATGCGTAGATCGTCTCCGCGAATATTTCATGGCGAAGGTCGTCCGACGACTGGTTCCACGGTTTATGGGTTACAAAATGTTGCAAACATGATCTTCCGTGCAGGTAATTAATCACACTAATATTTAACGAGGCGGGGAACCGGTTTTTCACCCGATTGACCAAAAATCATTCGTTCCGTGGCGAGCAATCGTTAGTCTTAAAAATATGTAAAAAAACTACTGTTCGAGTCCTCAAGCGCAATTATGCAATATTTGATCGGTGATGAGTTTATTCTTCGCTCCCAGAATCCGCAAGTGCGAGTCATTATTTGTAGTTGAAACAACAATATATCAAAGAAAAATATTAATGAGTCAGCATATGCTCTTATCGTTTTGAAGATGACGATTGTCAGGGAAATTCCTCATGTCATACAAGGATAATTCTTTGAAATCGATGCACCATTTTAAATATACAGGGTGGCCCACGTAACTCTTAACAGCTCAATATCTCGAAAACTATGCCATCGATTTTAAATTTCTTGGTCTTAAATTGCATGGATCTGAAGGGCCTTTCTGCAGTGGCGCCCCTTTTCCCTGTAAAGTGGGCCGGGGTACTTTCATAAATTTAAATAGAACCGTTTATAAAACGTTACATATTTAGATTCTACAGGAAAAAACAAATAAATTTTGTCAGATACTTCCATGATGAGATATAACAGTTTCAAGTTTCGACTTTTACTTCACTTGTCTCCAATATTTAACAAGATGCACGATTGGTAATAGATATTGCTAGGTTCGAATAAAATACATTGCGAAGAGAATTTCGTGCCGATATAATTTTTTGAAACTGAAAGGCGAATTTCATCTTCAGGAAAATTTCTTCGAAATTGCTATAAAACAGCAACCTCGTTCAAATGTAGAAAATGCAAAGATTGTTTTACATTTCAAAATAATTGATTACTCATGGGTCCCCCTAATACATACTTGCGTCGCTAGTTTATTCGCACAAGGTGATCGTTGCACAAGCTGTTTTCGCTATCGATGTCTAGCCAGTGGAGAAACTATACGCACTTCCTTTCTCTTCTAGGAGATTAATAACGACAAAGAAATTTCAAATCGGTGCTGCAGCCGTAGGAGAAATCGCAGGGCAAAGAGCTTAATGATTAATCACTAGAATGGACGGTTTACCGGCTCGAGATCGAACGCTTTTAGCCTGGCTCTTCAAGAACCGCCACTTGACCGGAAGCGCACGCAAGGTACCGGGGACAGTCGTGCTCGTCCGAGGAAACAGAACAAAAGCAGGGAAGGGGTGGCCGATATTTCGATTGGCGGGTTAACGGACCACTGAAATGTTAATGCCTCGTTGCGTCACGTTCGTTTACCGTCGCCAGAGAAAGGGGTCAAAGCGACGACTGAAAGAGCCGACGGAAAAAGAATGCGGGACGACTAAAAATCGCATGGTAGACGTCTCAAGGACACGTGTACTGATCATTTCGAACGTCCTTGTATTGTCGCGTTTCTCACGTCGATTGTCGCGGGATGCGCGCACTTGTTCGCCACACGCTCGAAACGCTTCTAATCGCCGCTAATTACCCGAGGAGGATCGGTAGGAGTAGCAACCTTCGTACCCGAATAGTTTCCCGCGTACCTGAAGCGCCGAGGAATCTCCTGGTAACGGTACGCGGCCGCTACCTGTTACGCACCCGTGCCCGGTGCGTTTACATTACGCATTACCGTAGGTTATCGCCTCGGAAATCGGGGACTTCACGGAACCCCGTGCGTACGCCGGGCCCCGTTCCTTTGCCCCTCTTTGGCGTTTGAGAAACAACGTTCCCGCGACGCGAGGTTGCGCAATCGTCCCCGCTTTTTCAGCTTCGACGCAAAAGGGAACGTGTCCGAGACGAACGGTGGGTGACCAACACTTGAAGAGCTTACTTTGAAAGCGAGAATTGTGTCTCCGGACCTCTGGGCTAGAGTGCATCACGCTTTTCAAACTTTAGACCAGAGCGGAAAAGGAAACTTTCAAAATACAGTAATGGCTTGATATGTATATGCGAAAATTTCGAGGTAAAATTCTATACTGAAGTGGGTAAGGTGGTATAAAATAATAGAGATTGTCCTCACTTTGTTTATTAACAATATCGGTAAGCGCGAATGTCAGTGCAGTGCTGGTGTTGTAGTCTCGGAGGCTTACAATCAACCGGCGACTCTCGTTGCATTCCTAAACACGTCGGAGTTAGAAAAGGCAAAAAGATAGGAGAGAAAAAGAAAAGAGAATAGAAAAGGAAAGCTTGAGCAGACAGTGACAGCGATAGGGACAGCGGGAAAGAGTCATAAACAGAGAAAGCTAAGAGGTAGGCGGAGGACCGAGACTAACGAAAACCAGAACTCTGGCGACGTTCTCAAGGATGCAATTCGTGGAGGGCTGGTCACCAAATGTGCGACTAGCAGACAGGAAATAGAGAATAATAGCGTAACAGAGTTGGAAAGAAAAGAGAAATTCTTAGAAGAAATATATGCATTGGCGTACGTGGTGATATCGCCACCACAATATCATTATTTAAAAAAGCAACGAGTTGGAACAGAAAGTGCAAAAGAGAGATAAAGATGAGGTAATAGAGAGAAAAATTCGATACGAAGAAACGTAAAATGTCATTATTTTTTTAAAGTAAGCTTAATACAATCTCTGTGTTCCAGATTTTGCCATCCCTCGAAAAGACGCACATGTACGAAATTCTAATAATTAAATGTCGCAACACGATATTCAGATACCGTTCTCCGGGATACGCAAAACATTGTTCAGCCAGGAAAATTCCCCTTTTAAGGAGATATATCTCCTCGCGTGCCTTCTCTGTTTGGACAAGCGAAATCCCAGCGAAAACTCGATAATTTTATTATCAAACACAGTAGAGTAGCTGTCTCGCATTCGCTCGCATTTCCTAACGTTGTTTTTCAATTTCGCAGAAACGCGTGTACTCCGGTAATCCCATACAAGGCGATAAGTTGATTCGACGCCGGAGAAAGTTCTGATTAAAGTTCTAAGTTGTTTTGAAAGTTGGTCCCACGCCGGGTGACGTTTCACGAGAGGTTGCTCACCTTATTTTTAAGCTATTTACGGAATCGAAAGAGAACTTGCGACTGGTGGGAAGAAGCGTATCTCGGCAATTAGGCGTGTTAGTGTTTGAGATCGGACGAATACCCCTCTGACAAACGTGTTCGTTTATTCGGATTTGTGCATAGCACATTGACGATCTGTTCGCAGCGCTAGCATAACGCTTTTTCGCTCCATTACCGTCGGAAAGATGCACAGAGCTGCGCTCCAATTTCCGATCGGCGGAACGTCTCTCATTGCAGTCTAGCGATCGGCGAATCTGGCGCTTTTACTGCATTTCTGATGGGCTGGGGAAATATTATTCTTGGCTCTGTACCCGGTATTATATGGGACGACTGATTTTGGATTCATTTTCATCTCGGCGAGATCGATCCAAGACGGAGACGTCTGAGCCGCTCAAGTGCTCCACAGTTGGCCGTTCCAATGAAATCATTTTTCTTTGCCAACAGCTCTTCGTAAATAACACATCGATCGTTCCGGCTAGCTCTCTAAACCACGTGCAACGTCTACGTTAACCAGAACGTTCCCACAGGACCTCGGTGAATCAGAAATTCGTTTTACATCGACAGCACATACACCCATTTCTAGTATTACACGCGCGAGCAGTATTTAACAGCTTCGTCCTCGCAGGACAACGATAAAACGGTCGAACGATCGTAAAAATCGACGAGATCCGCCGAAAGCATTGCCGACGATAATCCGCGCGTAATATCGCGTTTACATAAACCGCGGCGGCGCAATATTCGTTTATCGTGGTCGCTCGGCGGCGAGCATGTTGTTTTTTTCTCCCTGTACGATTGGAATTTGTATCGACAGGGGCTGAACGACGTCGTTATCACGAACGCGATACGCGATCGGCGATAAACCGACGGAAAAACCGGCGCTGCTCTCGCGAGACGCAGTTTGCGTCAATGCGGCTCGGTAATTAATTCATTTGCCCCGGAGGAGCCTGCAGCAGCGCATCGTCCGTTTCGCTTGTTTGTCGTGACGACGAGTCGTTGGCATTTTACGGATGAAAATTCATAGAAAGACGCCTCCGGTTCGGGACAAGTATCCTCTCTCTCTCTCTCTCTCTCTCTCTCTCTCTCTCTCTCTCCCTCTTTCTCTCTGTAGACGACCTTTCCCCGGTAATGTCAGTGGTCTCCGTCGAGGAAACTCGTCCTCCCCGGCGAAATTACAGGCTAATGATATTTTTTGCGCCGGCCCTACCCGACTACGGATTGCACTCCGGTCTATTTCTGACTAATCGAGAGATCTGGAAATCAATTTGCTGTGTCGTCGCAGAATCCGATCCGCTCTCGCTTAAAACTGGGCCACCCGGCTGGAAACATCCTCGGCTCGTTTAACAGGGGATAGAGGATCGAAAAAGAAATCGGGCTCGCCGATCCAGATATACGTATCCGACGCGCGAATTTTCCGCGCGGTGAAAGAAAATGTTGTTTTCTGATGAATTACGATAGACACGCCAATAGAAGCGAGACTCTCCGACTCTTCATAGTCGGTCTACCGTCTGACAGACGCTGGCTGTAGAGAAAGCTTTAACACTAGAATTACCAGGGAGGTCAAAACGATCCGTTTCAGATTCTACTGTTGTTGCAGACATAGAAGTGCCACTGGGCTAATTCGTTTATACGTTTTCTACCGTCGACATCTGGATACAGCGACTTCCATGATTATTCGGACTAATTTTGAATTCATATTTCTGAAATTAGAACAATTACTTTACCGTATGATGTGAAGTAGAATTCTGGACAAAATTGCAATTGGTCGGAATTGCGGAGAAAATGCTAAAAGTTGTTTTCCACAACATTTTTGTATGGGATTATATTGGAAATGAAATGAAAATGTACTTCCTTGATTGCCGAGGTCATTGCAAGAAACTTTTTCCTTTGCGAAAATGTTCTCCTCGGCATTGTTAAGGAGTTATTAATGAAAAACACGGATCAATCAGAATGCGGCTACAGGGGACGGATCCCGGTCCGGCCAATGCCAACGCTCAGCGGGGCCTGTCGCCGAGCGGGAATCGGTCCCCTGTAGCCGCGCTCTGATTGGTCCGTGTTTTTCGTTAATAATTCCTTAACGAACCTGCGGAGAACATTTTCGCAAAGGAAAAAGTTTCTTCAAACGATCTAAGGAATCACCCTTTTCAAGAAGCTACATTTTTGGGACATCCTGTACAGCTCCTACAGATCTACAAAAAATCTAACTATAAAATCGAACTTTCAGTGTATGCTCTTGAAACACGTGCGTTCGTTTGATCGGTTTCAGCATTAGCATTTGAACGACCTTACAATGGAAATTGGTAGTTCTTGGAGAAAGCTAGCCTCGAGATACGTATCTCTATCCTCTAATTGGCCGCGAGATAATTAACAGCTTATTGTCTTTTCACAAGAACGAAACGCGATCTTCAACCTGCAATTTCGACTATCCATGTCGCGCAGACAACCGTCTCGACTAATTTCAGCTGATTTCTGAAATTAATGAAACACGTGTCTGGAGAATTCGACCGGTTCGACAAGTCATTAAGTCGCGTCATTGGTTGGACAACAGTGATGCATCTGGTACGCAGGTGATTCGAGGCTATAAATCAGTTGCTGGTTGCACGCACGCACAGGAGATCGTGTTCGTGTTCAGCGACAGCATTATTGCCATGATTCGGTGGATTCGCTGACTGGACGGTTTTGATGGACGCGTGTCGTCGGTTCGGTAGATTCGTCACGGTCTTATTTGACGAAGTTCGCGGCCGGGTGGGGGGAAGTACCGTGCGCCCTTGCGGCGAAATTGTCTACGAATCCTAATTGAATTACTTCGGATAATCCTATGTGTGATTCCGCTGGCACGGCCGGATTAGGCATCTCCGCCTCCACGTACCGAAATCCAATTTGCCCGGGTCCCCGATTATCTGTTTTCAGTGCGTGTCAGCACGTTGTAACGTCGCGACTTCCTCCGATTCTCGTGCAATAGCAAACCGCAGGCCGATCCGTGAGCCTAACCGCCGAGAAACGACTCACCGATGTAAATGCACCGATACTCATGCTAGAGGTACTGTCCTTCCCCCCAGTTTTCTATTTCTTCCCAAAATCTGATTCATAACTGAAATTCTGTACACTTCAATAACGCTATATGTGATGGAAGGCAAAAGTAAAAGCAAAAGAATTTCAAAAGAAAAGCAAAAGAAAATAACTTATTGTTTTTGGTAACATTTTCACATCAACGGGAAATGAAACAAATTCTTTTCTTTTATGCAAAAATCTCATATGTATTCTTCTCTCTCGCACTAGGGTAATGGATCCAATCACTGTGGGGGAACCAATTACTGTGCCCATATTTTTACAGCATAATGAATATTAACTGATCCGATTTCCACATAGAATATTTAAATGTTTAGTAATCTGTTAAATACAAATTTTGTAATGTAACAAATATTTCTTGTAATTTCTTTGAAATAATGTCAGAATAATTTTTAGTGGCGCTCCAGAGTCACCACTCGAGTGTAAAGAAAAAAAAAGTTAGAGAACTTAGAGAAAAAAAAAGTTATGTCAACATAGGTCCGGAAAAGATTTGTTTCTGAGTTATTAAAGTTTTTGTGCCACAATTCTCGTCACATCGTGTCAAAGGCCCGTTCAAAGGCATCAACAATGTTTTTGAAGTAATTACCGGTCTATGTTTACATTATCGAGATGTATTATTTTTGTTTACAATTTATATTTTATTTGGGAGCGCGTTCGTACCTCAATGAGACGACGAGGTGAGGCTTGTATCGAGACGGGTGGTGAACATATTGAACATTTCCTCGAAGACAATGTGACGAGAATTGTGGCATAAAAACTTTAATAACTTATGCTTTTAGTGAGCAAAAACAATACACTAGAGTAAATTTATTTCCCTATATACAGTCAAACCTGATTTTGTGCGGTAGATACAGACCGCATAAAAGAAACCGCACAAAAGAAATATTCAGAAACTTCATACATAGCTATAACAAATAATTTTTTACAACATATTAAAGAAAATTTTTTTATGCTGAGAAGGACCGCATAAAAAAAGTCTTACTTAGAAAGTATGTCAAAGATTTAGGAAATACATAACGAGAAAGTGCTTTCCAAACAAAATAAATAAGTAAATTACACGTGGAAATATTAAAAAAAAAATTAATTTCCCATTTTAAACATAGAGAAATTTCCAAAACGCGCATCTTCTTGTCATGACAACATTACAAGGGTGTTATAATACCAACACCGTTGGCATTTATACATATATCCCATAAAAGAAAATCGCACAAAAAAAAATCACAGAAAAGGACCGCACGAAAACAGGTTCGACTGTATAAATTCAGTACAAACTGTACCGTTCTCCGCTAAATGACTGTTGGAAAATTTACAAGTGCCCGCATTAATACTAATCTACCTGAATTGATACCGCGCTGACCGCTGGCGTCGTAATGACGGCCGTTCCTTTTTTTTCCTTCCCTGGAGCGCTCGTTCCTCGATACACACGCCCATCGACACGATAAAATTTCTGCTCGTATCGTCGGTTCGCGGAGGAATGCGACCGTACGCGCACATAATGATTCATGCCGTTTTTAATTCGACGGGTTACGGGTCGGCCGGCATGAATCATTCGAGAAAAGCTGGGCGCAATTGGCTCGAACAGCTCTTACCGACCCGAGTGGCAAGAATTTCGCTCCTTAGAAGTCTACCTGATGAGCCCCATTAAACGTGGGAAATGAAGAAAAAATTCATGATACCAACGCTATTTTTAATACCGCATAGTCGGACAGTTGCGGGGCGCTGTCTATGTACGACTGAGCTCGAAATGAGTAACAAGTATGCGAATAGAATTGGAGGAATTTGCTTCTCAACCGTCTAGAAGTCATTTCTTCTAAAAAAAGAAATTAACGTAACGTAGCGTAGAGTCCCAATTTTGCAATGGGGTACAATTTTTAGACATACATATAACTTGCTTAGGGAAGTTCATAAAACGAATGCGAAATGTTAGTAAATGAGATTTTTAATAATATCGACAACTCGTGGTAATTCCACACTTTTCAGATGTGTATATTTATACAGAGTGCTTCAAAACAATACTTTCTTGAAAGGAACGATTGCCGAGGCGATTTGAAGTAACTTTTTCCTTTGCGGAAATGTTCTCCGCTGCTTTGTTCAGGAGTTATTAACGAAAAATACGGACCAATCGGAGCACATGACCCGCTGAGAGCCGCGCTGTGGTTGGTCCGCGTTTTTCGTTAATAACTCGTTAACGAAGCCACGGAGAACATTTTCGCAAAGGAAACAGTTACTTGAAACGACCTCGGGCATCATCCCTTTCAGGGAGGTACATTTTTGGGGGACTTTGAACATTTCTGTATGTGCTACGATAAGTATATGAAACACTGTTATGATTTCTGTGCTAGAAAGAGAGAGAGTTGAATTCTCATTCGGAATTGGACAGAGATGAACATCGAAAAATTTATAATATACAACGAGAGAGTGAGTGAAAATTGGCAAAACTGATACACAAGATCACAGAAAATCGACTTTATCTCGATAGCGTCGCGAGGAAACTGACGAAGTCCGGTTTCCTTTTGATCGCGCAAAAGTAATCACTAGACAGCGGATCTTTATGCAAAATAAAAATTTTCTACCTAAATTGCAACAAACTGGAACGAAATAGAAATTTATTTTCTTTCCTAATATGTTTAATAGGTTGAAAATGATATAACAGTATTTCTAAATTTTTCTAATGTTCTTATTGTTTTAAATTACACCTACTCATTTTTGTAATAAATGCATAAAATCCGACGTCTAGTAATGACATATGCGGCGCGCGCAATTTGGGTCGCCGGTGCGTCCACGAAGAGGATCTCGAAAAGCAACGAGTGGTTCGCGTTACGGAAAAGACCCGCATTTCACCTAATCTGTTGCCGGAAGCATAACTCCTTGGTTCTAGGCTGAAAGAATTTCCGTTCGGCTCCGGCGCACAATGCCGCACAATGATTCCTGCCGTTCTCGAGCGGCGCCCACGGATCCTTTCGAGCTCTCGCGTATCTTCGGCGTTGTACAACCGTCTGCGGACGCCTCGATGAAATAGTTTCTACTCGACGGGGCGTGTAGCAGCTCGGTGTACCGCCATGGTGTTCCACACGGGGGCCACACGGTGAAAAGTTTTATCTCTCGCCGGCTGATAGGCACCCGCGACTCATTATTCCGGCCGCGTCGGTAGAACGAAACCAGGTCAATGGGCTCGCGACGAGTACGCGTCGCGTGCAGGTGGATGCTGACGGCAGGGGACGCAAATTGTTATCGGCAAAACGTCAAGTCCAATCAGTCGCGGCGAGATATTTCGACGGATCGACGTATTGTAGGTTTTTCGCGTCGATACGCCCGCGAACGCGTATCCGAATCAGCGAGGGAGGAGAGATTCGGCGCCGGGTCCACCGAGCCGTGCGAAAATCCCCGAAATCCCGGCCGATATTAGCATTTGAAAGCGAGTTGCAAATTCCGGAACTTCGATCGGGAAATTCGCCTCGTGAAATCAGCGACTTTGATCGTGTCTTAACAACTGTAATCTCACTGTCGATTCTGTTGGCATACACTGGCGTGCTAGATCGACGAAACGCTATATTGTTACAAATTTCTAACGAAATGTCCTAATAGAACCTATATTTTAGAGTCCTAAATTAGAATTTTAACACTTTGACTGCCAAACTAGAAACCCCAAGAATTCCATAAAATTAGAGTTAGTTATTTAATGAAATAAAAATTGAAAAAAATTAAATCTGTTATATTCAGTAGTCCTCCAACTTTCTTGCATTTTCCAGATCGTAATTATACTTGGTACAATGGATATATTAACGTAAAAATTCATTTTAATACCTGGACAAATAATTCCGTCACCCAAATATGGGTGACGTGACAGTCAACTTGTTAAAGCAGCTTCTATATTTTGTGAGAAAGGCGAGGATATTTTTTCCTTTCGAAGATTGCCCAAATTCAACCGATTCTAGCCACGTTAAAAATTTTTGTCGAGGACTAAAATCACCACGGATTTGAAGATTGGAGTCTCCCCTTTGCGACACCCTGCGAAAAGTTGACGTACGATTTTTCTCCACCGTTTTAATGAAGTTTGAAAATGACAAGTCCGCCACCAAGAAATATATGAAGTGTTTTTCGCTTTTGCCACCATTTCACGTAATAGAAAGGCCTTTCATAAAATTTTTCCGACAGCTTTGAAAGTATAAACTTCACACTTTAAAGTCAGCTTGGAATGATTGTTGTACCGAGACTGCAATCAATAGATTCAAAGGATTCGTCCTTCTCGTTTTTCGGCGAGGTTCTCGGTCGGCATTACGGCGGAATATCGAGGCACAGGAAACCGGCCGACGTACGCGATAAAATTAATTAGGTACACGGTAATGGCAAGTTCCATAAGGTACCCCCGAGAGCTCCATAGTGCTCGGGGATCGAGATGAGTTCGGAGGGCGTACCGCTCTCGGGCTGCACTTGTTCGCATATGGCCATTATTGCTATATTGCGGACAGTGTAACGATACGGTGCACCATCTTCCCGTGTTGCCTCTTCGCACGTAATTACCAGACGAGTGAAAATTGCACCGACGAATTATAAATTGTAAATCGCGTGCCGACGATTCTCCGCGCGAGACTTTAGCCGCCCCGAGGAAAGAATATCGTCCTCTGAGACGAGATAACGAGACCGTTGGAGCGTGCAATCAACTTGGGGTTGCATTTTTAGTACACCCTTTTCGCGGCAGCGAACATGGCCGAGAGTCGTAAGAGAACCATTGCGGAAATTGAGTGCTCGTTGCCCGAGCTAGGATTTTTCCTTTTAACCCCGTTCCTTAATTATGTATCCCTGGGAAAGAAGCGTTTAACGGATCGGAAGTCTAAGAGGATGTGTTCGACCGTGGAAAATATTTCCAGCGTCGATAAAGGCACACAAACATCGTGCGCGAAGATAACTGTTAACACAGAAATAAATATTTGTTCGAGGTTCGACGGCTCGGGGAAACTTTTCTGGCAATCTCTGTCGGTTGATGTATTCATGGTTTTTAGAATTTTTACGCGACGACTATTTTACATGCGTTCACAAATTACTTTACATTTCGGTGAAAGGATCATCATTTCAGAGTGGCACGTACTTTCAAAAGGGTTTAGGACAAGACCATCATTTTACAAATTTTTTGGTTTAAATACCGTTAATTGAAACTTGTCTAATACGCATTCAATACTGTATTTCAACATATGGGATATCCAACAAAATATTAATTTCTAAAAACAAGATTTAAGGTAAAGGCACCAGTAGTTGACCATGTATCAGTAGTTGGCCATTTTATACATAAAAATAAGGTTTTTATAAGCGCACTTGTAAGTGCACTTTTGATGAATGTGAACCTCGGATGCTATGCCGCCTGTTGTTTAAATTTCAAAACAATAAGAACATCTCAAACCTTATTTTTTGTTTTTCTATAAAATGGTCAACTACTGGTACATGGTGGTCAACTACTAGTACCTTTACCTTATATATAGTATTATAAACTTAGTTTTGATAGTGTCCGAATATTTTCGTGACATGAAAATGAGCGTACTTTCCATTTTTCTATTATTATTTATGTAATCACTTATCGTAAATAAATGTCTGTTATGTTTTTGTTAACTATACGCTGCATAGTAACATACGTGAAACCTATTCTTGTTCTTATTGCATAAATTTCTGAAGTACGGTCTATAATAGTCAAAACTATAGTGGTGTCCGAATATTTTCGTGACCGACTGTATGTAAACGTTATTATTATACAGGGTGCGGCCGAATAACATGTACAAGCGGACACGAGGTGGGTCCTTATGGAAAAATAAGAACAAAATATGGAATAAAATTTTTTCATTTAAGGTTTAATTTTCGAGAAAATCGAGTTTGAAGATCTGTCAGGTTTGTGTGCTTTAGTATATGCAGGAAGTAGATTTGGTTGGTCATGATCAGACGCGTCAGACAATTCCTATTGAATAGCATGCGTATTCGCTGCGTTTCAAACTCGATTTTCTCGAAAACTAAGCCTTAAATGAACAAATTTTATTCCATATTTTGTTCTTATTTTTTCATAAGGAACCACCTCGTGTCCGCTTGTACATATTATTCGACTGCACCCTGTATATACATAGGAAGTAAAACAGAAGAGGGCGATCGAGAAAATTGAGCAAAGCAAGGAGAGAGGTGGAAAAATCGAAGAGATTACAGTGTATTGCAACAATTTGAGTAAAAGTGGTGGTGCATAGCTGCCGAGTCGTACCCGTGTCTGTTCCGCCGCGATTTTTCTGCATTGAGTGAACTCGGTTGCGCAAGATAACGCGCGCTCTCGACGCCTCTATAAAAAGAACGATAATTAAGATATCTGTTACGGGGACGACGTCTATACGCACCGGGCGTAAAAATATACCCGGGGAAAGGTTTAACGCCTCTGAAATCCGCTCGCGCGCCCGCCGATAACGCGGCGCGTATCACGCCGCTAAACACGTAATCAATTACAAAAGGTCTGGGGATTCGGGCGGGCGTAACAGCTTTTTCCGCATACCGTGCATTTTAATCGGGAGCAGCCGGTTGTCTGGCTGTGTCTGGCGGGCCCGGTCGAAATACACATCGTGACAGAGCAACTCGACCAAAAATAATGGTCGACTAACTTTGTAACCTAGACTGGCCTCGGGAGTAGACCGGCTCCATGTCCGCCTTTTCTTAGAACCAACGTGCTTACTCGCTTTTGTCCGTCTGCGTCCGATCAGACAATATGGAGGAGCTTACCCCGACTATTATAGTTTTCGGGGGGGCATAAGTAATAATAGATGGACCATCGGAGAACGCGAATCTGGTCAAACAATGAGAGAACTGCATCGATTTACCCCTCCCCTTCGAATTACTTTAGCAATCTCTTAGCGGAAATATTAGCAGAATGTACGTTTGTTCAAATAATAGAGGAAGCGATTCGTTTCTTTTGTATGATCTTTCAAAATATGAGAATAATAAATGCATAAAGGAAATATTGATTTATATGAAAGCATTAAATATACAGTGACTCCAACTAATATTCGTACGTTCTTAAAAATCGCATATCTTTGTCAATGTTGGACTATACTATCTGAATTTTTTTTTTTTTGAGAAGTTAGAACAATTGGATCACTACATAAAGTGAACAAAAATTTTTTATAAAAACTGAAATTGGTCGAAATTGCAGAGAAAATACTAAAAGTTGTATTTTATAACTTTTTTATGTGCACTTGTATTGAAAATTTAGAAAGTACGATTTCTAGATCTGTATGAATATACGTATTCTGAGAATTTCATTAAAATCGGTCAACGTTGCAATGAGCTGCAGATATTCCAAAATGATCACATAAGGGCGAAATTCCCAGAGAAGGCCAAAATTCTGCGACTTTCGCCCTTAAGTTTTCATCGTTAAAAGTTTGTAGCTCAGTGCAACGTTGACTGATTTAGATGAAATATTCAGAATATGTATAATTGATACAGATGTACGAAACGTACTTTTTAAATTTTTAATCTAAGCCTGCATAAAAATGTTGCATAATAAAACTTTTGG
This sequence comes from Seladonia tumulorum, assembly GCA_913789895.3. NCBI lineage: Eukaryota > Metazoa > Arthropoda > Insecta > Hymenoptera > Halictidae > Seladonia > Seladonia tumulorum. The sequence goes on from OU565276.1 coordinate 5,603,768, forward strand.
TACTTTCTCTGTAATTTCGACTAATTGCAATTTTAATCAAACATTTTTCTCACCTTATGTAGTGATCCAATTGTTCTAGCTTCTAAAAAAATTGAAGTAGTATGGTCCAATATTGACAAAGTTATGCGATTTTTATTAGTTGGAGTCACTGTATAGAGATGATGTTGACACAAAATTGAGTGTATTTGTTTTTCATACAAAATGAGAGTTCTCACGCTGATTCAAGGAAAGGTTCATCACCGTCGTGTAAAGCCAAATTTTTGTAATAATGGTCACTTAACGATGGACAGGCCACCTATATTTAGTAATGCAACATATTTATAAATATATTTAGTAAAAGAACAAGAGCACCCACCTTTTCACCAACATTTCTGTCCAGAATATTGTTAGTTGTATCACAAAGTGTCTACGGCACATGCAATATTATTTTCAACATACGGTAAAATAATTCTGTCAATAGCATTCCAAAATTTTGATCGACTATTTTCCGGCAACGCTGAAGAACATGGACTTTACGAGCCTTTGTGCGAGCACGATTTAATTAACGTCTCGTCCCATCGTCGCATTCGCGTGCGTTTGTTACAATCGACAAAGGTTCGGCATTATTTGTATACAACAAATAATTCCACGCGAATTACTGCGGCAGATAATAATAAGTGCGATGATATTTGTTACAAGTGGAAACGGTCAGACAAATTAGCCGGCCGGCAACAAAGGCACGTTTGCACGGCGGATTCGCAAAGTGGATTTTCTCGAGAGGGAATCTTCGAACAAATTGTATTCCCGGCTTGTTTTCGCGCGTACAGTCTAATTGACTTCATTAGGGTCGCTTCTGTTGCCGATTAGGCGGGTTTTCTGGGTACACGTTCGTTTCGGTGGCTATCACCGGAGACCAGTTCGATTTAATCGGAACGGACCGGTCAAATTAATCGGAGGAATTATTGTATTTGCCCGTTGAATAATAAAATTTCCCAGGGTGGGGGACGGGGGATATCCTGGTTTTGCGTGTAAACAGGCTCGTTGACACTAGAACTACCGAGTACTGAATGCAACTGGCATACATTGCCTTATAATAACAACAAAATTGCATTTCTTTAGATTTCGTGTCAGTTTTGTTTAAATATCTACTTGAATGGAGAAGTTTATTAAAAAAATTTCTCACGGAAACACGTTTATAATTTTTCAATATTCATTTTGACTCATCCGGTGGTTCTAGTGTTAAATCGACGAACGGACCACTTGTACTCGAGGAAAAATAAATTCACTTGTTACACGTGCGCGCTTATGTAAGTGCGCGAAGGATTACGGAACCGCATCGGCGTGTTACGAAAGGCGCCGCGATGCCGACAAGCCTTCTCGAGATTCCCTGAAACACGATTGGCCGCCGATCGAAACAGCCATTGAACCAATTAAACTTTCGAGAAATTATGAACCGAGGAAGCCAGCAGCGCCGAACTCCGTTTTACGGAAGTCTGGAACGGACAGCGAAATTGCAAACGATTACACAACACGGCTTCCCGATGGCCTCTGATACGTGCTCGTTTAGCAGCTGATTCTCCTCGAACAGACGTTTTCATACTGAACAACTTAGAGACTCGCTCCAACTTGGAAACACCGCGTTTCATGGACTTTTTATCGGGTTCAACCAAGTGAACTGATAACGCGAGCAATTTCGCGGCGATACCGGTTCATTCATAAAACGCCGAGCGTGCGTATCGAACACGGGCGAGCGTGTCACAGTTATCGTTGCAGCACGCGAAACTCCCCGCACAACTACGCCCAACGAAACTCGCTGGAGGGTTTATCGTCAGTGGAAAGGATCTGACTCATTTTGTTTATGGAGAAACCACGTCGCTCGTGACGTCGCGACGCGTCGTAGCTCCCAGGGTGTTCTTCGAACGGAGGAACGGCTTTCCTCGCAGACCACCGACGATTAGAATAGTTCTCGCGGAAAACAATTCGGCTCGCGGGGGCAACCACTCGATAAATCATGGACGCGCTACGCTTCCGTGGAGCCGGCCAGCTATTTTCATAATCGACCGCGAACAATCGCGACGGAACACGGATTCGCGACGCTCGGTCGCGTTTTATTTTCGGCGACGCGGGTGGGGGAAGGGCCTGCGAACTTCTTATTCACGGCTTTGTCCTCTCCTTTCACACTTCCGTGCACTTCAAAGAGATGTATTTTTACGTCAGCTTCGACGGCCAGACACGTGCGACGCCGAGACACCGCGTCCGGCACATGGACGACGCTCTGCGCTGGCCAAAGTACAGAATTTCCGACGATTTTCGCGAAAACTGGAATTCTCGCGCTCTTGGGATTCGAGCGTCCTCTCGGTAGACGGGATTTTAGGCGTTTCTGACAAAAATGTTGGATAGAAATGCGAAGGGACATTACTCAAAGGGCCTAGCCGGATAAGATAGTCAAAAATGCCCTTGAACCGAATTTTATCGACGAAGTGCCATTCGATAGAACACCAAAAAAAAACATTCTGTGCAAAATTTCAACCCTGTATCTCGATCGGGAGGGTAGTTATGGGGTAAAATCGAAAAATCAGTTTTTGGCCTATTTTCCCTAGTTAATGACGTTTAGAAATTCTGAGAAAAATCTGACACATGTCAAGAACCCTAATACATATTTTGCAATTGGTTTCAGATTTTTAAAGTGAAAATTCTGCTTGTAAAAAATCAAAAACCACAAAAAAATCGAAAAAATGCAGATTTCACATGGAAGTTCTAGAGTGACAACATTTATATTTTTACAGTAGGGGTATATTGTCATAAGTATTGTTCATGAATTTTTTCAGATTTTTTGGTTTGGTGCGCCGTTGTTAAAAAAAATAAAAACTGATTTTTTCGACGTTTTTTCCGCGAAGAACTAAGCTAACCTTAAAATTATTACGTTCTATTTACTCTGTAAGTCTATCAGGTACTGATAAACATTGAATATTTAAAAAAATAATTAAACAATGAAATCGGCTTGATTAGTTTTTTTACTATGTCAGCGTATTACATCTAAAAGTATTAACCACATTCCCAACAACTCGATTGGGTCAGCGCGTTAAGCGATGGACTCTTGATCTGCTTATACTAGGTTCGATCCCGGTATACGTATACATTTTTTTTACTTGATTAATTCTTTTTTTTTGTCTAACTATATCAATGGTATGTTTGTAGATTTCTTTTAGAAGCAGTATCAAAATATTAAAAAAATAATTTTAAGGTAAAATTCCCTAACTCTAGTAATCCGTTACCTGGTACTGATGATCGACAGAGTCATAAAGCGAGTAGAGAAAAGAAAAGGCGAACATAAAGGTAAAGGTAAATGGACGGGCTAAAGGTACAAAATAATAAAACGGACACTTTGTCCGTCCGTTTTTACAAAACTTTTACAAAACCGTTTTCTCTATAACGGAGTATTTAAAACTCGAAGACACGTATAGATTTACTGCAGAAAATATTTAATACTACCAGAATTAAGAACATGTGTAACTAAAAATTGATGATCTTAACACATTGCGTATGGGTGACTCCGCGCTCAACTCGAGCCCAAAGACCGCACATTTTCGAACGCTCCAGAAGCATGCTTGGCGAGCAATAGGAAACGGATACGTACATTTCTAATTTGTATTTGGCAGAACATTTTCTGTTGAAAATGTAAATATACTTGTTACATTAGAACAATGATTGTTTTATTCAGCACAGTTATTATTTAAAACTTAGAACAACATATATACAGAAACCACGCGTACCGTGCATATTTCCGGAGCGAGTTTCCGTTCAGTGACGGTACTTCGGCCGATGGAGCTGCCGTAGCGAAACGGTTAAAAAACTGTTGCCTTACAAATGAAAACACGAAGTTTGAACTTCCAAAATGTACAAAAACAACACTTTATAAGATACGGTACGTACGACGATCTGCACAGATCTACTTATGTACTGGCTACAATGACTGATCATTTCTACATGCTCGGAATGTCAAAATTCAATGATTTCGCTCATCATTAGTCTTAAGAGTGGGAGACCCTGGTAACGTAACAAAAATATTTGCTTAAGTTGCCGATTGAATCGAAGAAACATGAAAACGAGATATCTCATGACCCATACGCAATGTGTTAACAATTGCTCCAAAATTTTTTTTGCGCATTTTACATTAAAATTATTTTTTTAATATTTTGATACTGCTTCTAAAAGAAATCTACAAACATACCATTGATGTAGTTAGACAAAAAAGAAAAGAATTAATCAAATAAAAAAATGTATACGTATACCGGGATCGAACCTAGTATAAGCAGATCAAGAGTCGATCGCCTAACGCGCTGACCCAATCGAGTTGTTGGGAATATGGTTAATACTTTTAGATGTAATACGCTGACATAGTAAAAATACTAATCAAGCCGATTTCATTGTTTAATTATTTTTTTAAATGTTCAAGGTTTATCAGTGCCTGATAGACTTACAGAATAAATAGAACGTAATAATTTTAAGGTTAGCTTAGTTCTTCGCGGAAAAAACGTCGAAAAAATCAGTTTTTATTTTTTTTAACAACGGCGCACCAAACCAAAAAATCTGAAAAAATTCATGAACAATACTTATGACAATATACCCCTACTGTAAAAATATAAATGTTGTCACTCTAGAACTTCCATGTGAAATCTGCATTTTTTCGATTTTTTTGAGGTTTTTGATTTTTTACAAGCAGAATTTTCACTTTAAAAATCTGAAACCAATTGCAAAATATGTATTAGGGTTCTTGACATGTGTCAGATTTTTCTCAGAATTTCTAAACGTCATTAACTAGGGAAAATAGGCCAAAAACTGATTTTTCGATTTTACCCCATAACTACCCTCCCGATCGAGATACAGGGTTGAAATTTTGCACAGAATGTTTTTTTTTGGTGTTCTATCGAATGGCACTTCGTCGATAAAATTCGGTTCAAGGGCATTTTTGACTATCTTTTCCGGCTAGGCCCTTTAGGGACAGCAAAATTTAACCCTTCGCACTCGAAGCTATTTTAAAACATTTCTTCCGACTTAGAATATTTACTCCAATTTACTGGTACAATACTAAAGTGTTCAGTGATTTATTAACCCCCTAACGCACAGTTTTTTTGAAAAAACCGGCAAAAAAAAAATCAATGGGAAAGGTCCGTTCCATGGTTCCATGGAAAAAGGCTATATTTTATTCTTGAATAAATAAGTGTTATAGCTTACAATCCCATGTAAATGATAAATATCAATAAAACGATTTTTTTTTCTTTGCTTTCACATTGTTATTTTCAATTCTCGATTATATTCGGGTGTGAAAAATTATAGCAGCATAAAATACAACGACGTTCGAATTATCTCGAGTGTGCATAGTTTGGCCTGTTTAACGCGCTCGAATTAACTCGAGCGTACAAGTTAAGGGGTTAAATACAAATGTAATAATGTAAAAAATATTTTGAATACGCCTTAAGTAAGTAGCGCCTTACAGTCTGGCTAATTTCCAGTTTTTAAGATGATCGGTGAAAACTACTTGAAGAAATATTTGAGAAGTCCAAGCGAATAAGAATTATAGTAGCGAGAAGAAATGTACCTACCTGAAAGTTGAATTTCGGCCAGGTTTTCGAGAAAGCGCAACATTGTGCGCCACGTTCTCCTCTGACGTTCGCTCGGCTCGCATACGTAGTCCTGACGCAAATGTGCCTCCCGAGGCAAGAAAAGAAACCGGAACTGACGCGTGTACGAGCGTCGAGCGAACCACGTCCGTGACACTTCCTGCGAGCAGCCTGCCGGTTAGCACCAAAATTTTACAGGTCAGTTATTTTTACGACCCTGGTTGCAAGAACGCTGTCGCATCAAGTGCAACTCGCGCGATCGGACGCTCCGCGTGCGACTTCCGGTTGGAAATGGATCGCTACGCCTCCTTTCAACAAATGGGATCCGTTTCTCGTCCTATTTTCATGCGGAACAGATGCAGATTCTATTCTGTGTCTGCCGGCAAGATGTTTCTCATTAGAAAAAGATTTATAGAGAGATTCGATTGTTAACCCTTAGCACTCGAACGGCGACTGTAAGGCGCCACTAAAAATTGATGTATCATTTTTCAAAATGATATTATATAATATTTTTTACATTATCAAGTTTATTTCAATTTAATAAATTACTAAACATTTCAGTATTGTACGAGTAAATTGCACCATTTTCATATTTATAACATAAAAAATATATATATAGAAGGGAAATATTCTAGGTCGGGAGAAATGTTTCGTTTTGGAATTAAAATAGCTTCGAGTGCAAAGGGTTAAACTCCGGATTTTATGCGTTCGCGAATAGGAACATAAAATGGCAGAAGGATTCAAAGAATTGGAGAACGTCTGTATATAATTATCACTGAAATTATAATTGAAAAGAGAGACATTTCTGTCTAGTTCCTATTTTTTATAATTAACACTGATCGCCAAACAAAAAAGCTAAAAAATTCCATGAAATCAAAGTAAGTTATTTAATAAAATGGAAATTGAAAAAAATTAAATGTATGATATTGTGTAGTTCTCCAACTTTCTTGCTTTTTACAGATCCTAATCAAATTTGGTACAATGAATATATTAACGTAAAAATTCATTTTAAAGCCTGAACAAATAATTCCGTCACCCATACATGGGTGACATGGCAGTCAACGTGTTAATAAAGAAAATTTTTCCTTTGCGTAAGGAGCTGCAGTGTAGTAACTGTGTTTGATATTTCCACGAGGATGACCCAAGTGACACCCAAATTGATTAGCTTATGTATTTAAAGTAGACATGAACTAAAATTTGCAGTATTCGAAAACTAAATAATAAATTAGGATAATTTATATATAAATTTCAGTAATAATTTAGGATAATTTAGGATAAATTAGGAATTTCTTCTTTATTATTAGTAGCGTATTACTACAATTTGTAACTTTATTGACGGAATAGCACAGCCAGAAAGGGAGTCCACGGAATAAATGTACAGTAGAAATATGTAAAATGCAATTGTATGCATAGTATTTACAAGAAGTAGAAACAGACAGTCACGAACAAACGCGCCAGCCGACTCCTATTCGCGTCGATAGCGTCATAAATCAAAACAGCAATTGTCTCAAGGGTACACGAGCATTTACAACACTGACTAAGACTATTATCACAGTTCGCCACAGCTTTGACATCCTATCATAACAGTGTTTACGCTCGAACGCGGCGTCATTGTGAAGTTTTAATAATTCGGATCGTTGAAAACCGGTTTTTCCTAACGTTAAATTGGTACCACTTTCCCAGCAAATGATTACCATGTAACGCATAATGATTCGAAACAATAATATGCATACAAGTATTCCGAGTTTCTTGTTGCTAAAGTATGTTATCGCTGTCGTCAACGCGTGTGACGTTCATAGCCGGACGCGTTAAATAAAGATGACTCGGTGAACTCGTAATGATAGAAGTATTTTGTTATTATTCTGTATAAATAGAGCATTCTAGTTCAGTATTCTATTAATACTAAATGGGGCTACTATCGATCCCTGCAATCCGTTGACTATTCCTGCTTCTTATCGATAAATGAACCATTGTTAATACCAAACTGTTCCGCCACGGCTCTCAATTTTCTTCGGGCGTCAAACTGAAAGCAACATTACTATGCAGTTGACTATGCATTTGTGATAAAAATGAGTATAATGTATATGACCAAGTCTGTCTATTCATTTGAATTGCATCCACTAATTTTTATACCGCCTGCCATAAAAGTAGAGAGTAAGTTTCAATTTTTATTTTCAGAGTCCGATTGAAGGTAATACAATATTTCACTGTGGAGTAGCACTCAATTTTGATTTTCAGAATCGCACCAAAAATGATATAAAATTCCAAGTTGGTGACAGGTTTACATCAGGTTCCACAGGTTCCATTATTAATAAAGAGGTGAATATGTAAAACAGAGTCGCACATAGAGATTTCTACAAGCGCGCACGACAAAATGGCAGTTACCTAATGGAAAAATTCTGGAGAAAAGATCGGGTTTTTCCGACGGATCTTGAACCTCGATGCTCTCGTCGGATCGGAGCGTACAATCTCGAAAGTGTACACTTTGGGTTAGTGGAGCATGCCGCGGGAATTCCAATCTTTCTAATTACTTAGGCTCCGGTGGGCCGACACCTGGAGAGCATTTTGCGCGTCGCGTCTCGCCGGTAAAATGAAACTCGCATCGGCTCGAAACTAATTTTCCCGCGCGTCGATGGGAACCGGATTTCGCGTGCCGAAACCGCGGGGCAGAATATCCGCGTCCGATCCGTTCGCGCGAAATCGTAAATTACGATCGGCACGTGACCGGGCGCCCAGTCGATCGATGGATCCTTTAATTATTACACACGCCTGGTGCTAAAAATAATCGCGACCCCCTTTACCCGGATAGCTCGAATCGTTGCACCGGAAAAACGCTCTCGAAAAGGATCGATCGATCTCTCGCGGCCGGCTTTCGGTCTTCCGGAAGGGAGGCCGGCACCGGAAGCGGGACTGGTTTACCCTTATACGCGAAGACAGCGTCGCTCGTCAAAGGAACAGCCGGTGCAACGGAAAAGTGAGAGTACACACGACTGCCTTGAGCCTGATTCCAGCAGTCCAGTGGGCGCAGAAATTTATTTTCTACACCGGGTGTCCGGAAAACTTCGATTCGAGCTCCTGCAATTTTTTAAATATATGTAGTAGGGGAGCCCATAGGTAATCACTTATTTTGAAATCTAGATCAAACTTTGTAGTACATTCAAGTTTTTATTTCGTAATTTATTATATAATACCCATCATTATCATGGACAGTTTGCCATCTTTCCTGCAAATTTTCCATCTCCCCTAATATTACGTTTTTGAGATGTACCACTTTAAATATATTAGGAGGACCCATAGGTAATCAATTATTGTGAAATCTAAAACAAACTTTGTAGTAAATCCAAGTTTTTATTTCTTCATTTATTATATAATCTCCATTATCAAGGACAGTTTGCCATCTTTCGTGCAAATTTTCAATCTCCCCTGATATTAGGTTTTTGAGATGTACCACTTTAGAATGCAAATGTTACGAAGCTCTTGGACTAAGAAATTACATACTACTATACTGGTGTATTATACAAAGTGTGTTCGGTAACTGGTGCTACAAGTGAAAAGGGGGTGATTCTACATGAAAAAATATGTCGAAAATAGAGAACAAAATTTTTTCATGTGAGGCTTTGTTTTCGAGAAAATCGACTTTGAATCTATGTATTAATTTATTATTTATGTATTCGGCAGAATGGGCAACATTTTCAGTAATTTCTGTAATAAAAAACTTTATGATTACTTCAACATTCTGTTTCATTGTGTGTTCCTTATTTTCCGGTACGATAAAAACAAACTTAAACTGCGACAATGATCCATCGAGACAATAATCTACAGTGAGATCTGTTATAACGAGGCATGATCAAGTGCACGCGTACCCGGCGAAAATTCAAAGTTGATTTTCTCGAAAACAAAGCCTCGCATGAAATAATTTTGAGTATATCATGTTAGAGTAAAAAACTGATTTTTAAGATTCTATCTCCAGTTTTTATTTAGATATAAAAGAATAAAATTTACTTCAATGTCGACGTGACGAGTGTTCCTCCTATATGAGAGGAAGAATAAATAAAACGATGAAAATGTCACCGTGACAACATTTTGCATCCATTGGATTAATTACCGAAGGAAGCAGATTTGTAATAATTGTTTTCTTACTGGTTTGTATAATTGAGTAACCAAAATTGACTTTTCTTGAAGCGTATCTTTGTGCCGGTTAATTTTATTGTGCATTCTCAGCTTTTTTTTTTAATTGGAGAATCGCTTTCTTTGAGGTGGTGGCAAGATTTCTGGGACACCTTGTACATGACAGACAATCGGTTCGTTATTCCTTGCTGATCCGATGTTCGCGCTGCACGTGCACGTTGTTATTACAATCACTGACGCGGATTGTTGCACTTCTGAAATTCATTGCGATCCACGGGGTGTTCGAAACTGATAAAAACACTTTTCAAATTCGATTTTTGGTAAAAGTGTTTAAAGAGCGTTTTATTGGACGACCTGGAAACATTTGGGAATAAAATTTGTGCCGGAAAGTAGGCAAGAAAATTTTTAAAGTTAAACTTTTCCGTACGAAGTGAAAGATATATTTTTGTTGTAGATTTTTAACGGCAACCGTATATCCCCGGAAAGCCTTTATCCGTTGAGTTATTCGCACAGCAAACTTCGAAAGTTCTCGTATCTCTTTGTAAACTTCGCGGACGCTTTCCTTCACGAAGGTTCGCCATTCTTCTCGGAACTTCAGGACTATCAATAACAGTTCTTTTTTTTTCTAACTGAGACCGCGCCCCCTTTAGCAACTAACTTATCGGCGATACTGCGACGAGAAACATTCAGTGAACCGTGCCCGCATGTTTTTCCCCGATCGCCCTACTTCGAAGGGTCGTTCAAAATGCCGACCTTTACCATTAAACGATTCCAATGACAAAGTAAACTAAGTCGCAGCCAATGGGAGCCAAGGCCGGTTTCCAATGCATACGATACAATTTGAATAATACTTGATCCATTAGTCATGGAGCACTCTTTGTTCCACGCTTAGAATCCTTATCTTTGTTCAAAGATCACGGACTAGCGTGATCTTATCTATTCTTCATTTCTAAAAGCGTATAATCGAGACTCGCGAGCATAACGAGAGTATTAACGCGCGGAGAAAAGTGACATAAAAGCTTTCCGAAGAGGAGTAACTGCTCCACGTTTGTGAAAGTGCTTTCACTTTATAGTACGATCATCATCGATCGTGCTACGATGTTCCAACATGCTCATTTGTGATGTTCATAAGATAAAATCCTATCAGTTCAATATTCTCGTAGGAGAGCATTAGGTTAGCCATTCAGAAAATGCAGCATGTCCCTGAACTTTGCGAAAAAGCTTTTGCGACCTTTAAAAGTTTCCCAAATCATCTACCAACAAAAACGGTACACTGATTTCCACTTACCGTTCCGGGAACCTAAAAACAAGTTCATCTATCATCTACGTAGCAGTTTCCGAGAACTACCGCAAGCCCACAACCAATTACAGTGATTTCTCTATATATGTCGCCAAGGCCTGGGCGATAATCGTCGCGGAATTATCCCCACTACGCCCCCTGGACGATACATGACGCTTGCAAGACCCGTGTTGCTGACACATATCGAGAATTCAGTGTACTACTCATCTAAATAATGTTTACTAAGATTGACTAAAGATTGAATGCATTTTTAAAAAATCTAAAGGATTTTTATGCAAACTAAAAATGCCTGTATTAGTTGCGATTTATAGGAGCGTCGTAGACAATGACGCAACAGAATTTTCATGTTCTGTTTTATATTCTACCGATCAACGGTCTACTTCGAAACATTAATCACTTTTATGAGACAATACATATCAATCGCTTTAATGCTCGGTAGGTTTATTTTGAAACTCGAGCACAGGAGAACCTCGCTTATACGAACCAATTAATGCTGAACCACGTGTCCACGAACTCTTATCACTACGCCTACGACATTTTTTGTGTACCTGTTCCTACCGTGCGTGGTCAAAATGATCGGTCCTTAAGAAAGGTTATTGTTAATACATTAAACGTAGATAATAGTTAACTTGTTGCTGAATGAATTAGTAGACGAACAACTTTTATAAAATGACGATATAAATTTATTTTCATATATAATAATTTCAATTATACAAAACATACTGTCGCGCTCTTTCCTCGATTTACAAAATTGTACAAAGTTGTACGTTGTCAACTATTGCGGTTTGGATGCATTTGCCATGAAACAGTATTATCAATCAGGCACGTGTGTAACTTGATATTATACTGAAAAGTATATTGTATACATACTTTAACACTGAACCTACCACCGCCGGTCAAAATGACCCAAATTTTTTATTTCACAATTACTAAAATTGTAAAGATGATTTCGTGGAAATAATTCAATGAATATCACAAAATCCAAATAAATTCAATCTCGTAATTTTTACAAGACAACTGTAAAAATATTGACTTTTAAGGCTCGGTAGGTTTAGTGTTAAGAAAACTCGTAAAGATAATTAGCGATGTGATAATGTTGTATGTACGAAATTGTAAGTTTGAAAAGGTCAATTTGACTATTGTATGAAGAACAACAAACTTCTACTATCCGACCTCGTCGGTTGTCCGAACGACCTTGTACGCTTGTGATAAACGAGATTACACTGTGCCAAGAAAAATCCCGCAGATATGTTCCCTCCTTTTCACTTTTCTCGCGAAGAATCCGGTCCCCAAACAAATGCATGCAAGCAGCCACCTATGCAAGAGTTGTCTACGACTTCCGCGAGCCTAGAACCAGTCGCTGCACTTCCTGGTACATTCCAGACCGCGGTAGAAGGGGGTCTCGGTTGAAAAGGAGGTCGCCTCGAACACTGTTCCCCGGTTTTCCGGAGCAGGTTGTTTATGAAATCTCTTAGCTAACAATTTGGTGGTTTCTGTTTCAGGGACGCGAGATGCATCGGAGGGTGGGATACAGCAACTACGATGGCAAGATCGCCGGCCTGTACGACCTGGAGGAGACACTCGGCCGCGGTCACTTCGCCGTCGTGAAGCTAGCGAGGCACGTTTTCACCGGCGAGAAGGTCGCAGTGAAGGTCATCGACAAGAGCAAGCTCGACGAGATCTCGAGAGCGCACCTCTTTCAGGAGGTGAGGGAGCGAACAGAAAAGCCTAGACGTTCTTTCATCAAGGGGGAGGGGGATGCGTTGTCGGTTTCTCGCTCGTCGATACGAGACCCCGACGACGTGCGTCCTTCTCTCTCCTTTGTCCCTCTTTCCCTCCTTTTGTTCCTGCTTGATTCCCCTCCGGCTGTCGCGTGAATGAGAACGCCCGGCATAAAGGAGGCCGTCGAGGAAATCGAAACGCATGCTAATACCTTCCCTACACCTACCCGCCGACGTGTTCCGTTCTCGCTCTCTCTCTCTTTCTCCTCCCTTCTGTGTTTACCCCGAGTACTCGGCCTCGGCGGGGTGGTTTTTATTTTAACGCGAGCGATGTAACCAGTCTGCGACTCTCAGACTGCTTTATCGACTGCCAAAGGACGTTGGTCTGCGCCGGGTTTCTTAACCCTTCGCGGCCTCTGCGACTTCTGCCGTTTCCACTACACGTTTGCTTGGACATTTTCGGACAGCACGTGTCCATTTTATTTTCATTATTCGGGATTTTAGGCATTCCTATTGTCACTTACTTTTTTTTAACACTAGAACTACCGGATGGCTCAAAATGACTTCCCCTTTCTTTTAGAGATATTGAAATTATAAATATGTCTCCATGAGAAAATTTTTTTATAAACTTCTCTGTCGAAGTAGATATTTAAACAAAACTGATACCACATCTGAACGAATCTTATTTTGTTGTTATTATAAGGCAATGTATGCCAGCTGTATTTAGTTCTTTGTAGTTCTAGCGTTAAATGTCGAATCATCCCCCTTTTCGGTTGTACCACCGGTTTCCGATTTTTCTGTGTATTCAAAGAAAAAGATTTATCGATTGATTTCCTTTTGACGCATCTTTGCAGTCTCAAGCAATTTTTACTGAAATTTTTGAAAGGTGTGCTTTGATACCTTTGGTACAAATAGTGTTTACAGAAATGTTTGTACTCGTGCAGTTACATTAATATGTTAAGAAATGTAGGTTATTACTAGACTGCGGATCTTTATGCAGAATAAAAAATATTTGCACTGATTGCTAGACCCAGGAGCAAAATAAAAATTTCTTTCTTCCTTAAATATTCTATGAAGCTAAAACCAATACGCTGATGCTCGTAAATCTTTTTATTATGTCCACTGCTTTAAATTGCTTTACCCATTTTTGTCATAAATGCATAAAATCCGCAGTCTAGTTAATACATATGAGGTATCCAATTTAGATCAGTAGGTAGTAAACCCTGATTATCAGTGTTACAATACTAGTTGCAGTTCTAGATTCAATCTTTATTGTTTTGTACAATGAATAGTGTTGCAGTCTTAAATTGAGATATTTATATGCGAAGCGTGTTGGGATAATAGAGACTTTAGATATCGTAGGCTAGAATAATAGAGGCGTTATTGTAAATTACAGTTTATAGATTCATTGTACAGTGATTTCCCTATATATGTCGCCAAGAATCTAATTTTTTGGGTCTCATATTTTCCGCAGATATTTAATTCAACTTTCAAAGGAAGCTTGCCCAGTGCCAAATATTGAAACAACCGTTGGAAGTGTCAATAGCAATTTAAATATTGATCAAATATTTTATCACTTCATTCCTAACCCGTCAAGTGATCAGGACGGATACACTTTCGCTTTGATTCCGCGTTTTGTTGTTTACTCACCTCGAGATTCCGATGCTGAGTCATATCGCAATACTCATGGCAATGTAAATTAGATTATAATTGTACTCGTTATGCGTTAAATCGATTTAGATTCCTATCGTTTCGCTTCACTTGTGTTCGTGTGGGTATTCGTGGTTGAGAAATCATCTGATTTACTGGTTAACGTGTCGCTAAACTCCGGATGTTTATGCAAAGTCACGTTTCTAGAGAGTAATTTATGGAAGTGGCAGTTAGATAGAGACATTGTTGTTTTCGCATTTTTTTTTCCAGGCAACGAGACATGATTTTCTTTGATCTTATCTGACTACCTCTATTATGAAAACAATTTACACATGGGTATTTGTCATTCCTTCGTTTGTTGTTCTCTTCGTCTCTTCTACATTAATCCTTCATGCAAACATGAATTCTTATGGACAAATTTATAGACAAAGGAAGCAAGGGATTATTTCTTTATCCGAATAAGGGGTTTATTATACAATTTCACAGAAGGTACAACATTTTTTGACACGACATTTTTCTTTGAAAAATGAAGATTGCTGTAAATGCATGAAATTTTCTAATCTTTACGTTGCACAGATTAAACAACGGTTTATTTTTGATTGCTTGGTTTCCACGTAATTTTGGGACGGTCGACGCTAGAAGCACAGACGATCAATGCGCACCTATTTTTAAAGCTGCTCGAAATCGTGCAGGATGCACCGTTCTACGGTCGAGTCATTATTCAGAAACGTGAGAACAATAGAAAACGTGTAGACGCGTTCCACAAAAAATGTTCCCCGCGTTCCAACGCATTCAAACATTTCTGTTACAACTTTCAATCATTTTTCTTCCTCTCTTTTCGAACCAACGGAAACAGTCTACGAAATTTGTTTCACGGTAAAAATGATTTTTTAATCAGAGTGGAAAGCGGTTCGGAGTTATTGCAATACCCGGTAACGTTGTTAATATCATGCATGAAGAACCGGCGAGATTTCTCTTTGACGCAAAGGTATCATTCGCTTCGTTAGTCATAGAGCGAGGAAATATTTCGCCGCGGCGATCGAGGATTAATTGGAAGGGATTTATCCGATTGCAGAACATATTGGTCGGAACAATGGCTCTATCGGGTTGTAACGTATGAAATCCCCGCTCGTAGGTGGTATTGTCCACACAGAAAATAAAATCGTTTGCCAACGATCGTTTTTGTTGCCGCGGCTGAATGGCCGACTTGCGCGCGCGCCCCCATCAATTACAAAATTCTTTTACAACTGCCTACGCCGCCGCAGAAGCTACAAAACCGTTCCACATTTCATTCGAAACTTTTTCCAACCAAGTGTCTCTCTCCACTCCTCCGTGGAACATCCCGGTTTGTTTGCACGCTCTCCGGCCGATGTTTATTCAGATTGTCGGCGACGAAGAAAAGCAAATCATCGACCGAACGAAAATGAGCTGTTTGCCCGGCCCTAATCACGTCCGTCTCCTAGAAATTGTTTCCGTTTCGAAGCGAAGAGACACCATGTGTCGGTGTACTGTGACAGCCAGCCGTGTGCTAAAACTGTCAATATTAAGATCCCAGTCATTTCACAGTATTCTTGGAAAAATCTAACCCCGAACCTTCTGAGAAGCTCGATCGCTGAAAAGCTGTAAATTTATACACGGTTATTGTAATCGATTTCTTTATGGAACCTCTATCACCATATTCGCGACGTTTTTCCGATTAAAACGAGCCCAAACACGACATAATTTGGATCCTATTTGCTTACTCAAATAGAACCTCCGTTATCTGAACCGAAGATTTCTCAATTATTCAAACGTTCAATCTAAAGCGTATTAAACATGATATACTGTACGAATCAGTAGAGTCTAACGCTACTGCTATCTCTTTTATTGTCCGAATACTCGTGTTCCCAAGATTAGTTCGGATAATCGAGGTTCTACTATATCGTCGATTAAACGAGCAAATATGAACGAAACAATGTCGCGTTGGGTATCATTTTAAGCGTAAGAGTGTCAGGAATCTGTAGGTGAAAGTTTCGCATAAAAGTAATTAACAATAACAACATTTTTCATTTTTGTACCGATATATGCAAATATTCTGTTTTCCCGCTACCCTTTTCTACTTTCAACGCCAGCGTTAGGGAATCAAAGATCACTGTGCGAGCACGATGCAAGTGACACTTCGGGCCCCAAGTGTTGGCATGTATCGAGGCACTACCGTGGTCGGTTCGTTGGGCTTCCTACTCGCCTGATTTCCATCGTACCACGCGTTCAAGCCTAACGACCGATTGCGTAAGATCCGTTCGACGGCCGTATCGCGTAGGAAAGATCTACGGAACGATTCCGCCTCGAACCTTGTAGATCTCGTTAAGGTCAACGAGATAATGGCGCGATAGGAGGGGGGAGGGGATGCCGTAGAGGGGGCTAGAAGGAGAAAGGGTCGTTGACCAGTTTACGCCCGTCGCATCGCACTGTATACAATCTTCTTTGTTTGCCTCGGCCAGGTGAGATGCATGAAGCTGGTGCAACATCCGAACGTGGTCCGGCTTTACGAGGTGATAGACACCCAGACGAAGCTCTACCTGATCCTGGAGCTCGGCGATGGCGGTGATCTCTACGATTACATCATGCGGCACGACAGCGGCCTCAGCGAGGAGGTAATGTCCCGATCCGTAACGGCTTCGCGAACGAAGCGTTCGCGATAAATTGATAAATAACACGTCCGGCGTGTCTGACGGAAACGATAAAAATATTTCACGCCCTCCTGCCGTTCCTCAGAAAAAATGACCACCTTCTAATGGAGTGTTTTTCCTGTCTACGCGGTCGTCGTCGCGTGTATCGGCGATTAAACGCGCGATGTCAGAGAAAAACGACCGTCCAGACGACACTGAACGTTTTAATGGCCCCTTCGTGCGCTTAGAATGAATGGAACTGTTGTTAAGACTACTCGGAAGCCGGAAAGCGTTGTTGTTAATGGAAAAGATAATCGCGTTGACGAAGATATGCTAGGTTGATGCAAATTTAATGGTCGAGTTTAAACGGGGTCTTTAAGGTCTTTGCACAAACTTGGTCAAAAAATTCGTCCATTACTTTGCAACAATCTCGGATACGTTCAAGAATTCGATTGAAGCAAACACTACCTATCTTGACCTACTAAGAGCACTCTATACTGCAACATACGGTTCTCTTTTGTCTGTAAGATAAGGGATATAAAAGTCGAAGAGGAAATAAGATAGGAAAGAAGAAGCTCGACGTTACAACAGTCGTAATAGGTGTCCATCGGATTCCTATAACCCACATACCGAAGGTAGAATGGATAGCTATTAGAATCGACGAACTTCAGAATTCTTCTTTCGAACGGTAATTGAATGTACAGTGACGAGCAAAAGTGTGTAAACGCACTTGGCTAGTTCTACGGAAACGTTACAATCTATTTTTCAATTGAATGATAAAGCTTAGGTAGTAATGGTGAATGTGATAAACCAAACATAACAGTTTAAAAAATAAGGATTTTAAGCAGTGTTTACGGTTTTGCACGTTTCATCAGAAACGGTTAAGACAGTACACGAAAACAAAAGTACACAAAGTGTACGGAAAAAATTTGCTCATACATGCAAAGACTGTACAACAGAAGATTGGAAAAGAGTTATGTGCCCCGACGAAACAAAAATTAATAGATTTGAATCTGATGAAAGGTCTTGGTATTGGACTTCTTCCGAAAATAGTAATCAAGCAAGTAGCGTAAAACAAACTATGAAGTTCGGAAATGGCTCAATTATGTGTTGAGCTTGTTTTACACATGAAGGTGTTGGTCCCTTAATATTTTGCAAAGTAATTTACCTTCTGTTGTTAATTCTATTGAATTTGCTGAAGACTAAGTAGTATTTCAACAAGACGGGGACCCTAAGCAAAAATAGTAAAAACCTGGCTAGGAAATCAAAAGTTTTCTGTGATGAAGTCGCCAGCACAAAGTCCAGATATGAACCCAATCGAAAATTTATGGTCAATTGTGAAAAGAAGGCTGGCAAAATATGACAATCCACTTTCAGGTGTTCATGAATGAAGGACAGAACAAGATTGGTACAACATTGAGCCGGAAATGATAAAAAATTTAATAGATAGAAAATAGACAAAATGTTAATTTAGAGCAAAACTGTAAAAATTGTCTTCGATACCTATTTTCGATAAATATTCTGTATATCCTTAATATTAACGAAAGAAAACTGTTTTGTTATTCGCTTTGTAATTATTAGTACCTAATCTTTATCATTCGATTGAAAAATAGGTCGTATTATCACGTTTTACGTAAAACTAGCGAAGTTTACACGTTTGCTCGTCGCTGTAGCAGAAAAATGTTAAAGCTCGACAAAATTTCGATTCCGGATTTCTGTGGCAAAGTGTTGCGAGGAAATCCAAGACGGCGATAACGTGCTCGGTGAACAATCCGACGGCTAGTTCGATCGATTCTTTTTCCTCGGCAAAGGAGAGGAAGCCTCGAAGCGAGGCAGTTCCTTTGTCGAAGGTACACTGATACGCTTTTAATCGACCGCAGGTGGCCAGGACCTATTTCCGGCAAATAGTCAGAGCCATATCGTATTGCCATCGGTTACACGTGGTGCATAGGGACCTGAAACCCGAGAACGTGGTGTTCTTCGAGAAACTGGGCACCGTGAAGCTCACCGACTTCGGGTTCAGCAATAGATTCTGCCCCGGCCAGAAGCTCGAAACTTCTTGCGGCTCGCTGGCCTATTCCGCGCCGGAAATTCTGCTCGGTGATAGCTACGATGCTCCTGCTGTTGGTATGTATACGCTGGCTAAACAATTTAATCTCTTCGAGGAACAATTCGTGCCACGCTTCCAGCGGGGCCGAAGTTCCCTCTTACAGCCGTTGTTGATTAATTTCACACCGACTTTCTCGCTCGCGTTTCCAGACGTTTGGTCCTTGGGGGTCATTTTGTACATGCTGGTGTGCGGCCAGGCTCCGTTCCAAGAGGCGAACGACAGCGAGACCCTAACGATGATCATGGACTGCAAGTACTCGATCCCGCCGCACGTCTCCGACGCTTGCAAACGACTGATCGCCAAAATGCTCGTCCGAGAACCCGAAGGCAGAGCCACCCTCGAAGAGATCGCCGCTGATCCCTGGCTGGCAATGGGCTCCGATTCCGATCCCGTGGAAGCGTTGCCGCTAGTCTCCAGGCAGCAGGTCTCCGACGATCACCATAATCATATAATCACGAAAATGGTTAACGGTAACATCGCCACCAAAGAAGAAATACTGGAGTGAGTAGACCCGCTCGAATAACCCATCAGTTCCAGCCATTTCTCCATTGCGAAATGTCAGAGCATACTGTCGAAATGATCACGTCTGAAGTCCCGCCACTTATCCCATTCACTGTGTCAATCGATCATGCGTGTACATGCACCGCCGTGCACAAGTATGCGAACACTTGACGGAATCTGATCAAGTGCTCCTTATTGTTGTAATATGGACGCGCGACAAAAGAACTGCCCGCTATACTGTGGCTTCGATGGTTGTTTCTTGATTGGTATTGAATTCTGAATCCTTAAAAATTACTTGCGCCGTGATCAGGTCTTTGCGGTGTTTTGTTTTATTGTCTCTGTCTTTGTTGTCATTGAAACGTTGCCTCTTACGAGTAGAACGCAAAATAGTTGATAATAGTAGCGAGAATGTATTAGTACGGTCATCGAGACCGTTGGATTCTACAAGTAAAATTGCATTTGAACAAATATCATATTATATCATAGCGAAGTAGTTGATAAAAGTAGTGAGAATGTATTAGTACGGTCATCGAGATCGTTGGATTATACAAGTAAAATTGCATTTAAACAAATATCATGTCATATCATAGCGAAGTAGTTGATACAGGTAGTGAGAATATATTAGGATAGTCATCGAGATCGTTGGATTACACAACAAGTAAAATTCAATTTAAACAAATATCATATCGTATCATATCATAGCAAAGTAGTGAGAATGTATTAGGACGGTGATCGAGATCGTTGAATTCTACTAGAAGTAAAAGTCAATTTAAATATCATTGACCTTGATATCTCGTTAAGAAATGACCTTGAGAAAGCATCTTGCCACTATCATGTGCATCCTTTGACACCTCGCACACCTCCATTGATCCCATTTGACTGAGACACCCTATATACCCTAAGCAAGTCTAACGCAATTGTCCGTTTGCAGCGCCCTGGACAAGAACGAGTACAACCACATCACGGCGACGTATTTCCTGCTGGCTGAACGGAAGCTGCGAGCGCACCGTCAGGAGCAGGTGCAGAAGTCTCGGCCGGAGATCCTGGATGTGTCGGCCAAGTAAGCTAACCGTCATCAGCACGTGACAAAATCTGAAACAATCCTCTTCATCCAATAGGCTCGACCTATGCCTAACGCCTTTGGTTACTTTCAGCAGGCAGGACGACGCGGCGCCGAACCTGCGTACGGAGCAGAACTCGCTGAGCACGGTGAATCAGACGTTGCTGAGCGTGCCCCGGACGCCTGGCGAGGTTCCGCAGGTATGTATCGCGTGACAGCTTGGCCCGATGAGCCGCTGGCCAACACGTAACAATGGCAGACGCTGGAGAGCTCTGCCTAGAAAGCGTTCCTCCCGTGGGAAAAAAAGATGTCTGTTCTAGTTCCAGAACGTGCGAACGCGGAAATGCAGTATCGTGCAGGAGGAGGAGGACGAGGACGAGGACGACGTGTCTTCGTGTTCGGGTCGAGACGAGGGCAGCAACTCCGCGCTGAACTCGTTCAATCGGCGCGGCTCGCGCTCCGAGGGCAAGCTCTCGCACATCCTGCAGGACCGGCTGTCGCAGCTGCAGGAGAAGCCGAGCCTGAAGACGCAGTGGGCCGTGCCGAAGGATGCCAACGCCGTTCCCGTTATCACTGACGCGGAGGAGAGGCTCTCTAGTCCGAGCAGCGGGAACGGCAACAACGACGTGTCGCCGCCGGTGCACCTGAACACGTCGGGCAGGCCCCAGCCGGGCAACATATTCGACAAAGTACCCGCGCCGACGAAACTCGACTGCACCTACCAAGAGAACCTGAAGAACCGTCTCGGGGACACGCATGGTTGGCAGACGAGAAAGCAGACCACGACGGAGAGCAGGCCGTTGTCGGTGACGGAGTGCATGAAACCGGTCGGTCCCGTGCCACCTAACAAATGGAGGATGGGGTCGCAGCACCGGTCGGCAGGCTCTTCTCTGGACTCGGTTTTGCCACCGAAGTCGTCCGACTCTGGCACGACCAACGCGGTCACCACCACGATCTTGACAGAGTCCTCGACGGTGTCCATACCGCTTCGTCCCGTGGTCCTAAGCGACAGTTCGCTGACGACGTCGCCGAAATACAAGACGATGCCGTCGCCCGGCAGTGCGCCGACAGGGCTGCCTCAGTTGACCTTGAACGAGATCCTGGAGGACGGGGACAGGGTCGCGGTGCCGACGCCGGAGAGCGGCAGCTCGAAGTGCCGCGTCGTCAGGAGTACAGGGTACGATCAGAAGCGCAGCAAGTTCCACAAGACGCGCACCACGTCCTGCTCGAGCTCGGACGCCAGCGACGACGACAGCGAGAGCAGGAAGAAGAGGGCGCACAAACTGGGCGCTTCCGCGAAATCCTTGCCCTCCAGACGGGACAGTCACGACGATTCCAGCGATTCTCAAGATCCCGGAGGGAGCGGCGGTGGAGGCGGCGGTGGAGGAGGCGTGGGGAACGGGGAGCACGCGACAACGGAGACTTCGAACGATACGAATCAAAACGACAGCGGAAACACGACCAACACGACCACCACGACTACCACGACGACCGGCGGCAGGCATCGGTCCGCGGAGAACCAGGTGATATTCGGCAGACGGCATCGAACAGGTAGAAGAAGAGCCGGGGAGACGCGGTTACGCGAGAGTCAGTCGTTGAACCGGATCACCGAGGTGCAGGAAGCCGAGGCACCTTCGTCCTGTCACAATCAGTGCCACGTGTCGAGGAACTCGGCCGTGTTGGGGGTGCAAAGTATATCCTCGTCGTCGTCCTCGGTGTCGCAGAGCAGCACCGGCTCGCACAACATCACGCAGACGATATCTCACGCGGCGGCCACCATGCAGAAGGCCAAGGGGTTCGGGCAGAGGTTGCTGCAGAGCTGGTCCCTCAGCACCGGCAAGTCCTCTCTGTCGTCGCCGTCGAACGGCCAGAACAGCTGCAGCCCGAACGGTCGCTGCAACAAACAGGAACCGCGGAGGGACTGCTGCCAGAGAATCGAGATCTGCTGCGACGACAGGTGGGACGTGAACGGCGGCTCGGTGAACCAGATACCGTCCAACGACAAGGAGAACAGAAACGGTTCCATGAACAGGAACGACTGCAAGAACAGAAAGATCCGTCTGCTCAGCCGGTACTTCGCCGTGCACAAGAAGCTCTGCGTGCCGCTGCCCGGTTTGTTCGGTAAAGGACGATTGTACAAGGCTCGATCGTGCGGCAGCATCGCCCGCGATCGCGTCAGCCCGCCGTCCCCGAAGTCCATGCTGTTCTGCTCGACGGCAGACGACAAGTGGCGGGAACGTCGGCAATGGTGCGACGCGAAACATCAGCATCGCGGGAGCGACGGCGACATCAATCAGAACCTGGGCCTCTCGCATCTGGTGCAGGAGAGCGTCGGGGTAAAGGGTTGCACCGCCCTGCCCGCGGTTTGTCACATTCACCTAGGCGATGCCTCCAAGTGCTGCAGCCTCTGTTGATGAAGCGGCTGATCGCCGCGAGCGGACCGACGCACGGTGTTTCACGGACCTGGGGCTGGTTAGGACAGAAATCTAACTACCCGGCCGTACAAAATTTTCCTCCGAAGACAAGGAGAGATTATTCGTTGCATTGAGTTTTGACAATCCTTCACGATTCGAGTCGGAAATCCGGTTTTCGAATCTTCTTTTAGCCTTGACTTTTTGCGTTGAACGGTTCATTCGAGAAAGTGCAATCGGCGTCGAACTGGACAACAAATTTAAAACTGTATTCAATAGAGGTTCGAACATTTGGTTTGTAATAGTGGACGACGCAAGATGATCCGCTAATCTTACGCTCCGAAGTTATGGTTTATTCGAAACACCGTGCGGCGCATTATACGATTGAACGATTCGTCGATGAACGCGCCGCGCGGCCAGACGCAATGTTCCTTTGCTGCAATGGATTAACGATTACTCGAGCGGGGCACGCGGGGAGATAAAGAGCGAGAAAGCGAGCGAGCGAGCGAAGGAGAGAAAGAAAGAGAGTGAGAGAGAGGCCACGTGGTTATCACCAAGTGCAATCTATTTTCTAATAACGCGGAGAGAGACACGCGGTTGCGTAAACGGTCGGCCGCAACGACGCAATGAGTGTGCAGACGTCGAAGGCGAATCGTAGAGTTAGAGGGAGAGAGAGAGAGAGAGAGAGAGAGAGAGAGAGAGAGAGAGAGAGAGAAAGAGAGAGCGAGAGCGAACGGATCATCCGAACGCGAGATTGTGGTAATCGTTAGCCACGACCCCGGTGATTACGCGCGGCATGCGTCAATGGTCAATGTATTCAACCGATTCATGGCTCATTCCCACCTCCTCCTCCTCGGCCTCCTCGTCCTGCTAAACCCTCTGTATCCCTCTCCAGCGCGCGCCTTGAACGATGCGTGTCGATGAGCACAAGGGTCGAGTCAAGAGGGAAGAAGAGAGAGCGTATCGATTGATCGGTCTCTCGCCGGGAAGTGTATCTAGTCCGTGTGAACAAACCTATATTGAATATTGCAGAGTTTATTAATATTATTATATATATATAATAATTATTATTATTATTGACTACGATTAATATTATTATTCATTATTTAAACGAAATCGTGTCACACGAAACGAATCGGAGGTAGCAACGCAACCAAATCATCCTGACGTACGCGGACACCGAGAAGCCGCGACATCGTGGACGGTCTTCCTTTAGCTGTCCTCCCACCACCCACTTTATTTATCTATCCCCTCCCACTACCCCCATTTTCATTTAAGATCGCCGTAGTATTTTCCTACGTACCCTCGCCGGAACATTGGTGGACTCGCAATGGCGGACCACCGAGCGGTTCCAATGCGAAACGACATCGAATTTGTATAATGTGGATATCGATTCGGCGCACGCATATATGAACTCGATGGAGACGTCGTCACTGGTGCTACATGCGAAACGATGGGCAGAGAGGAACCTCGGCCTCTCAGGGGAGGATCACGGAACCCTGGAGCCTTGTGCCAGTTCCAAATTCGATGAACCCTCAAGTATTATCACTATCTAGCGAACCTAGTTCCACGATGTTTTCTATTTGGACCAGGCCGTGAAGTTTTGAAACGTAGCTAACGTAGACCGACCTCTAGATCCCGGCAACCCCACGAGCTTCTTCCGGAAGTCCTCGAAGCTTATGCCTCTGCGTTTAGAAGATGTTTCCCGGTGCACACTATCATTGTCGACTGAGAAGATACATTCTAGGACCAAACGAGGAGAACGACAATGGAACAATGGCTCGCCTGGAAATTTGAACAGGATGGACGGGACCTTCTGGATTCGAGGAAGTCAGGAATACTCTGCGTCTCGAGATTTTGTACTCGCTACCGTTGCAAGCTCGTCGCACCGTTCAAGACCACGTTGCCATAAGAATGGCAATTGTCCGCGCTTGCCGGCTGAGCGCGCGACACCTTTGCGTTACCCTCATCATCGAGAGTTTCGTCGGGGACATCACGACTGGATAAGCGGCGACGTTACGGACGATGGATCCATGGCGAAACCGAGCACGCTTTCTTGCCGCGTCGATCATGAATCCCCGTGGAGTTTCCCGGATCCTGGGACTCGACAGTTTCGATGATCGAATGCAGGTCATTCGGCATAATTCTCGCTTCGCGTTTCTCAACCTCTTCTTTTATACGTGTGAGTGATCGGTCTACCCGCTGAAGATCGAACGGAGTTATTTAACAATATGGTACCTAGAGGTTTTCGACATCGATGCTACTATGCCAGTTAGAATTTGATGCGCCGGAAGCTACGTTGACCACTTCACTACTATACTGCCTCTGTTGGGATCAGTTCTTTCGGTTGAGATCTATCACTTGATTGTTTCGTCACTTTGTTTGTTTTACGAGCGAAAACGTTACCTTTCTCTACCGTCTTTCATGGAATTTTATACTGTCTCCATTCCTCATCTTCGAACAAGACTGTGTCCATCTCTCTCTCTTAGACTGTTAGCGACATAATCCGCGAACGAGAAGCAAATCCATATCATGGTACAGGGAATAACCTAGTAGATGATGATAGCTTGTAATACGAGAAGATAGGGTCCGATAAGTGGAGCACCAATAAGGGCCCGATCGATAAAGAGACCAAAGAGTGTAGTTCTATTTCACTGTTCAGGAAGGGTACAATGAACTAGCATCAAGATGTCGAAAATCTCTGTTAGAAAGACAGTTTCAAACGCAGGCTTGTATCGAATTGTAAACAATCTTCGAAGTCTGCGCTGAAACGATGATTCACTCATGTTTCTTTTTTTTTCAAACCACGATTTCGATCTTCAAGCTCTGATCCTTCCTCCTCAAAGGGAATCTCACCCTGACAGTCCGAGGAAGTCGCAACGTGCAGCGTGATACAGCAATTAATTTATTATCATATCCCCGCGAAGGGACGGGCCCTTTTCAATCGTCACTGCCGACGATTTCGAATGATGATGATTGAATCAATCATCCCCGATTCTTTGATCCTCGCCTGACGGGTTGGTTTCCGCGACAAAGACTGAACAAACTGTACAATAACCTTGGTTGCATCGCACGTGACCATGACTCGGCGAGACCCGAAGAAACCGACGCGACCCTGATGCTCGAGGTCGAACAAGCGGAGGATCGATCGCGCGATCTAGAAACGGATCTACGACGTGTCGATCCGCGCGGCCCGTTGAGCCTCGAGTCCCCGGAGAGTCGTCGGACGGGTGCGAACGGGCATTAAGACGGTACAGTGACTTCTCGATATATGTCAACAACGGGAGACAATTATCGTCCAGGAGACACACCCTAGGCATGTTATGTTTACACTCCTCGGTGTCCAAGGACAAAGGGGTATATCTCGTGGTAGTGGGGATACATGCGCGACGTTTATCGTCTAGGCCTTGGCGACATATACAGAGAAATCATTGTATACTGAATTCTCGATATATGTCAACAACAGGGGACACGTATCGTCCAGGAGACACACCCTAGGCGTGTTATGTTTATACTCCTCGACGTCCAAGGCCAAAGGGGCATACCTCGCGGTAGTGAGGATGCATGCGCGACATTTATCGTCTAGGCCTGGTGACATATATAGAGAAATCACTGTACCGCTCGATGGAGACTCGGAGGTGAGCAGACCCATAACCCTGGAATCTCGCAGTTCAGCCGAAGAGCCCCGGGAGCCAACGACGCGCCGGGCATTGAGGAAGAGAGAGGGAGAGAGAGAGAGAGAGAGAGATTTTTATGGATTCCATGAAAGCTCGTCGAGAGTGTTATGATTCCGCGAGGCGGATGTTTCTTATACTATTAGGTACCTTGCGGAACGGAGCTGCGAGTTTGCGCAAGTTGTTGTACACGCATACACACCTGCAACCGTTCACGTAATCTAGCGAAGCGTCGCGCAAGCTGTACCCGGCAATCTTACCTGCGACCTGGGCGACCTGTTAGCCCCGGCGGAGGCTATCTATGGTAAATAAGAGATATTTTTCGTGTTTGCGAGGGACCTCCTACCGCGCGCGGGCTCGAGGATCGATCGGGCCCGTTTTTCGAAACGGTGGAGTGTCGCGCCTATCGCCCCCACCCCTCTCCCCCTCCTCCTCCTTCGCCACCCAAGAGAAGCTGCTTCGCGAGATGAAGCGCCGTGTTACGCTAACTCATGTTCGCTAGTCCCGTTGTAGTCGTCGAGGCGACGACGACGCCACACATAGTACAATGTCCCGAGGTAATTTTTGTAAGTGAATCTTTTTTCCACCGGAACCAACGCGATCAAGTTGTACAACACGAGTCTACAAACACATACACACACAGAGAGAGAAAGAGAGAGAGAGAGACACCGCATACATGAACCGTCAAACATATACCGCATACACGGATCCGTCAAGCGCCCAAGTTACGGTCTCGAAAACGTAAAAAAGAAAAGAAGAATGAAAGAAGCGAGAAAAAGAATAAACGATGAGCATACACATATGTACGACAAAGTGTCCGCTTTAGATTTCGTAAATGTCGACCCAAGTTAACTGCCAGCTGAGTGTAACGAAACGATCCACTTGCGTCGCCCCGAGGAGGAGCGATCCTCCGTCGACGGGCGAGCATAATCATTCATGCAATAACTGTGTGCCCGAATCGAATAAATGAAAAATAACGAAAAATCGAGCACCATGCCGCCAACCTGTCTCTGCTTTGCTCCTCTTCTTCTTCTTGTTCCGTTCCCGGTTCTCCCTTGGATCGCTCGGGGCCATTTTGCCCTACCTGTTAATTATAGAATGAAAAGAACGGTGGAAACGCGACGCTGCCAGCTAGGTAATTAAATCTTCAGCTTTGCACGACGATCGTTCTCGATCCGGAATTACGATCCTCCATAAAGACATTACCGGAAATACAGTTCTGAAAGTGTAATCATTTCTTTTCGAGGATTCTGCGTCCGCGGAGGCGGCCATGTTTCTTTTCGGGCCGCCTGTGTACATTTACACCGTGAAAAGTTCGGACAGCTCTATTCGAGGTAAGTTTCACATTCAATTAGAACTCCAACTCGGACACATCCATTCGCAAAATGGCGAGCATCGTTTTAAATCTAAGAAAACAATATGGGTTTAGGAATCATTTGTTTGTTGTCTTGGAATTTTTCTATCTGGGCAGACAATTCTGAATAATGTGAATGATATGTGACACTATAGAATGATATGGCTTCTCAATTAACTAACCAACAATTTTACAATTTTTAATTGAGAGGGACGTTGTTAACTCTTTTGTGACTTTAATGCTCGGTACAAGTATACACCAATTAGGTGTACATATTTAGTTATGTACGAGTGTTCTAAATATTTTGTATTTTCTAATTGCCATCCGCCATCTTTCTTGTCTAGATTTGTGATATCTGGACTGCGGATGTTATGCATTTACAATAAACCTGCGCCGGTAAAGTAGAAAACTGCGAAGACATTAGAAGAGCGTAACAGCACTATTGTTCCGGGTCCGATTTATTAAAATTATAAAGAGCCCAAGTACATTTTTATTTCAATTCTGTTTCTCACAATTGTCTTAGAAAATCTTTATTTGAATACTGAAACAGAATTTAACGCTAACACTACCGAGCCATAAACAAGACTGATTCCTTCATAATAATTCATAGTAACATATACTCGAATAAAGAAGTGTACCAAATAATTTCTCAAAAAAAATTTCTATAACTTCGCGAATTGTAAAAGAAAAAATTTTTAAATCGACCATTTTGACAGGGTCGGTGAATTGTGTCACAATTATTTGTTAGAAAGAACAAATAAATGAAGGAATAATTGAAACACATAGGGAATCCATCCGGAGTCTAAACACAGCGATTATTTTCAGACAGTTTTTATTAAAATTATAATACTATCGTTCAAATATTTGATCAACACGTAACTGCAACCGCAAGCGCTTCCGCGTTCCGAAATGGACGCCGGTGGTCGTACGTTGTGGACGAATCGATTATCAAAAAACCGTGACATACGTGAAGGAAATACATCATTGGTGGGCGGGCTCGCGTGAAAAAATATATACAACATGGCGATCGATGTGCCTGCAATTACCCGGATAGTCGCGCATTATCGCGCCGCGTATCTCCCGCGCGCGGTTTGCTCGCGGTATCGCCTTTGATCTATGCCGGGTGCCATTCCTGGCAGCATTTCAAACTGTTCCTATGGCTATCGAGCATCCGTTCCGAAACTCTTACAAAATATCGCTCGTTCGATTCGTTTCTGTCTCCGCTATCCGAGCTTTGCACTGGGCTCCCTCGTTACATGTCTCCGCGCGGGCTTTACGCTTTGAGCATTTAGACAGCGAGGTAAGCTCGTCGCGTTGATTCTAATCTAGATTTCGAAAGATCAATAATTCGAAGCACACTTATTCTAATGCTACTTTGGAAGGTATATAACACTTATAGTAGTCGTTAATGTCTAACTCCCATCCGTTCCTCATTTTTCTAAAATAGCGACTCCAATTGAATTAATAGATTCTCATCAAATTGGCACAAAGGGTAACAACGAGTATAATGGCTACATAAATAATTAACTTTGGATTTCGTCAAAAATTGGAGACCTAATAGGCTTAACCCCTGTAGTGGCAACTGGAAATGCACTATACTTCCTTTAAGAATTTTCTATGGACGTTATTACTAAACTAGACAAATTTTCTATTCAACAAATTCCTCTAAATTGCAAGCAACAGGGACAGGAAGAAATCGAAAGTATTTTACCGACATTCTTAAATTTTTCTAAATCCTCAGCCCAGTTATCATTTCGATTTACAGTCCCAAGATCAAAATTTACGCAACAAGTCTTAAATACCGAACCTGCAAAATTGCTTACTTATTTAGTTGGTTGCCAACACAACGGTTAAGACAAGATTACCCGCGCGTCGTTTACAACAACTAATAAGCTGATGTAGATGGCTGTGCACACCTCTTATTTGTTCAGAATTAGTGAAAAATGTGTCAAATCGACTACGAGGACGGACGAGGGTTAAGTAAACTCGTTTGGACTCCTCAACAGCCGTTTGTTTGCTGCTTATCTCGCGCTGGCCGTTACGTCGCTAGAACTGGAAAGAGGATTTGAACATCCAACGAGGGAGCACTGTGCTTACGCGAACTACATGGTACGACGATATATCAAACGTGAGTAAATGGGGTATAGAAACGTTGTCCGAGCTTGGACACGTCGTAGAGAGAAAAACGATCGACTATAAAAAAATACATGAACTTCTTCTCGGTGATCGCGGAACATTTTCTTTACAGGAATGTCAACGCTTTGTTCGTGGTATACATATGCTATTGTAGCTCAAAAGCTCGCTGCCTGATCAGGCCAGGTTAGAGGTCTGAGAAGAGATAACGACGGAAACGATGCTGTCCTTCGCCCCGTGGAAGAACAATGTGCGCGTTATCGTTTTACCGTCTGAACGCGTGTACAGACGACACCTTGAGTCCCAGACAATTTGATCTGCCCACCTGTCCGGAGGCGTCTGAAGGAGCAGAGAAAGAATGAGCCGATTAGAGCACCGGACTGCCTCTAGTTTCACCGAGAGTAATCGAGCTGTCCGGAACTGGGTCGGCGGATTCCTTCTTCAAGTCCGATATCCGGTTCCTCTTGACGCACGGATTGAAAAAATCACGCTAATCCAAATTAACAGACTCTAACTCTTTCGGGAATAACTAACTCGTCGGCCGTCTCGCGCGTGTTGGATCCAGCCTCTGTGCTACAATACGTTTTTCAATTTGATATCAGTCTTTTCTCAGCTCCCCGGAAAGCTTTCCCCGGGCCCGTTTATCTTGTGTTCCCTTTCCGTCTTCCTGCCCGAAACCCCGGATACGAAAGGAGGTCAGACGCCGATCAAAATTGTCCGCGGCTCGTGGCAGACTTTCTCGCGCGTGGCAAATGGAAACGGAGCCGGAGGAACTCTGTCTGTTCGATAAAACTCGGTTAAGAGACGTCGACCCTGAAGAGGCGACTACAGTAGCCGCTGTCTCCTTCGATTGAAAAGAGAAGTGGAACCACAGATTAAAAGTTGATATGTGCCTACTCGCACGCATCCCTGGTTCCTCCTCAGGCTGAAGTCACCTAATTGTGCATTTCTGTTGTAGGTTAGCAAGCTGGAAGGAACAACCTGAAGAAAGCTTCCTCGCGGGGTTCGGTTTCCATGGACCAGTCGTCGGGATTACGAGCGAGGGCTGGATGGCTCGTGATCCAGGTACTTGAGCGCCTTCTTGCTGTTTTCGACGAATTCCTGGAACAAAAGCGAACTTATTAGAACCAGCCCGAGGATCCGGAACGAATCGAACCGTCGTCAGCTCCAATCACCATTAATCCGCGGCTCATGTAGTACGGCCGACCGATGCCGTCGTTCTTCTCGCAGTCCTCGCAGAAGCAAATGAATATGGTGTCGATCACCATCTGCAACCGACAGAACCGGTATTAAACGCTCGCTCTATCGTTCGATTCTTTTTGTGCCTACGGATTTCGAGCGAGTTTTTTTACCTCGTAGATGGAGATGAAGCAATGCGCCACCAAGAATGCGAACAGCCCGGCCACCGTTATCGGCACCCACGGATGGTGCAGTGCCTCGTTTTTCTAAAGAGCGAGAAAATTAGGAAAACTCGGTCAGAGCTCGGGTTCGAATATATTCAAGAAGCTATCGTACCTGCATGAGATGAATGCCCGAGACGATCGTTAATGTAACGACCAGAACCTTGCCGAGAAAGAGGACGAAGTCGCCGACGCTGTTAATGGCGGCCACTCTTAAAATGTTGCTCGACAACGCGGTGAACGCCTTCCTTCCTCCGGTGCAGAAGTTGCATCCGTATATCGCTGCAACGGGTGCACCGTTATCGCATCTTTATTCTACGCGTTTTATTATCGGGCCGCGTATCTCGGGAATCTCATTCGGGATACCTTCTCTCTCTCTCTCTTTTTTTTTTTTTATTCACTCCGCCGAAAAAGACACTGCCATGCCTTCCGTGACGTTGTTAAACGGCTCGGAAAATGTTAGAATCTATTTTATTTTTCTCGACCCACGCTGCGACGTTTAGAATTTTCGTGGACCCATGGTTTTTGTTGTTGTTCCGGAAAGAGTAGACAATTACAGTCCCGGAAGATCACTTAGAATTGTTGTATGTAACACGTAATGTTATAATTGTTGCGAAGCACAGAGGCGGAACCTCTTTGCAAATAAGGTTGACCTCGCTAGCTTTCTGAGCAAGCAGAAGAAACGTACAAATGCTGAAATGATACAAAATTTGTACATTTCCGGAAAAAACAAAGTTACATTAACAGCAAATTAATAATGTTTCCGCTTTTATTTTCTACTACCTCGAGCGTCCGATTTAGTAAGGATTTGTATAGCTTTTTAATTGTATCTTGTGACAAATTTCAATTCAAACAAATTTTACGCGTCGACGTCTAACTTCAAAACTGGACACTTGCTGTTCACTGCTTGGCAACTCGCAAACTATTGAAAGATATCAAAATATATATATCATATATATGATATATCATATATATCATTATATTGTATTATATATATATCTTAAACATTTGTATACTTCTTTGGCATCACAACCTTATTTATTAACATGTTTCGTCTCTCCAGATTGTAACAATTATGGTATTATGTATTACATTCAGAAATACTAAAAAATTAAACGCGTGTGCTATCATTCAGTCCGGGACTCTAATGTTTTGTTCACGGAAAACAGAATGATGCTGCGTATAACGTCGTCAAACGGTTCCGGAAAAGTTCGCGTAATATTTATTCAATTTTTTTACGTACTCGATGTGAAAATTTTTGTCAAGCCATGCGAAAATGGAAAGCAATTGTTTCGAAGCGAGGCTAAAAATTCATCTGTACGATAATAGTTTCGAGCCGTAAATGCTTAATTGGAGCAGGCGTGTCTTTTTCGCTTCCGACAGCTCGGCGCTAGCGGTACCCTAATTTTTGCGGTGAATTCCGTTGGTCGAAGATGCTCGAATTGATTCGCGCGAGATACGCCCCCGCACTTAAGCGGTTAATACCTGTTTCGATGTAAGCGTTCCTGGTGAGGAACTTGAGAGCACACTCGAAACACCAGAGGCAACATTGACAGCAGCACAATATTCCCCTCACTAGGTCGTTATCGTACCGCTTCAGGCGATTTTGGACGAAGGAAATTATCGCTCTTATGAGCCGAACTATACCAATAACCAATGCACCGAACGCGACCGTACCTAAGTGATATCGCACGAGATAACCGAAGCCACGCGTTACAGCACACGAGAGCCGCTTCTTGTCTCTGCGTCCAGAAAATATTTCCTTAATGAAGTTTATCGTTCCATACACCACCACCACCGTCCACCCCCAACCCCCGTTTCTGCATTGTAGGGCCGGCCGGATTGCTTTCTGCAATTTGGTGGTCGTTAATCGGAAATTTCCCCGGCACGCACACATAAACGGGGACAATTAAGAATTCG
The DNA here is from genome assembly GCA_913789895.3 of Seladonia tumulorum. Taxonomy (NCBI): domain Eukaryota; kingdom Metazoa; phylum Arthropoda; class Insecta; order Hymenoptera; family Halictidae; genus Seladonia; species Seladonia tumulorum. Next base: position 5,637,378 of record OU565276.1, read on the forward strand.
ATTATCTGGGAACCGATTACACGGGAATTGGTTCCTCCGATTGTCATTCATGGACTTTCTTCCGCCAACCGGAATCGTATTAGTAGCGTTGCGCGTTTAAACGATCGAATCCGGGGAACGGCGAGTAAGATCAATTTAAGTGCGGCATCTGCGAATTGCCCAAGAACCTCGGGCACTGATTCACGCTCCTGGTTAACGCGAGCTTCCTAGCTGGACAAGACTGCTTTTCCCCTATCAAACTGAGTGACTCGGGTTTGATGAAGCACATGGTTCTTTGATGGGTTGCACACGGGAATTAAAATCTGCTCGATAGACTACGATAACCACACTGCGGATCTCTGTGCAAAAAGAAAAATTTATTTTTCCTTTAATAATTCCAGTAAGTAACATTCCTGAGTTCTTTTTAATTTTTCCACTGTTCCAAATTGCAACCATAATTTTTGCTAGCTTCAAGAAGCCAAAGAGTGGAAAATCATTTTTTCGGGCCCTCTACAGTCACGCGAGGAAGATCCAACAGGTTTGAAAGTGGAACAAGCCCAGTCAAAGTTTTACAAGATTGTAAAATTCCCTAGTACATTCCTCCTCCCAGGCTACCGAATTTAATTAATGTTTTAAGACTCCTCCACTTACGATTTCCGTTCTAATTAATCACTGATTGAACGTCCGACACGTAGACACAGAAATACTTCTATGGGAGGCGACAGTTGAACAGTCAGCAAACAGCACACATTTAGTCGACTTCATTTGTCTCTCGACACTCAAACAGGAGCACGATTCGACGCTTCGATTTACCCGATCAACTCGATTCAACTGTTTCCGTCTATATTCTTTTAGTGGTAACGGTTAAGAAGTTAGGGTCGATCACGATTGGGGTCAAGAGAACACTCAAATTTCTACCTCAGATTAAATACAGTGACTTCTCCGTATATGTCGGCAAGACCTAGGTGATAAACGTCGCGGAATTATCCCCACTACCGCGGATTATGCCCTCTGAGACCTCAGACACCGAGGAGTGTAAACATAACACTGGCGAGGCCCGTGTTGTTGACATATATCGAGAACTCACTGAACGTAGAAAGTGTCAAGAACGATTTTGCACTAACAGGAATTAATTTTTCTTTTTTGTCATCTACTTCCAGGGTTTTAACTGGTTCCGAAGATGACGTTTATGCCAGCGATGTTTCAACAATGAAGTTTTAAACAGTTCCGAACGTTCCGATTGAAACAGTTAAGAATAGACTGCGGATCTTTTTATACAGAATAAAAAATGTCTAGCTAAATTTTGAAAAACAAACTCTCATCCGACTCTCATTACCAAATGTCAAGGCAATGCGATGGAGAGATAAATTATTAATTCTCTAAATTCCTCCTCCGACATCGAACGTCTGAGGTAAAATTATTTTTAAGTTTAAAATGAGATCGTTCGCGTCGCAACTGATAAAACGAGTTCGGCGAACACAGTGCTCGTTCAGAATCGGTGGAAGATGTGTCAAACTGACACGAGGAACGGGTTAATGGGATCGATAATTCCTCCCGTTCATTTTTGCTATAAATACACAAATCCAAAAATACTCCAATAGTCATTTCGCTTTTTTGCGTTTAACAGAAAAATGAGCAGAAAAATAAAAGGATAAAAAGACAGGTAGAATAAGAGAATACCGATAAACAGTTTCCAACTTTTTGAAAGCGCTCTAGAAAAACGGGAATTTCTATTTGGACAATTTTGCATAAAAATCCGCAGTCTATCATAAAAATTTGAACAAAAGAGCTGCATCAAGCTTTCAAGAACCAAAATCAATACAAAAATGTTCAACCGTTATTTCGAAGCTCTGCCTGTCTACCGAGGTGCAAAAAATCTGCGTAAGCTCTTTCGAAAGATAATTTCTGTCCAGCTAGGAACAATGTGAGCCATCGTGTACCGCGTTGATCTAACAGCGTTAGGTCTCCCGTCGCTGTCCATGGAAATTCCCGCTGGTAGAAAGCAATCCGCCGGCGAACTATGATATTGATCAAAGTGTCACCTGGTGAAGAACCACCGTGCAACGGCGCAGGCGACGACAACGTGCTGACAGCCGAGGAGAAACTCGCAGGTCACGAAAAAGAAGAACAAATTGTACCACCTGGTTGCCTGCAAAAACATCCGGCCGGAGGTTATGCGCGTTTCATAATGTTCACCGACTTATCCTACGAACTTACGATCAACAAGCCGTCCTTCCCGTAGTGGATATGATTTTTCCGGTTCTTGTAGATGTTGCCGGCGCTCTCGATCAACAGCATGCAGTAGACCCACCCGCACACCGTCAAACCGATCAGCAGATAGGTCTAAAAATATGATTTCCTCGTTTCCGGCAGACTTCGATACACGGGCGGCTAGAGTACCGCGGGAAACTATTTACGTTTGCAACTTTCTGCATACGAAATACGCGTGCAAGCGGCGCGGCGGCTGGTTGCCAGTTCGTGTTCGTTATCGCTTTTCAATCGTTTCTCATTTACCCTTAACGCGTCCCGATAATTCTTTCATTTTATTGTGTCATGGTATCCACGTTCGTGTAGACTGCATTGCGTTCGCGTTGATTGCGACGATACTTTTCGTTCCGGCCATTTTATTTGCCAGGGGTCTTTTGTTTTACCAAGTGCCCGGAATTGAGAAATCACCTACTTCGTAAGCTAAAGCGAAGCACACCTGGGCTCCGTGCGCACGGCATTCTTTTGTACGATTCCGCGGCGTTCAACGTTGCTTTCTTTCCGCACGTTTTATCCGCGGTTACGCGATTGTTTAAACACGTTTTGTTCCTAGTTCATGCACCTTTTTCCGGTTTACTATACCGCAAGGAAACGAACCCCTCCAATGTAATAGAAAGCGAGAATATTTTCGCGATTTTTTTACCTTTCCATAGTTAAGAATTGAAACATAATGCGTGACACTTGAGTACAGTGAATTCTCGATATACACTCCCGCTCATAAGTCTTAGGACACCTCTGGTTTTTAGTAAATCCTTTAACTGTCTTAACTACATGATATAAGTATCCTCATATGTTCAGTAGTAATTACAACTTCAACTTAATAATCCATTCAAAATTATGAAACCACCCCAATCACCAGATTTGAACCCCATAGAAAAATTAGGGGATGAACGTGACAGACAGGGGTACGGAACTTTTGACCTATCTCGAAAACATGTTTATGGAATATTTTGGAACGAGAATGGAATAATATAACAACAACAAGTATGAAAAACGCGGATGCCAAGAATAGTGAAAACTGTGATAAACAAATGTGGCGGATTCTTCGATGAAAATGTAAATATTTTTTTACTTCTTGGTAAGATTTTTTATATATGTAAATCTTTAAATGAGGAAAAATTTGTTCGCATCTTGCAACGATTATTCCATTTTTACAGAGTTGAATACAAATATGATCACTGTCCTAAGACTTATGAGCGGGAGTGTATGTCAACAACACGGCGTATACCCCGCGATAGTGGGGACAATAACGCGACGACTAACAAAAAGAAATTCATAAACACTGTGTGATTTTAGGTGCCGTCGCTGCAATAATTTTGCCACTTTCATCGACACGATTTTACGACTTTCTCCCCCGGTGTATTGACTGATACACCCCAGATCGTTTCGTATGCAGAACATTGGAAACGCGGTCGAGTGACCAGGACACTTTCACGAGACACCTTATCGCACTGTCGTCGGTATATTTACGTATATCGGTTGGAGAAGCAGCGCCGGCATCGCGTAGACCGCTTTCCCCGCTTCGCGGAACAGCTGCATCACCAGGGCGATTCTTTTTCGCATCACCAGGACAATCAGAAGCGTGATGACCTGCAAATCGTGGCACTTAGTACGCGGAACTTTCGCTGTTGCCCGAGATTTCGGTAGTTTCTTGAATCCGGCGGAGCTTAAACGCTGCTAGTTTCCGGTCAAACGTCCTGCGAACGGGACATTAACTTTGCCGCAAACCACGGCTCGAAAGCAGCTCCTCTAAGTCGTGGTAATTATGGGAGCGGCCCGAGTGAAAAATTCAACGAAATAAACTTGTTCAAGAAACCGTGAATCTTACGGAAAAACATGCGACTTAGGCTGCTTTCGTAATCACCGGTACACCGTTTCGCTTGCACAAGGTGGCCCAATTAAGTCCGGCCGAATTATTACCTCATCGAATCTTTTATTTCGGAGAATTACTACAGTTTAACCAGTTAACTGTGGCGATCTCGTTGCAAAGCGCCCACCAGTGTGTGTCGCGATAATCAAGCGATGACGGTTATAGTCGTCAAACACAGAGTATGTGGCGCTGCTGAAATATTGGGTCAAAAAGACGACTTTATTTTAGAAAATGAACTATTTTATTAGTAATATTTCTTTTTGTTTTTAGGCTGGCAACACTGTCATTCATTTATGCGTAGAATTTCACGTCAGTACATATATTTTCTTTGGTTAGTTTCGTTGTGTTTTCTGAGCAACTAAAAGTCAATTTTTCGATTTTTATAATGTGTGATTTTCCCGAACAAAGAAGTTGCATCAAAACCAAATTGGCTTTACTTTTTGATCACAGTAGTACTTTGTTTTTTTGGTTTTGACACATCAAGATGAAAATCGGGATAATCAAAGATCCAGTGTTGCTGCACTGCTTACGAGTTAGCTCTCAGGAAGTTATAAATCCAACTCAAATTATTTATAATTTTCATTTGTTTGTTTCATTTCGTCTTGACCTCTGAACATTTTAAACATATTAAAATTAACGAATATAATTTAGTTTTCGCCAGAATTACAATATAACTATCAAATTGTAACAAAATTTTACGCATGACGGCATGACACAAAATTCTGCCACATCTCCATGACGGATATAGTCGTCAAACACACTTAACTGGTTAAAATAGTTCGGAGTATTACAGTGTTCCAATCTTTTTGGCTTGCAACCACCTCTGCACCCCTGTTTGCTATTCAATTTCCATGTTTGGCAAACCGGGTCTATTTTCACAATGTTGTTATTCATGCAATTTTCTAATCTCAGAGAAAATTGAAAAACCTGCCGAAACTTTTCATTGTTCTGTATCCTTTTGGACAAATAACTCTTAAATAGCACAGTGAATGTTGTAGATGTAGAATTTTGTTCCGGTGGTTTCTATTTGCAGAAAACTTGCAAGGCATTTACTTTGATATTTCGAGTTGATGGTGCTGCTAACCGTCATCAATATTGTTATTGGTTATCTCGGAGACATTATATAATTAAGAAGTATACGTCATCTTGTGAAAAAAACTGAAATTATTTGGCAAAATGTCGATATATTAGCATGTGACCTGAAAGTTACACGGGCCCATAGAGGGTTAAAATAACACAGCACTCCAATTGCAGGTCTTTAAAAGTCACTTTTTCTTTTAACACTACGAATAAAAATTACTTTCCGCGGGTAATATTATTCTCGTTTCGTGAATTTGGAGTGCAAAACCAGGAGGAATGGGGAAATATAATGAAAAATAAGAAGAATGGAGTATAGAAAAATTGGGAAACTATGGTCGAGCAGTTCGAAGTAATTGGTCCACCCCGTCTGTGTGTGTGTGTGTTGTACAGCGAGCGCTATAGTATGTATATGAGAGGAGGAGTGATTCTTACAGTGACGGAGGACAGAACTATCGCATAGATGAAGTAGGAGCTTTGGCTGGAATCCTCTTCAGATATTCGGTGCGCTTCGACCTCCTTCTTCTCGCCGTACCACGCGAGCCTAAAGAAACATAATGCCCGGCGATAGAGTAGCCTTAGTAGAGTAGCCTAACCGACTATGTATATTGTCGGTCACGCGGCGGTCTATCGTGTCTAGATTTAGATAAATCTCGGTACAAAGGGATGCGCTTACCAGAGGTACGTCGAGCCACCGATACAGGCGAGAATGGCGCCGATTAAGACAATGTAAATGACCCACTGCACCATATACCGGAACGCAATTAAGATACCAAGCGAGATAGCTGAAAGTCATTCGAGAAAAAAAACGAAATGATAAGAACGCCGATCGGAGATTACCGGGATGCCGGGCTCGCAACGCATACCTAACGCTATAAGCAGAAGGTAGACCAATTCCCGCCAGGCGACAGTCAGATCCATCGAAGCTTCCTGAAATATTTCCACAGTTTCTCATAAACACGCTACAGAATTTGGTGGTAGAGGGGTGAGAGGCGAGCGAATTTTTCGATTAAGGCGAAATTAACAGGCTACAGTGAGTGTAAAAAGTATTCGTACACCTCTTATAGTTTTAGAAAACCATAAATTTCCTTATGTAATTGAACCACTTCTACTACTCCCAATGATTTGCACTGATTATGCAGTTGTATAATAATTTTTCTTTCAGTCTCACTTGTTTTCTTACCTTTACGACCCATTTTACCGAATGTTACAAAAATTTACTGGTTTTACAGAAGGTTTGCCACTAGACTGCACATCAAAGACCCTGTCTGATTGTTTGTCGGGGCTCGCTAAACCATAATATAAACAATCGGACGCCTTTCAAGTGCATTCTAGTACCTGTACGAATAGTTTTTGCGCGCCAATTTAGAAACACTTTTCATAGTTTCTAATTTTTCTCGTTAACGTTAAACTTTTTCAAGTATATTTATATGACAGTATGTAGTTAAAATATATAACAAGTACAATTACGTTTCGTTTTATAAACATGTGTGCAATTAAGGTAAAGGCACCAGCAGTTGACCATTTCATAGAAAAACATAAAAAATAAAGTTTTTATAAGCGCACTTAATAAGTGCACTTTTGATGAAAGTGAACCTCGGATGCCATGGATTCTATTGTTTAAATTTCAAAACAATAAGAACATTTCAAACCTTATTTTTTGTTTTTCTATAAAATGGTCAACTATTGGTACATGGTGGTCAACTACTGGTGCCTTTAGCTTACATAGAGAAATACATGGTTTTTTAAGCCTACAAGAGGTGTACGAATGCTTTTTACACTCACTGTATTTCGCCCGGTTGGTGTTTTCGATCGTTCAAGCGCATAATCTATCTGAAGCTTCGTGCATTTCGGTCGCATTCAAACGCTGAACTTTGAACAGAACGCAATAAATAGGGGGTTCGCGGGATAAACAAAAGTTACTTTGCGGTGTTTAGATCTCGGCGACGTCGAGCCAGCAACGATGCGGATACAGTAATGTCTATAGTCACACGTTTAGTCGGATGAGTAGCATATGGTCCCCACCCACTCGCCTGATCGAGGTTTAATTAACTCCACCCTAACAGTTCGGGGTTAAACGGTTTAACGTTAATTCCTTCTTTGCAGCGACAGCCTCGACTGTAAATCGACTTAATGCGACGGTTCTCTTTTTTCTTTTACTGGACGATCGATTGCTTGAATAAACGAAAGTCGATAACAATTACTAGTTTACAATACTCCTCAAGATCTAGCTCACCTTCAGCCCTTCATTGAAGGGAGGAATTAATTACTACGTGAATCGTAGGATAGGGTCAATTTTTCAATCGAGTTGAAAATCCTAATTGTTTTCTATCGGTATGAAACATTTATTTATTTTGATCAAACAATCGAAATTTCTTTCGTCTCTCGGATAAATTTGACCACATCCTATTATCTAAGATCTGCTAATCTACTACAGTGATTTCTCTATATATGTCGCCGAGGTCTGCACGGTAAACGTCGCGGAATTATCCCCACCACCTCGGGGTATACCCCATGGGTGGCCAAGAAGCTTGAGAGGCGTGTAAACATAACAGGGCACGAGTATGTCTCCTGGACGATACAAGACGCTGGCAAGACTAGTATTGTTGACATATATCGAGAATTCACTGTGTCTTGCTACCCCTCGATCACTGCTACCATTATTCAGCAACCAATGATCACACCGAGATGGTTAAGCACAAAACATCTAGGTACAAACACGGTCACAATACGTACTTGTATTCGACTTTTACTGAAAATGTTGCTACCGACCTTGTAGAAATTTTCCAAACCGAGTTTCTTGATCACGGAGGTCGTTGTTTCGGTCACTTGCTTCGGCATGCATCGATTCAGGAATACCCTGTTCCAAGCGAAATAAATCATTTCGAAGAAATTCTGGGCGCTGCCGAAAAACGCATTAGAAAGCCACTTGCACCAACATAAATTACACTAGACAATTGTAACACAATTTCTGAGTTAATCGTAAGACACGGATGTTAATTGCAAATGTATTCATCCTCTTGATAATTCTAATAATTTCATGAATTCATGTAATGTTTTCACAGTCTTATATTCTATCTACTCGTTTTTGCCATGAATGCATACAATTTATAAATTACTGATCATCTACGTTCTCAAGACAGTGATAAACATTATTGTTAGAAAATCTGTGGCTTCGAGTACAATTTACAATTTACTTACCGTTACGATGTAGGTCATACATTTTTATACAATGGTAGTTACTTCAATCTCTAATTCGGTTGTGATAATATAGAAAATATTTTGAAAGCGAATTTCATTATTAACTTCAATTTTGCGCGTCGAATATCGCTTTAAAAAGTTCCTTGATCTACGATTATTGAGATTGTCTACATGCATTCACGAAGAATTATTCGATAATTGTATTGTCCTTTTTCAGGTTGCATTTCGAATCACAGTTAATAAAACCTTTTTCACTAATTTGTTAAAAAAAGAAACATGAATATGGACGCAACACAAGCCAAAGCTTTTTATGGGCTTTCTTTCTAATTTTCTGAACGCCCAAATATATAGATATAAGCTTTACCATGATATTAACACTAGATTTACGGAACCCGTCAAAATAACGCGTTTTGCATTCTCTAATTTACGATTATTGTGATCGTAGAAATGCATTTCTAGGAAATTTATTGAACACGTTTATTCCTTGTTCACGTATATTACGGTAAAATCTGCTAGAAGTACTGGCCGAATATATTCCTGACATTTTTCCAAAATAATCCTGAACCGGCGAGTTTTAGTGCTCCGTAAAGCTAGCGTTAAACTGAGCTTAACGAAGGTCAGCGTAACCGGAGCTTCGGCAAGTTAAAAATTTCAAGCCCGGGCGACGCGGCGGCAGTCGCGTTAATTGATCGCGGGGACGACAACAATTCGGTCGGACCAAAAAACAATCTGCCGGTCTTTCTGCGAGCGTGTCAAAAAACGGTCCGGTTCTGACCGATGAAAACCCGTTCCGGCCGGCCGATTTAAAATCGATTGTCGGCGGCGGGCTACAATTTTTCAAGCAAACGACTCGAGAGCGAGGGCTGCGTGCGCGACCACCGGGGGGTGGTGGCCTCTCTCGCAGCCGGTCGTTTAGCGAAAACTTGTGCATTATGCAATACTAACTGATCGGTGCAGTTGGACGTGCAGGTGCGTGACGTCATCCCTTTCGAGTCCACGGTGATCAGCAGATACCTGGGGGAAATGAATTATTAATGAGCGGGCGGGTGTTAATGAACCCGCGGCCGCGGAAAGTGTCGGTCGGAATTGGAAAATCCGCCGGAAAAGTGTTCGCCGTCCGGTTCGGAGAATTTATATGGAACATTAACGGCAATTACGCGCATTATTTCTCGCGCGACCCGGCGTAAGTTTTCCGTGGAGGTTTTTAGTTTTAATCGAGTGCACCCCCACCCATCCCCACCCCTTCGCGTTCTCTCAACTTCTACGAGCGTCGTGTCTGTCCTCCCCCGCGATTTCGCAATTTGGCGAACGTCCGCGGACTGCTTAACGAAATATTAATCGGCGGACAAGCTTTCATTGGGCCGCACACTTGTTTCATTCATTACCGCCGCGTAAAATATCGCGGGCTATTGTTCCCCCGTTGCGAACTGCGATATTAACGCGTTAACAGATTTTATGAGGACACCGGTGTTTATGGGGCCGCGTGGGTTCACGGCGACGCGAACCGACACCGGCCAAACTGGGTCGCGGATCATTCATTTTTACAAGCCTACTTCCGAACACTGAATCGAGAAAAATTGGCCGACCATAATGCGGCTCTCAACTTTTGTCCCCGGTGTAATGCCCGCGGACGCTCCGACGACTTTATTCCACGCTGTTACCTCTTCCCTGCAAATTCTTTGCTGGATATTGATAATTTTGACTACAGTTTCGGTAAAATTTAGTGTAAATTATTTTTAGTTCGTATTAATACCCATAAGCAATAAATTATTTGCAAAGAATTTGTTTTGCATTTAGTTCTGCACCGATCGTTGAAACACGTATTCTTTTACAGTTCTCGGTAAAGCAGCCCGTGTTCAAAATATTCTAAAATAATTTTTTTTTTCAACCCTGTAATAAGATTGCAGCGTTCGTACCTTCCGAGACAGAGTTGTGCAGAATTACAATTGAATTACTCCAGGAATTATAATTACAAAGTAATTGAATTACATTTAATTCGATTACATTGTAATTTATAATTCAGATCTTCATTCAAATTAAATTGCAATGTAATTCGTAATCGCAATGGAGTACAATTACAAAATACTTTGTAATTCAATTACATTGTAATTTATAATTCAGGTCTTCATTCAAATTAAATTACAATGTAATTCGTAATCGCAATGAAGTACAGTTACAAAATACTTTGTAATTGAATTACATTAATTGCGAATTACGATGTAATTAAATTAAAATTGAAAATTAAAGAATAATAAAGTAATAGGTAATAAGAGGTTGAAAAATCCATGTGAAGGTTTCAAACAGAACGAATTTATTATTTATAAATTTATAATGTTTGAACAGAAATAACTTCTACGTTACAAATTTTTTAAATTTCAAACGTATAAATATGAAAAGCCGAAAGGGCTATACATAATTTGGGCAGTTGTGTTTCAATTATATCCTATTTCAATTATATTATGTTTCAGTTACATTGTATTTCAATTACACATTTGATTAAAATATTTCAATTAAATTGTATCTCAATCACACGTCTGATCAAAATATTTTAATTATATTGTATTTCAATTACATTTGACAAGATGCTTAGTGATGATGATTAGTAATTCACTGTTAGATATTGCTAGGTTGGAATAAAATACAGCGCGAAGAGAATTTCGTGCTGATATAATTTTTTAACCGAAAGGAGAATTTCATTTCTCGTCGAGGCTGCTGTCAAAATCGCTATAAAACCGAAACCTCGTTCAAATGTGTTCAAATATTTATTACACCGAGTTTCAAACTACCGAATCGGCAATACATGCACAATATCCGCGTGGTGAGTCAGCAACATTTGATCTTTATATCTGTACATTTTCAACATTTCCTTTCATACTTTAATTGATCCAATTTAGACTTCTTTTAACGTAAAAGCTTTCGCAATTCGCCTTTAATATTTATAACGATTAAATCGATGTGTCTGATATTTAATGTTCGATAATTGATCGATCGACCGATAATTAATTGGCGTGTTAAATATTGCTGGCTTTTAAACGGAATATAGCGAATATTGAGTCAGTCACGCGCGAATTATACAACTACATTTTAGCGTGGCGCGTTTTTCTTAGTTGTTTACCTATCGGAAGCCTGTCGTTTTTTAACGACTGTATATCTAAATGAAGAGTTCAACAATGTTCCCCTGAACAACAACCGTAAAAGAATCTGTTATGTCTGTTGTCAAGTTTATTAATTCACATCCTATGTGAAGTCAGACATTGCGTTTTGCATCGTTTGACAAATAAAAATAAAAATTGTCTATCTCAATTGTAGTAAACTGACTTAATATATTTAAAATACATAAAATTTCCTTTCCTAATGGGTGAAAATTCTTCTAATAATTTTACAGTATTCTGTCTCCCATAAATGCATGAAATCCGCAGTCTATCAACCAATATTCTCAATGTTTATTGGTTTGCAACACAAACACGTTCTCGGTTGTAAACATAAATACGTTCAAACAAGTACACGAATCATCAATTAAAAGCAAGTCACGCATAGCCAACAATTTCGTAATCGATTGATTACACTTTCGCACATTTCAAATAAACGAGAAAAGATATATCGTATCATTATTATTATTTATTTATTGCTTTAAACCGTATACAACTAACCGATCGTATTTATACTGGAATCCGCTAAACGGCTAACACACGGGACTATAATTGACTTGTACGGCCATTGTATCAGCCCGGTGAGATAAAAGAAAGGAAACACTTGGGGCGCGGAAAGGGTGAAGACATCCTCGCTCGGTTGAAGTGTTAATTTTCTCTGGCGAATCGATCGAAGGATAATCGATCAGCAAGCAATCTAGGCCGTCCTCGGCGGAAAAGCTCTCGTTATTTGCCGGGCGGTGTTTGTGCAGCGCATTTGCACGGGGTAAGTTTCCGCGGAACGACCCCTGGATAAATAACCGGATATCTCCCGAAACGTTGTTATTGTTATATTTCTATTTATCAAACGCTGTTGGTTAAATAAAGCGACCACGGGCCCGGGGGTTTACGTGTTCCTGGGGCGAGCGCGTGTGTATCGCAAAAAGTGTGTAAAACTGAAGTCCGTTAGAAAGCGGTGCCGCCTAAGTTGTTGCCGTAAGTATATTTTCCCGAGCGAATTCTGCGCGTCCGCCTGAAAGGATTAGCGCGGCAGCAACTTTGTTTGGCGAATAATTTCATCCGGGTTTCAAAGGCCGGAGAGAGAATCTACGGACACGTTTCGAAAGAGAGAGAGAGAGAGAAAGGGAGAAAGGGGTAGCAGGGGATGAAGCACGGTGGAAGAAATGCCGAAAATTTCCGACAAGATCCGGTTAGTGTAACCGTGGAAAATTGTTTCCGCGCTGATAACGCTCGGCCCCCGCGGAAATTGCCGAAGAAATTGCGAGATGATCGTTGCGGATCCACGGATTTTTTCATTTAACCGAAGACAGGATCTAATTTCTAACGATGCCCGCGCGCCACGGGAATTCCATACCCGCGCCACGACCGCAAAGGATTAGCGCGCGCTAACAAATTTATTCAGCGAATATTTTTGCCGGGGGTAACTGGATACACGGGGAAAGATGGACGCAGAACTTTTTACCGACACGTTTCGAACGACGCGGCGCAGAGCGGCGCGGAGCGAAGCCGAGCGGATCGGAGCCGTGCGATGCAGCGCGGAGCGGCGCGAGGAGAAAAAGGAGGAAACTTAAAATTCCAGCCGAAGCGCGACCGAAGTCGGCGAAAACGCCGACCGTTATTCTGTTTACATGTATTCGCGGAAATATTTTCATCTAAATAAATAGAACCGCTCCCATTGATATCCGGGCGAGAAACACTTTTGTGTTTGCGCGGAACGAAAATGTGGTAAATTGAACTCTAACATTCAGACCGTGAACGATTTACAATTTAGCGGGTTTACCCGGTGAACGTTCGCCGGGGAAACCAGTTCGCTCGAATTTTATTGTGTTTATGTACCTCGGCTACGTGGTTTTATTTTATTTATTTTTTCTTTTCTTTTTCACGGCGAGCGTAGCGCGATTATTATTCTTCCATAGATTCCATTATCTTTTATTGGACGAGCGGGCGAAAATTGTGAAACTCTTCTTTGAACAATTTGTCGCTCGGCTCCCGAACACGTGCGGTGTAACTTTCAATGCAATTGTTCCTTTTAATTAACGCGAGGCGGGCGTTTTTGTTACCGATTTCGCGGCAGCCCCGCGGCCCGATCGAATCTTCAATTTTCTTTTGTGCAGTTTTCGACCTGCTTCTCTGTGATCTGACTGCGGATTTTATTAATTTAATAAAAATCGTTGGTAAGGGCTTATTACTCCCCCGTATTACAAGTTAATTTACGGTTGCACTGATTAGAACATCTTTGTCGTTCTCAATCTCTTAGAAGAACGAGGTTTGTCTGCATTTATGTCTATGCAGTTTCCAATCGCTAAGGCTTATTAATCCCTTGCATTACGAGTTAATTTACGGTTGCACTGATTAGAACATCTTTGTCGTTATCAATCTCTTAGAAGAACGAGGTTTGTCTGCATTTATGTCTATGCAGTTTCCAATCGCTAAGGCTTATTAATCCCTTGCATTACGAGTTAATTTACGGTTGCACTGATTAGAACATCTTTGTCGTTATCAATCTCTTAGAAGAACGAGGTTTGTCTGCGTTTATATTTATCTAGTTTTCAATCGCTATGCATCGACAACAAAATAGAATTTCACTTTAATTCAGAGGGAATTAGTAACGTACATATTTAGTAGATTATTTTCGATGTTGTAGAAGAAGAATTTAAAATTATTAAAAATAGAGAAACGAATAGAATAGAATAGAGAATAGAGAATTTTTGTTTAGCCCCTGTCTTTTGCAATCAATGCAGACTGATTCGATTCGATTTGGCTAGAAGAAAATTATAATAAGAACGTTTGTAATTCTATGTAAAAACGAACCTACAATTAAGCGATAGCTCGGTTTAATTAGACGTCAGGTGTCTGGAAATAGTTTTTCGATTGGAAGCGGAGAAGAAAACACGAAATTGTCTGCGCAGAGAGGAGAAGTGGTATTGATCTAACCGAAAGAAACAAGAATTAGATAGCTCGAACACACATACACACCGGTTCGCGTCAACATGGCCGCGCTAGACACGATGATTCGATTTCATGTCGACCGGGGACGAGTGGAATAATTTATGCAACGCGAACCGCAATGAAATCAATTAAAAACAACAACAACGAAAGAAACGCAGAATACTCGCTAGAGCGAAACGAGAATTTTCACGGCTCTCTGATAAGGAGATTAAAATTATTGCGAATTTATCCTGGCGCGAAATGTTTCGTTTATAGTAACCGCATTAATTAACGTTTCATCGAGGACGAAAAAAAACTCTCGAAACGAATGGAAGCAATTGCACCCGAAGCTTCACGCCGAATCAACAATCATTCGCAGATTTCAAAACATGATATACAAATTACATTCGATATGCAAAAATTGAGTCGAAACCCTTCTTCATTAGACTGATTTTCGAAATTTCCACGAATAAATATATTTCCGCGAAACAGAATGAACGTTTCAATTGTATTTTGCGTTGGGCGAGCGCAGGAGTTTTAATCAAGCGTGAAGTGATCTGACTGATCTACTAGATCGTCTAATATGAAATCTCGGATTTGAAATCGTTTGTAGTACAATAGTTGAAATGATTTTTTTTTTAATACTGAGAAGCTTTACATCATTCTTGTACGACGTAATTGAATTAAATAATTCAAACTTGTCAATTAATTCAATTAGTAATTATTTTAATCGGATGCGTAATTGAAATACAATATAATTGAAATATTTTGATCGGACGTGTAATTAAAACACAATATAATTGAAATCACCAGCAGCAAACCTTCCGAACCAACGTTGACACTCGTTCACCTTCAATACTTCTCCGTAAACATCAATTTTCTTTGTTGTTACATTAAATCCCGCATGAAAATGAAAAAGTATGCAATTACTAATACCGATCCTCGGAAGGGACCCTGCCATTTTATCACAGGGTTGTAAAAAAGATTATACTTTTTAGAATATTTGGAACACAGGCGGCTGCTTTACCGAAAACTGTAAAAGAATACGCGTTTGAACGATCGGTATAGCTAATATCGGTATAATTTAATAACTAATATCGGTGCAACTAAAGGCAACACAAGTTTTTTGCAAGTAATTGGTTACTTATGGCCACCCCTAATATTTCGCGGAAGAAAATCGTTTAAAAAGAGAATGGCGAGTACTAGTATTATAGTACTATTATACTTTTTAGAATATTTAGAACACAGGCGGCTGCTTTACCGAAAACTGTAAAAGAATACGCGTTTGAACGATCGGTATAGCTAATATCGGTATAACTTAGTAGCTCATATCGGTACAACTGAAAAGGCAACACAAATTCTTTGCAAGTAATTGGTTACTTATGGCCACCCCTAATATTTCGCGGAAGAAAATCGTTTAAAAAGAGAATGGCGAGTACTAGTATTATAGTACTATTATACTTTTTAGAATATTTAGAACACAGGCGGCTGCTTTACCGAAAACAGCAATAACTTTACCGAAAGCAACAATAGCTAATATCGGTATAACTTAGTAGCCCATATCGGTACAACTAAAAAGGCAACACATGTTCTTTGCAAGTAATTGGTTACTTATGGGCACCCTTAATATTTTGGCGGAAGAAAATCGTTTAAAAAGAGAACAGTCTAGTGTCTAGTGTCTAGAATAGGCTAGTGCTATTCATCTATTCACGGGCGCAACGAAATCGCCAAACACGTCTACCCCCCGTTGCCCGCAAAAAGGCCTCGTGGCGCAGAGAAACAGAGAGGAGCTTTATGCTGTTCGTGGGGAATTATTAGCTCTGCGAAACGCGAATGCGTGGCACGGAAGGTTAAAGAACCCGTCTAAAAATTAGCCGGGCTTCTGATCAGCAAAAACGAAGGGTCCGGGAACCGGGTCAGCAGAGGAGCGGTCGCGCGGCGCGGGTTCGTCAATCGTCGGTGGAAATTCATGAGCCCAGGACGAATTAAAGTTCCATCAACGAATCCGAGCGAGCTAATTACTCAGCCTTTAACATTTTCCAGCGAATTTCCGGGTCTGCCCGGCTCGGAACTCGCCCCGAACCAGCCCGGTGTTCACGGGTTTACGGGGCTGCCGTTCCTTGACGACGGCCGTTCGGCAGTGAGTAGAGTAGAGAAGAGAAAAGGGGAGAGGGTGCGTGCGTGTTAGGCTGGCCGAGAGGAGAAATGATGCTTACCGTTTGCTGGTCATGTCTTTGCCCTTGCAATTAAATTCGGGATTAGTTTCGGCGGGTGTGTTGCGTCCGCAAACGTTTGCGCAGTCATCGTAGCCATTTATAACGCGGTAGATGTCCCCTTTCTTCGCCGCGTTGCTCACCAGAAAGCCCTGCGCCGGAAGCAGAAACGGGAAATATGTATATTCTGGCTGCGTCTCGCGGAGCGGATCCGCGATGCTGAAATACATAGCGAGGGGGGAACAGAGTGAATCGGGACGGGAGCGGGGAAAAACCAGCCCCGAACAGAGCCTCGT
This sequence comes from Seladonia tumulorum, assembly GCA_913789895.3. NCBI lineage: Eukaryota > Metazoa > Arthropoda > Insecta > Hymenoptera > Halictidae > Seladonia > Seladonia tumulorum. The sequence continues at coordinate 5,654,356 of OU565276.1, forward strand.
GGAAGAAAAAGGAAAATCGAGGAGGAAGAAGAGGAGGAAGAAGAAGAAGATGAAGAAGAAGCTAGACGTACGTAACCGACTGCGAGAGCGATCAGAACGATCAAAGTCAGGATGTCGGTGCACGATCGATCGGTGACGAAAACCTGCTCCGAGTGTCTGGTCGGCGTGCCCTGGTTTTCTGGCGTCTGAAACGGATAAACATGGAAAATCGTCGCTGGAAAGAACGTACAGTAACGAGCAAAACTGAACCAATAACCACAAGTTTTGTACAAATCATTATTTATTACTAGGAATATAGAAGAATAACAAAAAATCAACATTACAATTATTTTTATCGTAGTTAGAAGAACTTGAGAATTTTTTTTTCAATAATTAATGTCTCCTCGTTTAGCTATGGTAACAAAAATAGACTGACTCGGTTTTACACCATGTCCAATGCTTGGCAATATTTAATATATCATTTATTTTTAATATTTCGTCCACAACCCTTGTGCTTGTAAAACTGCACTGATTCGCTTTGGCATACTTTCTACTCATTTTCTACAATAATCCGGAGATATTTGTTCCCACTGTTCTTGAATTCTATCATACAAATCTGTGATTGATGTTGGTAAACCCCATAGATTCTCTACGGGGTTGAGGTCGGGCCTCTGTGCAGGCCAGTCCAGAACAGAAAATTTTTTAGTACAGAGCCAATTTTTTTACACTTTTAGCAGTGTGCTTAGGGTCTCGGACCTGCATGAAAATTACATTCTTTTCCTCAAAAGGCATATTTTCAACAGTATCTATGAGATGGTCTTGTAGAATATCCTTGTACATGTACTGATTCATGATGCCATTAATTCGGTGCAGTGATCCAACACCAAATGCTGTTAGGCACAACAGAAAATTAGGGATCCGCCTCCATACTTTAACGTTTGTCTCACATGTCGTGGTTTAAGCCTTTCATTTTTACGAATCCGGCACCAAGCCATGCCATCTGAACAAATTCTGTTAATTTTGGTCTAGTCTGACCAAATAACCCGTTCCCAGTCAGTAGTTGTCCAGTTTTGATATTTTGTAGCAAATTCCAAACGACGTTTAATATCTTCTTCGATCACATTGGCTTCTTTTTTTTTCTTAATGCTTCTAAACTCAGTTTCATTGAGGGTTCTTCGTGTTGTCCACTGACTTATTTGTATATTCGTCTCTTCTTTTAATAATTTTGCAGCCATAATGGAACCTGAAGCTTCACCAGATGTGACAAACCGTCTAATCCTTCGTTCATCCTGCGGTGATAATATTTTTGGTCTTAGTCCAACATTTAATAATATACTTTTACAGTATTTTTTTTCTTATTCTCTGCACTGTCGATTGACTAACACTGCAGGTTTTCGCCGTCTTACGCGTTGACAAGCCGTCATTCAAAAGAGAAATTACTTTTTTTACTCAATTTGACTGGGTGTTAAGACGTAGACTAATAGTTTGTAAACGTACCAAAGTGCTAGATGTAAACATACTACTAGAACATCCCACGTAAACATTTCTTGCAGGGACCGGTGCAAAACCGAGTCAGTCTATTTTTGTCGTCATTGCTAATCGAGGAGACATTAATTATTGAAAAAAATGTCTTAAATTACTTCTAACTATGACAAAAACAATTAGAATGTTGATTTTTTGTTATTCTTCTATATTCGTAGCAATAAATAATGATTTCTACAAAACTTGTGGTTATTGGTTCAGTTTTGCTCCTTACTGTATTTCTCGAAAATACCGCGCACACCTCCATTTATTAACGTCGCGTCAGCCTTCGCTTATTTTTTCTTTTCTTTTTTCTATATCTCACTCCTCTTTCACTCTCTCACTCTCTCTCTCTCTCTCACTCACTCTCTGTTTCTCTCTGTCTCTCCCTCCGCGAAACTCGTCAGTGATATCTGCTGGCGAGCGAACGAATTAAAGCCACCCTTCGTTCGCCGGGCGTCAACCCCTTGATCGCGCTGGTAATTTTTCGCTTATTCCGGTCGCAGTTCTTTAACACAATATTAACTCTCTTCGTTGCTCGGGTGGGCCGCGGTAAACGCCGCTAGATATTTCGCGAGCTGCAAGGAAATATGCAATTAAAGACAGACCTTCCATTACTTTCAGCTTGAATAACGATATTCAGTGCGATATTTTTATTCTGTCGCCCCTCGGAGACACTTTTGTTTTACACTTTAACACGTTGACTGCCGTGCCACCCACATGTGAGCGACGAGATTATTTGTCCAGGTTTTAAAATGAATTTTTACTTAAATTGGAAGACTGCTCGATTTCACACATTTAATTTTTTTCAATTTTTATTTCATCGAACAACTTACTTCGATTTTATGGAATTTTTGAGGTTTCCAGTGTGGCAGTCAAAGTGTTAAAATAACAAATTAGGCTTCGTTTGTAACGTCGCATTTGCAGGAAATGCATCTCGCAAAAAGACATCGACCACAGAAATTAAAAAAATAGTAAAATAGGGTGCATTTTCACCCTTAATTCGTTGATTTCACGTATTGCTTGTGAACAGACATTTCTCACCTGGGTAGCGAAGGGTTGAGCCGAGGATGCTAATTTTAGGAGGATCAGCGTGGTTAGTAGTAGTCCTCTGATTGTGGTCTTTCTCTAGGGGTTTTCCAACGCAACGAATAAAAATTTCGTTTCGGTGGGTTTACAGAGTTTTTCCGGTCGTCGAATTTATTGGAAATGCGTAAAATCCGCAGCCCGGTAAGAAGTTATTAGCAAGCGCAGGCCAGAAATGTTTATGCTCGTTCCAATTCCGCGAAGACAAACTTTCGGAACTGGGCGCTAAACAGAGAATTGTTTTCTTTGCGAAGGGCTTAAGTGAGTTATAAGAAATACTTCTCGCGCAGCGGGAAGGGAAATTTATTGCCCGGGAATTTGAAACTTTATCGTGGCTCCTTACTCAGTCAATCATTCTGTATAATGTATTCCCATTTATAGTATAAGCATTCGGTGGATTTCTCTTGCAGCAAGCTGTTTCGAGCATTTTCTGCGAAATTAACCTTCGTACGCTTCCTCAAAAATAGTATTCCGCAATAAGATTCGTAGTTTTACACTTTCATCTCGGTATGCTCGTATTTTAAACAACCACACCGCCGCCCGTAAACATTCCGCTACTTAGAAACTCTGGATGCAGCAATAAATTCATTTCTAAATACGATTCGGATTAGTTGAACGACTCGTTGTCACATAAACAAGATTTTTTAATATCTGAACTTTCCTCTAATTTGTTTTCCACTATCTTCAGAGGTGTCTCAGATTTTTGGTACACGGTTTTTCTACGTCATGCTTATCGATCTCAAAATGATTCAGAGTCGTTTAAAAATCATCAAATAGCTGACTGAGATTATGGCCGTAATAAATAAATTGTTTCAAATTGAATCTTCTCGTACTATTTCCGTACAATTTTCACAGCATGAAAAAGTCTACTAATCAGTAGACTTCGAATTTTTATGCTTTTATGGCTTACGAAAATTTTCAAAAAATGCTGTAATATAAAATGCGATAGAATTTACTACGATTTTGATTTGTTTCGAATCTGTAGAGGCTGTTCCCTGATAAATAGGACTTCATTCTATTTTCTCAAAATTTCTCTACAAAAATTAAAAATTGCATAAACATCCGATGTCTGCTAATCAGCAACAGTCTACCACCTCAATATGTTTCAGTAACGTGCCGTACATTAACCCTTTGACAAAGTATGAAGACGTACAAAGGCGTCTCGCATACGCCAGGTGTTTCTCATACCACTGTACAGATCTACATAAAATATTGGTTAGTATTAACAAGAAATATTATCGAAGAGCATATCTGTCTCGAATTTATACGCACACGAATGACAATTTGACTAATGAACGATGTCTTTGGTCACACTAATTTCATTTAATTAGTGTAATTAGTTCACTTAAGAGAGTGGACGAATTTCGAGGATCTTGCTAGAGTAAACAAACGTTTCAATCTTTGCAATAACAATTTGGCTCTCGTAGGTCGGCAGTTTCTCGAAATTCTCGAGAAGCCGCATGCCGTTTGATCGCGAACGGTGGAACAGCAGCGTTTCCGCGTGTAATCTTATCATTTTCGTCGAGCACCGGTTCCGGACACGTGCGGCCATGCATGAGAAATTTAATTCTGACCCCGGAAAAATTTGTCGATCGGCGACCCAACGAGCTGTGTCTCGGTTTTCCAACGCGCGTATCGTTTCCGAAAGAAAAAAGAAAAACCGAAAGAAAGAAAACTAAAACGGGAGGGGGGGGGGAAACGAAGAAGAAAGGGGCGAAATCTATCGTTTGCGGCCGGCGTCCCAGTAAATTTTCAAACCCGTGAAATCGGGCGGAGCTAATGCTTTTAGCGAATCCTGCGACGTTTCACCGACACAGGGAAACTTGTAACCCTGTTACAACTCAGACCGTGTGCAGCCGCCACCCTAAATTAATTAGATTCTTTGACGGTGACCTTGCATTAGCGTCCGGGCGTAATTAAATTCCTCTCGGGCTTATTAAAAGCACGCCATTCCGCCCTATTGATCACATCATTATCCGCGCGAGTCTTTCGCGCGTTCGCCGCACGCACCGAGGGTGCTGTAACGTGTGAACGGTTCGAGAAATCGAATTGTTAATTGCATTTCTCGAAAGGACAGAACCGCGACAACACGCTCCCACAATTCCACGCTTGAGCCCGTCGCCTATGACAAATCCACGACGATTCCGAGCAGCGGTGTCGCGAAACGCGTTTTCCTTGAAACGTATTTTTTCACCCGGGCTAGATTAAATTTCAAAAAACTACACGGCCGATTGCTCCGAAATAATGACGAGCTGTTCCACGCGCGTACCATTAGGTGTCCCAAAAGTTTCTTTCTCGACGCGCACGCTTAATCCTCTTACTCGTCTACGCCATTTGCTTTTTTAAAAAACTGTTTCCGAAATAAACTTTTCCGACACCTAATACGCCGACACGAAAATTATATTTTTACCTTGTATTTATCATACCTTTTTTAAATTAAAAGTTCTGCGAGAAATAACGAAATTTCGGATTCGTCGTTTTGACAATTTTCAGGATGTATTATCTATCTCGGTAGCAATGCTAACGATTTTTTGATTCAGTCCACCTTGAGACTTCGAATCGTCAAAATTTTTAAATAAGGTGGAGTGGGGTAAGTGCATAAACGGGGTAAGTGCATAAACGGACTCTTATTAATATAAGAGACTCTTATACGAACTCTTATTCTTTTTATATTGATCTTATTTTACTAATCCCTTTGTATTCATTTATTTATATTATTTATTTGCTTTACTCCAAAACGAAACAACATATTTGAATGTGGTAAAAAGCATTTTGTAGCAGACATATGTATCAATAGTTATGCTCTTGCCTCGTACCATACAATATAAGGCATCAAATTGATTTTAACTGTCGATTGTGCACTTGCCCCATTTTCTGGGAAAGTGCACAGTTGTTGCAATTTTTTACAATTTTCTTAAAAAATTAAAATTTACAAGTGGCATTATTGCCAATTTTAATTAAAGAGTATTAACTCAAGTATTGGTTAATATCAATAAATGTTAAATTATTATAAAACAAATTCAAGGTATTTGGGTTGAAAGTCAAACTTACTAAAAACTGGTGTGCACTTACCCCACTCCACCTTATGCATTTGTTTTTGACCAAGAAATAATTAATTAAAACTGTATAGAAAATTGTTCTGTAGGGCGGAATTAATGACAAAAAGGGCGTATCAGCATTTTGGAAAAAATTCCTGAAAATGATTTTATTTTGCAGCGTTCGCTTGAGGCAACCCGCAATCCCTTACGGCCCTTTAAAGGGTTGAAACGCGTTTCGACGACCGAAGGACACTAATTGCCATGGTAAACGGTTGCGAGGGTCTTCTGTTTCACCCACTGTTTTCTGAACAGGATGGTAATAGAATAGTTTAAATTCAGCGTGTCCTGGCGGCCGCGTGCCCGACAAAATAGCCGTGGCCGGTTATCGGAGAACAATGAATTATATTATTAAAGGGCCGGTCCCATCGGGAACGTTCAAACATTGAATTCGCGGAAAAATATTCGATACACGCGATTAAACACTCTTTCGATTTTTGCTCTAGATTTCGCCGTGGTGTCGCTACGTTTACTTTTAACGGCAAAATTGATTCCGCACACATCTGCCGCCCGGTGTCGCGTGGTTTTGATAGACGGTCACGAGTAGACTGCGAATTGTTACAAAAATGAATGAAACACAAAATTGTGAAGACAGTAGAATCGCTTTTATTTTCTACGTGGTAGAATTGTTTGGGATTTCCAATTTTTTTAAACATGTTTGCAAAATCGAACAAATCTGAGACTTATGCACGTTAATAATCACGATCAGACACAATTAACATAATAATATAAACGTGCTACTCTGAAAACTTCATTATGAAATTGGCAATTTTCGGATTTTTTAAAAAATCGTTTTTGCAGTCAAAACTTCTGAAATAATTCACTATCGCGTGTGCTATTAGGTAGAATGTTCATGAATTTTTTCGTAATTTTTTGTTGAGCCGAACAGGAGACAGAGCATAATTCATTAAACAGAGTACTCATCCTGTAACTACCCTTGTTAGAGGGGTGGCGACTTGAAACTTGTCACAAAGGGGTTTCTTTGGGAGTCTTGTTAAATGGTGTGACCAAAAATCAATTTCGTTTTGGGTCACTTTTGACTATCTTATCTTATCCTTCGCAGTCTAGTAATTTTCTGATTATTTGTTCACAGTGGAAAAATTTATTTTTCACAGTGAGACAATCTAGATTTTCAATTATACTTTATCGTAGTATACTCGTGTAGGAACGATAATCTTTTACAATTAAAAAATTCTGTACAATACACGACGCTCTTTCAAAGAAAAGGTACGTTCTACGAAAAAGCTACAAAACATCCGGTGATAACCTAATCTACGAAGGATGTAAAATATAAGTGTGCCAACCACTAACACGAAGACTACTGCACAATTCTATGAATAGACTTATTGGAAGATATGTGGACAGAAAAAAAATAGTATTATACTCGATCATACTCTGATCATTCTATTATGTTCTAACACACACAAATAAATCTTTTGTCCTCTTTCTCAGAATGTGACGTTACATAAATTACTAATATGCCAACACACATTTCATACTATACAATTCTTCTCTTAAGTATATAGCATTTTTAATGGTAAATTCTAAACAATTCTTGTCTTGAGTATCTAGAATTTTTTTACAAGTGATAAAAAGAAATCGAAACCAATGTGCTACTTTCTTGACTTAGAAAAAGGTCGAGTGTTTCACTATTTTTGTACCCACTGTACAAGGCTTGTGGACTTTTACGTAAAATAAAAATAAAATAAAATATTAATTCCACAGAAGCTACATAGTGACGCATTTCTTCTTTTGATTACATTGTACAGTTTGAAACAAAGCAACGTTATTTTTCTACCGTTTCACACTCGATCTCTTCACTCGTGTCACATGAAACCCCGCGGTCTAATAACAATTACTTGGACAGTACGTTCTTTCTCCATGAATATTCCATAGAAGTCACGCATTTCTTTTCTTAACCCTTAGCACTCGAATGGTGACTGTAAGGCACCACTAAAAATTACTGTATCATTATTCGAAATATTTTTTACGTTACTAAATTTGATTGTATTTAATAAGTTACTAAATATTTCAGTATTGTACAAGTAAACTGCACCATTCTTGTATAACATGAAAAAAAAAATATATATATATATATAAAGGAAATATTCTAGGTCGAAAGAAATGTTCTGTTTTGAAGTTAAAATAGCTTCGAGTGCAAAGGGTTAATACAGTTGGAAATAATGCAACATTATTTTTTAATTCTCCAAATGCCTCTACCGTTTCGCACTCGATCTCTTCACTCGTGTCACATAAAAATCTACAGTCTAATAACGATTACTTGGTCAAAACGTTCTCTTTCCGTAAATATCTCTGTGCAGAACGATGCTCGTTACAAACTGCAAAACCACAGCCGTGCGTCTTCCGCGAACAAAGTAATCCCGATGGCTTCGAGCTGTCACCACCTTGTAACGTGACATTATTCAAAACTTTTCAGCAGTTATGTCCGCGGTAAATTGAAACAGACGGGCACCGTGAACTTCTTCTTTTGAGCCGTGCGGTAGCATCGGGAATCCATCATTTGAATCAGCTCGCCTGGCGAGAACGGATCGATGCGACGGAAGGTATCAGTCTCCATAATTTCACTCGGATCGGCCCGAAATGAAATTCCACGATGGAAATTCTTCGATTCTCTCTCTTAATCACCCGTGGAACATCGACTCCTGGCGGATCGTTCGGATAGGGGACAAGATGTTAGCATAGAAGAGGCGAAGGGATGGGGGAATAGGAGCTGGTTACAGCATGATTCACAATCAGGCAAATGGCCTTGAGCGACCAATATTCCGGCGTGTGTAGTCACGTGGCCAGAAGATCGGCTTACGGTGGAGGAGGGTTTCGGGGGTTTCGAGCTGATTCAGTGGATAAACGACGGGTTAGCGGAGTCTGCGACGCTCGTTGCGCGGTAATGAACTTCAGTATTAATTGGACGTTTTAGTCGGGTTCGGAGACAACTGCTGCCTGCCTCCTTAAATGAACGGAGTGAATACCATACGTTGCTCGACGTTCGCAATTATAGCGTCTCCGCGGTTCCTCCCTAACGAAAGTAAACGCCGACAAGGAGGCGATATTAAATTTTAATCGAATCCTGCAATCGATATCCCCCACCCCCTGGCAACGAGCTCTGGATATCCCATGATCGGAACGCTGTTAACTGCCAATTAAATCGAATACTTTATTAAACCGTTCATTGCGACATTTTTCGAGCTTAATGCTAATTATTAATCGCATTAGCTGGCGACTCGATGCGCCGTCGCGCTCGCTGTTCCGAATTATTATATTAGGTTGGCAAGAAACTAATTTCTTTTCAACGATATTTATAAACGACATTTAACCTGTCTGCAATCTCTCGGACAGTTATACGACGATCCGATTCAATAATGGCTTTCATTTGGTCATCATCAACTTCAGATGGTCGACCAGAACGTTGGTCGTCTTCAAGTGAGAAATTTCCAGAACGGAATATTTTAAACCAATTATGGCTCGTGCGTTCAGTTAAGCAATCCACACCATAAACTAAATAAAAAAGCAATATGTGCCTATAATGTTCGTTCTTGCACTCCATGTTCGAATTGACACAGAACTAACAATTTTAATCAAAATTACGTGTAATTTGCTTCAAAAGTAACCTAAAAGATGCAGTTATGAAATGTCAGATAGAAAACAAACGCAACGTTAACAGAAGTCAATCAAACAAAACGTAACGCCAGGTATTAGTGAAAACCGAAATTACTTTCTTGCCAACCTAATACTTTCCGCGAGTGAACCTGATCGCGAAGCTGCGGGATTTTTCTTGGATTTCAATTGTCTTCGTGATCCACGGCCGAGTTCTCGTTCTGTTTCGTCGGTCTGCGCTTAGTTATAAATAATTTTGTCTCGAGGCTTTTATTAGAGGTGTAACTTAGCTCGCTACAGTCCGATACCATCAACCGACCAATCTCTGTATCTTTACAACCGGAGGAATTGCAGAGATAAAAGGCGCGCTATTGCGCTACACGCTCGCGTAAGCGCTTCCTATTGATTCCGACCCTTAAACACATTTTTAGAGTAACTCTCCCGTTCCGTGGAACGGCTTATGCGCGTTTCATACCGTGCCATGATCGTAGACTTCCGAAATACACCGTTCGCCAACGGGCACCGATCGTTTAGTTATCGCGCGGAGCATATTATGCAATGCCATAAGAACGCTCGGTGCCGGGGAACTCGGTCTGATCGAGGACGATTCCAGTTAATTACTTTTTCGCATCACGCTGTCAGAGAAGATAGTCGAGAATTATAGGGAAGACTTAGAGGAATTTTCATTTAAAAACTTATTCGTTAACGCGGCGAGGAGCTTCAATCAGCACACGCCTAAACGGGCAACAACACAAACGAGGAATTTCATTTCGTCTTTCCCGGCGACGGACTCTTCCGCTTTAAATGAAAAAAGTTGTAGTGAAGACCGAAATTAGTCGTCCCGATGACTATCACTGTCGGCAGAACTCGGGCCCTTGCTTGCGAGGCTTCGTTGTTTCTAATATCTTTACAGCGCCATTGTATAAATTAATTCGCGGCGAATCTTTTATCCGTCGAATCGACGATCTAGGAATTTATTTATAAGATGGAGTCGGTTATTTTTATTGTTTGTAAATAGTCAGCAAATTGGAGAAGTAAGGGCTACGAATTAAATGAAATTTGAACTGACCAAAAGTATTATTTGAACCCTTTGCAATCCTGTGTCAAGGCTGAGACAACACTTAACAGGTGTTTGCAAAATTCCAGATTGCAAAGGGTTAATAATGAATAAAAAACTGGTATTTTACCGACGACATTTGCCGTTAATATTAAACAATATTTCACTGTAATGTTTGCAATGACACGAGAAACACATCGCGTACCCGACAATTGTGTACCTAATATTTTATCTAGAACAGAAAATTTTTTGAATGAAGACTACGCCAGAGGATCGCCGTTATTGTTGTGCATTGTTTATCAAATTTTGTAACAAAGCAACTGTTAATACGCCGTGTGTCTTCGCAGGCACACGACTGTAACAAATGCTTCCAGCTGAATCGTAATACCTTTGACTACTCTTCGAATTGGTAATTCTAGTCGCAAAATATGTAATCGGAGAAACAGCGGATCTACTGGGCCGGAAATACACGCGTTCCCTTAGGCACACCACCCCCGAACGAGTTCAGAATCATCCCCCAACCCCCATCCCTCCGTGATTGTATTTAGAAACGCGCGGAACGAGCAGTTATAGTCGGTCTTTGTTCGCGGCTTTTAGAGTCTAATGTGCTCCTCGAGAATACGCTCGACTTATCAGCTGATAAATTTCCTGGGGGACAGTCAGGTATTGTTTCTTCCTGTATGAAGACGCGATTAAAGATAAGATGTACATAAATATACCGTGCAGCGCAGCTAGGTTAACACTTTGGCGTCCGCACGTTTCGTAAAGATTTGTTCGTTTCGCGCCGGCACCACTACCTCTGTTACTTCGCTCGGCGCCGGCTGGTTTTGAGGTTATTGGGAGATGATTTTTAAGTTTTTCTAATCTCATTGGTAGTGGTCACGAGTTTTCAATCCGTCTCACCTATTTTTATGAAAATGTACATATGTAAATAAATTAAAAATTTTTTTTTTTTATTTTTTTTTAATTTAATTTTTTTTTTTAATTTTTTTAAAAATTTTTTTTTTGTAAATTTTTTTTTTCCGCAATGTCGATTGGAACGTCGGACAAGTCGTCCGCGCATTCTTCGTAAATAACAGTATCTTCTCGTTCGTCTGCCATGATAAATGTGTACAAATACTCATAAAAAAAAACACTCGCTGACGTATGTAACTTATTCCACAGCTGTACAGCTTTATGGTAAAAATACTGTACCTAGAAATTTTTATAGTAAATTGAATTTTAATGAATTATTTAGTAAAAATTATTTAAAAAGAAATTTTTATAATAAATTGAATTTTTAAATTTATGAGGGTGAGTTTAAAAAGAAATTTTTATAGTAAATTGAATTTTAATGAATTATTTAGTAAAAATTATTTAAAAAGAAATTTTTATAATAAATTGAATTTTTAAATTTATGAGGGTGAGTTTAAAAAGAAATTTTTATAGTAAATTGAATTTTAATGAATTATTTAGTAAAAATTATTTAAAAAGAAATTTTTATAGTAAATTGAACTCCGAGTTATTTAGTAAAAATTATTTAAAACGAAATTTTTATAGTACATTGAATTTTTTAATTTATGAGGGTGAGGGTTTCTGTAATTTTCATTACAGCGCCACCTGCCGGCAGGCGAAGGTCACCACTGTGGTGTCGCCGGCCGTCAGGCAATACTTTGCGAAAGTCACCACTGTGGTGTTACCGGCCGCCGAGCAATAGTTTGCGACGCACACCACTGTGGTGTGGCCGGACGCCATAGTGTTAAAAATCCACGAGTATCTGGAACAGACAGTTGCAAAAGTGGCTGCAACAACTTCGCGGAGATAGCGCACCAAGACTTCATAAATCTTGCCTGTTAAGTAGGGAATTATACTTGGTATTAGCTAATGCACTGTCTGTTGCTAATTCGTTTTGCAAAGACGTTCGACCACGACAATATTCGCAATGGTGGACAAACGATCCGACTGAACGTTGTTCAATCAAACTTTCACTTATTTTCAAACTAGAAAATACTCCGTCAATGTTTACGCATTCTTGCAAGTCCATAATAAAAATAAATCAATAAAAGAAAACGTATACAGCTAATTAACACTAGAACCGAGTCAAAATGACTTCCTCCTAATTTTTTCTTATAGAGATATTGAAATTATAAATATGATTCCATGAGAAAATTTGTTAATAAACTTCTCTATCGAAGTAGATATTTAAACAAAACTGATGCGAAATCTAAACAAATCTTATTTTATTGTTATTATAATATATTATGCCAGTTGCGTTTAGTGCTTGGTAGTTCTAGCGTTAATAAGAATGGATAGAAATTCCGTCTAAATTCTCAACCGACAGGAACGAATCAATTTTTAATTCCAGAAAAGTATATCAATTTAGAGAAACGTTCAGAAATTCTACAATTTCCGGTGCACAAATGAAACTACGTGAATCCGTTAGGAGATGACAAAAAACAGCTTCGTAAACAAGCAGGGAAGCAATTTTTCCTTCAATTTTTCAGTTACCAAGAGGTGAACCAGCCATCTGTCAAATTGCAGAATTTCGAGGAACATATTTCTACTCCCGGGGAAGCCAGAATGCTGTTAAGTAAACTCGTGTAACGCTGAGTGCACTTAAATATATTTCAACGCGGACTCTTTTGTTATTAACAACTTCTGTGGTGCTTCGTGGCCAGTGATAGTCCACGTGTGCACGATTTATTCGGACTTTGTGCAAAAATTGTGAGAAAAATCGGAGGAAAAGTCTTTTCAAACGTAACGTCAACAAGATAAGGTATTATTCACAATTTCTGTGGTCTTTCATGGCTAGCAATAACCTTCACATCACTTCTGTAACTGTTTTTTACAATTTATTTGGACGAATTGATCGGAACAACATAGCCATCAAAGGAGCTTGGCAAAAGTAAAAATAAGAATAAATCGCAAACTTAAAAGTAACAATACGAGCTACTATTAACAATTTCTGTGGTGCTTCAAAGCTGGCAATAACCTTCATATCAATTTTGTAACTGTGTTTTAAAATCTATTTAGACGAATTGATCGCCAAAAAAAATCGCCATGGAAGTAGCTTGGAAAAAGTAAAAATAAATATAAATCGCAAACTTAAAAGTAACAAGATAAGCTAATATTAACAATTTCTGTGGTCTTTCAAGGCTGGCAATAACTTTCACATCAATTTTGTAACTATGTTTTAAAATCTATTTAGACGAATTGATCGCCAACAAAGAAAAAATCGCCATGGAAGTAGTTGACAAAAGTAAAAATAAGAATAAATCACAAACTTAAAAGTAACAAGATAAGCTAATATTAACAATTTCTGTGGTCTTTCAAGGCTGGCAATAACTTTCACATCAATTTTGTAACTGTGTTTTAAAATCTATTTAGACGAATTGATCGCCAACAAAGAAAAAATCGCCATGGAAGTAGTTGACAAAAGTAAAAATGAGAATAAATCACAAACTTAAAAGTAACAAGATAAGCTATTATTAACAATTTCTGTGGTCTTTCATGGCCGGCAATAACCTTTACATCAATTTTGTAACTGCGTTTTACAATGTATTTAGACTAATTGATTGCCCAAAAAAAAAAAAAAAATCGCCATGCAAGGAGCTTGACAACAGTAAAATAGCAAGAATAATTTGCAAACGTGAAAGTAACAAGATAAGTTATAATTAATAATTTCTGTGGTCTTTCATGGCTGGCAATAATCTTCACATCACTTTTGTAACTGTGTTTTAAAATCTATTTATACGAATTGACCGCAAAAAAAAAATTGCAATGGTAGGAGCTTGGCAAGAGTAAAAATGCCAAAAATAAATTGCGCTGGAATCTCGAAATCTAGATTTTGCAAAATTCCGAGAGCGACACAAAGTAATCACGTCCGCGCGTTTTCGTAGCGAATCTCTCTTCTAAACAAAGGGGTGGACGGAGGGGGTTGAATCGAAACTTGAGTGGCGTATTCAGGGGGGGGGTTGATTCGGAGAACCCGATGGTCGAAAGGGTGAGGGGTAGGGGGTTGACTGCGGCTGCCGGTAGCTGCAAGTTCAGTTTACCGTGACAAGCAAAGCTCGAAGTTTTATATTAAAATACTTGAGCGGAAATTTCAGTGGCTGGTGTGGGTCGGCGAGAGACAGAGAGAGAGAGACAGAGAGAGAGAGAGAAAGAGAGAGAGAGAGAGAGAGAGACAGAGAGGAATCATAAAAAATAATTCTTACCGTGGGCTCCACTTTGGACGAGGTCTCGTCCGAGCAGCCGCAGCAACCCATGCCCGACGATGGGGAAGGTAATCCTTGGGAACAGCCGGGAAACTTTTCCTTCTGATCCTGTTCCTCCTCTGGAGTCGGCCGCTGTCACGGATGCGCCTGCTTCCGGGAATAAATTAAAACGGAAGTTCTTTAGAGCGACCAGAAACTACACAGGCGGTAAACACCGCGACAGATTCTTCGTCTTATTTTTATAGCTTTCGTTTTTCGCGTTCCTTTTTCACCGTCGTTCGTTCGTTCGTTCGTTCGAAGTCGATCTCCGGTCGTTCTCGGTTCGCGCGAAGGAGCGCGACGAACGTCGACTGCCGAGCCACGCCGGCTATCGTGTGCTTTTGAGAAAAAAAAAAATGATAGCGTCACGATAACACCGCGGAACGACGACGCCGCGCCACGATTTCCCGCGACACGCGATTTCGGATCTGGGGATGCGAGATCCGATAACGAAAACCGACGCTGATACGCTAATTACCGCGTTTTTGAATTGACCAAATGCGCCGCGCTATCGCCGATTTCCGTTAAAGACCACTGCGATTTGTTTGCAGCCGAATTACACGTACTTTCTGCCGAAAGTTGTATTTTTTCGTTTACGTCAACGCGTATGCGTTGGTGAACTTTTCACGATTTGATCAGTAAATTTATTGGAAAATTCATCCAATTACTAACACTTTGAGGATTTTTTATTGATCCTTCCTAATTCCTCACTGGACTGAGGATTTTTAAATAAAAATTGTCTGGATAAATTGCAAGCTACAGACAGTGCCCGTAAGATTAAGGGAATTGACTCGGATTGCAGGGAAATATTTATCCTCCCTCTGCCACTATAGCGTCACGTGACCGAGCCGTGGCGGAAGGGTAGGGAATAGCGCAGTAGAAGAGGAAGGTGGAGTGGGAGGACAAGTCTTAATCTGACAACTCTGGATACAGGATCTACAACTGATTCCTTATTCCGTTCGTTGGTAATTTTAATGAGTTGATGATGGTACTTTTCGTAAGCTCAGCTTTGTCATAAATGCATAAAATCTGCAGTCTACATTCTTGTTTTCAGAAGACATTATAAAATACTGTACAGACAGTAGATTATACAGTTTACAAGAGAAACGTTTTAGTTCGTGCGCTGCATACCATGCGTTAGTAGTATTTACACACCTGTGAAAAGCGATAAGAGTACATGTCGTGAGTAGATTGTGGATTTTATTGATTTATGGGAAAAATGAGCACGGCAAATTTGAAACAGTAGAATGATGAAAAGAATTTCACACCCGTACGTTCTTCAGGATATACCCGGCCATTTTGTATTTCAGATACCGTAAAATTGATCACCTTTTCACGTTTATATTAAGGGCAGTGCACAACTAAGCGGTTATATAGTGTTGGTTTTTTTTTACTTTATTTAACATTTAGCAGAGATTAATTTCACCATGAACACGCTAATTACCAATAAACTTAATTAGCATACACGTACAACTCACGCCGACGAACAAGCTGGTACTTACGGGTAGACCAAACATTTGTTTAAAATATGAGCTTATTAATAAATCACAATTAATCAGACTAATGTGTGAAACGAAAATTAATGGAAACTACAACAGGATATTTTTTACGATTATCTCCGAGTAACGTACGAAGGTCATGCAAAAAAATATTTATTCTGCATAAAAGTCCGCAGTATAGTTAACGGGAAAAACTGCTACGATTACTTCGAAACTGTAAAAAAAAAGTTACGCGAATTTTCGTTTGCAGATCGATATCTGATAAAAATCTGAAGTGCCGAGGAGCGCCGCCATTTTTTCGCGATGTCTTCGCGCGATGAAGTAAATACTTCAGGCAAGCTTTTATGACGAATTATCTATGTGTAGTTGCTTATCTAGCGTTACTGGATAATTATTGATGTTGACGATAACGATTTCATTAGGTGCACAGCCAATTACATCCCGACAAAGTCATTAATATTATTATTAATCGGCACATTGTGGTCCGTTCTGTATCGGTCCGCGATATTGATTTCTCAGTTTAATTTCGGGTTTACATCGAGCCCGCTGTTGCGTTAACATTTTGTTATTACTTTAACTCATTACGAACTTATCTATTATTGCAATCGCATCGGGCCGCGGAACGCAGACGTCTACGGAACGAATGGAAAATTTACGAGCACCGGGAACAGACGGAATTAATGGGAAATAATGAAATTGCTGTTTTACAACCGGTCGACCGATTCGGCGAACAGAAATACAATTAAGACTAATAACGCATAAACAAACTGAAAGGAAAATGTACGATGTAGGTCAGAGTAACCGCGGAACTTCATTACTTTCGGATGAAAATCTGATCAGCTACGTTCGCGGTGCCAGTTAATTATGTCGACTAGACGCTGTCGATAAGTATTGTATTTTCTAAGAAGAGCATCGATACGGACGAAGAAGAGCTTATCTTTCACGCTACGAACATTTCCGATACTAATCCGAATTAAACGAACCTGTCCGAACGTGTTACAACATTACATTGCAAGCAGAGTTACAAACATTTCCCGTTCGCATTCAACTTTCAAAATCTACGGAATTTACATTCCCCAAAAATTAGCAAACTTTCCCGGAGCCTGACACTTATAAAACCATCACCGCGAAGCCGGTCTCGGCAAATGCTTCAAGTAACTTCGAAATCACTAATTACTGCAGATGTTGCGCGACCGGGGTGGAAAAAGAAAAAAAAACACACACACACACACACACAGAAAGAGCTGTAATAAATCAAACGTGAAACAGAAGCATCATCAGTTTCACCCACCCGCTTTTCACTTGCGCGTGTCGGTGCGTTCGTGTCCGTTACGAATGCATAAAATCCGCAATCAACCAATTACTATTCAGATCGTCCATTGACGAACACGGGGGGCTCTCGTTAAAACTGGATTTACCGAGTGAAAAAACAATGTGTGTGTTGTTTTTTTTTCTCTCTCAACTCTTTTCGGGTTGACGTCATTAATATTACCGGAGACATCCGCTCTCTTTCTCTGCGTCTCGTTAACTCGCTCGCTCGCTCTCGTGCTCGCTTGTTTCCTCGTCGCGGGTCACGTCACTGTCGATCGATTAATCGAATAAGCCTGCACGCCACGGGAAAATGACTGGTACGTAATATCTCGGGGGCTCTGTGTTGCCTTTCCCCTTTTCGCACCGAAAGTCGAACAGCATCGGACAGTTTCAGCGCGGAAGCGTACATTTTATTATATTTCCGCGTGGCGGACACTCCGCTCTCGAACTTCGTTCGCCGAGTCATTATTATTGGGAACCGCGGTTATGAAACAACGCGTCGGTAATTGGGCCGCGGGATCGGTTCTTTGTCCTCCAGTGCACGCGAGGTTTTAACGAGAACTACAGTCCGCGACAATAGTATAAGACATCCCTAAACCCATTTGCATCATAAGGAAATATGAAAAGAAGATCTTTATCACCAAACTTTTTTTAACCAGTTAAGTGTGTTTGACGACTATATCCGTCATGGAGATGAGGCAGAATTTTGTGTCATGACGACTATATCCGTCATGTGTAAAATTTTGTTACAATTTGGTATTTAAATTGTAATTCTGGCGAAAACTAAATTATGTTCGTAAATTTTAATATGTTTAAAATGTTTAGAGGTCAAGACGAAATGAAACAAACAAATGAAAATTATAAATAATTTGAGTTGGATTTATAACTTCCTGAGAACTAACTCGTAAGCAGTACCTAAGATTATCGCGACACACACTGTTGGGCGCTTTGCAAAGAGATCGCCACAGTTAACTGGTTAAATTAACATATATTTAAGTACAAAAATGAGTACAACTGAAAGAACCTCATATTTTGGCATTATAAGAAAAAATCAGAATTACTACTTCCATCTCCAACAACAACATTTCTATCTTTTAGCTAACGAATAATGATAGTGACCAACAAAGTTGAGAGCATATATACGCTAATGATGCCAATGGGTTAAGCAGGAAATTAAGTATTTATTTGACCCCAGTTTCTTGCAATTCAGGTACAAAGTTTTTATTTTACATGAAGCAAAATGGATCGGCAGCCTCGAAAGCCATAATTATCGCCGAGACACGTTTTCAGAAGAATTGATTTCGCCAAGGTTCCGAACCGCATGTCCTCCCAGGATTCCGCGAATTTTGTAAACTGCACTGCAATTGTTTTACGCGCAGTCGCTTGTCCCGGCGAGTTAAAATATCTTTCGCCAGGCAAAGCGTCGCGCAATTTCCGCGTCCTTTCAAATTGAGGATCAGCTTACGCTCGCTGGAAAACTTTTAGTCTTCGAGCCCTCTAACCGGAAGCCGCAG
Source organism: Seladonia tumulorum (assembly GCA_913789895.3). Taxonomy (NCBI): domain Eukaryota; kingdom Metazoa; phylum Arthropoda; class Insecta; order Hymenoptera; family Halictidae; genus Seladonia; species Seladonia tumulorum. Next base: position 5,673,265 of record OU565276.1, read on the forward strand.
AATTTTTCTTACGATGAAACGGCGGATGGCGAAGATTGTGCGACGGAAAGACGCATATTTCTTTTTTTTCTGCGAGATATTAAAGTGAAGCTACCGATCTGCAGTGGGACGGAGTGAAACGAAGCAGCTTGGAATTGATATAGACAAAGTGGAATTTTAATCGGTAGAATTCCGTTCGAATTGTTTTGCTCTACTTTGTCGACGTATGTTCAGGATAAATAATTTGTCGAAAGTCCTGGAGTTTTTATTAGAACGAAGTATAGCCTGGTTCTGTGTCGATGCTATCGAATGAACATCTATATCCTTGTAAACCAATAAGCTAGGGATTCTATTTGAAATTGGATGAGGTGGAGGTATTCAGTTTCAAACTTTCCTGATGATCGCATAAGTGCCTCCTGCTTTTATACGTGGCAGTGAAGTATACCGATTCGGAATTCGATCAGTAAAACTTACATTGTTCCAGAATGTCTTTTTTACTGTTGTCTACTCGATCTCGTCGTAAATGCACAAAACACCACGATTCAATCACGATGCCAATAACAAAATAAAATAAAAATATGAATGGTTTTAAGAAGACTCGAAAAATGCAGCAGGGTTGACGTAAATATTTTCCCTCACCATCGCAAAACTATGAAGAGATTCGTGTGCGTACAATTTTGCGAAAAAGTGCATAAAAGCAGCTCCAAACATTTGACCCGGAAAGCTCGCGTAGGACTCGATTAAAAAATTCAAATTTTCCGAAGAAACGGTTCGACCGTGTCGCGGCCATAATTTCGTTTATCGTTACAATACGACGCGCAGAACTGGAACGAAAGTATCGGCGCCACCACCCCCGCGCCCGACCATAAATCCCGAAGCACCGTCTTCCCTTGCGAACGACACAAAAAACCGTCAGGAGTCGTGTGATTGCAGCTTACAGCGGCGTCGAAAGCGCATCGCCTCGAACGGATTTGCAGCGGCTCGATTAAATTCCGACCCGCCTTTTTCCGGCTGGACACCTCGGCTCTTCATTCCCTTCTTTTTTTTCAAATTTTCGCGCGGCAGAGAATCGTGGTCGTCGAAGAGACAGCGGGTTCGGATAGGAAAAAAGGCAGGAGCGAATGTGATAGCCTCGTTAAGCTTCGATCGCGGGCGAAGTGGTCGACGATTTGAAAAAGAAGGGAAAAAATCAGCGAGCAAACAGAAAAAAACGGAGAAAGAGAGAGAGAGAGAGAGAGAGAGAGAGAAAGGGAAAACGAACAGTGGCTGCTGGCTGCTGGTGCAGCAGGAGAAGAAGAAGAGAAAAAAAAACAAGGTTCGCGCGACGAATTTCGCCGGAGTTGCTTTTTCCACCGATGAAACCGGAGCAGCAGCAACCAGCCGGCAGGAACAATGCAACTTATCGAGCGACACACATACCTGGTTATTGGTACGTCAGATAAGAGCCGAGCCGAAGAAAGAACGAAAGGATCGACGGGGAAAAGGTGGAACAGACGGACCGCGGCGAAACACGCGGCGCAGGCCGTGTCACCTGGAATTAAGCCGCAACGATCCGCGTAATCGTAATACACTGCAGCTCACTTAAATTCGCAAACTTTCGGATCCGGAAGTCGAGTTATTCCGTTAGAGGGCAAAGTTTCCCTTCGAGGAATCGACTCGGGCACTGCTCGACTACGTGCCAGAACGGATAATAGTGAGCGAGAACAGATACGCAATCCGTCGAGTTAGGTTCTACGCGTCGAAGGATGCCGCGTGAAAAATAAACGCGCTGTAAAGAAAATTTCAAATTCATTCATACCTCCTCAAAAATGGTACCAGTGGGTCGGCGAGGTTCTTCCGATTAAAATGAGTCCAAACACGACCTAAATCGGAATAATTTTATAGATTTCGACTTCAGCTGCCGCAGGGAGGGGGGAAATATGTGACTCACGGTACGGGACCCAGTCCGAGGGCCCGTTACCTGGTGGGGATAGCGACGGACGCTCAAGTGTGTACTGTGCGCGCCGCACGAGAAGTCCCGTGAAAGGAATGCGAGGCTGATTGGTCAGAGTGGCAGGGGCACGCCTCTAACATTGGAGCGTCAATGGTGGGGATAGGTGGAGCGAGTAGGGGCCCCCTTTGTCCTTGTACCGTGTCCTGGGATTTCTTGTGGGGCATGGACAGTACTTAATTATGTCCTTGATTTTGTCATTCACATTACGGCTATGAAACTAGTCCGATTTACATCGTGTTTGTACTCATTTTAATCGGAAGAATCCCAACAATCCACTAGTACTACATATGAGGAGGTAAGAGTAGATTTTCTTTATTGTTCTTTCTTTTTTGTTTTCTTTTTATTACAGTTTATTCTGTTAAATACGTCTGTCTCCTTCCCTCTAGCAGCTTTAATCTCTTTCCTTGGGATGGGTCCAACAAGTTGAAAATATAGTGACAATATATGAGTATACCGAATGTCTGAAGAATATTCTTTTAGTATGTTTACAAATTTGTCTTAGAGATAAGACAGCAAGAGCGGTAGGGGCAGGTTCATGGAAATTTAAGTGTAACAGATTTAGCAAATTTAAGTGAGCACTACTATGTACACGTGTACACGCGAGCACGGCGTCGACGGAACACTTATTATCACGATCGCTAACTGCCGCTGGGAAAATTAACAAAGTTCGGACCTCGTTTTCGGCTCCGAAACAAATGTTCCTATTATGGAATGCTCGTTAGGAGCCAGCGGCCCGTTGATCACAAGCTTTGATATTTAATCTCCCCGCGCGGCGATAACCGTTTTCAGCTCCGCTCTTTTCCGCTTTTTTCCCCGCTTCTTTTTCTTTTTTATTTTCAATTCGAAACCGTTCGAGATCGCGCCGCGACCCCGATCGAACGATCACGGCGTTCCAGAAGGCGTTTAATTGTTGCCGATCTAATTGATTCGCGCTGCCAGATTGATCTGGAGGCTGGTGAAACACCATCTCGAATAGTGTATCAATCACTTTGATCTCGCGCGTGCAATTTGGAAAATAGGATATTTTATTTGACGCGGGTTTTGCAGGATTGCATTTTGTTGATGGGGAGCCCAAGATTGCTTTGTCTCTGAATATCTGCGCGCGGATAAATTCTGGGTCGTAGGAGCGGAAATAAAAGTTTCGAATGAATCACTTTGTCATTTAAATTGACTCCGACGGACATTTCAGTTTCTCAAATTGCTGTATCATTTTCTATGTCAAGTGATTATCGACGTATAAATATTTTATTTAATTTTTACTGTACTAATATCGGCATCTTAATATATAAATTTTATTTAATCTTACTGTACTAATATCAGCATCTTAATATACAGATTTTATTAGTATCAAAAATTTTACCAGGAAGACTTAGATCGGATTAAGGATCAGCTGGCCGTTTATTGATAATTCGAGAAACGATTACTCAATTATTCAGGCTGAGGAGATGTACATTTCCTGTTTCAATATTGATGTAGACTTAGAATTTCTGTCTTAATACTTTGACAAATATTATAGCTTCTTGAGTTGCAGTACCATTTCCTGTTTCAATCGATTTCATTGCAAAGAACGTATTTGAAATACAAAATTGTAGTACATTCTTTTTATTCAATAAAGTCGTCAATACTATTGTCAATTAGAAAATTGGTACTTCACCATCAAGAAACACTTTTTTAAAATACATGCTTGAAGAAGAAAATTATGATAATTTTATGTGTCGTATTATTAGAAAAGATTTCGAATTTTCATTGAACATAATAATTTTTATATTGTCTACACAGGAAACGCTTGTTCGCATTTGCAGCCGGACTGCAGATGTTTGTGAAGCGCGATAAAAATAGTAATAAGTTTAATATCTCCTACACCGAGATATTAACGTATTAAACTGTTTGATAGGGGGAATAAACTTTTGTTTGACTCTGCAAATTGCGCCAAGGAAATTTTATCTTGCACAAGGACCTGTAGTTTAATTACTCTGTGCTGTGTTCCGGCTTTGATATCTCGATTTCCCAGGAATTCGAAAGCAATTATTTGAGTTACCAAGAAGATAAAACGTATTTTTAAATGATGGCGCGAGTACCTGGAACTCTGTCCTCTCGATTGTATTTTCATTACGTTTCAAGGACCGAAATACGTTCGCCATAATCGCATTTTGATTTTCCGGACATCGAAGAATAATTATTCAAATTTCCCGGAGGATGATCATTTATTCAAAACGTTCGGCGGGATTCCTAGCATTCTTCTTTATTACACTTTCATTACGAGGAATCAAAAGTCGATCCACCGTATCTTGATTTCCGAAAAATTCAAATGACGCCGTCAAAATTGCCAGAAAGATGGAAAACTTATTCGAACGTCGGTCAGAGTTATCGGAATTCGCCTGATTATATTTTTATCGCGTTTGACGAATCGAAAGACGGTAATTTTGTGATAAAACTTTAGGAGAGAATAAACTTACAGGGGAGGATACTTCGAAGCGAAAAAATATCAGGCTTTCCAAAGTAGATTCAACGTCAACATCAACTCGTTACGGAAACCAAGAAAATAATGAAAAGTTGATCCCCTCTTTCCGAGAGCGAGCATGATTTTGCTCGGGGCAGACGAACGGTATATAGGCGAGCACAGTATCACGATGAAAGCCGGAACGGTAAATCCGAATTTAATTCACGGTGAATAATTCGTGTTCAATTGATTGCGGGCTAATCGCGGGCCCAACGCAAACAAAATAATTCATTCGTAATTTATGGCCGAGGCTCGGGCTATCGTCGGGCTATATCTGAGGACCCGGGAAATTATGTAAATCGAATTCCCAACGACGCGACATTTTTTCCGCCGTGTGTGTCGGGTTCAACACTAGAACCGCCGCACGAGTCAAAATGACTTGCTCCTAATTTTTCCTTTTAGAAATATTGAATTTATCGATATGCTGATAATAAAACTTCTCTATCGAAGTAGATATTTAAGCAGAACTGGTACGAAATCTAAACAAATTCAATTTTGTTGTTATTGTAAGGCAATACATGCCAGTTGCGTTTAGTGTATGGTTGTTGTAGTGTCAAAGGGGTCTAACTGGTCCGCATGCATACTAGTTGCGTTCGAAGAAAATCATAGGTTCGGAGGGAATACATTTTCCCCCCATTTTCCTTCTATTTTCTTTCTTCTTTATATATATACGGAATATCGATTCCAGGTGAAATGAATTTTCTCCGTGAGCGGAAAAGTTGAATCTTTTTGATAGATTAATCCCGGTATGATCCTCGATCCCCCACCACCCCACCCCTCCCGGCGAGCACCACCCCCCTTTTTTATTTTCTCGATACGCTCGCGGAATTGAGTATTTTCTGATAACAGGGGAAATGAAAGAAACGAATCACTCCGAAACGAAGGAGAACGTTGCGGGTGGAAGCCGGGTTTTTCTGGGATCGTTCTTACATCAAGTATGTGTAACCGGCCCGCTCCGCCGAGGCTCGATCGATCGCTGTCTTTATTTTTCTATCGGTAATTGCTTTCCTTAGCAATAAATGATTTCTCGAAACAAGTCGCGGCAGATCTGATTTATATCGTCCGGGACTGTGAGTAACGTTCCGCCGAGAAGCTTTGAGGCGAAGAGAGAGAGAGAGAATTCCTTTTTGTTCCAAGCCTTGTTGGTTACTACAAAATCCTTGCCTCTCAAAAGACTCTCTTAGAAAAGCTTTTCATTCTTTCGCCGGAAACCCGATACGCCTTGAATCTGATACATCTATGCCCGCGAAATACGTTGCTGCGCGAAAAAAAGCGAAACAAGTATATTTTAATAATGCCCGGGTCACGATTCTTAGTTTCATTTTCGAACACGACGAGACCGCAGTAAAGAAAAATTAACGTAACTCGGATAATTCGGCTTTAATCTGTAAAAATGGTTTCCGCGAATTTACGACAAGTTGATTTGTTGTCACATCATTCCCCGAAAAATCCTACGGCGCAAACATTTTTCGCTTGCAATTTAAAATTACCATTTATTATCCGGGAACGCGATATTGACGTGGCGCGCGTTCCTGCGGTGCAAATTTATCAATTTTCTGGTTTTAGACACGGCAAAACGTTCGGTTGACCTCTAACCGAAAATTGATCCGTTCCTTCGACGCTAAAATTCTCAAACGTGCCATTGTGATATTTCATAGTAACCGCGGATTTTATGTCGAATGAGTGGAATTTAACCCCTTGCACTACTATTTATTTTGTGATTATAATGATTATAAATTCTTAATCGTTCAAGATTTCATAGAAAAAAAAGATACTTTATATTTATTGTATGCCTGTTTTCTCCAAAGGATATGTATCAACTACAACGAAATAGAATTTCATTTCGCTTTAAAGGAGATTGATAACATACGTATTTATTAGACTGTTCAAAATCTTCATCACGAGTCTGACTCGTTACACTAGGGCAAGGGGTTAAAGCCGGGATTCAAAGAATTAGAAAAAGTATTTTAATGAAGGAGAACGAAATCTCTGTTTGCAAAAACCTCAGATGCAAACAATTTTCGCAAAATAGAATCCGTTCGTAAATTTCGGAAACATTTTTATAACTTTGATCATCGTGAGGTTCTAGTATTAACTCCTTGCACTACTATTTATTTTGTGAATGTAATGATTGGAAATTTTTCATCGTTCAGGATTTGATGGAAAAGTAAAGATAGTTTATATCTGTTGTATGCCTGTTTTCTCCAAACGATATATATCGACTACAACGAAATAGAATTTTATTTCGCTTTAATGGGAATCAATAACGTACATATTTATTAAACTAAAAATCTTCATCACGAGTCTGACTCGATATTGTAGGACAAGGGGTTAAAATATGAATTTTACGCTAGTTGTTGGATTAAAGCGCACGGTGAAAGGTATCGCTCGCGTCCCTTTGGTACAGCGAGGTTCGTATGATTATCCGAATCGAAACCGCGCGCGCAGCATCCTGTCATTATGATTTTAATCCGATTCTGTTCGAGGGTTGTGATTGCCGAGCGCGGTGTAACAGCGAAAACAACGGTGTCTGTTTAAGCACCGGCGCAAAGCCATCGTCGTCCCAAGCAAAACTAACTTCGTACACTGTCGCGGATCCCGCCGAGTCTTTGATGGGGTGTTCGACGAGTTTATACACTTTGAGTCGCCGGATCGAAAGGAACGATCGCTGGCAACGGCGCCATTGTCAGCGAGCCGGATCGATCGAAGTCAGCGAGCGGAACAAAACGGACAGCTTCGCTCGACAGAATGATAGTTTCCTTCGTGGCGGGGACAACACCGCGGCCACCGATGACAACGCGATCATTGTTGCCGGGGAACCTCCGCTTGGACCGGATGATTCAGCCATCTTGGGCCATGTTGCTTCTTCGCTTCGACTGTACAGTGGAACCTCGTTGCAAATACTATTTCGTATAGTAAATAGTCTGTTTCGGTTTTGAAGATAAAATATTTGATTTGTCATTTTTTTTTTTTTTTGAGGATCCTCGAAAATATTGAGAATTTTATTTAGCTTTTCTCTTGCCCGTAACGATCAAATATTGTTTCTGGAAATATTAATCTACTAGGTGTATTAACAAGTAGAAAGCTGGTCGTAGCGTGAGGCTGAGTCGGTCGACATTTGTAAAAAAAAGTCCGTGCAAACATTTCGACTTACATATGTATGGTACTCGTAACCGGAAGTCTGAAAAGAACCACTTGAAGAACGACTTTAAAGTTTCGTAAATTACTCTGTACCGCGTTCTATAGGGTGTCCCAGTATTGGGTACGACCATGGAGGGGAAAAAAGTACTTGAGAGAATTATTCGAAAATATGGAGTAAACGAGTTTATTGTTGCATTTCAATATTACCTACTTCCTCGATTTAGTTTCATCATCTGGAAATATTTCAAATACCGTTTAATGTTGAAATATTTTGTTTTCGGCGACCAAAATAAAACTATTTTATTGTATATTGTAGATTATCAAACTAAAACATATTTTGTGGGCACAGATATGAGTATGTAAACCAAAACGGAGCATTGAATCTGAACAATGCGTCTTATATGTTTCGTTATATGTACTACAGTGAACCGAGTTATGTTTACACTCCTCGGCGTCCGAGGCCTCTCGCGTGGTATACTCTCTGGCAGTGGGGATAATTCAGCGACATTTATCATCTAGGCCTCGGCGACATATATAGAGAAATCACTTTACGTAAATATAATTGATTTTCCATTATTTTCTACTGTACTTCCTCAATGTACATTCAAAGCAAAGCAGTGTAAATTACCCTCAATCCTACTTGGTTTAATAATTAAGGTGGTCGACCTTGAACGGCCATTTTGGATGAAACGCGGATGGAAACAATCTTTACACGCTTCATTGTAGACGTTCAAAGCGAAAAGTCTAAAATTCGCCTTTAATCGTCTTTTCCCGAAGAGAATATTTTATCCGAGCCACCGTTGACGGGCACGGTGGTGGGAGGGGGTGAAATCGTTGAATCGATCAAATATTCGACGGGGGAAAATGGCGCGGTTCCCCGCCGGTAAATTTCGAATTATTTGCAAATTGGCACGGGCGACTGTACGGTCCGCGACTATTACCGTCCGCGCATTATTCCCGATTCTTGATCCGACAGTTCCGGCCGCGTCGAAACGGTGCACGACCGCCATATTCTTCTATTTTTTTTCCCCCCTCCGGAATTGAACGTGTCGGATCACTGAACAGGATTTACACCGCGTTTCGCGATGTGCGAGACATGCAATGGAAAAAGACTGTGCGTCACTTATTTGATCTTGTTTCGCGATTATGGTCGCTCGTAGCGATAATCCGTCAGAGCTTGTCTTTAAAAGAAGATTTATAAGAAGATCTTTATGCGGTATAAAAATGTTCTGAATCAATTGTACGAAACGGTGGATCGATGAAAATGTATTTCTAAAACCTGCCACGGTTACGTTAGATTCTCTTCATTCAATTTTTGCAATCACCTAAGAAACTCACGAAATATACTTAATCAATAAATTGTATACCGTTTCCTGAAAATTCCGTATACACTGAGATACCTCGAAGTATACATGGTGTCCCGAATATTTTGTACTCCCTTGAAAGGGAGGCGCATTGGGGGGAAGCGTTTGAAGTAATTTTTTTGGGGAGAGAAACCAAGCTACCATATTCCAAGGGTAAGAGTAACCACAAATTGGTTATGTTTCGCGTGTAAGTCAATAGAGCTCGCATATAACTGTTCGGGCAAGTTCGAATAAAATCACGAGAAAATTCCATTGTGCAATTTCACTCTGGCATCGGCCACAAGGTGAATTTGATTTTCGAAAGGGTGAATTTCGTCTGCGAGTGGGCGAATTTGATTTGTAAAAAGGTGAATTCGGTTCGTGAAAGGGTGAATCTGATTTGTAAAAAGGCGAACTGGCTCTGTGTAAGGTTCGGAGTATCAAACCTGTGCGAACAGTTGGAAATGGAAATTTGAAACTAAAATACTTTAACTGTACGCGGAGCCAACAATACAACAATTACATGATACGCGTGAAAACAATGGTAGCGTTTCTCGATTGTTTTAAACAGTAAAGTTACACAGGGCATGTATACAGAGTGTCCCAAAAATGTACATCTTCGTAGAGGGTGATTCTTGAGGTCATTTAACGAAACATTTTTCGTTGGGGAAAACTTGGCTTTGTTAAGAAATTATTAACAAAACACATGCGCTAATTAGAGCACAGCTACAGGGGACGGCTTCCGGTTCGGCGATAGGTCCGACTGGGCATGGCGTTCCCATTGGCTGAGCCAAAATCCGTCTACAGTAGACGCCCTCTGATTGGCTCACGTTTTTCGTTAATAACTCCTTCATTAAGCCACGGAGCACATTTTCGCAAAGGAAAGAGTTACTTCAAATGACCTCGAGAACCCTTTCGTGGAAACTACAAAATTTTTGGATTATCGGTTAAAGGTTAAAGGTTAAAGAAAAGCGCCTCGGAATCGCGTCGTCTGTGACAAAAGTAATTTGGTCGATTCATTAATAATGATTTAATAAATGATCGGTGTGGTCCGGTTAAGCGGTCCAGGCAGTATTGTAATTGGACGGCTGGCGATTACTTTGGCGTTCCGACGGCGATCGTTCGCCGACGCCGGAACCGGTTATGACGGAACCACGGCGTCGAGACGCGCCGCGCGCCTCGTCCATCAGAAACGTTGGCAAACATTTGTTCGCTGGCGGCTGACGTTCTTAATGAAAATCGCTGCTTGTTTATCGGGGCATAAGAACATCGCGCTTGCGTCGATGCCGGAGAGTATCCTCCGGGCAGATTGTTCAACGATCGTCGCTGGACGGGATGATTCAATACCCTCGCCGACAGACCGATCTACCGGAAATAATCGCGTGAATTATCCAAGACATTTTTGCCGAACTCTACCGCTTTCTGCGTCGACGATTTTTGCGTCAGTCAACGGCAGCTTCGTCTTTTCGGTGTGTACCGCTTAATTAAAATTATATTTTAACACATTGTTGACCGGTCAACTCGTGTTTTCACGTCGAAACGTTGTTGGGACAATATCATACCAAATAAGAATATAGAGAGTTATATAAAAGATATGTCCAAAGTTTCATTTCAATGCATTGTGTACAAATGAAGTTTATTGAAGTTTATTTAGATTGTTTTACTTCCAAATTCAATTACGAAATAATAGCTGGTGACACGAGGTAGCTGTAAAATTTCCCGGTCAACAATGTATTAAATTCTTTAAAATATAATAATTCTAAAATTATTGTTTCAGCGTTAAACATATACTGGAGATATTTCATTATCTATAGTTACACGAATATCATGCATATTTAATCCCATTTTGGCTCAACGAATTGTGTTTTGTTCGTGTGTTCATGCTTCAAACCAATACAGCACACGAATGCAGCACAACGAAATTAAACAATAGTATCTAGAAATAATGAAAATGGGTGAATGTTTAGCTGACTTGTTGCTCGCATTCTATCAAAACTCGTAACGAAATGTACAATAAAATCTAGAAACAGAAAATAGATGAATTTTATAACACAATAACGTTCAGAAAAAATGGCCGTACACATTTAAAGACTCGAACACCGACACTCAACGCGTGTCAGAAACGCTGTAAACCGATGACGATTGACGGTAATTGTTTATCTGTCTCGTTACGGAGATACATGTACATGGTTTATATGGTTTCAAACAGTTAACGAATTATTGACTATAGCCCAGTCGAACGTGCTCGAAACCGCGGGGCCAATTCGACAGATTATGGTTGTCCGTCGCATAACCATATTAACCTATAAGCCATCACGATTCTCATTTCGAGATCATGCTGATCCAACGGCGTAATTCCTTCTCCGTTTCGATGCTACTCGCGTGGAGCACAGGGCCGTCCACTTTCTAAGGATTAAATCTAAAGATTAATCCCTCGCACTCAAGGTTATTTCGACTCCGAAACGCAAAACCGCCACAATCGTTTACTAAATTGTTCGCGGCACATGTTAGGATATTCCATAGCTCGACGAAATTTCGACAGATGCAGAAGAGTACAGAGCAGCCACTCGCGGAGCCGTTAATCCTTAAGCGGATCTTCAAAATGTACTTTAAAAATGCCGCGATTCGATTAAATTTTATTCAATATTATATTTGTGTTTAATATTCATCTCCAATTGGAAACGCAGCGAGATAGTAAAATTTCATTTACGTCCACAAATATATTATTAATAGTAGCACGCTGAATAATTGTTAGTATAAATTCGAGGGGAATCGAGTTAAACCGAAATCGATCGAATCTGCTTTCTTTTTCATCGCGGCAGGCACGAAAATCCTAAAAGAAAAACTAAAATTATCGATTTGTTTTAAACGTGATTCTGAATCAGCCATTGCAAAATTGATTTTACAGATATTACTCGAGATGTTGAAGCGCATATGCAAAGTACAAATAATGACAGTAATAACAATAATAATCGAGGCACGTAGAACGATTTTTGGCCGATTTTTGTCGGTAACGTGGTCGCTGTACCTTATCGCGAATCTACGGAGTCTTGGATCTCAATGGTATACATTTATTTAAACAATCCTCAATTTCCCGAACCGTAGCTGGTGTATGCAAGTAGGTTCAAAACTGCGTTCTATCTCCCTCTAGAATTTGTAACTAGTCTTGCCTGGGACGTAACAAGCTTAAAAATTTTTTTCAGGGAATCAGCCATTGCAAAATTGATTTTACAGATATCACTCGAGATGTTCAAGCGCATATGCAAAGCTGCAAAGTACAAATAACGACAGTAATAACAGTAATAATTTTTATCCATTTTTGTAGGTAACGTGGTCGCTCTACCTTATCGCGAATCTACGGAGTCTCGGCTCGTGAATTTCTAGCGGTTTTATGAAAACGAGCCGAATCACGCTATGGCAATTGTAGAAGCATCTCAGAGCCGCGATTCGAGCGCGAATTCATCGAGGGGCGAACAAAAGTTTGCGTATAAAAATTTCAAGAGAAAGCAGCCCGTGCTTTTCTTGCTTTAAGCCGCGCGACGCGCCGTGTTTTCGTTATTTAAAACGGACAGAGCTTTTGCATTCGGCCATACATTTACCGACCCGCTCCCTTACGTTTCCCCACGAGTCGCCTGTTAGTTTGACAAACGATGATGCCCCGGCACGGTCCTCTTGATTCAACGAACAAATTGTGTCATTCGTATCCCGGATTTCTTGGCCGTTTGTATCGCCGCGTCGTCCGCAGTAACACGCTAACTTAATCGTTGATTTTCCACGCGGATCCGAAATATGCATCGCGAAGAAAAAAAAAAAAAGAAAACAGGCGAAAAGTTGCTCATTTTTAGCGAGCGCGCGCGAATTTGAGAAATTGCTTGCCGTTCGCGCCTTTATGGTCCCGAGTCATCGACACTGTATTGCGAACGGCGGATCTAGGCTCTCGAGGAAAACTTTCCGCCGCGCGCGTCTCGAGAATTCATGCACCCCTGAAGTTTTATATTCCGCTTTGACGCCGCGTTTTGAGCACGCTACGGTGATTCGGTTGTCGCGCCGAGTTCCCCTTGCATTTCAACAATTCTTCTCCTGGCTAACAACAAAGTGCTCGCCAGATTTTGTTGCCGTTCCGACAATTACTCGTCACGGCAAATAAACTCCACGCCCGCCGAAGTGCTGCTCTCCGATTTCTCCCGCACCCCCTTGCTCGGATCTAACCCTTAATGCGTTCGGCACGGACGATGATTTATTGTTATTCCAAGAGACGCGAAACTTTTTGTTCTTACTCCAATTGCTGGGCTTGTTTCGTCTTTCACGCAATTAATTAATGTTGAATATGAAATTTTTGAAGATGCTACTTTTCAGTGGACCACCCTATACATTAACCCTTTGCACACGGTGCTATTCTAATTCTAAAACTAAATTTTTCTTCCGCCTTAGAATATTTTCATTTTCATACGAAATTTTTCCAAGAGACGTCAAGTTTTCTGCTTTTATTTCAATTGCTGGGTTTATTTGGCCTTTCACGTAATTAATTGATGTTGAATATGAAATTTTTGAAGATGCTACTTTTCAGTGGACCACCCTGTACATTAACCCTTTGCACACGGCGCTATTCTAATTCTGAAACTAATTTTTTCTTTCCTCTTAGAATATTTTCATTTTATTCATACGAAACTGAACCAACTGCCACATATAATATTTGAATGTTTAGTAATCCATGAAACACAAATTTTGTAATGGAACAAATATTTTGTACTATTTTCGGTAATTTCTTTGAAAATATGCCATAACGATTTTTAGCGGCGCTACAAGTCGCCACTCAAGTGCAAAGGGTTAACTGTTCCACGTATTAAAAATAGTTGCATAAAGGATTCTCGGTTAACATGCATCCAGTTCCGCTTGACACTTTAGCTCGGCCATTTATGCTTCGTTCATGCTCGCATATTTTGAACGAACGCATAAAATTGCTGTACAGTCGTAAAGAAAAATATTTGACACTATCTGAAACGGTAAATTAACGAACCTTCGATCAGCTAATTGAATCAATGCCACTTTAACTAAATTTCTGTCAATGTTATTTAATTTTTATCGTCATGACTATTTGGAGATTTAATCGGACCCTTGTTACTTCACCGTGTCTCTAATACTGCAAAGCGAAATAATTGATTTCCATTTACCAATTCGATATAAGACATTTAATACGATATTGATCCTTGCATTTTTAAAGTCGATTTTCATAGTTCGTTTTTAAGGTCAATCTCACCTTGCGTCAGTGCCACAGAGGAGGGACAAATGTTTCACTCGGATCAGGTTTTGATGTTTCCAGACCTGCCGGACTGGTTTGCGATTTCCTTGGTCTGCTGCAGTTTACAATGTCAACGAGTTTAGCAACGCAATCGATCGTTCCCACTATCAGTTTCGTTGCTCGGAACATTCGATATCGATGTGCGAATCGCCGGAAACGCGGGTTTGATACGGTTGTTTATCTTGCCGGTATGAACCCTGCCATTCGAACGGAATTAAGATTTCATTCATAGGTTGGAGGCTACCGTTCGAATCGGACGAACCAGAAACCTTTTAAAAGTTTATCTGCACGTTGATTATTTTAATCTGCTTTTATCCGCGTGATTAAATGAACACCTATACAAGTGTTCGTATTTACCTGTGGACGGAGCTCATTCAACTTTTGTGTGTCCATTTTATCTAAATAGGGTAATGCTCTTGTGTGATCATTGAACTGTGGATCTCATGCATTTGTGGTACAAATGAGCAGACGATATTTAAAACAGTGAAAAGTCTATAAGAGTATAAAAGTATCATTTAGTATTTTCATTTTACGTATATTAGTAAATGAATTGAATTTCCATTTGCATTAAAATCCGCAGCGTAATAAGTATTGTATAAGTGATGAAATAATTCTCAATCGCGTTTAATAGTTTCAATGACGTATGAATTTCTGCATTACAATAAAGTGATCGTAAAGATTGTTACGTGCTCTTATGATCCGCATTGGCGTCATTCCTATCGTTCTTCAAGCGTATGACTTATTTGAAAATTGCACATTAATTTGTGAACTCGTTCTTGCCATTACTCGCTCCTCAAAGTCCGTGTAATAATTAAACACGTACGCGCTCGCAGTATGCAAGAATCCTCATAAAATTAAACAGCGAAGTGTTTCTTCGCGAAGCAATTAGCAATGTAACTTTATTTCCACGTTGACTTCCCACAGTTGACTACCAACGATGTGTAACTTTCTTGAAACAAGTACTTTCTTAAAAATTAAAACTTATTATTTTTCTTTCATTTTTTGCGTGTTCATAACCTTCACCCTGTTCTCTCGGTACTTTCAAAGAGCACGCAACAACGTTCAAAAAAACAACCACGTGCAAATGCGAATACACATTTTTTTTGAAACGGTTGTTCGACAGCGCTGTGCAGGCGCTCACATTACAATCACGAATGAAAACAAATAAAGCAACCAATTCAGTCGTGTCCGCACACGTTCGTACGACGCTAAAACAACTTAATTAATGTTTACATGTACGTGCGGCTGTGACGGGGCTCGTACGGCATTCGAGACGTGCGGTAAAAAATCATGATAGCTTTTACGTCTCAATTCACCGGTCCATAAAACGATTCGAAAAAATTGTCCACGTACACTCCGTGCCGTTATTAAGCCTCCGCTCGGCGCGGCACGGCTCGGCAAAAGGATGTCATCCGCAATAAAAGTCGTGCAACCTGCGTTCTTGGCACGGTTATGCCAAGGCCAAACGTCCGAGGAAAGTAAGAGTCCCAAGGTCGCCGGTGAATTCGAGCCCGGGCGCGGAAAGCGTGTAGCCTCGAGGCGCGATTGGCCAACCGGTTGCTCGCGTTAATCGATTATCGCCGGTTCCGATCCGGCCCCGAAGCGGCTCTCGATCGTCCTTGGCGACGTTAACAATTAGCCCGAAATTAATAATCGCCTCCTGGCATTCGTTCGCGTCGCATGTCTCCGGGCGCACGAGCCAGATTAGGATCGTTACGGTCAACCCGCGGCGATAGCAACTGCGCCGCGCGATAACGCGCGTTTCACAGCGAAATCATGCCACGCGCGTCATTTTTGTTCCCGGAAATCATGCCGAAACATTGCAAAAAGGAGCGTGGGATCTCAGTAATCTCAGCAACAATGGGTTATTCGTGCAGGATTTCTTTTGGCTGATTTTTAACCCCTTAACCTACGATTTAGATTCGAAGATGTTGGGCCGAAATTGTATACAAGTTCGCGCAGCGTTCGGGACGTTCGCACGACTTGGGTACACGCCGATCCGGGCAATTGTAAACATGACGGACATCGCCCGTGGTAGAGCGGTCGCGGTTTGTAAATAGCACAGACAAGACTCGTGATGTATTTCTATCATCTCTTCGTATCGTACGCGAGCCAATCACCGTACGCGGGCTATGCCCGTAAAATTCGGGTTTGGCCCAACCATCGTACGCGGGCTATGCCCGTCATTGTAGGTTAAGGGGTTAATATGTTCTTAGTGGGTTGTTAACACTTAGCACTCGAGTGACTGTAACGCACCACTAAAAATTGCTGTTTCATTAATCAAAATATTTTTTACATTATTAAATTTGTATGTAATTGCACCATTTCTGTATGAATCGTATGGAAAAATATATATATACAGAGTGTTTGGTAACTGGCGATACAAGCGAAAAGGGGGTGATTCTACATGAAAGAATAAGTCGAAAATATAGAATAAACATTTTTTGTTTGAGGCTTTGTTTTCGAGAAAATCGACTTTGAAGATCTGTCAGGTTTGTGTGCCTTAGTATATGCAGGAAGTAGATTTGGTTGGTCATGATCAGACGCGTCAGACAATTCCTATCGAACAGCATGCGTATTCGCTGCATTTCAAACTCGATTTTCTCGATAACGAAATTTCGGATGAAAAAATTTTATTCTATATTTTCGACTTATTCTTTCATGTAGAATCACCCCCTTTTCGCTTGTACCACCAGTTACCAAACACCCTGTATATGTAGAAGGGCAATATTCTAGGTCGAAAGAAATGTTTCGTTTTGGAGTTAAAATAGCTTCGAGTGCAAAGGGTTAAGAAGCTATATGAAAGCTTTTTGCGTCCAGTGGTTTTTTAACGTTATTTTTACATACCTACGTATTGGAGACATTCTTCTGATTGAAACGAGACCAAACACGAGATAGTTTGGATCGTATTTGTCCGTTTAATCCGCGATATAGTAGAACCTCGATTAACTGAACGGTGTCGGGACGTTCTCAAGAAAGAGACTAGAAAATTCTAGCGTGGGAGAAATCTTCTCTATACGTAACAAATAATTAAAAATAAAAATGTTTTATCACTGTCAATCTATGCTACGTCGGCAATTATTTACATTAGAAATGTAAATAATATACATGTTACCGCCGCTCAGCTTTAGTTTCCGAGATATTCGCAAAAAAGTTTCAACATATCAAAAAGTGATCGGAGTAGGTGTGTGTAGGACTGTGTAAAATAGTATTTCAAATAGTTGACAGTAACTTATATTTTTATCATATTTTGTTGCCTGTAATGTTATTACGATATTGTAGTCTGTTTATCAACATGTTACATATTCGTAATTAAACTACAAATAATACTTTGCTAACTATTATAGCTTCTCATGTTAAAAATTATAATTTATAATATTAACTACTTGCTCAACTTATTTTCATTGTAAGGAAATATTTGAAATACAAAATAAAAATATGTCATTTTATCTATCTGGTTATCAAAATAAAAATATTTCATTTAAAGTAGTATCTTATTTGAACCACATTAAATTATACTATATACCAAATCATTAATGATCGTTAATATACGTTGCAAAATATGATAGAAAACCTTGTATAAAATGTTCCACATACGAATACTAATCCACCATTATAAAATACTAATGTAAAGTGTACTTACTTCTGAATCTTCTGTAACTCCGTCGGATCCACAGCACACAATTATTCACTCACGAGAATAGGTCCGAACAACAATCACTAAACAACACACACACGCACAACACATTTTATAAAATCGTGACAACGAACGAGAAGATATCACTCCGACCACGAACAAAATAATACTGCGATTTTAACAATGATCCCTTCCACGGAGGTGGTACGGTCAGGTTATCCTAGGCAGGTTAAACGCTGAGGGTCTATAAACACTAGATACAAAACCAAGGTAAAAAAATTATGGCGGGGCGCCGACCCTATTTCCCGGAATTCCCTGTTTTCGTATCACACGTCCGTGGGAGGGGGAACGGTTAAAATCGCAGTATTATTTTATTCGTGGTCGGAGTAACATCTTCTCGTCTGCTGTCACGATTTCGTTAAGTGTGTTGTGTAGAGTTTAGTGATTGTTGTTCAATTATTCGGACCTCTTCTCGTGAGTCAATAATTGTGTGCTGTGGATCCGACGGAGGTACAGAAGATTCAGTAGTAAGTACACTTTACATTAGTATTTTATAATGTAGTTTGTAGTACATTAGTATTATATTTTATTATTCGTATGTAGAATATTGGATGCAAGGTTTTCTTTCATATTTTGCAACTTCAATGTCTCTTTAACACTAGATTTACAAATCACTAAAACTGACTACTTAACATTATTTGGTAATTATTTACATTAGGGGCTTCCTCACCGATTTTGATGGCCTTGAAATATGTTGTCAAGGTCATAATTCTGAACAACTTTTTCCTATACATGTTACTGCTTCTCAGCTATAGTTTCCGAGATATTTGCAAAAGAGTTTCAACATCTCAAAAAGTGATCGCAGTAGGTGTGGGTTAGATTTGAAATTGTGGCCACCGATAAGGCGGACATATTTCGGGTCATATTTCAAGGTCATCAAAATAGGTGAGGAAGCCCCTAATGTAAATAATTACCGCTACGTCTTTCGGGGGAGTGTTTTACTGGGACAGGCGTTTTCACAAACGTTTTACAAAAATATAGGTTATCAATGCGAGATTTGTGCCTGTACGTTTACTTGTTTTCGATTAGAAATATTTCCGTCCATTGTTGCGATCAAATTCGGCAGAAATGAAGCACGTCAAGGACGTTTCTGCTGAAATTGCAACTGCCGCGCGATGATTGCGATCCGCAGTTATCGCGATTCGCGAGACCGATCGGAAAATCGCCGGCGAAGACCCGCAACTTTTTACGAATGGTTGTCCGTCGGAAAAGGAGCGAGCAGAGAGAGAGAGAGAGGGGAGAGAGAGAGAGAGAGAGAGAGAGAGAAACCTGCTTCCGGCCGTCACCGGGGAAAAGTTTGCTTTCCATGGGTCCGAGAATTTTCTGTTGCCGCGCGAATTATTAAGCGCGAACCGGGGCGATAAAAATGTAATTGGCGACTCGGTCTAATTGGAACCGGTCCACCCCCCTATTTTTTTTTCTTTGTTTTCTCTTCGTCGCTTTCATACGCATTAATCGATGAAGTAGGAGGAAAAAAGTTCTAAATTAAAGGTAACCAAAAACACGTATCAGTGAATTTTGAACGTACTATACATACCACAGAGTCGCAAAGTGACCTCTGGCATTAACAATGAAACAAATGACGAACGCAAATGTCGCGTCGCAACGCATAATTCTTTTAGGATACTCGATCGCGAAATAGTGTATATGAAAACGTGTGTTCCGACTACCTGGCGTTATAAATACTTTTATGTTCGTAATAATATGAATTCCACGATTGAAGGTATATATAAAACTACAAATTTTTATTTCAATTTAGCGACTCTTCTTATTATTTTTACTTCGGGACATTTTGATATACGTGGTCCTCGTTTCTTTCGTAAGCTATTCCACGTTTTGTGGAGTGCAGAATCCAAATTACTAAATGTTATTAATCGAAACTATTTTTAAGCAAGAGTAACACTCCTGTACTTGATATATGTTCAATAGCTTTTTGCCTTCAGTTGCCATTTTGTGAGAAATAATTTTTTTTCGTAGACAGAATGCGTGCACTCGGCAGGACATGGCTATTCAGCTGAAGGAATTAGGCCTTATGCAGTCGACTATGACCAAGAATCGTCATATATTCATAAATTATTTAGAGAATGAGCTGAAACGTACAGGAGGTCAAAATTTTTCAAGTACAACTGAATTATCATCAGAGGAATGATAAATTGAAAAATAATCATCCGTGCCAGTAAGTTATGAATTCTTTAATCATAAATTGCATCGCCATATCTGGAAAACTATTAATCGCGTCGACTTCATTATGGCCTCATTCAATTTAGAATGAAAAGATATATAAATAATGGTATTGTGCTCAACGGAAAAAATGATTTTAGTATATTTTCCTCCTAATTCGTCGATCGGGACGGTCGAGGGAACTTATCATCTTAATATCGAAGATTCCGCGGCATAGTGATTCATCGGTTGCCGTGGCCGCGCGGCGAAATGCTTGTGTAAATTAAGTGTGGCGCAGCCGGTCGATCGGGAATTCGAAGAATTCGGATGGGGCCGTGAAATTGGATTGGATCGGATGTACCATTTGTCGGGCGTGAGTGTGATTCGGGAAATGCGGTATGTTGACGGAATCTTGGGACGCCGGATTATTTAAATAAAATCGGAATACGTGTAAACTCCGGCGCGCGAGCGTCTGTTTATTTAACGGTGACTTTTCCGCGGAGAATTGATTCACGGTCTCGAGTCTAATCTCGCGGAAGATAATCGGAGTCGTGTTAACAAGAATCTTATCTTAATTGACTTGGCGCGGTAGCCTGTAACGGTGCGAACGATTTAAACTGTCTTCGAGGAAGATCGCTGAATCGAAACATTCGGTTTGCCGTTGGGATTCTTCGAAACGAAAACTGCTCGACGAGTGAGAGAGAGAGAGAGAGAGAGTATTAAAATCGATACGGTATAAATTTCTAATAATAAATTCTTACCGCGGCGAAATTTCCGTCGAAACTGCGCGCTGAATTTGTAACGCGCGATCAATTGAATATTCAAGCTGTCCGTATCTATCAGCCTGAGAAAATATTTACAATGAACGTTCAAAGCGTATTTCCCACCTTTTTGAAAATTCATATTGTTGTCGGCCGCTCTGCCGCACGGTATTATTTACAAGATTATAATTATGAATCAGGAAGAATGGAACCGGTCGGGGTATTTACGCATACCGACACACACGCGCACGCGCGCGCGCAAAGCCTTTGAATCTGTAATAAACGCTGCTGCAGCCTTCTAAAAAATTAAATGCCCCAGCTGGAAACGCGTGTCCAATTTAACATTAATACGTTTTTACGATTCTACCCGGCGCTTCAAAGTGCATGAAAATGCGTACAATTAGCACATCGCTACGTGTCCCGTGGAACGCTTGTTGTGAAAAACCGTGGAAAATTAGTCGGAAGTGCCGGCCAGAAAACGGACTCTTTAATTAAATGAAATCGAGTGGAAGAAGTTCCTCGGAGTGCTATAAAGTGCCTGATGCCTAATTAGTTACAGTTAATAAGAGCCGTATCAACCGGTTGCATCGTTCGTTATAAACTGCCCTAACTACATACCTCAACTTTGTGTGTTCCACTTTTCTCCGGCTTTCTCTTTTATTCACTTTCCACCGTTTACTGTTATTCAATCGCCGAACATCGTTACACCCTCTCCGGCGTTCCGCGTGCTTAGCTGCTTAGAAACAATACGCTAACACTGCACGCAAGTTCTCTCAGTATATTTGCTAATTAACTTCTCAAATGGAATATTCTCCGGCCATGAAAACGAGTCTCTTTGAGCCGAACCGACGCAAGAAATGACAATCTAATGTTACCGGCACACGGCGCGTTCTGCGCGTTTAGGTTTCCGGAAACATAATGCTACAACGAATTCTCCTAGTACTAATTAATTTCTCAATTTCACTAGCAAGAAAACTCGTAATTTCAATTATCGTAATCTCGAATTAATCAAACGAAGCAAGACGTGCAGGAACGCGCGCGCGTCTGCAGATTGATTTAAAATTCCGGCAAACGAACGAACCTTCTCTCGCGGATTATCTCGGACATAAAATCAAACCCGATGGAATTTGATTAAAACCTTTACTACATATTCGTAACTCACTTTCGCAACGAATGCATAAATATCCGGCGCAGTACGCGAAGATAAATTGCATAGAGAACGGAACGATGAAAATCCATGGCTCTGTCGGACCTTTTCGAAAGAAAATGGCGCCGATGGAACGTTCTTCGACGCTATATCTAATCAGTTTCCGCTAAATTGTTATCTGTAAAAAGATACAATTGAACGAAGTTGGACAATTACGGGAAACGAGTGTGGTTGTCGTAAGCCATCTTTCTCTGTATTCGGAACTCCTTCAACAATCTTCAGAATGTACTTTAACACTTTGACTGCCAAACTAGAAACCTCAAAAATTCCATGAAATCAAAGTGAG
Organism: Seladonia tumulorum; assembly: GCA_913789895.3. Taxonomy (NCBI): domain Eukaryota; kingdom Metazoa; phylum Arthropoda; class Insecta; order Hymenoptera; family Halictidae; genus Seladonia; species Seladonia tumulorum. Next base: position 5,695,631 of record OU565276.1, read on the forward strand.
TTATTTAATGAAATAAAAATTGGAAAAAAAATTAAACGTATGATACTGAGTAGTTCTCCAACTTTCTTGAATTTTACGGATTCTAATCGAATTTGGTACAATGAATATATTAATGTAAAATTTCATTTTAAAACCTGGACAAATAATTCCGTCACCCACATATGGGTGACATGGCAGTCAACGTGTTAAAAAATGCAAGGATATGTCAATACATAAATTTCAACTTACTAAGATTATTAAGAGCTTCTATACGACTGCTACTTTTTGCAAAGAAAATTTCTATTTTGCACGAAAATCTGCAGTCTAATTATTAACAGTTCCCATCGATCCCAATGGTTCATTCGAGGTTTGAATAACGTTGATTTTGATCGAGGTTATTTTGACATTTCTGGCTATTTTGTCGATTTTGGACTCCAGTGTCGGTGTCACCACGTTTCCTTCGTCGATGATATTTGCTCGGTATCGCCGGGGGGAATCTTCTCCAATAATTGTTTTATCTAGTGTGTTTTAAGCGCGACACAAAATTCGAGTTCGCGTACGTGCGCGGAAAACGAGATGTCTCGATTGTGGATTCGGCCCGTTCCGAGACAATGCCGTAGCACGGGAATCACCGTGAGCTCATTGCGACCGCGTTATACGCGTTGGGAATTAACCAGGATCGTGACTCAACCGATCTCCCCCCCCCCGTCACGACGACGCGTCGCTCCCGTTAACAACAATGTCTTCGCCGTGACACCATTGTCAGATGCTCGCGACTTCCGGCAACCTCGCGGCCTGAAGCCTTGCTTCTTGCTAACAAGTGGAGGCCGCAGTCGCGAGATACTTCTAGCGAGGTTGCCCGTAATAGGCTTCAATTCGTACGTATTATCAGCTCGCGCGATAACTCGCTTCGAATTCGTTCTAATTAACAGCCTACACGAAATCTTTTTCATATAAGAACACGGGACACACTCGAACCGGGCTTTTCCACCGGTTCTGCACTTGCGAGGGATTTTCTAAAAATGTAAACAAGTTTTTCACGGTGTACCCCCCTAGAATACATTTTTAAATTGGCTGTTTTGCATTCCCAGTTTCGTAGAAAGTAATAGGTTGGGTAACAAAGCAAATTGTATTGTGTTGAATGTTCCACACTAATGATAATCTCAAAAATTAGATTTTGATAAAGGCCAGTTAAGAGGATATTCAAGAGTAGTCCAATATAGTTTCTTAATCGTTTTCAAACTACTTGAGTGGTTTGACACGGTTAGATCGTATCGACGTCCATTAGCAAACGATTTATGCCAAGCAAGCACTTTTGCGTCCTTTACAACGTTTCACCTCCAAGTAGAATTGTCAGATCAGGGGAATTGACTCAAATTGAGGGGAATACAGTTGCCCTCTCTCTGCCAGTATCGCATTAGTCACGTGACATTGTGACACATGTACGACATAGTCGAAACGCATCACGTGACCGGGCCGTGGCGGAATCGTGGGGGAATGGCGTCGTAGAAGGGGAAGATAGAGTGGGGAGACAAGTCTTCCTGTGGCAAGTATACTCCACAGCTTTTGACGTAATTCAGTGGTTCTCAAACTGGGTTTTGTGAAATTTTTAAATCATTTATATCTCTGCTAACTGTACAAGATAAAAATAATAGTAATAATAGATTTTTCCAGCTATTGAGGGAATAGTTACACAGAATGGTATGTAAAACACCAAACTTTCTGTAACCAGTCAGTCAACAAAAATATACTTACAAAATCGTGTAAAATAAAATCCTGTAATTTTGAAGAACAACTTTCATTTCGATAGTATGCGAACAAGCGTACGTCGCTGAAGATTGCGTCTTTTGTAAAACTGAAGCGTACGCTAACGGAGAGGGAATAACGTCTTCATTTAATCTTCACTCCTCGAAACGTAGCGAAAGAAAGTAGTCGCCTCTCACACCGTGATTTAAAAATGAGAATTTGCATGAAGATTTGCAGTCCGGTTGTAAAATATTTAACGAAAGCGGGAACAGAGAAATTCGCGTTGCATCCGGAATTAAGGTCGCTGTTTTTCGGGACGAATCTGTACACGTTCGAAATAATACCTCTCGACATGTATTCGTATATTTTCGGTTTTTGCCGTTCATATTTCTCCGGGGCGGTTGTCGCGCCGGCCGCGTGAAACGCGAGGAATTGTTTTTCGCAAAGATGAATTTCGCGGGCGATGGGATCAATTTTTAATACCTCGATCGCCGTGTAACCGAGGGGGAGGGGGGGGGGTCGTTCGTCCTTCTCTATTTTTTTTTATTTTTTGTTTCCGTCTTGGCACCCCCGACTCCCCATGAATCACCGCGAAGAGCGCCCGGATCCAAGAGAAAAATAGAACACATCCCGGCCGTTTAGTCCCGCGAATATTTTACGGGCACTTTGCTCGCGAATAATGCATCGGGTGTAATACACGGCCGGCGTAAGAACCTGATTTCATTGTGTAGTATGTACGGCGTGGCCTCGGTCCGGCGCGGCGCATCGAGAACTCACCATGCGAGCGTGTTCAGATGATCGGACCCGTGAATCGGGCGGAATCGGACACGCGCGGGCCCGTGATTCATCGTGCGTATTGTTGGAATGTTTAACGGGGAACAGGAACGGGGGAAAACCGGGAATAAAATATACGGACACTTTCCGTCGTGTTTTTAAATACATAATGCAAGCGCTCGAGGGACGAGCGCTTTGGGAACGCGCGCGCCGTTTGAAATATTAACATTTCGCTGTTGTGCCTTCAAGTATTGCGAGGCAGAGAATTTTTCAAAGTGAAACGTCTTTTTTCCGCGAACGAAAATTATAACAATACGCGCGCGCGCACGCGGCAAGCCGGCGAATTTTCCCCCGGCACTCCAGACAATTTTTCTTCCCGCCCGGACGGACGTTTAGGTTTCGAATATGCGTGCAATCTCCGAGAGCTTTTGCTTCTGCTGAAATTGCAACGGCTGGTGGAAATATTGATCGAATGTTTAAATAGTAATTATAACCGCCTGAATGATTATCGCTTCACCGGTGGCTCCGCTCGTTCGCGCGCAGCATAAACGCATGAAGTCGAGTCGGTACAATAATTAAATTTCTCTTGAAGATCGTTATCGATATCCCCTCCACTGGAATTTATTCGCACTTGCAGTTAATCTTCGTCGGGCATACAGTTCGATCCTTTTTTTTTTCTTTTTCTGTCGAGCGCCCATGACGAATCGCATTCGTCGACGGTTTAAAGTTTAATTCCTCCAATTAGGGGCCTTGAAGTATACAAAGTAACCGCATGAATGACACACACGATCAATTCGTTATCGCTGAATAGAGGATATCAGCGCAACACTTAGTCACCGCTGATTAATCCTAACAATTGCACAAAGGTTTAATCCACTTGTATAAAATAGAATAAGATCCCTTTGTTGGCTTCTACACTCCCCGATTGATCAGCATCAAACTTTTATCGCGTAGTTCTTCTCGGTGCATTAGTGCCGAGAAAAGATAGAGCTGATTCCTCAGATGCTTACAATCGCTTCAAGAATTTTTCAACACTTTTCAACACTCTTTTCGGGACAACCGGTATTTAGTATGCATAGGAGTATTGTTTCTTTGAAACGAAAACGTGCTATTAACATTAGGTTTACGGGAATTGTCAAAATGACAGGTTCTAATATTTTTAATTTACGATTATTGAGACTGTGGAGATCCATCTACGTGGAATTTCTCAACAAATTTATTTCTGTAAGTATATATTATTTTTTAAAAATGGTTAAAAACTTGGATGCACGCATTCTTCTTATTTTTATAAAGTAATGTAAAATACTCTCTTTTTAAAACAAATTATTTATATCGCTTCAAAATTAATGTAAAATAGCTAGACGGTTGGTAGATTTGTTAGCTTACGACAGAAAGTTGACAGTGATCAAATTTAGCGTTCGGAGTCAATGACATCCTCGAGACGTCAGTTTAACGGAAAACGAAGGAACTATTTAAATAGCGATGGGAAATATTTAAACGGATACCACCGCCGATCGAAGTTCGCGGACAAAAATATTTTACATTTATTATTGATAACACTTTCCATCATCTTTCGCAATTTTTAGAGCTCATTAACGAATCTCCAATAGTCGTTAATAAAAGTCGGTTTTCACGAAGCGACTCGTGATTTCGGAGGTCATCCTAGTCGACGGGCTCGACAAACCATAATTATAAATAAATATATAAATCCATCCCGAAATATATAAATATCAAATATAAATATAAATAAATAAATATATAAATATATAAATATAAATAAATCCAAGTTTCGAAATAATTAATTTCATTCTAAAAAAAAACAAGTCTACATCTTCCATTGAAAAGAAAAACAAATTTCCCTGTACATTTATTTGAAAATTAAATCCCCACCGCAAAATGAATGATAAAGGGATCGGTATCGCTCTTAGAATTGGTAATTATCATTTATCGAGTTTCCTGGTCGGAGGAACGCTCTTTAAAATTTATCTTTGCGCCGTTCATTAATTCCTGAAGGTAGCGCTTTCTAAAAAATTCTTGACCCGACAGACACTGAAACGCCGGGGCGCGCGCGCGCGCGTATATAAAAGGAGAACGTTTCGTGTAAACCGATCTGAAATTTGTTCTAAATCAAGAGTCTTACGATCCCCGGGCCGTTTTGTAGCCTGCCGTTTAAGGTACGATCGCAAACTTCATTTAATTAAGCCGCTAATTAATGCCGGTGGACGAGGGGAGTGGGGCGGGGAGGGGAGGGGAGGCAGGTTACCTCGCGGGGCGGGAAACGGGGTGGGGGATGGGGGAATCGCTGCGAGGCAACGGCTTTGAAAAGAAACGTACGATTCTGTTTACCATCCTCGGAGCCCCGGCAAACAACGGGCCGTGTAATTGAAAGGTGGAGCAAGCGGATGTCGATATCGGACGATTTTCTTGAACGTTGCCCGCCCCCTTGTAACGCTGTCTCAACGCGGCTAAACAAGCCCCGGGATTTACGCAATATTTAATACCGTGAAAAACGACTGCCGTCCATGTTTACAATGGTACCTACACCCTCGTGCCTTTAGTGCCCTCGGTGCGCACCAGGGCTCGCTCAAACTTGCAAAATCTTGTACACTTACGCGACCTTTTCACACTGTTTCCCTTACCCTTAATGCCTCGAGCTCGGCGGAGCTTGATCTCAGTTGACAAGGAGGTAAACATGCAATGAAGGAAATTTTAAATTGAGTAATTTTTGTTTTAGCTTTTCAAACTTAGCGCCAGTGGAAAGTTGGGATTTTTCCGGTTAAAATGAGTCTAAACACGACGTGAATCGGACTAGTTTTACAGACTCAATCAGGCCTGGCAACTGATTGGTCAAGAGCTCGAGCCGCTACCCCCACTACAGCGCTCCGACTCACGAGAGCGAGAGGGGAATACGACCTCGTCTAAGTAAGGTATGTATGTACTGTCTTGTTTTAGTAACACGAGCTCGTATCCCTCCTCGTGCGAGTTGGAGCGCGGTAGTAGGGGTAACGGCTGGTAGTGGGGGGAGGGGCTGACTTAATGTAGACAACAACATTGACTAGACCGATTTACGTCCTGTTCGGACTCATTTTAACCGGGAGAATCTCAACAATCCATTGACACTACGTGTGGTAGAGTAGGACAAGATTGAATTTGAAATTTCCTTTCTGGAAATTTCCATTGGAGATTTCTTGATGGAAAAGTACATCTCCCTTTCGCTCACTAAATCTGTGCTCTCACATTGTCGAGCTGTGCTCCAGTCAATTTGTCAAGAAAAGTCTGTAACGCAAGAATTTCGTCCCGTATTCAAAACTTTTCAAATCTAAGCGATCACAACGTATACAGTCTGGCTAAAACCTTTGTCACCTTCTCCCTCGGCCAGGGATTTCCGGCGGCTAAGAAATCCAGTTATTTCTCCATTAATCGTTCAGCTGGAAATTGGCTCGGAAATTCGATTCGCGATGAATAATTTACGCAAAAGAAGTTTAATGTTCTCCAGCCAGTTATTGTCCCTACAGGCTTCCGTTTAATTGGAAAAATTCCAATGGGAGTTCCATCTCGAATGGCCGTCCCGACGGCGAGTCTACCCTGTTTTGGAATGGTTGGCTCGATCTTTTTTTTTTTTTTTTTGAGAACGAAAAATCCTGACCGCAGGAATATGGAAATTGCGCGTATTAGCCGGAAGTTTAGTTAGCTTAATTTTTTCCGGAGGTTTTAGACTGTTTCGAAATTTTTCCGGAATATTTTTTAATCGGCCCGGAAGTGGTTATTGAAAAGGTAGTTGATTCGCGGTGCCTGCTCTTTATTATTTAGCGTGTTTGACTGACCTAAATGCCACATGCGCTGCGCAGTCACCGTTTTCTTCGTGAAGCTTTTATCAATGTCCCGAAAAGAAGTACTTAAAATAAATTGATTTCTCGTGTGCGTCTCTTATTAATTTGTGTGTTCGATTAACGCGAGCGTGATCATTTTATTCGTAACCTTGCAGAAAGTGGTTATCAAAAACTTAATCTGGTACGCGTCTTTCATTAATTTGTGTTAGCCATTTTCAGCGTTCGAATGCAAGCTTTTCAATCATGTAATGTCAATTTTTTTTCGTTTGCTCCTGTCTGTAAACTAAATTTTTAATTACGAGTGGACCGTATATGTTTTTTTTTTTAGGGGAACGTAAACTGAATTTTTAATTATCGAGCAAACACACTTCCACCTACGAGACGAAGTCGAGAAAAATAGTAATTTGCGCCGATGTTGAAGCATCAAATCGGGCGCGGCAAAATGCAGCGCGGTTTAAATATTCCGCGACGTGAAGTCCCCCTCTATGAAAGCAAATTTCCGAAGCTGCGGAAGGAACGCGTCTTTTTTTTTGTGTGTGTGTGTACGCGTATTTCTGCATGCATTACGCTTATACAACATTTCCCTGAAATCAAGATTTCTCGCTCGAGCCCCGGCGAAACGGAACGAATTCGATGTAAAGTCATTTCGGAAAAACTCACCGCGACGGTTTCAAAAGGCGAGCCAAGTTGTTTCGCGAACTTCGCCGCGTTATTAAAATCACGTATTGTGCCGCAGCGGCATTCGAAAATTTGTTTAACCAATGGGAGAACATTTGCTTTCGTAATGCCCGGTTCCCGTTCGATCGAAATGCCCTCCTGCGGCGGAGCACCGATCAAACCTTTGCTTACGCTCCAATTTCTTTTATAAACAAGGAAATATACTCTAATATTCTAAATAAAGCGTAGCGTGCGTCGAAAGTGCACAAAGGCTCGCGTTCCATTCTAATTAACACTGGAACTACACTGAAGGTAGGATATACGAAATTTATTTATCGTGCTGAAAACTGCTGAAAATCTGGAAAAATTCTTGTTATTTTCATAAAGTAAAATTTACTTTCAGTGATCCGTACCGAGCTATAAATGCAACAGGTACGTGTTGCCTCATAAAAATGACAAGATTTAATTTATTTAGACTTTGCGCGGTTCTTATTGCAGTGCGTGCTCTACTAAAGATATATTGAAGATTTATTGTATCATTGCTCATGAAAGCATCTTTATAATTTCAAAAATTGTCAAATAAAATATCTAGAACCGGTAGCAAATGGCCGGTTTTCTATTACACAATTACTGAAATTATAAAATTGTTCTCATAGGAAATTGCTGAATCGACTTCTCTATTTAAGCACATGTTATAATGAAAATCATACAGAGTTTAAGCAAATTCAATTTTCTCCATTCTATAAGACTTTCATATGTTTTGTGATTGGTAGGTTTAGCGTTAACAAAACGTTTCGGCAACGAAACAAACGCGAGCAGCGACCGCGTTAAACGCTAAAACCCTTTGTCACCCTCGTGTTTGACCAACGACTTCCGGCGGCTAAGAAATCGAGTTATTTCTCTGTTGATCAATGGCGGAACATTTGCTTTTGTAACGCGGTTGCTGTTCGTTCCAACTACTCTTTCGCAATGGGGCCGCGGTTACGCTCCAGTTTCTTTTTAAATAGGGAAATGCGCTTGTTAAAATGAACTCTAACATTGTATCGGACGATCGCAGAATTTCGTGCCCGACACGAAAATAAAACCTAAAGCTAATATACTGCTTAGAATCCTCGAATCTTCCAACTATGTTATTTTTAAAATCCATAATTAAATCTCCCAGCATTTTGACGAATTTCTTTTCCAAGAAAACCACGCGATTCCTTCTCAACACTAGACCAACCATGCGCTAAATGCAACTGGCATATATTGCCTTATAATAACAACAAAATTTGTTTAGATTTCGTACCTGTTTAAATATCTACTTCGATAGAGAAGTTCATTGAACGATTCTCTCATGGAAACACATTTATAATTTCAATATTTCTAAAAGAAAAAATTAGGAGCAAATCATTTCATGCGGTAGTTCTAGTGCTAAAGAAGGCGACGTTTCCGGAAATCGGGCACGCACTCTGGGGCAATCGTAAACGATCAAAGAAATTAAACAGCACTCACAATGCCGACGAAAAATCGTTCGAATCTCGCCGAAGTGTCTGGTTCGGTCAACACTCCACGAATAATCCAAACGAACGCACAACCAAACAAAAAAAAAGTAGTATAGAGGCGACACGTTACAAGACCTGTTGTATCGGTGACGGAATACAAATTCGCCAACACAAACAGCGAGTGTCGATTGCAAAACGAGGACTCCGGGACGGTTTCACTGTCCGACGCATCCAGCGAAGAACAACAAGGACAACGGTGTCGGCGAGCGTACGACCGTGCACTTCGATGTCCGAGCGATTTCCATGAAAATATTCGAAGTGCGTGGCCCACACACACACACACACACACGTGTACCGATCAGTCTGTGCGCACAAACGTAGGTACGTGCAGAAACGGAGCGAGACGCACAAAGGGTCGGCGTCGCGCCGGTCTAATTAATTCCCGCAAATCGCCGGAAGATAATGACGAGCCGCGGAGAATGATTAAACACGCGGCCGGGTGCAGCTTGTACAGGTCGAAATTAGTTTACATGTACTTCGTATCGACGCCGCTAATCGCGTGAATTTCAATAGACACCGTCGGCGCCGGCCTGTTAATAATCGATCGAAATTTTCCATACGAGCTGTCGCGCTCGCGCTCGCGTTCGCGTGTATCCGCAACAGGATCGAGGCCGCGGTTTGCCAGTCGCCTGAATTTTTGATCGATTTTTGACCGAGTTTTGCCGGCCACGTTCGAGAGACACACGACGACACGACGATCGCGCGCGAGCTGCGCTGCCCAGACTAGTCCCGCAGGTAAACGACTGCAGGCCAGTCCGTGGGTTGAACGAACGCACCTGCTTGCCTGCTTGCTCTTCAGGTTAAACGCATCGGCCCCCACCCACGAACGCCGCATTATTGTAGGCCGGATGAAGGGACTAGGAAAGCCTCTCCGATCCTTCGCCCGGCTCGTGGGAGCCCGGTACGCGTTCACGCTTCCCGTCATCCCGATCTCCGATTCGATCCGCTTTCGAGTCACCCGGTACATATTTCCCTTTCAGAAGAGTCTGTACCCCTCGGCAGCTGAAACTCTCTTAGGCCACCTGGAAGGTCGCTCCTTTCCATTCTGTCGCGTAATCAAGAACGGTACCCTCTTCGAACGCCCGAACCTTTATGCGTGGACCCACCGCGAAATCGCATCCATTTATTTATTACCCTCCCGTGTCAATTTTTGGTAGTCACAGTTTTCAGTATATTTGTTGCTGTTCTGTTCTATGTTATATTTCTTGAAGAAATAAATTTGCCATTTATAAAGTGGCACCTTTTTGTCCGTTTAATCTGCAATACTGCTTGTATTTTAATTTCTGTAATGGTACATTTTTTGACGTAGACCTTAGTCCTTTACTTATGGACTTATTTTTGGTAGTCACAGTTTTCAGTATATTTGTTGCTGTTCAGTTCTATGTATATTTCTTGAAGAACTAAATTTGCCTTTTGAAACGTGGCAGCTTTTTGTCCGTTTCATCTGCAATATTGCCTGTAAGATTCGCTCAAAATTTTCTTTCTATTTTAATCTCTGTAGCTTTCTTAACACATTGCGTACGGCGCTCTGCGCGTTCAACACGCGCTCAAAGCCCGCACATCTTCTGTCATTCTGCTGCTTTTTTAGAATTAGGGCGTATTTCATAAAATCAATTTTTGTTATAATTTATCAGTAACAGATTGAAAATATAAACGATTCTTAAAAAACTGTTGTCTTACAAATTAAAACACGAAGTTTAAAATTCCAAAATGTACAATAAAAGAACACTTTATAAGATACGGTACGTACGACGATCTACTGATGTACTGGCTACAATGACTGATCATTTCTACATGCTGCGAATGTCAAAATTCAATTATTTCGCTCATTATTTGTCTTAAGAATGGGAGAGGCTTCGTTACCCTGGTAACGTAACAAAAATATTTGCCGCTGGTTGCTCAAGTTGCCGATTGAATCGAAAAAAACATGAAAACGAGATATCTCGTGACCCGTACGCAATGTGTTAATATAGACCTTAGTCCTTTACTTATGGACCCACTGTAAAATCGAATCCGTTTGTTTTTATTCCATTTTGATCGCAACATTTTCTAATAATTTCTTATCTCTACATTTACTAGATAAATGGTACCCTTTGTCTACTTGATCCATAAGACTGACTGCAAGGTCACTCCAAATTTTTGTTCTATTTTAATTCCAACAATGATACCTTTTGCTAACACCCTAATGCCTAAATGTTTATAGATCGTCTGTGAGATTGTTCTCATTTTCTTGTCTGTCACTGCTTCACTCTTGAAAAGGGTATTTTTCAATCCATTTGTTACCGTTTCATTCTTCTCAGAACTGTCAAAGAGACTTCTCCTGAAGAATCCCTTACTGTTAACATGTAAACGAAGAAAGAACAAGTAGGTTTGATCTTTAATGTGGCATACGTAATGTATTCTTTTCTATTGAATGGTACTTTCTTGTCAGCTGAACCGGCAAGATGGACGGCACGATCGTCGAAAATTTATTCCTATTCTTAATTTTGACAAAAGGTTCTTTCAATACTCGTGATCTCGATCTCCGCTCTAAATCGCTTTCAAACCATACGGCGGAATCTCTTCTATAAAATGGTACCTTTTTGTCAGGCTAATACTTAATGCGTATAGATTGCCTGTCAGTACGCTCCTTACATTCATTCACTTTTACTTCGATTGATATTTTTTGATACAATTGGTACTGTGGAAGTACGCTTGGAAATCTCCATTATTAATATACAAAATAAGAACTCTTAATAATTAAATATAAAGTAAGATCTTTTTATTTGGCACTCGAGCAAAATTGACTTGTATACTAAAAACATTTGCTTCGATCCAAGACAGTAGTTATTGGCATTTATGTATTATACAATAATGCGATAAAGGTAATTTTGATATTGAGTTCACGTGGTTTTATACCTACAAGATGTTCTGCCTCAATAAAATGGTACCTCCGCTTTAACATGAAAATATATACGTATGTTCTGCAATATTTTCTATATTTGACACTAGAGTGGACAACCTAACAATAGATAGACCAGAATATCTACAGGTACCATTTTCCGGAACAAAATATTCCAGAGGTCCAAAAGTTCCTCAAAGTGTGAATGTCGCAATCACGATTTGAATAGCACCCCTGCTGTACGCAAAACAGGAATGCGATATTGACTGTTATCGATTTTGCATTTACAGAGTGCACCCTTTCAATTAAAATGGCACCTTCCCGACAGAACAAATTTTTGCGAGCACAGCGACGCGCTACAGGTTAAATACTGAAATAGATGGAGCGAAGAGGCCCGGTATCGCTGCATTTAAATACATAGATACCTAAAAGCGCCATTTTATCGAGACACTCTGCCGATCGATTGCCTTTCGAAATCGAAATCGCGATCACGAGCAGAATTTTGATAGTTCCCGGTCGCGTGCGTGCGCGGTACAACTGACAGAAATACTGAGGACGCATTTGTTTCATTTTACCGTGACACTTGGATGAATAAATAAATATTGAACACGTTGAACAGGCCGGGAATGTGCAATGACCGCAATAATGGCCGTCGACCGCTTCTTTTAAAATATCAGTTTATGATTAATGCATTAATTAAGGCAGCTTTCTACTTTGTTATACCGAAAATATTTGTCCAGATATAATAGTAATGTCCTGGTACCAAAAAATGGTAAAAAGTTTTATCAGATCTCTGCTGAAATTCGAAACTGTCCACGGCAGGAAACAAGCGAAATCAAACTTAACAGAACGAGATCTATTATGCACTCTCCATTAGTGTATAATGGTTAAACCAATCAGTCTACAATATCCGAGTACGTCCTTCCGTTAATAATGGCGGCGGTATTGGATATTATCTGCGAAAGTAACGCTTCAAACTGGAAACGAATGGCTTTAATACCCACCTTCGTTGGTACTTGTTTCCCGGCCTTGACGCTTATCGATGAAAGCTCGGCCAGGGGAAAAAAGAGAGAGACAGTGGGACAGTGATATATACATAGCAAGAGAGAGAAGTGGGAGAAAAAAGGCACTTTCCACATTTCCATTTTATGAAAGTGAAACAAACTGCTGGGCCGCTGTTTTTAACTTTCGATGTGGCAGTCCAAATGCGCGAAGCATATTTTACTTGCCGCAACGAAGAAATACACATATCTCTCCTAGCATATATATATATATATATATACATAATATATTATATATATATGTATTTACATACGCACACCGCAGACACGTAGAAATTTAATTTAATTTATGAAATACGTGCGTGCACTAAGAGGCGGACTTACGCCGGAATAATTTACGCGGAACGGGCCGGTTACACGGAAACGCGGGAAAAACGTGCTGTCCGATTAGCATTAGAATCACTGCAATTCGTCGGCAAAATGGCGGACCCGGCGAGGATGAAATTTATGCCGAGGTTCCGAAATCGTGCGTGGGAACGTCGAATATTTCGCGAGATTGCACGGCGGCGCGTTGTTTTACACGGCGTAAAAATGAACGAACCGACCTTCTTGTCGGCGCAGTTTCGAGACACCTGGTATAATTGAAACAAACATCGACTGAGCCTCGATCATGCTGAGATCACGTTGCACTTAATTAGAACCGAGAATCTTTACGCGACAAGTGTCTTTCTTTAGCAAACACAGCCTTTATAGCGTACCCTTGGGAATTAATAATTTTTACAGGAAATAAGTCGCGGAAAAATTCGCCATTACCGTGCGTCTCGTATTTTTGAATAATTATGTCGAAATAATGGTGTTCGGGATAATTTATGCTCTTATTCCGTCGAGATTTAAAATAATAATGACCCTTACGTATTTCTACGTAAAATCGAAACATTTTCAACGAGTTCCGTAGAATCGTTTCAATGCATTGAAAATAATGCGTCAACGTTCCTCTGATGTTTTAACCGTATCGAGTTTCACTGTATTTTATGAATATCAATTTGGTGATAGCATTTGCACGCAAATAGCACAGTTAATGGAAAAATCAGAAAGAACGGAAAAGAAGAAGCAATGGCAAGCGAGGGTCAAAATAATGCCTCTAAAATCAATGACTAACAAGATCTACAAGGATGAATAAATAAACGAGGGTGCAGGGTAACGTGCGATAACTATAAAACGGAGTTTACGCCCAGAAAGTTGACAGAAATATTAACGGAAGAAACCAGGAAGAATGAAAAAGAAGAAGCAATGGCAATTTTGGAACAAATAATGAAACGAAATAAAGCCTCTAAAATCAATGAATAACAAGATCAACAAGGATGAATAAATAAACGAGAGTGCAGGGTAGCGTGCGATAACTATAAAACCGAATTTACGCCCAGAAAATTGACAGAACTATCTGTCACAGTGAATTTGTTGCTGAACAACATCTTCATCGAATATGTCTAAAAAGAGCATTAAATATCCCCGTGATGTATAAAAATATGCATGGGAAAATCGTCGAAAATTCAATCTCTGTTGCGTATCGACGCACTGCGTGCATCGGGGCCGCGTGACGCGTGATTGATGGGGTCGAAGGAGATAATCAACTTGGGAATTATAAAGTTTCGCAGCTTTATCCGAAACGTCGAATTATTTCGCTCGATGTTGCCGGAAATTCCGGGATTTTGCCGGCCGCAGGTTTTCGACGAAACGTTCGGGGAAACTCGGGGCTCATTTTTACTCGGCCCGCGGAAAAAGGAGAACGCAGGCCGGGCCGAGGCGGGCCGGAGCGGGCCGGGCCAAGCGACACGCCGGCATTTGCATGCAACGAATGCTTCATAATAACATCCTCGTCACGTATGATCCACAGACGACGACGACGACGACGACGTGGCCGACGCGGTCGAGGAACACAGCCTTTTTGTCGCCGGCCCGAAACTAGTGACGGGACCGAGTATTCTCCGTGGAACAAGCGCTGGGAATCCAGGATTTCGCGATGCTCCCTGTCAGCCCGGAATGTTTGCCATCCCCTTTCTTCTGCTCGATTTATTACCGATCAAACTGAAGAAGAAAACGCATCTTCTTTTCTTCTTCTCTTTCTCCGTTTACTCTCGTCCGATCTTTGTCGAGGATTATCGCGTTTGCTGGCCGCACATATATAGGGGAGAGTTGCCAAATGCGTACTGGTCACCTAAATCGTACCACCTCTTTTATTTAAAAATTAATGCATTTTGATGCCTCTTGGTGGTAAAGATATGAACTTTTATTTATGTCGATAAAGTAGGACCAAAAAGTCATTCGCATGAAGTGTTGCTTTGTGAATGACAGAAGCACAAAGAAATCAGGCAAGTCTGATGTCAATTTTAAACGATTTTAATCGGCTGAATTAAATATAAATCTACAGTTTCTGAGGTAGTCTTATATATTTTTGAAAACTAGCTATGTTATATTATTTATCTCTATTTAGTTTATAAAACATGCTGATAATGTTTTAAGGTTAGCTTCAATTATTTAGCGGGACGTCATTTTCCTAAATCGTACCACACTGTGGTTTCCTAAATCGTACCAGTACGATTTAAGATAGTGTTATTCAAATTTTACCGTGAAAATAAACGATTTAGAATATTTCAAATTTTTTTAGCATGGGAAAGTAGCTTACAGTAGCCCCTATAAAAAGGAAGTAGTTGCAATGAAAACAAAACAAATGAAACAAAGAAAAATTGATTTCACGCCTTCAACCTGCACCGCTGCTCCAGTTCTCGTAGAAGTGGAGAATGAAAACGATTGGTTCTGTTTTCTTTGCAATAATTCTTATTTAGAAGACATGATCCAATGCTTAAAGTGCCAAAAGTGGGTACATGAAGCTTGTGGAGGAGTTTTGAAAAAAGACAATATTTATTATTGTCCTAGTTGTATTTAAGTTAAGTAATGTAATATTTCATTTTATTTTTATGTTGTATTGTATATTAAACTGAAATTAAACGCAAAATACAGTTTCTCTTATGATTTTTTTGTATCTTTTTAATCCAATACATGAGGTACAATTTTAGAAACCAGCTGGTACCATTTAGGCTACCGGTTGCCTAAATCGTACTGTTTGCATGATCTTATAAAAGTGTTCATATCACAATGATCTATCAATAAATATTTAAAAAATCATATTAAATTGTAACTTCGATAGTTAATACATAGATGCAAAACATAATTTTTGCTCAAATTCCTACTAAAGAATATATAAACTGCCTTCGAAATTAAGTGGTACGCATTCGGCAACTCCCCCCTACAGGGTGTCCCGGGTTTTAATGAACAAACTTGGGGAGCATATCCTACAAGTGGAAATAAGAAAAAAATGTTATTATATGTATTTTTATATTTATATATTTATTATATTATACATATTTTTATTTGCTTATAACTTTGTAATAAAACGTTTCTGATCAAACTTCAAATAACGTTTTTTTCTTATTTCCATTTGTGGGATATGCTCCTCAAGTTACTCCATTAAAACCCGGGACACCCTGTATATAGAGAGTCGTTCGATGAACATCGTTGAAGATTGGATTGACAAGGAAAATAAATATTTAAACGTAAAACATTATCGACGATCAAATCGGGGAAAGAGTACTCTTGTTCCCGTTCCAGACCCGTGTTTAGTGTGCTTGATCTTTGTCGTGGATCGCTTTGTCGAGGATCTTTTCGATCTGTGTTGACGATTACATTGAATTCTTGATATAAACATAACCGTGTTATGTAACTCCTCGGCGTCCGAGGCCTCTTGAGCTTCGTGGCCCCTCGCGGTAGTGGGAGTAATGCTGCGACGTTTATCGTCCAGACTTTATCGTTTTTGCTTCCTACACCACTGGGATGATTGAACTCGTTCGATGAACTTTTCACTGTGGAAATTTGGGATAAAAAATTTCAATCTTATAGTGAATGCACAGAAGATATGAAACATTATTAGCGATTAAATTGGAGAAGAAGGAATATTTTTACCCTTCTGCCAGACCCGTGCTTATTCTCCTCGATTTTTATCGAGGATTATCGCGACAATGGTTCGCAGCGAGTTGTGCAATGAATTTTTCATCGTGACAATTTGGATACGCATTGAGATTTAAATCTTGTCGTGAATGCCGAGGAGATACGAAACGCCATTGGCGATTAAATTGGAGAAGAAGGAATATCTTTATTCTTTTGCCGGGCCTGTGTTTGCTGTCTTCGATGACAATAGAGGATTATCGTGTTTGCTGTTCGCGACAAATACAACGGTTTGAGAAAGTCCGATGAATTATTCACGATGGATTGAAATATAAATCTATCAGTGAATGCACGAAAAATTAAAAAATGGTTGGAAATCAAATTGAAAATAAAAGCCTATTTTTCTGCTTTTCCTCCGTGTTTATGGTCTTCGGTCTTTGTGGAGAATTATCCCGTTTGTTAAGCATAATATTTTGCGACAATCCAATAAACATTTCACCGTGGAAGTTTGGATTCCGACTTGGATTGATTTTACACCTTGTAGCGTACATACAAAAAGTACAAGGCGGTTTTTTGTTATTATTAGGTATATTTTTGTGTTCAGTATCGATTAAAAATTTACTCAATACCGATTGTGGAACATGGAAACTGTTTCGAACTTTTAGTGCGTACGCGTGACGACCATGGTCTCGTACATTGTGCAAGGAAAGTTGAAACGTTGCTATTTCAAATGCGTGAATGTAGTATGATGATTGTATGATGTACTTTGATGATTTTTCTTTTAATTTTATAATTAGTACACGACGCGTTTAATTAATTATGAAGAACATGCCAACGTGATCATAATGGACGAGTGATAATAATTGAAAAGCAGTATTGATCGCAGAACTCCATGAATGTGACTTCAGAGGGATTATTTTAAGGCGTGAGATCAATGATTCAGCTTTGGGAACTGACACATCGACGCTATCGATTCGATGATAGACATCATAGCTAGATAATTAACTTTCTTTAATTGAAAAATTAGAGTTCAGGTGACAATGTAATTTATAAATTTCAAGCCTACAAAATGTTCGGAAATCCTAATCTCCTTTTATTGTACAGCAACTATTTGTTAGCATTGCAAGTGATATTTGATTTGTAATAAATATAGACACATAAATATTTGTTTAGTAGGTTCCATAGTCTTCCAAAATTATCTTATCACTTCAGCAACACTAGGCAAATGTATATGTTGTATACGACAATATTACGTTAATATTTCAATGGCAAGAAAATAATCACTTTTTAAGGATTTTGATATTAGTGGATTTAGAAGAAAACACCCAAATATCAGGAAATGTGTACAATTAAACTTTGTAAGATTGTTTTATTCTCGTTATTAACCTTTTCTTAAAATGGACGAAAAAATTTGTTTTAGAACTCAGTAATTTTCTTTTTCCATTTAAGTACTAATACAATTTCTGTATATTTTAAAAATATGTCCCGTCAACGTCCCATCCCCTAATCTCTCATCGCTATCACAAATCGCAGCTGGTTCCCACCAGATCAACGGCTGCGTGTTGTGTAACAAACGTCATTCTCGAGTTGCAGATTACTGATACGTATTAATTAATCATCGACAACGTTTATCTCGGACAGATAAGATTATCGGACTCGAGAATGTGTTGGAGTACGCTAGGCGGGTTCCACGGGATCCAGAAGAAGTTAATCGGATCCAACAACGTTAATTATTTTAAGTGATTCGTTACGTTACGGGCCCGATACCGGCGAACGCGCGCCACAGGATGATTCCATTCGGCACGAGATGTGCAACGTGCAATTGCACCGAGTGCGTTCGCGGGCATGCGCCCTGCCAAGTTATTAACCCGTCAAGTCAAAGAGGAGGGAACCTTTTACTTGCCCGGAGCTGCACGCCCGTGATCGTCGATTTCTTTTTCAAACGGACAATCCCATTCCGCGAATGGATCTTTGAAATTCCACGTTGCCCTCGAACACTTCGAGCGCGTATATCACCGGCACAATCATTTTTTTCACCGAGCTTCAAACTCAATCTTCGCTGCAATCTATTAACGAAAGTTTTATTAACCCTTGAGCGAACTATAGATAGCGTTGCGGTCACTAATTGATAATTAGCTATTACATATAACTATTTGTGGATCGAAATGAAATATTACTCTCGAGACGAGGGCGAAATATAATATCGAATACAATTGACAGTGACCGATCTGTGTAATTCTATTATTTTCCCGCATACGTTCGTAAACTTTTAGGAATATATTTTTAAAATACTGAACTTTCGTGTAAATAAAAAATTGATTTTTCGGGGCTGTTGTTCTACAATATTCTGTTAATAAACCGAATGCTGCTTGATGGTTACACGCGTGTTCGATTCGATCTTTTTATAGCAAATCTCGTGGTCCCGTAATCTCAGTAACGGTAATTGCAAATATCAAGTTTCTTCAAGTTCTGTAGCACATTTGGATTATTTGGTCTTAAGTTACACGCTTAAAAATTTCAGAAAGCTCCGAGTAATCTAAGGAAACACTGAGATTGCGAAAGAAACTTTAGGGACAGCCTCGTGGATTCTCGGCTCAGCTTGAAATGTTCAATTTCAGAAAATTTCGGATCTTCGCGGTCGCGGCCGAGAATCGAAACAGCGAGATACGGCTCCTAAATTTGAGCTTGATCTTCGGGAACAACGGGTTGATCCAGCTCGAGGAAATTTGAGGCCGGCTCGGGGAACGAGAGGCTCGTTGAATTTTAAAACAGAATAAATTGCCAGGGGAAGAAAATTAACTCGGGCTTTTAAACGTTCACGGTCGGAACCTTAACGTTGAATTAGCACCGCTAAAAAACAACGGCGAGTGTGATCCCACTTTTCGCGGGTGCGGCCGGGCCTAATGACTTTTTAATATGAAGCTCTCGTCGGGATCGATACAATTAGATAACGTTCATGGAATCCGTTGGCCCGATATTTTTGATGGCTTTTTTGCGGACCGAGAGGGAAAGAGAGAGAGAGAGAGAAACAAATCGCTCGAACCTCTGAACGTGAAAATATTCATAGGCGGGCACAGACGTCTGTCAGTCAATCTGTTAAAGGGGGTTTTTCCGCTTTGTTCTCTCTTTGTATGGTCGAGAGGCCTTCGCTGTGCATTTTCCTGGTACTTTAATAATGGCCGCCTACGTATCCCGCGTAGGTGCATTGCGATTGAGCCACCAACGCCGGCTATGACCTCGCCGATTGCCGGCGAATTATGGCTAAACGCGAAATCATGCGCTGGTCCTTGCTCCGAGCAGTCGACTGCTCGTCTTTGAACTATCTTCCTCCGTGATCTAATCTTGCCTTTAATTAATCCGACGACGGCAGACGCTTCTGACGATCTCCTCGCAGCCATTTTGCTACGCCCGTTCCAATCCGTATATCAATTTTCTTTCGTTGCATTCGTGCTCTCAACACAGGCCTGACATAAACAGCGATTAACTTCAATTTAGATTATGCAAAATCGGAATTATTTAAAGAAATTTATTGCTAGAGAAGCTGTCGAAATGACGCGTTACCAAATTCTTTAAGATTTCAATGAATTTATTTCATTTTATGTACAATAAAAATAAGCGCGATGAAAAATTCGTTCGAGCAAGAACGTTCATTTGGCTCTACAATTTTTATGAAATAATTTTGGAGAATTAGAGCTAAACGCCACGCGTTTTCCTGGCCGTTGGTTTTATTAGATCGCGCATGAAAATGCGATATTTCGACGCGATTAAAATCACTATTTCACGAGTTTCTGCGTAGTCGAGTAAGCTTCGGACGCATAAAACGCGCGCGGTCTATTCGTAAAACTGTTTATCGTCCGTTCTCGATCATTGCGTCATAAGCAAATCAAAGAGGAAATACGAGGTTTCCTCGGAAAATTGTATCCGTAGAATAATTTGCAATTTCCTCGATACGTACACCGAAGCAGTAAATAAGTCTACTGTAACTTAGGAACGCGTGCGCAGCCTGGAACGAAGATATTCTCAAAGTAAAAATATGTAAATGTATAATACTACGGTATCCCAGAGTGTGTAGACTAAAATTCAATGAAAATCAATATACATTCTCACATCTCGAGATAGTGCAAAAAATGTTATCCCAACAATTTTTCAGTTCTTACGCAAATAAAATGGTTCTGCCGTTTAATTAACAGAAACGTCTTCCGATTCTGGTAAATCCTTTATTTTATAATGTTCTGACGATTTCTATGCGATATAGAAGACTCGTTGTCTATTAATAAGAATTTCTAGGATCCTGAAAAACACTTACGCAAAAGAAAATCCTGGGACAATGCTTCAATTAGCAATTCAAAACAACCAATTCTCCTTCAAAAACAATTTTAAAGAACACAATACGATGAAGTTAGAGCAGAATAAATAAATTTATACAGCGCAAACAGAGCGAGTCAGATATACCGCAGTGTTTGAAACCGGAAAACGAGTGAATCTCCGGAAACGCACGAGGCTCAGCGTAAGCTGTGGCATTTTCAAGTCCACCGGTAAAGTTCACACGTTGGTGAGAAATCATCAGCGAGGAATTAAAAGCGGACAACGGATCGCGGCACAAATACTACGACCGTGGAGGGGGGTGATTCTACATGAGAAGATGAGTCAGAAATAAAGAATTTTTCATTTTTTCGTTTCACGAAAATCGGGCTTGGCGAACGTGCTGTCGAATAGGAATCGTCTGACGCGTCTGATCATGGCCAACCAAATCTACTTCTTGCAATGCTAGGCGAACTTGCGATGTAGGGATAACTTAGTGCACTTAATAATTATTTTGTAAGTAATAAACGTACGGATAAATGATTTATACACATTAATCATTCTTTCGTAAGTCTGACAAATAATTCCTATATTGACATATAAATACATCTGTACTTTTACTTAACGCTGAGAAATAATTTAGGACTATACTACCGATACAACCATTTGAAATTGTAATATTATTGTTCACATATTTGTTACGCGCGTATACTTGTTAACGTTTTCGTATACTTGTTATATAATTGTTATTATTGTTACTGTATGATACGTTAAGAGAGAAATGGTATTAGGAGATAATTGAATAAATATGAAATGGATGTTCTACAGGGTGTCGAAAGAAAAATGAGTTTGAAAGCCCGTCGGCTTCTGGTGCGTTAGTATTTGTAGAAAGTAGAATCGGTAGGTCATGCACAGACTGTACAAGGTCGCGGGGATTCCCTGAACTTTGAACCCCGATTTTCTCGGAAACGAAGCGTTAAATGAAAAAAGTTTTTATTTTCAGTATTTTCTCGCGTGGGATCACCCCCTCCACGACGGTACCACAGATACTGGAGCAGCCTGTATATTTCGTAGCACCGCATTCATATTTCCCGATTGCCTCTGTCGCTGGCTGGTACATATTTACGGGAGAAGTAGTTAGCGGGTATCGCGGCGAAGAAATCGAGCTTGGCGCGGCGCGAAGGGCACACGGGGGCTCTGTTCCGGTTCTAAAGAGCCACTCCGGGTAAACAACCAACGAAATCCAGACCCCGTCGAAAGCTTCATGAATAATTGAGCACGCGTCCGCGGCTCTATTGTAACGTTAAGCGTTAATATCGTTGCGAAACCTTTGACGCGTCCCGCGCCGCGACCTATATCTCTCCTTCCCGCCCCGGCCATTTATGCAAGCCACGCTTTTTACGACCCCCCGGGAATCTTTCACGGATTTCCGTGGTTTTTCGGGGACCCTCGACACAGTGACACGCGCCACGGTCTCCAACCCAAGCCCCGGAATTGCTTGTCGGGTGTAGCGTCGCACTTGCGGAACAAGCGGAAACTTTTTGCCGCGTATTTAAATCGGTTCGGTGCCGCAGACTGCCGCGAACGCCGCAACTTTCAACCCCCTCGGCTCGTTTCGAACCCTTACGAGCCTTCGGCGGGGTGGGGGCACTGTGTAACGCCTCCCCAAAAATGACGAATAGATTTGCCTTTTCTAATATCAACCTTTTGCGCTCGAAGCCATTTTAACTTTAAAACTCTGGATTTCTTCCGACCTAGAATATTTCCCTTCTATATACAGGGTGTTTGGTAACTGGTGGTACAAGCGAAAAGGGGGTGATTCTACATGAAAGAATAAGTCGAAAATATGGAATAAACATTTTTTATTTGAGGCTTTGTTTTCGAGAAAATAGACTTTAAAGATCTGTCAGGTTTATGTGCCTTACAATTAGTATATGCAGGAAGTAGATTTGGTTGGTCATGATCAGACGCGTCAGACAATTCCTCATCGAATAGCATGCGTATTCGCTGCATTTCAAACTCGATTTTCTCGATAACGAAACTTCGGATGAAAACATTTTATTCTATATTTTCGACTTATTCTTTCATGTAGAATCACCCCCTTTTCGCTTCTACCACCAGTTACCAAACACCCTGTATATTTTATCATGCTATGCATACGAAAATGGTGCAATTTAATTTATTAAATACAAACAAATTAAAAGATATTGTTGAATAATGATACAGGAATTTTTAATGGCGTCTTACAGTCGCCATTCGAGTGCTAAGGGTTAAATTATTATTCGTAATTATTTGCCGAGGTTCAATTTCAGGTAAAAACGGTTACGTTCACGTGTCAAGTGTCCTTACATTTTGTATACGCATTTAACTGTATTTCAAGATAGCACACAGTAATTTTGATGCAGTTATCTTTACTTGAATTGTCATATGATTCCCGCGGGTTGTCATTTTTCATACCTGACAGTAACTCAAATTTTACACATGTGTAAAATATGTCCAACGTCTTGTTCGATTCAGAAAATTGAATCGAAAGTATGAACGAATACGCGTGCTATTTAAATAGGAAGCGGCTGATATGTCTGATCATGACCTACCGGTTCTACTTGTGAATTCTAGGCCACTGGAACCTGGCCGATCGTCGAATGTCCAGGACGGTGATTTTTGCGATTTTTTCTCGAAGAAGCCATACAACAATTCTTTTTGAAACTTTCTCGAGAATTTTTCTCGCACTCGTGGAGCACACAGAAATTTTTTCGTTGAAAACTATTCGATAGAAACTGATATTTATACGCATAAACATGTACGTTAGATTTTTATTATAATATAAGATTTAATTGCCGTTGTTTTATCTTCATTAACTTCAATACATTTTTGTTTTAAGTATAGAATTGACAGGAACCTGAGAATTTACGACTTCAGCCATCAATTTCGATGTAGTGCGAAAATAGTTCACTTTACATTTTATTTTATTTTTTTTTTTTTATTTTTGAAAAAGCCTTTTATTTTCATCGACGACAGTCAGCCATTCTTTAGTCGCACGCGTCGGGAGGTTTCAATTGCTCGAATAACTTTTGTTCTATAGTGCCGGGCAATTTCGAATAAACGTTTTCGGGAAATAAAAAAGAGAGAGGTTTCGCGTTCGAAGTTTCGAACAGGGGGTTGTGGACGCTGCTTCGAAATTCTGGCTGGAAAAAATCGATTTCGCGAAGTTGGTAAATCGCGCAGCCTCCTTGACGGTGTTTCGCCCCTAGAAATGGCACTAAATTTTAATCAACATGGGGGGTATCGTTCGAATTCAGCGTGCGTTCCCGCGCTTCGGCTTGATCAACACCGGCGGAAGACAGTGATGAACACTATTGAGTAGATTTAGTGGAAAATAGGGGATATCACGGGTCGGGACTTGCCAAAGGAATTTTCTGGATGCCTGGCCGGGAATTTTAATGAAATCGAAGTATGTCGTGGATCATGCGAAATTTCGGAACGGTGTAGCGTTGCCTGTTATCGCGGGGCTGCGGCGCGAATGAGTTTTTATCTACGAAACTGCTAACGAAGTTCATTTTTCCAGAGTAAATTATTATATTCCTCGTAAGTTCCTCTCTACCTCTCCACGACATAGTGCGTTTTTCTAGCTCGCGGAAATTATTCAAAAAAATTACTGTGTTCGCGGAAATGCGAAGCTAAAATGGACGGTTAACGTATTGTGTTACTTGTGCGAAAAAGTTTCGGCCGTATATAACAACCGACCGACTCGTAATTTTGACGTCGTGCCACGTCGTATTCTCGCTTCGCGAACATCCCTGACACACATCCAAAAATGTGATCCGCTCAGCGTGGAATGACCCTTACTCAACTATAAGATTATTCGCGACAGTTCTGTTGCCTGTGAGTCAGAGGTCGTCCAAATAGAACAGTTTCGCGAGCCAATTACACGGACAATGCTGTATATGTGTGCCAGCGAAAAATTCGTTAATTATTTAATCGTCGTTTCTTTATTATTTTTTGCCTGGCCCGCTCGTAAATACTATAAGTACAACGGTAATTCCCCGCGTGTGATAATAAAAACGAGCCACACGAAGGCACAATTTTGTATAAATAATAAAATAGCGTGATGCGTGCCTTGGCAGACGGACAATTCCTCATCGCGGCCACACGCGATCGCTGCTCGCATAAACGTGGTCGATGGTCGAGCAGAATAATTAGAGGAAAATGTAAGAATACTCTTCCTCCACTATTTTACCCACCGGAAGCCCATTATTCGTTTTTTTTTAATGACCATGCTGTATCTACAAGGAGCATAATATGTTACTGGAAACAACGTTCTGCTTTGCTTATAGAAAATTACCATCATCGTTAAAAACGTATTAAAACGCCCTTAGTTGTTCATCGCTATTTTCTCGAAGCCTCCATTTTCTCAATACTTCGTTCAGTTTTCTTTTTTTCTAACATGTTTTCACATGATATAATCATTGGGAAACTGAAGGTACGCTCGTCTCTCGAAAATGCTAAAAATTGAAACATCTCCGAACGTATTGAAACATTTTTGGTTAAACCAGAAAAATTCGATTTGAAAATCGAAGCTTTCCTTTCGCAACGATCCCCGGGAAATTTGATACGCGATTTTTCCCGATTCTTTTATTAAGCTTCGACTGAAAAATGTACCGTAAATTTTGCGACAATACACGGTACAACACGTGGACTTGTCCCGCATTAATCTATTCCACAAAACAATTAAACAATCGTACAGAAAGTTTCGGGGTTTCGTTTTAAAGGGGAGACCTCAATCTTCAAATCCATGGCGGATTCAGCCACGATAAAAATGTTTTCGATGTTTCTAGACGCGGTTCAATTTGCAGTATTTTCGAGGAAAAGCGTGTCTCAGCATCCACTACCTGTAGCATACAAATTTTTTCGAAATAAAATAAACGACGGGTTGCAAAAATAGAAATGAATCCAGTTTTATTGTCGTACGATTGCATTTTTACGGAAATTGTAACAATAAAATTAACAACGTTTTATCCAAAACAAAACAAAAAACTTGAATAACCTTCCACTGGAATATCTCTAAAACGAAAATTGAACGTGACAATTGTTTTTTCACGCCGATGGTAAAAGTCCTGAAGGCTCGGAAGGTCGGTCCGAATGCATTTCGAATGCATTTTGAAGGCGTCATTACGGGATCGAGATGCGCCGATCTTCGGAATAATATTTCTACTTCTACATATTAGTTCCATCGTCGGAAATCACAGATCACATTCGCAATCGGATTTCCGTTTCTTCGATAAATGAACCGGCGTGATCGTGACCGATTAAAATTGCAGGAGTTCCCGTCCAGACTGTTTCTATTCTTCATGGTCGTAATTACGCCGGCCCCGGCGTCGGGCTGTTATATTATTTGGGAATATAAATCGGGGGATGCGCGTGTCCGAGACCGGGAGCGTAATGTCTGCATGTGACACGGAACCGCAATATTATAACCAATACGACAGTTGACAGCCGTGTCAATCTACGAATTTTACGCTAATAGATACGAGCCCGGGCAAGCTGGTGGAACGATACAGCCGGCGATGACGTTGGTTACACGGAGAGCAAATAAAACCGTTCGCATTCACTTCCGTTGTTAATTCAATTCGGTCGATACCGCCGCGAATAATCCATTGGTTAATTATAAACCCGTTAGCCGCGTACCACAGACGATCAAACTTCCGTTTAAAATTAGAGATAATTCATCGACAAAAAATTCTAGCGTGCATGCGACAGACAAAGAATATAATTTGTTCAAGAATATTGCGAAAATGATATCTGATGTAGATAAGAGGTACCTTCCGTTAGGAAAGAAAGAAATATATAATAAATTAAGAAATGAAAATTTACTGCAAAGTTTGTTTCAGATTTCAAAATAATTGTTTACTTAGGGGTCCCTCTAATAAATTACGATCTAAAGTAAGAGGAGACGTTTTTAAAATACAAGCGGTTCAACGAATGCTGCGAACGCGGGTCTCAGTTATTTTTTTATATCGATCTAACTCGATTTAACAAGCGGAGACATTCGTAAACAAAAAACAGCGATGTTTTTCAAACTCCCTTTTTGCAGACGAGCTCCATAGCGGTATCACTATTTCTGTTAGTTTTTGATTATCCCGGATAAAAACTCATGTTTTCCTATTTCTCGTGTGTCGCGAAATCCGCAGCAGATATAGAGGGGAAAAAGGTATCCGCGAGACAAATGTATCATATTTTACACTTTGGGAACTCTGTGAAACGTTCTGGACGACTAAATCGCCTCGAATAATCAATTTACAACGTAAAAGGCAGTTGCAGTAACGGTTTCGTGTTACGCTAAGGAAAATAACGTCATTTCGCATGACGAGCTAGTGTGGCCTAGAGTCGATACAATGGGCAATACAACAGTGCTTGCTTGAGAAATGATTTACTCGCTTTCATTGAACTACATGCTGTGCAATTCTTTTCACGGGTTTGATAATTAACAATGTCTTTATGGTTTCTCTGAATTCTTTCAATATTCTTAAATTAAAGATATTATACAGAGTTCCTCAAAATAGAAAAATAAAAAGTTTCTAGCAACAAATTGCAGTGACATGGACATTTCTTAATACGTTTGAAAGGTTGAAAATAATAATAATTTTTAATTACTCGTTTGTGTCATGAATGCATAAAATTTGCTGACTAGTCATTATAAATCAGCAATGGACTTCAGACAATTATTCACTTTCCATGAAACACTGTAACATGTGAAATTTCGAGATTAATATACAGGGGCTGTTCTACAAGTTCCCGAACGTGTTTTATGAAACAATACAACGTGAAAATGTCACATAATATGGATGACGTGTTAGAAAGTTATGATGGATGTTCTATGCCCGAAGAACCAAAAACTTGCAATGTGATTGTACCACGAGCTCCTGAACGTGTACGAATAAAATTGAAATGTCGTACAATAATAAACAACTTGTTAGAAAATTACGAGATTATTTGTCTGTTGAATAATGTGCTATCTTTTTGTCGCGGAGTGTAAATAGAGAAATCAGTGCATCGCAAAATCTCCATACTACTCGAGGGCTGTTTTCACCGAAAATCCTTGGACGCTGAGCACCACAGGTGGAAAGAAATCGGGATTTCCGGTCGGCAGCCCGACAAGAGGACCGGCTCAGAAGACAGCACGAGAGTCTGGCGAACGTCGTGGAAAAAAAAGGGTATCGATATACGTTTTACGGCTCCAATAACTTTCCTTCGGGGACAAACGATCGTCGTGCGGGATCGAGGGGGAATTTGAGAAGAACCGATCGTTTACCAATTACCTGCTGTATCGTCGCGCGGTAAAATTGCGCGCGCGACGACACACGGGTTTTGCCCGGCGCGCGCTCGCTCGGGACGGAATAGAAAAATGTAGCGCGGAATGAAACGGCGTCGTTAAACTTTTCCGTCGAATTGAAGTATCGGTCGCGCGCGAGGTAATGCCGTTTACCGGTGGCCGTTCGATTGCACGCAATCGATCGTAAACGGGACACGACGACGACGACGACGACGTCGGTGTCGGTGTCGATGTTGTCTTTGTCGCGGGGTCCCGGAGGAAAAATTGATTCCTCGAGAAAACCGGGGAATAGCACGCGACGACGGCTCGAAATCGCCAAAAAGTAGCTTTGTTTGTCCATGCATTATTAGATTGCGGTTTTCACGCGACAAAAATGGATTGGGTAAACACAAAATTAGAAAAACATTGGAAGAATTGAACGACGTTCGCATATCAGAATTATTAAAAGAGGAAATACACTTTTATATGAAGATCTGCAAGAAAAGGTTTCGTTTCCAACATCATTCTAGAGCAGGATTTCAATTGCCATTGGACATAAGTTGCTTAACACTTTGAACGCCAAACAAGAAAGCTAATCAATTCCACGATATCAAAGTAAGTTATTTGATAAAATAGAAATTGAGAAAATTAAATGTACGATATTGTGTGGTTCTCCAACTTTCTTGCATTTTAGAGATCCTAAACAAATTTGGTACAACGAATATATTAACCCCTTGCCTTACAATATCGAATCAGACTCGTGATGAAGATTCTGAACAGAGTCTAATATAAATATGTTTCTTATTAATTTCCTTTAAACCGAAATAAAATTCTATTTTGGCGTTGTTAATGTACTACTATCAGACAACATATAGGCATACAATATAGATATAAATTTTCTCTCCTTTTTAGGAAATTATGAATTACAAAAAAGTTCTAATCACTGAAAGCGTGAAATAAATCGTAGTGCAAAGAGTTAACGTAAAAATTCATTTTAAAGCCTGAACAAATAATTCCGTCACCCATATATAGGTGACATGGCAGTCAACGTGTTAATAGCTGGTCCTAATATTAATGCGTTATTAATGTTATGTGACAGCCTTTCCAAATACGTCTAACCTACGTGCCTAAGAATCTTCGTTTCTTTCTATATTGTTACTAACGTTTTCGTTATACCATACAATATACTTTGTAATAATCTGTACTAAGCATTATTGTTAGAGAAGGTTTCGTTGGTCTTTGAAGTCGCAGAAATCGATTCGAACCATTTTTATACAGGGTGTCACTGGTGGTACGATAAAAAATAAGTCGGGAAGAAAGAATCATGTTTTATCGTTTTCGAGAAAATCGAGTTTGAAAATGCCGGGAGTCACATATAGACACCCATAGGTGTCCGTGGAAACTCAATTTTCACGAAAACAAGGCGTCGAGTGAAAAGTATTTGTTGCATATTTTCGACTCGTGTTCTAATGCATAATTACCCCCTCCACGGTTCTACCATTCGTAGTAGGTCACCCTGTATGTGCGGGACAGCGAAGAGGCTGAGCGAGGAAACGAGGCGGGAGAAGAAAGAGTGCAGGCCGGCCCGGCCGTATGTTCCGCCATCTTCCTTTGTGCTCGAGCAAGTGGACGACTCCGTAGACCCGCGGCAGCAATTCCTCTGTGCTTTTATGTCAGCTCAATTGGCCGGCAGAAGTTGTCGACGCATCGAGAAAAGGAACCCGTGACCCTGCTTTCTCTCTGTTTCGCCGGTAATACCTAGTGATGGAACCGAACACGTCGTAAACCACGTCCCTGCTGCGCTACCAAACTGATTGAAACGTTGCACCGAGCGACGAGCGACTCGTCGACCGAGCCACATTGTCGACCGAAGACATTTTGACATCGTAAACATGATTATGCTCCCGGAAGTAGACGCGGTAGAATTTTTGTAAAAAAAGCCGCTTGATGGGGTACGTGTGACTGTAGGTCGCCGTGAAATGCTAGTCGTTTGGAACTAAATCTTTATTTCTTTGATAATTCGAATCAGTTATGTCACGTCCGGTGGTTCGACCGCCAATGATTAATCAATCCAATAAAGAACTATCACAAAAATCCGATAATGCCACGAGAGAGGTAAGCGTAGAAATAAAACAGTAAAATAAACAGTGTAAAATAAATAAATGTTAACCATCATATAGAGAGAGGTTTTGGTGGGAATGGTCGAAGGGATGTTTATTCCTTGACAGATTTATGGCAGGGCTTTATAATGTTTGTGGCCCGTGAAGCTAAACAGTCCTGGCAGCAGGCGACGCGATAGCTGATGACCGATTTGGGTCTCGCAGCTATCGATTGTATAAGCATTGACTGTTTATTGAAGGTGAGAATGTTTAGAAAAGGCAAGCGACCCGACGTCGTACTGCCAAAGACAAGGGACTCTTTGTGCTGAAGGATCTGGCCACGGAGTGGGGAAGGTTATGCCTTTTGGTAAGAGGACTGTGATGAACCCCACGGCACTCACCCCAGAACCTTGGGATCAGAAACACATAGTTTCTAACATACATATATATAATGTAAAGAACTGAAACCTATGTTAACTCGAACTGCGCAATACCGTGACGCAGTAACGAGAAGCCAAAAACAGCAACTCAGCCTTCTGCAAAACGCGTAAATAAAGATCGGTTTACACCCTGAGAACCAACAGGAGAGACGTCAGAGCATGCCAAACGATGAGAAAGGACGCCGACTCCATAGTAAAAGGATCCCGACGACATAGAGTCGACTAGTCAGGAGAAGATTAAAAGATGCAAGGTAGAGACTCCTGAGCCAGCATCTTCGGGAAACAAAGAATTGGCCATCCTATAAATAAGGGGACCAACTCCTCAACAGTCTGCCAAGCATAAGAAATCCATCAGCAAAAGATATACACTCGCGAACAAATCATCATCAACCGTAAAATCGACAACAGTGTCAGAAAATAGTTTACCGTCAGTAAATTGTCGTTCTAATTGTTCGCGTCCGCCATTAATCGGGATAAACGTTGAACCGCGAAACTGTTTGTAGCCCAGAAGTTCAACGAGCCCAACGGAACATTACAATAGTACTACCAACCGAAGATTGTATTTTGGTAATATTACTATATTTTACTATTATTATTGTCATTGTAACCTCGATACTTGCACTCTTGTATATCCGAATTACAAATAATATCTGTACACTTGTAACATCTGATTCAGCATCCTACTTTAAATAAATTTATAAGTTAGTTGTTGTCAATATAAGGGTACAATCTTTATTTAAACGATCCTCAATTACCCGAACCGTAGCCGGTGAATGCAGGTAGGTTCGAAACTGCGTGCTATCCCCTTAGAATCATAACTCAGCCCACTTGGGACGTAACAGTTAAAAATACTGAAACAGTATTTTTAAATTGTTTAAATTTTAATTTTGTAATTTGGTCCATATGCGAAGAAATCCCAAAGTCTATTTGTTCGAAAGACAGTAATGAAAGACAGTTAGAAAGTAGAAATGCGATATCAAAGAGCCACGACTTCATGCGTCTGTATCTGTTACCCTAAACTTGTTGAATGAACTATACTACATGGAATATTGTTCTACGTGAAAAAGTGAGTTGGATACGTGGAATACATTTGTTTCGTAAGACGCTTTCGATCCCGAGATAATCTACTTCGAAGGTTCAGTCAGTGTTGCCGGATCAAGACTCGTTCCCCCACTCTAATTTCCCCCTCTACCGAGCTAGTCCCCACGTGACACGCTTCCTTTCTGTCGTGCATACTGGCAGAGAAAGAGGGAGGGTAACTGCTTCCCCTCGATTCGTACTCCCTCCCCTCCCCTGGCGACCCTGGGCTCCGTGCGAGCACGTCTTTGATCGCAGTAGAAACGGTAAGTCAAGATCAGACGCGATCGCTGAATCCCCACGTGACACGCTTCCTTTCTGTCGTGCATACTGGCAGAGAGAGAGGGAGGGTAACTGCTTCCCCTCGATTCGTACTCCCTCCCCTCCCCTGGCGACCCTGGGCTCCGTGCGAGCGCGTCTTTGATCGCAGTAGAAACGGTAAGTCAAGATCAGACGCGATCGCTGAATCCTATTTCGCAGGCACGCGTGTCCGGCGATCTTTACAGCCGATTATCCCGGGAACAACGTCGCGCGCGGCAAAAGTTTATTCAACATTTCCGACTTGCTTTTGCACGTAAAATAATCTCCCGCCTCGTTTTACTACCTGTTGGAAGAATTAACTTCCTTTGTAACTGATACTTCGCTCGCCGTTAACAGAACTCTCTTCAAAGAGATTAAATCTCTTGCGTTCTAGTCGAACGAAAATTGAACTGAATATACAGAAATATACCGTCGAGCAGAATTTTACTAAAAAATAGACATGCTCACTTTTGGAGTAAGGATTCCAATTAGATAAGTTTCGAGCTGGTATTACATTATTAAAATGTAGAACGTCTATTTGTTACATGAGGTAACACACGTACTGGTAATTCTTGTGTGGGTGAATGAACGATCAACAGTTGCACTGGTCGGCCAGGTCGTTGCACAGAATCACAGGCGGACAGCTATTTCGAAAACAGCTCGCTCCACTTTCACGAAATACAAAGCGTCGAATAATTTATGAATCGCGCGCCAGTCGATACTGGCCGCTGTCAATGGATGTCCGAATTTAACCTTGCAGAAACTTTGTGCAACATCGTGCGAGGACGGTATCGCGGTGAAACGGATACTATAATAGTTTCTTTCTCGGCCAGCCGACTGTACCTAGGAAATTGATTGCAATGCGAGCGAGATATGTACAGTAAGGAGCAAAACTGAACACACATACGACATTTTAACAAAAATAATTTTTTATTAAATATTTGCACGTAGAATACAAAAGAAACGAAATACTCAGTATTATCTGCAATCTTTTGGCTTTTCAAAACAAACTTAACATTTGTGATATCATTATTATTTCGCTTCATACAATTTTTTTTCGTGTTTTGCACCGCAACTAGTTTTGAGTAAACATTTCAGATTTTCGTACACTTAATATTTCGTCCATGAACCTTTAACCTTGATAATTGCCTAAATACGTTTAGGCATACTTAATACTACATTTTCGCAATATTCTGGTGTAATAGAATACCACTGTTCCTGCACTCTTTTCCACAAATCAGTTATCGTTCTTGGGGGAGTACTATAGTTATTCAGTAACTTCATTTTTAAATATGCCCAGACATTTTCAATCGGGTTTATGGCTGGACTTTGAGCAGGCCATTCCATGATTTGAAATGGTTGAGTTTGCAGTCAATTCTTTACGCTTTTCGCACAATGCCCAGGAGCGTTATCATGTTGGAATACGACATCACACTCTGGTACCGGCATATTTTCAATTGTTTCCAGTAAATTTTTTTTTAAATATCCTTATACGTATACTGGTTCACCATACCTTCTATTCGATGTAGTGAACCTACACCGTACGCCGTAATGCACCCCCACATCATAAGTGAACCATCACCAAATTTTATTGTTTGCTTCACATGACGCGGTAAAAGAGGTTCGCCTTGCTTCTTCCAACACCAAGAACGTCCATCCGATGAAATTCGATTGATTTTAGATTCGTCGGAAAAAAATTACTTTTTTCCATTGCTCTATATTCCAGCTTAAATATTTTCTTGCAAACCTCAGACGGGCCCTGACATTCTTTTTTGATAGAGCAGGTTTTTTTTCTTCTCAATTGCTGTAAAATTGGCTTCTTTTAATGCCCTTCGAGCCGTCCACTTACTCATTTTCTTTCCAACATCGCTTTCTAATAACTTTGCAGCCATTGATACCGTCGTTACAATTTCTGAAGTAATGTATTTCGTCAATCTTCTCTTCTCCTGACAAGATAATCATTTCGGACGGCCTCCAAAAGATGCAGGGACTTTACTACAGTATTTTTTCCGTATCTTGTGTACAACTCCCTGACTGACGACAAATTTTCTAGCAATTACTCGCGTTGATAAACCCGATTTTAATTGGAAAATGATATTATTCTTCATATCTTTAGATAATGGTTTCATGATGTTATATTGATGCGTGTTAACGCATGAACAACGATAAACTAATAACTACTCCTGGTCGTGGCATTGACCGTGATGGACTACCAAATTGTTTACAAAATCTGTGTTTACAGTTTCTATACCCGAGAATCTTAGTGCGGTGCAAAACCGACTACACGAAAAAAAATTGTATGAAGCGAAATAATAGTGATATCACAAATGTTAAATTTCTTTTGAAAAGCCAGAAGATTGTAGATAATACTAAGTATTTTGTTTCTTTTGTATTCTACATGCAAATATTGAATAAAAAATTATTTTTGTTAAAATTTCGTATGTGTGTTCAGTTTTGCTCCTTACTCTAGACGTGTTAGAGTGACTGGCACCACTTCTATAAACTTGCGGGCAGCTTCGAGTGTGTGTCCAGGCTCTTCTTGGCTTCACAATCTAGTCTCTCTCCCTCTCTCTTTCTCTGGACGTGTCATTTAATTGAGCAATCTGTAGTCGCTCGATGGAGTACCGAGCACTCGTAACCTCCAATGCGGGTGTGTGATTTATTTCGCCATCAAGAATCGCGCGAGACTGTCAGCTCTCCTAAAATCAGGATCTCGAGAATAGAACTCTTGACTCTTCTGACCGCGAGGAATTCTTCTCCCGGCCATTTCTCAACTAAATTGATTATCCGAGCCCATCCGGGGGCATTACACCTTACCTCGGAACTTCGCTGGACTCTTGTAATCCCCACAGACAACATACTTTACGGGGAAAAACTTTCGCCCAATTCATTTCTTCGACGAAAATATCATTGCAATCCTGCCGATTATAAGTGAGGCTGCTGGGGCGATAGACTTGATATCGTTAGCGATATCAGACATCAGTAATAAATGTCTCGGTCAGAACACGTCTAATTAACAGACTGCGAATCAAATCGTTTTTCCCTAGGCGGTCACCCCCATCCTTTCGGCGAGTCCCAACCAACGTCGCTTAAGCTCAACGATCACAATCCCACAACTCCATCGCTCGAGCCACCAACTCCTCCGACTGCGAATCAAATCAAAAAGTGAATATCATTGTAAATTAACCCATTTGCATCATTAGCGTACATATGCCCTCACTTCTCCTGGTTACTGTCATTATTCGTTAGCTAAAAAATAGAAATGGAGAGTGTTGTTGGAGATGAAAGTAGTAATTCTGATTTTCTCTTATAATGCTGAAATATGAAGTTCTTTTACTTGTAGTCATTTTTGTACTTAACCCTTTGTCCTACAACATCGAATCAGACTCGTGATGAAGATTCTGACCAGAGTCTAATAAATATGTATGTCAATTAATTTCCTTTTAACCGAACTAAAATTCTATTTTGTTGCAGTTGATATATATCATTTGAAGAAAACATTGGCATACAATAACTACAAACTACCGTTTTCTTCTACGAAATTCCGAACGATGAAGAATTCCTCATCATTATAATTACAAAATTAATAGTAGTGCAAGGGGTTAAATATAATAATAAAAAAAGTTTGGTGATAAAGGCCTTCTTGTCATATTTCCTTATGATGCAAATGGGTTAACGGTGTCTTTATTTTATTCTTAACGCAGGGAATTTTTTAAAGCAAATGTGTTTCAACCAAAACTAGAAGAAACTGTCTAAACTAGAAGAAAATGTGTATGTTATTGTTATGTTTTTGAAGCGTTTGTCCCTTTTGTATCAGTTTTCGAAGAATGCGCAGGAGCGATTGGAATTGGGATTTGAAATGTCAAGTTCGCTGCCGAGCGGCCGCTAATTACGTAAGCGCTGCTCCATCTTGACGGATGGAAACGCCAGCCATTAGATTAGATTAGCGATCGCAAGTACATATCGAACTCGGTCCCATCGCGGGTAATATCGGGAAAATCAGGCCGTTTACGGGACGATGTAAGTAAGTAGCTTCTGCACTGTCACGGGTATCTCCGGAGAAACGTAAACACGAAGTGTACGTCGCCGGTCTGACATGATCCAGATTACAACCCCGCCGGCGAGAAGCAGAGAAGTGATTAAGCAACAGATCGGCGATGACGGCGCCCCGTTATCGGATGCGATTGGCAGGCCTTCGAAATTTTTTGATCGATGCTCTTCCACGCCATTAATCAATAAATACCGAGGGGCGCCATTGATTGTGTAAAGGCCGCAATCTATAAGAAACCCGACAACAACCGGGGCCAATTAAATGTTGGACGGATTGCACGCTTACCAGGAGAAAGAATCGCGAAAAAATCGACGGTACTCTCTCGTTAGTCAGAAGTCTGTCATTTATTTAAAAATGTTCACAAAGTCGCGTTTACACTGTGCGAACAATAAAAGAGAATAGCTCACGCGCGGAACCGAAAAGACATTATTACAACATTTTCGACTTTACAAGGTAATTGAAAGAGGAGCGGGCAATTTTTATTTCACGAATTCTAATTACAGGAAACGGAAGACGTTGTTTGTTCGCCGAGTGCATTCCTGGCCCGAGCGATTCTTCTTGACAAGTGCTCTAGAAACTGAGTTATGTCATTCGGAAATTTCGTTAGACTGAGTGCACTGTTCGCGACGATTCCCCTCCACCGTTTGAAAGTTATTTCCCAGCTGCAGTTTCTCTTTTTACGTGTATCTACACTCGCGTTATTCCGCCGTGATTCCGATTAATTCCCCCGGTCGCGATTAATGCGCAATAAGTAAGCTCGAGATTAGATAAGGGTGCATCGATAATGGGCTTGAACTGTACCGTCGCCTAATATGACAGATAACAAATCCCTTCGCAGTCGACCTGTTTGAAAGATACCCGTTCGCAAACGAACGTTCGCCGTTCCGTTCTTTTTTTTTTTTTTTAATCAAACAATGGCCGCTGACGTTTCGTTTGACGTCGCCCGGTGTAAAAGAGAAAAAGCAAACAAGCACAATATTTAAAATCGCAATGAGTTCGGTGGGGGAACGAAAAACGAAAAAACTGTTCGACGGAAAAAGCGGACGATCAAGATTCAACGGCGATTCATCAAGCCGCCGCGGTTTTCCAAGTTTCTTCCCGGGGGAACGACATTACTTCCCGGACGGGCTTAACACAACCTAAAGAGGATAACGCGAATTCGGAATAATTCTCTCATCTCATTTACCAAAGGATTCCTCCCGGCAACGGATCCGGACCTTGGACGGAAAATTAGCATTTCATGCGTAGAATCTTTCCAGTTCACCGTCTCCGCATGCGGCGGAGAAACCGCACGAAAAATCCAGACACAATAAAACCTCCGCTTCCTCGATGACTCAGAACGAGTGTCAACGGTCTTGAACATGGCCAACTGTTTCCCGGCGAAAGAAACAAGCGCTGCTCGACCGCGTTCGAAACCATAATCTCGTCACAATAACAACCTGAGCGCGGCCAAGGTCGACGACGCGACGCGTGAACAAGCGCAGATGGCGCGCGCGTTCCGTGTCCATTTTCACGTTTCCGCCACGGTAAAACGCTATTACCGTGTGCTAATTACGCTAAAGGAATTATCGGAAGGGAAGGCTCGGATCACTGCGGCGAACGCTTTTCATCTCGTTTCGTTTTATTTGCGGCAGTCATGTCAAATTCTTTCAACTATTTAACGCTGGCTGTCAGACAACGGGCATAAATCACATTTCTTGGGTCAAACAATTTTACTTGTTTAAACGTAATAATATTAAAAATGACTTGATATGTACTTGTGGTAAAATCAACAAGTGTAACTTTCCTCTTTCCTCTTGACGACACTGCCTGCACTGCCTGTTATAGTACTTTATTGGGGAACTAAACAGTAGAACAGCATGTTTTCATATTTTTGAGAAACTTGCATTTTTCCGATTTTCTGGGGGTTTTTCATTTTTTATGCCCACAGTTTGCATCCAAAAAATCTGAAAAATTTTCAAAAATCCGCCTTACGGTCCACAATATGCCACATTTTTTTCAGAATTTTAGGAAGCATCAGAGTGCGGAAAATGCGCGGAAAAGCGCAAAATCCAATTTACCTTGTAACTACCCTCACGGGCAAGATAGGGGGTTGAAATTTTGCTCAGAGGGGTTTTTCTTGTTCAGCTTTCAAAAAACCTCTAAGGGCAGTTATGACCATCTTAATCGGCTAGGCCCTTTCTTTAGAAACAGTAAACATACTTGAAAAAAACGTGAGCATGTCGTTAGATTATTTTCGACTTATCATCGAAAGAAAAAAGATACACATTCTCTTAGGACTTAGGAAATTTTCATTTTGCATAAAAATCCGCAGTCTACTTATTAGAATAAAAATCGCGCGTAAATAAATGTATTATAATGTCGTTATTATTTTAAAGGCGACGCGTAGCAGTCACTTTTAGCGTAAAGCGTGTAACAATCCCATTCGTTTAAGCCGTCTGGCTGTTTAGAGACAATAATAAACTGGACAGAGGAACGTGCGTGGATTTCGTTCGCGTTTCCGCCATTCTCTGCTAATTACGCGTGTCGGCTAAATGAATTATCGACGTCTCGAATAACCGTGGCAAACACGTTTCGTTTTAACCGCGGTCTCGTTCCATTTGTCGTTTCAGGAGACTCCGGAGATAAAAAAAAAGAAGAAGAAAAGAGTCACGGTGGAAATGGAGCTGAAGAATGAGAAGAATCGAGAAATAAAATGGTAAAAGCAATTAGCTAAATAATACCGGCATTGGCTCGCGAATTTAAAGGGTCTCGCTAGTTACGGGCACCGATAAAACGACGATAGAACCGTGCGTGAACCTCTTATCTTGTTCGATTGGAGAGAAATAAATGGCCGTTCGAGAAGGAGGTTATTGTTGTTATCCGGCTGTAGGTAATCGTATCGAATGAAAAGCCTGTTGCAAAGTGATGCTCGTAACGCGATAAAGATTATGGAATTAAAATTAACCGTGCTGGATAACCTTTTCACCTACATTCCAATATCTAGAATAAATTGAATGTCATTTATAAACTAAATCGATCTTGTCTGCACCAAAAGTCTCATCTAGTATTTCTGTCTAAATGGGGTTGTTAATTATTCGTGTTATTTCTAAGAAGGAGATCGATCGCCGGGAAACCATCCGAATATTTCCCGAAAAATGAACGAAGATCGACGGCGGTCGGAAATGTCCGGAACGGTTGCGCATAATAAATGATTAGAAAGACGATTCTGCCAGGGTTCCGGGGGTAATCGGTGTGTCTCGTCGTAACAATCCCGTAACGGGTTTTTCCCGGAACGAAGCAAGAACAACTCGTAAGTATTCCTAATCGATCGGGCGAGTCGCGGAACCGCACGTGCGAAAAGCACGTGCAAGCACTTCTGATAAACAACGTTGATGGAGATCGCGGCGAACAGTATCCGGAGGATGGGGCGAGCCTGTCAATATTCTTCGCAAAGAGGTTTATCGCCGGTGAAAATCGCCGAGATCAGTCCGACGATAACAACTGGCATCCCGAAAAACAGCGAGCCGTCAACGCGAGGCTTAAAAGCGCTCCCTGTCAGGAGAAATTACCGGCCAAGAACAGGCTGCGCTATTAAAAGAACTACCATTAAACGTATCGATGCTGTTCGATTCGTTCGATCGGCTGTCGTTCATTCACCTAAGAGATAGCCCGCACACTATTCCCAGTTGTACCAGCTCCGTGAAATATTTAACTCTTTCTTGCTATTTCAGCTCCGAATCCGATCAAATTTTGTCAGTGACGCTCGTTTCGTTCGAAAATGGTAACACGCGAAATGTTGCAAATCATTTCCAATTTGATCCACCATTAATAACTAATAAGCTATGTCTTTTTTCTATTTCTTAAAGATTTACAATTCCTTAAGATCATTTGAACCACTGCAAGTTTTACGAATAAGACAAAGTGGAATTCAGTGTATTTATTCGTATCACTTTTGAACTTGTAGCAAATATACATTCAGCTTATATATTCTTCGGCATCGCCTAGTATTTATTATTACAGTGCAGAATTATATTTCATCGGTTGCATAACTCCTGGCTGAAAGTGGCTCCTTTGCAATCACAGTTATCTACATTTACACCGAGTCACAACTAAGTCGTTGAAATTATTCATTCGTTTCTGTTCATTCTTGCCATAAATCCATAAAATTTGTAACCTACTTACGACCCAGTACAAACAAGTTAAAAATATTTTTATCGACGCGTCCCAGAGTTAGTCAAGTAATTGTTCGCTTCTCCTATTTTTGCACTGAAAATGTGATTCGCGGAATTTTTCTTTTGCAACGTTTATTTAGGACAGCAAGCGAGTTTAATATTACTGTCAGGCGTCGACTTTGACGCAGAGGGAAATCCTTCGAATGAAAATAACGTTGAACTCGGTGTTTTTCCGCGGACAGCATTAACAGTCGCGAGCGAAAGTCTCCGATGCGTGAACACGTTTTTCCCGTGGCCTGTCGCCGTTGTTTCTGAGCACTTAAATCTTTTAAAAGGTGCCGGCTCGCTCGCGGAAAGTGTCCGGGCTTGAATTAAAGCGGCCATTTCTTTCCGAGCGGTTTCATTGTTGAAGAATAACGATGTACACAGCGATACGGTACGCAACGGCGAACGGTTGTTACTGTGAAAATTATCGAGCCTTGAACTAGCCCGAGTAAGAATGCTCTGAAAGTTTCGTTACCGCCGTTACGAGAGGTTAGTTTAATGAAAATTTTCGAAAGCGTTGAATTGGATGGGCAGGTGTTGGCAGTTTGCCACCTGCACGTTGGTCGCTAACAAGCCCAGACGTTAACACTCCTCTTTTGTTGTCGATGACAAGGTATTTGGATGTTTTGCAGATTAGAATATCGTAGACAATGTGGCTACGGTTTATGCTTGTTTGTCAAGTCCCCATGCTACCTGCAGCTATTGTTACAAAACTTTAAGGGCAGGTATCTTTATGCACCGCTTTTAAAACGAGAGCCAATATATTCAACGATTCTGTTCTTGGAAAAACGATGAAACTGTCCATTTCTTTTGTGGTAACTCGACTGCGGATCCTCTCATGCAAATTCTCATTTTCATAGATCATTTTATAAGAATGGAATGATGAGGAAACTTCTTTTATCGTTTACGAAGTTCCCCCGGAGCAAAGATAAAAATATGTACTCACTTTCCTGCAGTTTACAAAGGCGCAGACGTTAAAAATGCATAAAGATCCGCGTGCCAGCAACGACTATCAATTTCAAGAGGCTATCGAGTTATTCGACCGACTAGGCAGGTAGATCCACGAAGATAACCGAAGGGAGCATATTCTTCAAATTTTATCTTAATAAAACGCCTGAGCGTAGCTTTATGCAATTTTCACGACTTGTTTATACATCTCGGAACTACCTTCTTGAATTTTCATTATCCACAAAACTTTAGTAATTACTCGCTGGAGGAGCAGTTCAATCTCAAGTATTTCTTTCACTTGCCAAGAAAAATTCCAAGAAAACGTGTTAGGTGTAATTGTTTGCAAAAAAAGGTATTAAAGTACATATTCAGCAAACGTCAGTAATTTTTTTCGCACAAAAATTTCCAAATCTGCAGGAGATACGGGCAATACAAAGTCGAGTCTCCAAAACTGTTATCGCAGTTCGAAAAATCTGAAATTCTGACGTTTCCGAGAAGCCATAACTTCCCGGAACGTAATCAGCAGTGGTCTCGAACACGTCACTACCGATCAACGACCTCCCCGAAACCTCAGGGTTTGCCAGTTGTACCATGAGAATGGGTTTCGGAGAGCGTCGATACGCATTGGCTCGTTGTCACAGTGATCGCGGCGGGTACATGGAGCGGGTACGACCCGGAATAAGTGAAAACAGCCCCAGCGGATAGCCTGGGTCGAGATAATGGTCTAACGGGTTCCGTTCTCCATGGTTGGAGAGAGCGGCGTCGTGGTTCGCGTTATGCTCGGAGCTGAAGGTTACGTTTACGTTGGAGCTGCGGTAGAAGCCATAAGAGCGTCGATCCCGATGAAAATATCTTTCTTCGGTGTGTTTATAGTGGGGCTGCGAGCAGAATTTCGGTCGTTCAGAGCAATGCAGAGAGCGATATTCCGAAGAGGAATTATCTTCAAGGTCCGCAAAACGGAGAGAAAGTCCGCGTAGCCAACGTAAACATTGTTCGCGTTCTCTTAACACTTTGACTGCCAAGCTAGAAACCTAAAAAATTCCATCAAATTAATGTAAGCTATTTAATGAAATAAAAATTGAAAAAAACTATATGTATGACATTGAGTAGTCCTCCAACTTTCTGGCATTTTACAGATCCTTAAAAAATTTGATACAATTAATATATTAACGTAAAACTTCATTTTAACATTTGGACAAATAATTCCGTCACCCACATATGGGTGACGTGGCAATCAACGTGTTAATGCTAAAAGTTATGGCTTGTTCACTGCATTCTATAATTTATTTAGAGCAAACTGTAGTTCGCATCTTTTCCATACCATAAAGAGTTTACTGATCGAAACTAGATCCTTGGGCTGATCTTTGTACAAAACAAAAATTGTCAAAACATTGTCTAGTTCTTCTGTTAATAATTCAACCGAGTTGAAAATGATAAAGTATCAGGAAAATCCAATAAAGAAATCTAAAGCAAACTTTTTATAGTAAATTCAAGTTTGTATTTCCTAATTTATTATACAGGGTGACCCCACTTTTGTGCCAGAAAATTTGGGAGGTGGTAGAAAAAGTCATTTTAAACATGGTTTACTTTTTTTGTGTTTTTCCAATTTCGGCCCCTTTTTCGAGTTACAACGAAAAAACCGAGTTTTTTTTAATATCTCAGCAATGTATTAACATCTGTCGACGATGCTTTTTTTCATTTATTTGTTTCAATGTGGACTACAAACCAATATGCGTTTGAAGCTTTCCTCATACTTTTTTACTGTTTATCCAAACGTAGGATAGTTGGCCAAGATTCAAAACACCTTTTAATTTAAAAGTTTTAAATGTATTTAATTTTATTATTTTTTAAAAACTATTTCACAAATATTGCTCGAAATGGCCACCTTCTTTTTCTATGCACTTTTCGCATCTTTTTCTTGCGTGCTTCACAGCCCTTTGACGGATTAAAAAAAAACTCGGGTTTTTCGTTGTAACTCGAAAATGGGGCCGAAATTGGAAAAACACAAAAAAGTAAACCATGTTTAGAATGACTTTTTCTACCACCTCCCAAATTTTCTGGCACAAAAGTGGGGTCACCCTGTATAATCTCCATTATCCAGGATAGTTTGCCATCTTCCCTGCAAATTTTCAATCCTTCTCTTATAGGACTAAAGGAAAAACAAATTTTTTGCAGATAATTACTCATGGGTACCCCTGACATTTATAAATTCTTTAGACGATTTGACTGTGTTGAATCTGATTTACTAATATTGTCACAAAATTCGCAGTCTGGTAACGCACGACCGAACTTATCGAATTCCCCATAAAGGTACCTTTACAGTCTTTAACAACGATGCTTCCCCGTTGTGAAACGTCCGGGATCATATTCGGTGCACAACACACGATATCGTTTAAAATCCAATAAACCTGTTTACGGTCATATTGCTGACATGCTGACCTGGTCGAACACAGCCGCTGCCATTAGAAGACAATGGCCGCGATCGTTTGTCGCAGCTCCGACATAAACGTCCCGAAACCGCCGTCGCCGTGTGATACAGTCGCGATTAACATTGTTGCCTGCAACTCGGCGGCAAGTTGGCTCGGTAGTGCTCTTGGAAATTCAACGAGCAAGGCCCGGCGAACAAGTTCGCGCGGAAACTTGAGGGCTTAGGTGAACGTACCTGCCGCGGGAATTCCTGCCGACTAACGGGGCCCGAACGAGCCCGGTGCACGCGTCCTCTCTCCGGTGGTCGTCTTCGTCGCGAAAACACACCCGGCCGTTGCAAAACAACGCTTCTGAGTCACTGGCGAAGAGTCACACGCGCCACGGAAATAGCAGCGCGGCCAATGTCAGCCGCGTCGCGACGCCGCTGATTCCACGAAACGCTCCGACGCTTTTCTATCACGTCAAATTTCACACGATATATGTACTCGATCCGCCGAGATCGGTCAGCGCAGATACCACAAATCGCGTCCTTTGCTATCGGGTCGTCGCTCATGCGATGTCCGACTCGTAACTTGAAATAAACATAACTTTTCCCTAACCGAAACTTTTTTGTTAAAGTAAGCACAAGTAAATCGCTTTCTGTCAATAAACGACGAGTTTCCCGATCATGGATAAAAATTTAATTATTTGAGATTGTCATCTTTATTTTACAGATTCTTCTATCACTGACTAACAGTGCGTTCATTTGTTACTATATTTTGGCTAAACATCACATGATGTTATCAATTTATTTTCTCACTTTATCACATCGACTGAAACATCGAAATAAACTTGAATTGAAAGTAAAGTGGAATATTTAAAAACTGAAGAAAGGGACTTGATCACTAGACTGCGGATCTTTGAAAATGAAAGTTTCTGTCTTCTTTTAATTATTTTGTTAGGCTAAAACCAATACGCTGGTGCCCTCAAGTCTTTTTAATATGTCCACAACTGTCCTTACCCATTTCTGTCACAAAAGCATAAAATCCGCAGTCTAGTGATCGCATACCTGTAGATTGTAATACTATATGAAATCGGACATTTCACGTGCGACGACCTGATATAAGTTTACATGAAATTAATTTCTATTTGCAATCGAAGCGAATATTCTGAGCCAGAGAGAAAATAAAAAGTTACTTTTGTCTTCGACCGATGCACGCAATGGA
The DNA here is from genome assembly GCA_913789895.3 of Seladonia tumulorum. Taxonomy (NCBI): domain Eukaryota; kingdom Metazoa; phylum Arthropoda; class Insecta; order Hymenoptera; family Halictidae; genus Seladonia; species Seladonia tumulorum. The sequence goes on from OU565276.1 coordinate 5,740,399, forward strand.
GAAGCTCCGGTTTTTCAGGAAAGCAAATGGCGTGGGTAAGGAAGAGAGAGAGCTTAAGAATGAATAAAACAGTGTACACAGATGGAAAAGAGTACGTAGCGTGCAGATTGAGAAACTTTCGGAACAGCCTGATATATGCAGTGATGAACAAACGTTTAAAAATTCTTTAGAACACCAGTCGGTAAATTGAGTTACACGGCCAAGAGGTTAACCGAATGGTGGTTGAGCGACGCACGAGTTTGTCCGAGAAATGTGAGCTGAACTCTGGTCGTGCTCTCGAGTGTCTGGCTACGTGCATTTGTTTACCTTCGCTGACTCGACTGGTCGGACGAATAGGAATCGGATGATGGCCGGCACACGACAAGAAAAGTTCGCCTGCGCTCGGTTGCGTGCGGGCCGAGCTCGCTCGCGATACTAACTCGTGACTCGTAGCACACTTGCTGGAGAAACGGGCCTCTTGTCTGTATCTACCGGTTAACGATACGTACTCCGACAGTCGCAAAGCCTCCCTCTCTCCTTTTCTCGGGGCCGACACGGTGCACACGCACGTGGCCCTCTCTCGCTCGATGACTCCTCCTCCGAGCGCGAATGATTCTTGCCGGCCCGGAACCCGATAACCGCACGCGACCCCGGCAACTATTTACTGAGCGTATCGCCTCGTCTCGCCTTCTCGCGTCCTCCTTGTCCCGCCAACGCGGCCAAAGACGTTTAGCAACACGTGAGAGCTCTCGCAACAGAGCTCCCAGCATGGAATCCGTTTCAGTCGGCGTTCCTTGCTGCACTAGGAACCCGTACAGGGCAAATACTCGACGATGCAACGACTCTGCCGCGACTATGCACGCTCCGCGCCTCGCGGGCTCCACGCTGCATGGCCTGCTAGGCAAATATCATAATTTCCGGATACTATCCGGCAACTCGCCTAATACGCACTTACTAATGCTCGCTCAAAATGTGGCCCGCGAATTAATCCGTTGTTGCTTGGAAATAATTCGGCGATTAATTCGCTGCCGTTTAGCAGCAGCTTCCAAATTAATTCCTTGTTGCCTGGGCTAATTCATGGATTAATTTGCTGCTATTTAGGAATTAATTCGTTGTCGATCAGGAGCAATTCCTTTGTTATTTAGGAATAATTCTGGAATTAATTCGTTGTCGATCGGAAGCAATTCCTGGATTAATTCCAGGATAAATTCTTTGTTATTTAGGAATAATTCCGGAATTAATTCGTCGTCGATCAGGAGCAATTCCTCGATTAATTCTTTGTTATTTAGGAATAATTCTGGAATTAATTCGTTGTCGATCGGAAGCAATTCCTGGATTAATTCGAGGATAAATTCTTTGTTATTTAGGAATAATTCCGGAATTAATTCGTCGTCGATCAGGAGCAATTCCTCGATTAATTCTTTGTTATTTAGGAAAATTCCGGAATTAATTCGTTGTCGATCGGAAGCAATTCCTGGATTAATTCGAGGATAAATTCTTTGTTTTTTAGGAATAATTCCGGAATTAATTCGTCGTTGATTAGGAGCAATTCCTCGATTAATTCGTTGTCGTTTACGAATAATTCATAGATTAATCCGCTATTACTTACGCCCAATTCGTTTTTCTTTGGAAACAGTTCGTATAAATTCCCTTCTATACTCCAAAGAATTAGAAGTTCTGTAAATTATGACCAATAAATTGATGTTTGAGCTGTTCACTTTAAAGATTGACGTCTGTACTTGTATGACTTTGAACTCAGTTCTTTCAAAGACCTCTTTTTGTTACAAAACGGTGGAAATAAAAAACTGAAGTTCTTGTTATCCTGGAAGTTCTCGAATTCTGAACGACTCTATGGAGTTTAACAAATTTGTTTTCCGCTTTCCTTTCAATATAACCGTAGAGAAACAAGTCTCCCCTTCACTGCGATCTCTCAACAATTTTTCCGATAAACATTGTCTTAACAATGAAGGCTTGTTAGTATGTAGACTCCTCTTTTCGAAAGATCAGATCGACAACATCCTCGCTTTATCGAACAGCTCGTTTGTCGAGTGGCTCGTCGATCGACTGTTACGCAATGCTTGTTCAGTGTAGGTATAGGATCTAAACTGAAGATAATCGTGCACCGGTGAGTTTTTTTTTTATAGATGCGGTTGCCATCTACGTGTACAGTTTCAATAAAAAAAACGCCGCGCTAGACACTCTGCAGCTTTATCGCAGCTGAGTGACGTCGACTATTTTGTAATGAGCCGGGGAAATATTGTCGGTCCCGTTTCGACAAAAGAACATTGTTTCCGAGGTGGTTTTGGTAACGGCTGTCCGCGGTAATTCTTGAAACAATCAACCCGAAAAAAAAGAAGGAGAACCGTGAACAAGTTATTCTTGTTAAACTGTTGTTCGAGCGAGTTTGCGACACTTTTGGAACCGGAGAGCTGCAGAGACCCCGTTCGCAGTTAGTTGTTCTTGCCCTCCTAAATTTGCATTAATCGTGACAAACGGTACTTTCGGGCGTCGCAAATAACGTTCCTCGGTGAAATTCTAAAAAAGATTTAATATTTGACTGCATGCGAGTATACCGGAACAAACATGGAGACAGTAGGGGCATCGGGAGTACAATAATATTTCCAGAAATAATTATCAGATATTTTCGAACGATTTCAGGGCAGAATTTCTTCGCGGTTCCGTGAATAGTTTGCGAGTACGTGTAAACCAGAAATAAAACATGAGACGACTCTCGAGCGATAGAGGTAGTTGCTGCCCCATCTGTGATGGAGAGTCGAACTAATTTGTAAGTCAGGTGTCAGACAGGTATGCGACGTTAGCCGAGCACCAACGTCGGCGAAACTTTCGGTGACTAATGAAAACGAAAGCTACACTGTTAATTACCCCTTAATTGCCCAAACGGTTCCCCGAATTTCTTCCCATTCCTCAAAAAATGCGCCTCGCATTTTCTTCGGCACTTATCGTTAAATTGTTTGCAAACGAGGAATTTGTAAAATACTAAGAACACATTAGAGAGATTCGAGTCTTCAACGGTGGGGAAAAATAAATTTCTACTATATATTGCTGTTACGTACGTGATTAAATTATACAGGGTGTCCCAGTTTTTTCCGGCCAAACTTTGCCAGCGTGTTCTACATGCAAAAGAAAGAAAAAGATGTTATATGAACATATGCTCTTAAATGTTTTATTAAGGAGTTATAACTAATAATACAAAATGATAATGAACTGGCATTTCGTCGACACAGCGTACGAACGTATTATGAATATCTCTGTTTGTGTTTACATAAAGTCTTATGTTTACTTGCTCAAGTAGTCGATATCGACATTTTTCATTAACGTTTTATTAACGAGTTAACATTTCAAAATGACGTCCGTTATTACGAATACAGGATTGGCATCTAACAAAAATTGATCCTATCGTATTACTAGTGCTCAGGCACTTCCATTACAAAAACCATAAATAAAATGCATATCAGCGTATTCACGATTGGAAAATTCTCGTGGCATCTCGATATGAAGTCGTACAGCGTACTAAACATTATTAGCTCAGTAGAAATCAATGTCGATATCAACTACTTCAGCAAGTAAACATAAGACTTTATGTAAACACAAACAGAGATATTCATAATACGTTCGTACGCTGTGTCGACGAAATGCCAGTTCATTATCATTTTGTAGAATTAGTTATAACTCCTTAATAAAACATTTAAGAGCATATGTTCATATAACATTTTTTTCTTACTTTTGCGTGTAGAACACACTGGCAAAGTTTGGCCGGAAAAAACTGGGACACCCTGTATATTTGCAACTGTAGATGTGCAATCTGACGTCATCGAAAGGATTAAATCAGTGGCAAGTTGACACTGATTTAAAATTTATTATTTCGAACTGATTGATTCATTCAATCGTCGATGCAGAGACATTTTTATGAAAATCGACGATGAATTTCTCGTCACAGCAGCGAATAAAGCGATAAAGTTGGTGCGCGACAAAATAGCGTGCAACAACGCGCGTATAATAAAAAAGATAATCTGCATCGTGTACCTACACTTACGGAAACATCATTTCAACGACGTCGTTTCGCCGCACGAAGGAATTTATTTGGCGCTGTGCAGGCGAAAAATTAGACATTCCAGAATTTTCCATGCCCGGAAAGGAAATTTCGGCGACAGTTCTCCATCGGCGAATTTTTCGGTCCATCGAGCGAGCAAACAATTGTCGCACGTACGGGGGGGGGGGGGGAAGGGGAATGTTATTTTTTCCATCGGAGAAGTTTCACTGAACATTGCGTCTATATTGGCCGAACAACTATCGGACGCGAATTACATCGAATATTTCGTCGTGGATGCCGTATTGTATATTCGACGCCAGGGTAGCGGACACGAGCGCTCGGCAAAACAGGCGAATAATTCTCCTTTAATTTTACAACGAAAATAAACCGCGTAAATAACTGTCTTCGCGTGAAATACTTTCAACGGTATTAGCGTGCGTGGGTGGCGTGTAATAAGGGCGGTGCGTAGCCACGGGGGCGGTTTTGCGCGCGGCGAATGCAGATTATATCTGAAAGCGGAAACGTTCACGCGCGCAAATTGATATAAACTTTATTCCATTATTTCGGCGGCCCGGGAAATCTATATTATCGCGAAAAATCGCGCCCGGGGAATTTTTACGATCGCTGCTTCATCGCGCTCCGCGCATCGCTCGGGTTACACGTTCGGCCGTCGAGCGCAACGACACAGCGTTTTAATTCACAATAATTTTGTAACCCCGTTAATTAATAAAGTAACGCGTTTCGGTATCGCCGGATCGGCTTCCGCGCGATTCACACGAGGGATAAACCTGGCACCTCGCACACAGTGGTCCTAATCGATGAATTAGGAAGAAAAAAGTTCAAAATTAAAGGTCGCGAAAAACACGTATCAGTGAAATTTTAACACGAAAGTGTTTTAGAGATGGGGGTGATTTCAGAAAAGATGTAACGAAATATGCAACGGAAATGCGTCAGGTAAAAAAAATCGTCCCAGGTAAAATTCCCTAACCCTAGTAATCCGTTACCTGGTACTGATGATCGACAGAGTCATAAAGCGAGTAGAGAAAAGAAAAGGTGAACATAAAGGTAAAGGACGGGCAAAAAGTACAAAAATCTTTCGAGAAGGGACTCCTCGTTCGTTCGTTCGAGAGAGAGAGAGAGAGAGAGAGAGAGAGAGAGAGAGAGAGAGAGGAGAGAGAGGAGAGAGAGAGAGAGAAGTGTTTTACAGATGGGGGGTGATTTCATAAAAGATGTAACGAAACATGCAACGCAAAATCGTCACGCCTATTACTTCCCAAATAGCACAGAGACGTCTTAAATAAATTAAAAGAATGTTTTTCAGCATATCCGCGAACATTAACATTTTATGCTTTATTTATTTATCTAACTTATTTATTTATTTATCTATTTATTTTGATGTATTACTTTTCTGTGCACTTCTTTGTTGATGGAATATTCAGTTTGATAATCAATTACAGTTTGTAAAGCTTTTCTCTAGCAGTTTAGAATGACTGAAACGTCAAGAAATGAAACGTCTTAAAGACGACTCGTAAAAGACGTCTTAAAGACGTCTGAAATGAGACGTCTTTTCAGGACGTAAGACGTTCAGACCAAAAATGGACGTAAAACAGACGTCTTTAAGACGTCGCGTGCTATCTGGGTTAAGTGTATGTACAGAGCGCACACTATTGAACGGGGGGTTTGCACAGCTGCTCAGAAAACACTTTCGTGTTTAGTACGTGTACAGGAGCACAGGTTTTATTTTTTATGTACTATACCTCTGGTATTAGTCTCATTAACAATGAAACAAATGACGAACGGAAATATCGCGTCGCAACGCATAATTGTTTTAGGTTACTCCATCGCTTGTCGCGAAATAGTATTAGATTACCTGGCATTATAAATACTTTTATATTCATAATAATATAAATTCCACAGTTGAAGGTATATACAGGGTGTTTGGTAACTGGTGGTACAAGCGAAAAGGGGGTGATTCTACATGAAAGAATACGCATGCTATTCGATGAGGAATTGTCTGACGCGTCTGATCATGACCAACCAAATCTACTTCCTGCGTATACGGAAGCACACAAACCTGACAGAACTTCAAAGTCGAATTTCTCGAAAACAAAGCCTCAAACGAAAAATGTTTATTCTATATTTTCGACTTATTCTTTCATGTAGAATCACCCCCTTTTCGTATAAAACTACTTTATTTCAATTTAGTGACTCATATTATTATTTCTACTTCGGGACATCTTGATATACATGGTCCTCGTTTCTTTCGTAAGCTATTCCACGTTTCGTGGAGTTCAGAACCCAATTTACTAAATGTTACTAATTGAAACTATTGTTAAGCAAGAGTAACACTCCTGTACTCGATATAAGTTCAATAGCTTTTTGCCTTTAGTTGCCATTTTGTGAGAAATAATTTTTTTTTTCGTGGACAGAGTGCGTGCTACAACTCGGTGGGACATGGTTATTCACCTGAAGGAATTAGGTGTTATGCAGTCGACTATGACCAAGAATCGTCATATACTCATAAATTATTTAGAGAATGAGCTGGAAAGTACAGGAGGTCAAAATTTTTCAAGTGGAATATTGAATTATCATCAGACGAATGCTAGATTGAAAAATATGAAAGAAAACCTTGCATCCAATATTCTACATACAAATAATAATCCTACATTACAAAATACTAATGTAAAGTGTACAGTGTGTGAGATGGAACATAATCGTGTGCGTGCCTCGAGACAAACGAAATTTGACACTAGGTTCACGGGGCCTGTCAAAATGACGGGATCTAATATTTATAATTCACAATTATTGACATTGCGAAGACGTATCCATGGGGAATTATTCAACAAAATTATTTTTTTGCGTATATATTATTTAAAAAATTGATACAAATGTGGATAGACACGTTCTTGTTATTTTTGTAAAATAATGTTAAGTAGCCAGTTTTAGTGCTTTGTAAACCTAGTGTTAAAGGGACATTGAAGTTGCAAAATATGAAAGAAAACCTTGCATCCAATATTCTACACACGAATAATAAAATATAATACTAATGTACTACAAACTACATTATAAAATACTAATTTAAAGTGTACTTACTTCTGAATCTTCCGTACCTCCGTCGGATCCACAGCACACAATTATTGACTTACGAGAAAAGGTCCGAATAATTGCACAACAATCATTAAACAACACACACAACACACTTAACGAAATCGTGACAGCAGACGAGAAGATGTTACTCCGACCACGAATAAAATAATACTGCGATTTTAACCTTCCCCTCCCACGGACGTGTGATACGAAAACAGCGAATTCCGGGAAATAGGATCGGCGCCCTGCCATAATTTGTTTACCTTGGTTTTGTATCTAGTTTTTATAGACCCTCAGCGTCTAACCTGCCTAGGATAACCTGACCGTATCACCTCCGTGGAAGGGATCATTGTTAAAATCGCAGTATTATTTTGTTCGTGGTCGGAGTGACATCTTCTCGTTCGTCGTCACGATTTTATAAAATGTGTTGTGTGTATGTGTGTTGTGTGTGTTTAGTGATTGTTGTTCAATTATTCGGACCTATTCTCGTGAGTCAATAATTGTGTGCTGTGGATCCGACGGAGGTACAGAAGATTCAGAAGTAAGTACACTTTACATTAGTATTTTATAATGTAGGATTAGAATTCGTATGTGGAATATTGGATACAAGGTTTTCTATCATATTTTGCAACGTATATTAACGATCATTAATGATTTGGGTATATAGTATAATTTAATGTGGTTCAAATAAGATACTACTTTAAATCAAATATTTTTATTTTGATAACCAAATAGATAAAATTAAATATTTTTATTTTGTATTTCAAATATTTCCTTAGAATGAAACTAAGTTGAGCAAGTAGTTACTATTATAAATTATAATTTTTAACATGAGAAGCTATAATAGTTAGCAAAGTATTATTTGTAGTTTAATTACGAATATGTAACATGTTGATAAACAGTCTACAATATCGTAATAACTAGACATCGGATCTTTATGCATTTATGGCTTATGGAAATGTTAAAAAAATGCTATAATATAAAATTCGAGAGAATTTAACACGATTTTTATTTGCTTTGGATCTACAAAGGCTGTCCCCATTAAAAATAAAATTTTATTTCATTCCACTTTCTTAAAATGTTTCTATAAAAATTGGAAATTGCATAAACATCCGATGTCTAGTAATAACATTACAGGCAACAAAATATCATAAAAATATTAGTTACCGTCAACTATTTGAAATACTATTTTACACAGTCCTACACACACCTACTCCGATCACTTTTTGAGATGTTGAAACTTTTTTGCGAATATCTCGGAAAATAAAGCTGAGCGGCGGTAACATGTATAGGAAAAAGTTGTTCAGAATGATGACCTTGATAACATATTTCAAGGTCATCAAAATCGATGAGGAAGCCTTTAATGTAAATAATTACCGAATTTTTTAATCATAAATTGCATCACATTATCTCGAAAACTATTAATCGCATCGACTTCGTTATGGTCTCATTCAATTTAGAATGAAGAAATATATAAATAATGGTATTGTGCTCAATAGAAGAAATGATTTTAGTATTTTTTCCTCCTAATTCGTCGATTGGGACCACTGTGAGCCGAGAACGAGAATATAAAGCGGTCGGGAAGTTGGCGTTATCTCGCGAAAATAACTCGTTAAAAATTTCCCTCTGCTCGCCGCGGCATTGTCCATTTTAATTATGTAACCGTTGCCCGAAGAAGTATTCGAGATCCGCCGACAACGGTCGGGCCGGTTCGCGAAATATCGGCGAGTTTCTGGGAGGAGAGGGAGAAAAGAAACGAGAAAGAGAAAGAAAGAGAGAGAGAGAGAGGAGCGGCGCAAGAATAATGCTGGATCCACGTAATCTCGAGCTACTTCATTGTCGAGAGGCGACGGAAGAAACAAGCTCAGCGTTTCCTCAATGAAAAAGATACTCCTCGAGGGCGATTCATGCATCTTGCATTTTCGCGAGGTCCAAGGGAATTAATGACGCCCTGGGACCATCGTCCCGTTGTTGACTCTCCTTCTCTCGGCGGGGGTCGAATTAATTTCCAAGCTGGAGACGTCGTGGCCGCCATTGTGCCTTATCGCGTACACCTCAGAAATTTGTCGATCGGTTCGACCGGTCTGCCATTGTGTTCCCGCGCGGCTTTTTTTTTAATCGGTTTTCCCTGTTATGCTTCAAAAGACCATTATTCTCTTCCATTCAACCAATTCTTTTCTACTCCGATTCAATGTCGGTTCGACGACGCCCCCCTCCCCTCGCTCTCTCTCCCGCTCTTTTTACCTTTCTGTCTCTCGTTCTCCGTGTACGCATGCATACATATGCATATTTTTCGATTACAAAATATCCGATTCTTTCGAATGGAAATCACCGCGGGAATCGCGCGCCTCGCGTTGCTCGCGCGCACGCGCTCACGCGTTTCACTGACAACGGGAGTGGAAAAAAAAAAGAAAGAAAGAAATTGTATATGTATATATTTGTATGTATGTATATGTATATATACGTATACGGGGGACGATCAAACGTGATATTTTTCGTTCGATGATGTCGCGTTATTTATCGCCTTCAATTTAAACGTAAAAATATGTCGGTATATTTCACCTGCTTCGGAAGTTTAATCGCGGCGATACAATTCGCGAGCGCGCGCGAACGAAGCGTGATTTATCTCGTCGGGCGTTTTTTTTTTTTCGTTTCTCCTTTCGTTCGGTTCTACTTTATTTTTGTTTGTTTGTTTCTATGAACGTGTCTGTGTGCGCGTGAATGTTTGTGTCTCGGCAAAGCCTCTCTCCTCCGCGACGGCAAAGAATTCATTTGGTTTTGAATATCCACAGGCGGGGATCCTTTTAATCCGTTTCTGCGACGCCGAGCGACGCGTATCGGCGGATCCTTCCGGTCTCGTAGGTGAAAATGACGCGCGGGAACGAACGAAATAACGAAGCCCGATTCAATATCTCTATTTACGTATCAATCCGATATTATTCGCCGGGGAACCGTGTATTTTTCGTGTAGATATGTTTTAACGTATCAATGACTCGCTGATCGCTTTGATAACGAAGAAATTGCAGGCCGCTCGGCCCGGTTAACAACCCGGCGTGCAACGGGGCGGCGCGGCGCCGGGCGCCGTGCGTACATTTTGTTTACGCAGTTAATTAATGGACGGTGCTCGAAGGATCGTTACCGCGTTGAATCTTTTATCCCGTGGCGAGTCGTGCACACCAGGTGCGTCAACCTTCCGCGCCGGCAGGTGAGAAAAAGATCACGTTGCACCACCACGTGGGACCCGCGACGAATCCTATTATGTGAAAGCGAATATGCCCCGGGAAACGAATGGAAAACAGGATCGACTGTTTTCATTATTCAGTTAGTAATCGCCGGTGGATCTAGAACAGAATTATTCAGCGAGTTTTTGCCGGAATTCGCGTAATCGAAATACCCGGTATTTCGTTGGTCAAGACGCAGCTGTGATTTTTCGAAGACACGTGCACGCGAATTGCTGTTTCGCAGGCGAACACGTAACTGAAATAAATATTTAAGCTTACTGAAATTGTAGCGACACGAGATATATTTTAATTGCGGCGATATGAAATATATATATATATATATATTTATTTATTTTTTTAATTGCAGCGATACGTGTGTCTAGAATTATTGTTTCAATTAAACTTTTTAATGAGCAGCATATTTTACGGACGAAATAAAAAGCGGCTGCGTTATCAAAGATTTCATGCCGCCGGGGAGTTTTGAAATTTTATTCACCGGCGACGAGTGCCTTGAAAAATCAAAGCTAAAGTAATGGAGAATTCTCTAATGAGTTGTTCAATGACGTAATAAGCTCGAGTTGTCAGTCAATATCTTTGAAACTCCGACGTAAAGAAAATTGTCGAGTTTCGTTTGGACATAACGCAGTCGTTAAAAAGCTATCAAGAGACTTCTAATAGGTAATGTGTTGGCATCAATGCGTCTTTAATAGCGACAACAAACATTTCAGTGTCATAATAATCAATACGTAATGTTACGAGGTTACGTTTGAACAACTTGGGATAAATAATGTGTTCGATTAAATATAATAATATTCATTCGTTCAACAGTTACGCACTCTGTTCAAAAAGCTCGAACAGTCCAATTATTATTCATCGTTCATCGCGCTTTTTTCAGGCATTTCCGATGCTCCGGCAGAAAAATGTTGCCAATAAAAACTAATCGTCACTGTACCGCAAATGTCTTAAAATATTCTTATATTTCAGCTATTTTAAGAAATCTGTGCTATCACTTTGACGCGCCGATTTTTCGTTTAATGTTACACATTCTCCAATAAAATCGTTTCTTCGCGTAATAAATGCGTTGAAACATATTGAAGTAATTGGTTATTCTTATTACGCAGTAAGGTAAAGGCACCAGTAGTTGACCATTTTATAAAAAAACATAAAAAATAAGGTTTGAAATGTTCTTATTGTTTTGAAATCTAAACAACAGACGGCATGGCATCCGAGGTTCACTTTCATCAAAAGTGCACTTATAAGTGCGCTTATAAAAACCTTATTTTTTATGTTTTTCTATAAAATGGTCAACTACCGGTGCCTTTACCTTATACAGGTCACAAACAATATAATACACTACTTGAAAATCTAAATACCATTTATTTGTGTAGTTGTGCACAGGCACAGGTAATTCTTCGGTTCGGCTGACCGGTGCGCGTTTTAAATGCTGCCTTTTGTAAATAGCGTACGAATGTTTACAGAATTCGGTGGTGCACCAGCGAATTCTGCAGCAGCACCGACGAGCTTGGTGACCGAGAAACAATGCAGATGACCGATCAAGCCAGACCGATGCAAAGCGTTTGCGAGAGTTTGGAGCGGCGGCTGCGTGTGCATCCGTAATCTCGAGCGGAAACTGCGTCTCGCGTAATCCGGCTGCCGATAGCGGCCGTATCGCGGTCGAACAGCAGCGAGGCGGACGAGCAGATGAATCAATAAACGCGTCTGGCCGCTTCGTGTTCAATTTTTAAAACGTCTGCCTTGAAAGGAACCAGTTGTTGCTCGGCCGAGCGAGCGAGCGAGCGTGTCGGCCCGTGCTCTCGATCCACCGCGATCTGGGGAGGCGATCGATCGATCCTCCGCGCTCCGCCTCGCGCCCCTACCTCGGAATTTTAATCCGACAACGATGCCCCGCGTTTATGCAAATACCGTCGGCATTTATGGGGCGTATTAAGCCCGAAACGCGGCCCGTATTTTTGCTCTCATTGTGCACGAGGAGGAGCGCGGCGCGAGACTGCTCTCCCCATTATGCGTGTCCGCCATTGTAGTCACCGGCCGTCAATGCGACAGCGGCCATCAACGTGCGTTCATGTTCACGCTCTGCTCACCTGTTTGCGGTGATACAGCCCGACGATTTCCACGCGCGAAAATATTTTAACGCCAGGCGCGGCGATCGCGCGCGCGCAAAATCGATCCATGGCCCAGCCGTTTTTCAATGATTAATCAACCATTCGAAAACTGACCAAGAAAAACCTCTCCGAGCAAAATTTCAACCCCCTATCTCGCCCGTGAGGCTAGTTACGGGGTAAATTGGATTTCGCGCTTTTCCGCCGCATTTTCCGCGCTATGATGCTTCCTAAAATTCTGGAAAAAATCTGGCGCCTCTTGAATCCTAAGGAGGATTCTTAAGAATTTTTTCAGATTTTTTTGTTGCAAACTGTGGTCGTAACAAAAGAAAAATCTCAAGAAAATCGGAAAAAGATGCAGATTTCTCAATAATATGAAAACGTGATACTGTTTTGTTCCCTGATAAAGTACTACGACAGGCAGTATTGTTAACTTTTTTGAAATTTTTTGTTTGGGGGGCATCATTGTCAAAAATCTCTAAGGGCAGTTTTGACCATCTTAATCGGCTAGGCCCTTGGCAAAGTTTTTCCAATCCAGAAGCGAAGCGTTTCGAGTCTTCTAGAAATAGACACGGTTCGTCGCGAGCGTGAGATGCTAACGTGTTAAAGAAAATGTCGAATTCAATAATTTTTGTCTCACCCTCTCGTGGGAAAAGCGTGAAAATATTTTAATGCCCTAACACGATCGCCATCCCGTAATATCGACTCGCGAAGATGATAAATGCTCGCGATACCGAGCTTTCTCGGCATGTTGCCTTTCTTCGTTTTCTGTATCTTTTTTTATGTTTATTTTTTTTTTTACCGTTCTAGATTCGGCCGTGGAAAAAATGAGTTGCTTGAAAATTTTCAACGAAAAGCGGTACGCAATCGCGACCTAACGTCGTAACGTATACGACGCGATTAGTCTTGACCCGGCACAATGCAGCTTACTAAATCACGCTTGACGCTGCCATAAGTTACCAAAAACTTTTTGACGCGACGGCTGCACTATCGGGAGCGGAATTTCGCTTCGGAATTTTGGACAGCAAGCCCGTCTCCATAGAATCTTGTAATCGGTTTACCGGAGCCGGCCTCACGGCGGCGAATACTGCGAATATGGCTGCGAGAAACTTGAAATTTAGATTGTTTCGTGTCACCTTACTTCTTCCATTGTTTATGTCGCTAAAACTTTACAGATTTTTATCGGTAAATCTAGCACAATCGGTCAAATCACCGATTTTTGTACCAAACTGGCCACAAATTCTCTGCACATTTCCTTTCAGTAATTAATAATTACTAATTATGAAATAAAATGTTCGTTATAACTGGTTCGGTAATTCCAGTGTTAAAAAGTATATTTAAAATTAAACATTTCTACCGTTCTCAATGGCATTTGCTCGTTAATTTTTTCATAAATGCATAAAACCGCACAGTCTACTTAATTTTAATTTTAAAAAGTGGAACACGTGAAAAGACATTCTGGCTGGTACTTTGTTTTTAAATTTTTCAAGTTACGAAGATCGTGGCAAATGAATGAATAATTTTTTGAAATCGAGCACGTATTATATTAAAGCTCTAAATGAATCCAGTAAAATGGGAATTATTCAGGGGAGATCCGGAGTAGGTAGCATTTACGTGTAAAAATGTTTCAGACACGGCGTCACGTACAGCGAAATAAATATTGCCTCCTGTGCAAATGAATGGAAATGAATAAACTGCAGGTGTTCCTCGCGGATATTTTCGACGGAAACGCTTTGCAAGAAAACAAAAAGGGAAATTAATTAATACGGAACGATATCGCGTTCGAAGGTTCCGCGTGTTATTATTTCAGTATACTTCTCCTAAGAACGCTAGACTTCCGAAATTCGATTAAATTCGTACCTTTCCTATTCCGCCAGGCGGATTATGCAATAATTGCACGGGATCCATGGCGCGCTTTGTGCGCCGGAATTTGTTCAGAAACCGAAATCTTATTAGCCGAACGAAAAAGATTGGATTACGTCGGGCCGCGCTAATTAAGGATTACATGGGGCCGGCAATATCTAGGGAAGCGGTTCCGTGAAAATTTATTTAGAAGGTCCCCCGGTTAGAATATCTCGCCGTTTCAGATTTAAAAATGGTAAACTAAACCTCCCCACCCACCAGAGGAACCAAATTTACTCCCGCGAACTTCTTTTATTAAAATCCCTTAACGAACCGTGCAATTTCCGGACCTTTCTCGACGGACTGTATGTTGCGCCGGCAGGTGACCTCCATGTTTGACGTAATTTTCAGAGATCATCTGGCCTGGTGCCATGTTGCGTGGACGATGCGGTTAAACTGGAACCGTGTATTTAGCGAGAGGCCAAACTGGATTAAACAGTATTTTCTTCTTCTTTTTTTTTTTATTTTGTTTTCGTTGTTGTCCCACGATACCGCGTCGCAGACAACGCTATAATTTTTAGTGGAAACGTGGGAAACAGGCGTCGGGTCGTTGGACGCGCTTCGTCGTTGTCGCGGAGGAAGCGACAACTGGAAAAATTAGCGAAATCGATGCTCGGGATCAACAAGTTGCAGCAGGTAAGGCTTCGCGCGATGCCCGTGGCTCTGCTGCTTATGCCAGCTGTGAGGTCGAGTTCGAAGAAACGTCTCAATTTCAAGGACATCTTATTACCGGCGGCGCTACGTTGTTGCATAATTTCTTCATCATCGCGACAAATGTAATGTGATATCCTCGATACAGCCAGACCAGTCCGCGTAGATAAACAAATCACCGACGCGCGTCCCTTGCTAACACATTTTTCTGTTGCTCACATTCACTCTAACACATGGACTCTAACATACGTGGGTTATTTGTCCAGGTTTTAACCCTATATGGGCCAAATTTTCTTCCGTTGATTTCTATTTGCAGGCAACTTGCAAGGCATTTACTTTTATATTCCAAATTGTTGGTGCAGCTAACCGTCATCAATATTGTTATTGGTTATCTCAGAGACATTATATAATTAAGACGTATACGTCATCTTCTGAAAAAAGTAAAATTATTTGGTAAAATGTCGATATATTAGCACGTGACCTGAAAGTTACGCGGGCCCATAGAGGGTTAAAATGAATTTTTCCGTTAGTATACTCGTTGTGCCAAATTCTATTAGGATCTGTAAAATGCGAGAAAGTTGGAGGACCACTCTATATCATACATTCAATTTTTTCAATTTTTATTTCATTAAATAACTTACTTTGGTTTTATGGAATTTTTTTAGGTTTCCAGTTTGGCAGTCAAAGTAGTAATTAAAACTACTGTACACCTAAAGTTTTATAATTTTTTTGTATTTCCGGATTCGAGATCATTTCTCGTTTGTAAAAAGTATTCGCACGCTCTTCAAAACAGAATAACTTTCTTACAATTGTACCAAACGACCTGATTTCTTGCGAGGAATTAGAAGCATTGGTTTACTAAACGACGTGCAAAGATTTTGAAAAAATAGCAGGAAATTGGCAATTGGCGGGAATTAAAAAAGGCCGTTTTTAAAATGAATTTTTATTTGGACCGGTAAAGAAAATTGAAAGCGTTCTGTAGATCTGTGTTAGTCGTACAGAAAATTGTTATTTCGTATGAAAATTTGTGGTTATATTAGCTATTTATATCGAGTGGAAGGAGAGGCGTAACATCAATCTTAAATAAGTGGGTTCAAGAACACGTGAAAGAAAATTGATACGCATGGATTTGAATGGATCTATGGCTGGCATGGAAACTTAAAAAGCGTCAACCCTCCGAGGTTCAACCCCCGATCGTCCCTCGAGTACATTTGAGACATTGGAGACATTTTTCACTGATTCTAAAAAAGCAGCAACGCCCTGCAGGTCGATTTATTCCTTTCCAAACTGATAAGAATAATCTTTACATCTCGAAGAAGCACCACCGTACCTGTTTAACATTGTTCGATTAACATTGCGCACCAGGATTTTTAAATAAGCAAGATGAAAGTTGAAGATGCAATTCAATTCGATTTTCTCGAGTTTTTAAAAAATACAGCTTTCACCTCTAATTTCCAGGATAATTCCAGCGAGCTCGCGCAATTTGCCAGCACGGCCAACATTTTTGCAAATCATCATTTCCAGGGAATATTTTTCATGACGCTCTTTCGAAAAACCCGACTGCGCGAGCATATTAAAGGCTCGTTAAAAACTGCCGCGTTCAGTATCATTGTCCCCCGTAATCCCGGCCAGCATTGGCCCGCGTATCGGCGTATAAAATCATTTCCGTGTACCATTTATTGTATCAGAGCCGACATAAAAACGCGATTAAAATTCGATAAAATCTGGTGTCCGCACTCTCGCCTCCCGAGAGCGTACGAATAGACATACACATACACATACACGTGGCCCTTTTTCCGCGATCTTCTTCAGCGGAGAAAGGGCCCTGCATAGGGCAAGGTTCCGTGACAACTTGCTAGCCGATATTTTTTATTACCAAACCTATCACGGCCGGTCAAATTGACCTTTTCAAACGTCTAGCTTTAAAAGTTACCTGTTCAAATACTTTTATGGCATCACTTGAAGGATTCGCTTGAAACTTAAGCTGTATAATGTACAGAGTCATACCAATATAGGCAAGAGTTGCCGAATGCGTACCACTTAATTTCGAAGGCAGTTTATATATTCTTTAGTAGGAATTTGAGCAAAAATTATGTTTTGTATCTATGTATTAACTATCGAAGTTGCAATTTAATATGATTTTTTAAATATTTATTGATATTTCATTGTGATATGAACACTTTTATAAGATCATGCAAACAGTACGATTTAGGCAACCGGTATCCTAAATGGTACCAGCCGGTTTCCAAAATCGTACCTCGTGTGTTGGATTAAAAAGATACAAAAAAATCGTAAGAGAAACTGTATTTTGCGTTTAATTTCAGTTTAATATACAATACAATATAAAAATAAAATGGTCCAGTTGTCGGACCGAAAGCGTCGGATTTCTTTTTAAAAAAGAATAAAAACAACTTTTTGCCAGCCATTTTAGTGTTCTGATTAAATTTGTGTGGAATATTATTTTGCTCCACAATTTGATACGCTAAGCGTCGAACATCTGTTATGTTTAAACCAAAAAATGAAGATTCTAGTTCAATAATGTGGTCAACTAATTCTTTTTCAATACCTGCAGGTATTGTTTGTATGGCTCCAACCTTTTTTAATGCAGAAGTAGGTCTTTTTATCAATCCAAGGAGGTGTCTTCTTAACGTTGGCTTTGGAATTTTATACCGCCGAGAACATTCGTTGAATCCGTATTTTTTATTTCTGTAAGCCTCTATTGCTAATTTCATCTGTTCTTCTGTCCATTCACAATATTTTCGCTTTCCCATGCTAAAAAAATTTGAAATATTGTAAATCGTTTATTTTCACGGTAAAATTTGAATAAGAGTATCTTAAATCGTACTGGTACGATTTAGGAAACCACAGTGTGGTACGATTTAGGAAAATGACGTCCCGCTAAATAATTGAAGCTAACCTTTAAAACATTATCAGCATGTTTTATAAACTAAACAGAAATAAATAATATAACATAGCTAGTTTTCAAAAATATATAAGACTACTTCAGAAACTGTAGATTTATATTTAATTCAGCCGATTAAAATCGTTTAAAATTAACATCAGCCTTGCCTGATTTCTTTGTGCTTCTGTCATTCACAAAACAACACTTCGTGCGAATGACTTTTTGGTCCTACTTTATCGACATAAATAAAAGTTCATATCTTTACCACCAAGAGGCATCAAAATGCATTAATTTTTAAAGAAAAGAGCTGGTACGATTTAGGTGACCAGTACGCATTTGGCAACTCTCCCCTACAAGGTTACCGATAGTTCTGAAGGTATCGTATAATATACTTATTATAATAAATAAAGTATTTTATGGTAAGCGTTCAAATACTTTCGTGAGTCACTGTATACGAGAAGGTTTAGTGTTAAGCATGCTGTAAATGTGATGACCGATACCGAGAGCATTCTATTTAATTTCTCGAGCTGAAATTCCATATCACGGGGTCAGGAAAGGTGACACACGATTCGTACGGGTTACCGGGGCGTTATTATTTTATCTCCAGCGAACCGAAGCCCGGTAAAAGGAAATAAGACCCCGTGATCATTGTTCGAGACAAAACAATGTTAATTCTGACGAACAGACAGAGGGAAGGGGGAGGCTCTCTCGCAGGAACGAGCTGATAAAACGCGGCTCGTGTTCGTTCGTTCGCTCGGCGCTGTCTTGGCGGGTCTCTGAATCAATAATGAATCGCGCTAAATATTTCAGGGTAACGAGCCGGGAAAAGGACGGGCAGGACGCTTTCGTGTCGGATTCGGCCGGACAGCCCTGGCTGGCTCTACTTGCAGCTCGATGTGCAGCGACCGATAACGTTTCGCGAGTGCAACGTTCGCTTCAGAACGGCACGCCTCGGGACTATAACGAGACAGCGGCGGCGGCCTCGGGTTTATACATCGGTGGTGCCATCCATTGACATGTAGTCTCATTACGCGTTTCTGCTTGGATAGTTTGCAAGAGTTAGCGTTACCAGCCGTGCAAGCAACGCCGCTGCAATCCCCCCCCCCTCCCCTCCCGAAGTTTCCCCATAATAGAGTTACGAGATTTCCACATTTAAAGACGCACGGGGACCGTGACGCCCAGAGATCGCACGCTTTTCGAAACAAACACCCGGGAGGCCGCCTATAATTAACCGTGAAGACAACCGGATTTATTTCGTTCCGATTCCCGAGAATCGATTCTCGCCCGCCGATTTTTATCCGAACCGAGCAACGCGGTTATTGAACGAATAAATTCGGTTTCGCGCGGACGCGCTACACTCCGTTCTCGACTGTTTTCCCGAACCCGCCCGTTTTTTACAGTCTCCAAAATAATTGCGCTCGGAGATCCCGCCTTGATTTCCTCGTATTTCTGGTTTACCGGTTAACCCTCCCGTTCTACGGATATCCAGAATCACGAAAATACTATAGATCGCATAGATCGCCGATATTTATATCATCCGGACAGAGAGAGCGCGTTCACTTGCACTAGCGGATTTCTTAATCTGTTTTTCGATTGCAGTAGGAATTTTCCTCGTGACTAGACAACTCTGATAACGTAATTCGCGTTTCGAGTTATCGTTTCAATTGAAGAAATCTCCTCCCGTTCTACGGATATCCAGAATCACGAAAATACTATAGATCGCATAGATCGCCGATATTTATATCATCCGGACAGAGAGAGCGCGTTCACTTGCACTCGAGGATTTCTTAATCTGTTTTTCGATTGCAGCAGGAATTTTCCTCGTGACTAGACAACTCTGATAACGTAATTCGCGTTTCGAGTTATCGTTTCAATTAAAGAAATAGTTGTACTACGCTGTCATTGAAAATTATGTTAGCTCTAGATAAGATAAGCTATCCTTCGACCTCAATCAAAAACGCAAATATAATCGCTCTTTTTAATTTTTTTTTTTTATTTGAAAATTAAAAATTATACTTGATACTGAACATATTGATCTGATTAGAACTACCGAGTAATAGATACAACTGATGAATATTGCTTTGTAATGATGACAAGACTACGTCTATTCAAACCTAATACCATTTTTATTGTAACATGCGCTTCAATGAAAAAGTTTATTCAAAAAATTCTGATGAAAATTGTGAAAGAAAAAATTAGGAACCAGTCATTTTGACTCTGGTGTTAAAAGGAGCACCTTGCGAAGGAGTGCAATTGGAATTATATGGAAATGAAATTGTACTGAAAATGAACGTTCAATGATAAGAAAGAATTATTGAATTAAAGTAGAGGTGAATCAAAATTTGAAACAGTTTTTAATGAAAATAATAAATTTTCCTGTATCAAAAATGTAAAAGAAATGAAAATTATGTTTCAGACTATTAAAATTGAGGTGACCACAAAGACTGAACCTTCGGGAGTGGTTGTATCAATAAATTAATTTCGAAACTCGTTCAACAAGTGCACTGAGCTTACAATAATAGACCCTTACGAGAGAGTGGGCCCATTGTTCCTTTTATTTTCATTTTAACGGGCTCCGCAGAGTGCTCGAAGCTCTCTTAATCCCCCAACAGTGGAAATATATCTCGGTATAATAATTATTTTAGTAATTTGCGAAATATGAATTTGGCGAACAATTAAATTAATTAATTGCGGTCACTTTTCAGTCCGGAAGCCAATAAAGAGAGACGAGATTAGTCGCTGCAGAAAGCTTCGTCCAAAGAAGGAATATATTCGCTAGGAATTGCGAGTACAATTAAAAATGGTTAAGGAGCTATTTCGCAAATATATAACATCGTAGAGAATGAATCCACTCGTTAGCAGCAGTTTCTTTCCGTGTTGGTTCTCGCGTTTCCCGAGATCTAATCGATTACGGTCCCGGTTTTAAACACGGGGCCGTATTAGCATTTGTTATGCGACGAGTGGTTAAAAAATTTATGCAGATAAGGAAATAGAATCGAATTTCTTACTCGGCTCTCTCGAACGAGACGATAGGATCTCTCCCGGCGAGACGGTGGCACAAGTATCCCGTAGGCAAATTTTCAAATCTGAACGACGCGAACTATGACGATTCGCCGATGCCGCTGGACCGGTGCCAAATTGTTTTGCGGTCGTTTATGCGCATCTAGTTTTGAGCGAGCTACTTTTTTTCCGCCAGGGGAGCGGGGAGCGGCGTGGTCAAACAACCACGGTGAAAAAAAGCGATAAATAAAAATGAAAAATCACTGAAATATAGAACAAAGCAGAAACGACGAATCGGGGATCTCGTCACCGGTTCCCGATGGAAAAATGCAACCCGTGTTCGAACACAACGCCGGCCAGAAAAGTAATCAATCCGCCGTGTTAACAAGATCACTGCGGGATCCGCAGTGCAGCCGCCGAATGCACTTGAGCGCAGCGATTAACTCGTCCAAGAAACTCACGCTCAAAATGGCACCGTTTAAAATATCCCCGATACTTTCTAGTTATACTGCCACTATATAAAATAAAACTGAAACAAAAATTAATCGCAAAATAAAGCAAAATAAATCGTAGAACCGAAATTTCGTTAACCCCTTGCACTACGACTTATTTTGTTCAGAATTTCACAGAAATAAACAGATAGTTAGTTTATTGTATGCCAATATTTTCTCCACTCCCGCTCATAAGTCTTAGGACACCTCTGGTTTTTAGTAAAACTCTGATATTTCGTATAGATTATGAACCTTTAACTGTACTAACTACACAATATAAATATCCTCATATGTTCAGTAGTAATTACAATTTCAATGTAATAATTCATTAAAAATCATAGAAAGAACCATAGAAAAATTAAGGGATGACCTGGACGAGAATGAAATAATATGACAACAGAAAGTATGAAAAAATTGATCACGCGGATGCCAAGGGTAGTGGAAACTGTAATAAAGAAACGTGGCGGATTCTACGATGAAAAGAAAATATATTTTTTTACTTCCTGGTAAGATTTTTGATTCTACGAGTGCAGAATCCTTTCTTTGACATGTTAACCTTTAAATAAGGAAAAATTAGTTCGCATCCTTCAACGATTATTGCATTTTTACAAAGTTGAATACTAACACGATCACTGTCCTAAGACTTATGAGCGGGAGTGTGTCTAAAACATTTGAATTCTTTTGCAATTTTTTCTTGCCAGTTGTCGACTCATTTTTATGCAGACAAGTATCAGTTATATGGAATAAGTATTTTTCGTAGAGGTCGCGGTTGAATAACATGTACAAGCGGGCAGGGGTTGATTCTACATGTAAAAATAAATTAAAAAAAAAAGGAGTAACATTTTCTCGTTTGGCATCTCGTTTGCGAGAAAATCGAGTTTAGAGATTCGTCGATTTGGCGTGCTTTAGTATGCCCAGGAAGGAAGTAGAATTGGTTGGTCATGATCAGACGCGTCGATTCATAGAGTACGTGTATATCAACTACAACAAAATAGAATTTTATTTCAGTTCGGAATCTTCATCACGAGTATGACTCGATATTGTTGGGCAAGGGGTTAATCTTTTCTTTGGCGTTCAATCGAATATTGTTGACAGATTTTCTGCGAATAAATGCGCTTACGATAATACGCGGCCGGAGCGTTGGCATAAGCGATTACTTACTGCGGATTTTTATGCATTTATAACAAAATCAAGTAGATAAGATTTGAAATTAAAGAACTATTTAAAAAATTTAAAATGTCAATATACTATTTCTCATCTATTAAAAGTAGCAAGCGAAGAAATAAAATTCTGCTTAGTTTCCATTTCTTGTAATCGATGCAGAGAATTTTTATGCATTTATAACAAAATTAAGTAGATAAAATTTGAAATTAAAGAACTATTTAAAAAATTTTAAATGTCAATATACTATTTCTCATCTATTAAAAGTAGCAAGTGAAGAAATAACATTCTGCTTAGTTTCCATTTCTTGTAATCGATGCAGACAATTTTTATGCATTTATAACAAAATTAAGTAGATAAAATTTGAAATTAAAGGACTATTTAAAAAATTTCAAATGTCAATATACTATTTGTCATCTATTAAAAGTAGCAAGTGAAGAAATAACATTCTGCTTAGTTTCCATTTCTTGTAATCGATGCAGACAATTTTTATGCATTTATAACAAAATTAAGTAGATAAAATTTGAAATTAAAGGACCACATAAAAAATTTCAAATGTCAATATACTATTTCTCATCTATTAAAAGTAGCAAGTGAAGAAATAACATTCTGCTTAGTTTCCATTTCTTGTAATCGATGCAGACAATTTTTATGCATTTATAACAAAATTAAGTAGATAAAATTTGAAATTAAAGGACTACTCAAAAAATTTCAAATGTCAATATACTATTTCTCATCTATTAAAAGTAGCAAGTGGAGAAATAACATTCTGCTGTTTTCATTTCTTGTAATCGATGCAGAGAATTTTTATTTTGCATAAAGATCTGCAGTCTAGTGATTACTTACTGCGGATTTTTATGCATTTATAACAAAATCAAGTAAATGTAATTTGAAATTAAAGGACTATTTAAAAAATTTCAAATGTCAATATACTATTTCTCATCTATTAAAAGTAGCAAGTGGAGAAATAACATTCTGCTGTTTTCATTTCTTGTAATCGATGCAGAGAATTTTTATTTTGCATAAAGATCTGCAGTCTAGTGATTACTTACTGCGGATTTTTATGCATTTATAACAAAATCAAGTAAATGTAATTTGAAATTAAAGGACTATTTAAAAAATTTCAAATGTCAATATACTATTTCTCATCTATTAAAACTAGCAAGTGAAGAAATAACATTCTGCTTAGTTTCCATTTCTTGTAATCGATGCATACAATTTTTATGCATTTATAACAAAATCAAGTAAATAAAATTTGAAATTAAAGGACTATTTAAAAAATTTCAAATGTCGATATACTATTTCTCATCTATTAAAAGTAGCAAGTGAAGAAATAACATTCTGCTGTTTCCATTTCTTGTAATCGATGCAGAGAATTTTGATGCATTTATAACAAAATCAAGTAAATATAATTTGAAATTAAATGACTATTTAAAAAATTTCAAATGTCAATATACTATTTCTCATCTATTAAAAGTAGCAAGTGAAGAAATAACATTCTGCTGTTTTCATTTCTTGTAATCGATGCAGAGAATTTTTATTTTGCATAAAGATCCGCAGTCTAGTGATTACTTACTGCGAACCGTGCAGCCCGGCGCTGTTTGAACGTCGCGCAACGATCCAAAAATTCGCAAAATTTGTCTCACGAAACGGCAAATGAAGCGATCAACGGCGTTCCTTGCGGTGACAGCAGGGCGGTCGCAGTTCTCGGACGAGTCGGTGACGTTCAGTTGTTCCGAAGATCGCCAGCCAGAGAAGTTTTCGGGGTTAGTTTAAACTTCTTCCGATAATAATGCTAATGACGCCGCCGCGGCACGGATCCGAGAGCGCACCAAACAATTCAACTCGGCGGACCGCTGCGGTGGCACTTTTCGACGTGGAATGCGAGCATCGCGATCGAGCCGCGCACCCACTCAACCGGTTAATTTCCTCGTTCTCTACTTCATAAATAAACAAAGACATTCCCGGCCGTATTAGCCCTTACGCCGCGCGCCGGCTAATTGCCGCCGTGAATTGTGGACCGGCCCGCAAGTCGGTTTTTGATGCCGACTTTAAACCTTTGAGGACGACTGCAATTGCATTGTATTCCTGAAGTCGCAAACGTGCTATGCCATTTATAGCAAAATTTAGTAACTCTAATATAACGCTAAACCCACCACGGTCAAAATGACCAGTGTTCTATTTCATAATTATTGAAATTGTAATGACGCTTTCCTTGGCAATTACTGAATCGACTTCTTTGTTTAACACTAAACGCGTCACAGCCGGTCAAATGACCGGTGTCAGATTTTTTATTCCACAAATATTTACTTAAAACTTCTCAATTTCTCGTCAAGATGTACAGGATAATATAGTAAAAAGTAAAAAATTTCTGGGTTGCCAAGGTGAAGTTTAATAGAATTTAGATACACTTAATTTCGAAACAAAGAAACTTTTTGCTTTGACCCATTCGATGCACAAAATTTCTATTCTCTATAAAGATCCAATGTTTAGTTGCTGAAGTTTTTAAAGAGCTGTTTGAACAGAAAATTATGATATCAAAAAGTGTGTACAATATCATCGCGCAACAAACGGGACAAAATGATGAAATTAAATCAAAACCAAACAGTCAGAAAATTAAACCAGTCGAAGCTTGTAACCCGATGTCAATATGCATATGTTCGGCGCTAAATGAATTTCCATATTTGCCCAATGTAAAACACGGTTAAAAACAAATTTGACCTCGGCTCAAACAAAATAAACGCGGAGTTTTAATATCTCACACAAAACAAAGACAAAATTTCATTCCGCTCACGCGGTTACCAAAAACACCCCCGGTGTCCGATAGAAATTTAATTTGTCCAAGCGAATACCTTCCACCCCTCATCCCTCCCCCACCCCTACGAATCCCGACTTATACATCTTCCTGAAACCCAAGAAAACAACCACGTAAGTCGCAGAAGATTCTGTCTGAAATATTCATCCGTCGCATTAAAGCTAAACGAAAAATTATGAAAAACGATTCCGGTCGGAGGGCGGGGGCTGCGCGGCTGCGGCGGGCGCGCGTTAATGATAACATAAATAATAAACACCGCAATCATAATTACGGAAGGAAACGGCTGGGCACTGTGGAGGAGAATTGTCAAGAGCAACGGGGGTGGTTGTTGCGCAACCATGGTCCGATGCTGAAAAACCAGTTGTAATATGGAAACAACGCGCTGTGGAAACTACGTTTTATCGGTGTACGTTGCATGGAAAAACAGGGCTGCAGATGCTCGTATTAGATGATTGTAAAAGTACACGATTTGAAACTGAAACTCAAGTTACGCTGGGTTGCATTTTCAAATGGCAGTTTTACCGATCAATTATGTAGTCATGAGTAGGCAACGGATCTTTGTGAGAAATAAAAATGTCCTAGGTCAGCAAAAATTCAATGAAAATATATTCTTACACTTTAAATAATACATATAATCGTTGGAATCCGAAAACAGTGTCACAGTGTTCAGAAAGTGTCCTAATGTTTACACAGTTTTCTGTTTCACCACACTTTTGTTAAGGATGCATGAGATCCGCACTCTGGTCACCGCCATTTTCTACAATCGTCTCCGAACGTTTTACAAGCTGAGAAATTAAAAACAATGCTGTTTCTCTTCGAAAAAGATCTCAAAGTACCTAAAAATCGAACTCTATCAATCTATCATCAACGTACTGGAACCAAATAAAGATTTATTCCTTCGATCATTTCAACAAGTTGATGATAAACATATCTACGCTCTTAAATTCCTTTTATAGTTCTATTCTTTCATGTTTCACCCACTAAATTCAACAATAAAGGCACACACAATACATTTAATATTGTTATAAAATACGAGCGTACACACAAACAACATGATAACCAGTTCGTTGAATTATTCCCTAACTTTCCTTTTAAACAGCCAGGCAATTTGCATTCTTGAAAAGAGCTAGGTGGAGTTTGCATTGTGCGCATTAATCGAAAACAAAACGAGCTTTCGGGACGACCTAACAGCTCAATCTAAGGCGACCCATAGGCGACACCGTTTCACCGAGAAA
This sequence comes from Seladonia tumulorum, assembly GCA_913789895.3. Lineage (NCBI taxonomy): Eukaryota > Metazoa > Arthropoda > Insecta > Hymenoptera > Halictidae > Seladonia > Seladonia tumulorum. Next base: position 5,767,014 of record OU565276.1, read on the forward strand.
TTAATCAAAATCGAATACCAGCGTCGTAACCGAGCGACTGTTTCAACGTTCGAGCGTGTTCATGTTTCCCGCTGTTCAGATCGGATAATCGAGGTTCTGGCGTGTGTACGGATCTTTTGTTACGCGCACAATTAAATTGTACGCTCGCAACTTCAGGAATTGGATGCGGTCCGACGCTGGAGGTACACGGGGTAAAAACAACCCCTCCGGGGGGTTGCAGCTGGGGGTGAGAAGGGAAGGGAAGGGGAATCGACGCGTGTACCATCGGTGGTCGCGCATCTGCCGCATATGGAGCGCACGGGGTCCACGTGACGCCTCGGAATCGACAGAGAGAGAGAGAGAGAGAGAGAGAGGGATAGAAAGAAAAGAAAACGAAGACAGAGCCAAAAAAAAGGAAAAACGAAAAATCGGGGAAACGAATCGCGTCCGATACAGCGAGTCGCTCCGATACTCGCCTCGGCGAAAGAAATCGGGGACTTCCGTGTCACCGGAAGAGCCGCGGCAATCCGCGCGTGAAATCCGCTAATTAGACCGTGTCGGCTCGTGTCTACAGGATGGAGGATTTATAAACTCGTTACAACTCACTTCTCTGGCGATGAGAGACAGAGAGAGAGAGAGCGACGTCGAGTGGGGACGAGAGAATGGCAGAGAGAGAAAGAGAGAGAGAGAGAGAGAGAGAGAGAGAGAGAGGGCGTATCGAGAAGCCCGGGTTTATCGCTACGGTTTCGGAGAGAGGCAGCTCGTCGTCGACGCTCGAAGCTTACGGGCACGATGAGAGGTTATGACGCACTCCGCGGGTGATGAACATCCGGTGGATACGTTCGATCCGGCATCGCACTGGCGACGATTACGCCGAGACGCCTCGAGATTACAACGGCGCTGAAGACGACGCTCGCGGCGGCGTCGATCATCGAGCCGCGAACAGAAATACGACGACGCAATCCGCGTACCGACCAAATGGAACCATGACTGTAGCCCAATTTCTATTCTTCGCCGTGCTCCTCCGTGTTTCCCGTCTCCAGGCAACCGACGTCCGCGCTCCGGCGTCCCTACAGCGTCGATCAAAACCCGGGGACCTACACCCCCGCGATAGGGGCGCGAGCGCCGCGACGCCGACCCTCGCGTGCTAGATCTCCGGCGAAAACGAGGCGCAAATATGCCAGAATATGCCAGAATATGTCAGAATACACCAGAATGTACCAGAATATACTATAGTATGCCAGTATATACCAGAATATACTAGAATATACCAGAATATAGCAGAATATACATGAATATACCAGATTATACCATAATATACAAAAATATAACACAATATACCAAATTATACCAGAATAAACAAGAATATACTAGAATATACCAGAATATACCAGAATACACCAGAATATAACAGAATATACCAGAATATACTAGAATATACCAGTACATACCATAATATACCAGAATATACCAGAATATACAAAAATATAACACAATATACCATATTATTCCAGAATAAACGAGAATATACTAGAATGTACCAGGAGCCATATATGGATACCATATATTGGAGCGGATCACGTATTTTTTGTGAGGCATTTCGTCAATTTTTTCTCTATTTTTAGGGGAGTTATGAGTTTCCCTAAAATAAACGGGAACATACAGTGATTAATTAACACTAGAACTACCGGATGGGTCAAAATGACTTGCTCCTAATTTTTTCTTTTTGAAATAACGAAATTGTAAATATGTTTTCATGAGAAAATTTTTTAATAAACTTTTCTATCGAAGTAGATGTTTTAACAAAACTGTGGTACGAAATCTAAACAACTGCAATTTTGTTGTTGTTATAAGGCAATGTATGCCAGTTGCATTTACTGCTTGGTAGTTCTAGTGTTAATATTCGGACGCTTTTAAAAATTGTGTAATTTTGTTAACATTGAAGCATACAGCGAAGTTGCACAGAAAATACTAACAGTTGTATTTTGCAACTTTTGTACGTGGACTTACATTGAAAATTTAGAAAGTACGATTTGTAGATACATTGAAAATTGAGAAAGTACGATTTGTAGATCTGTAGATGATATGTAGTTGAATTATACATATCCTGAGAATTTCATCAAAATCGGTCAACCCTGCAATGAGCTACAGATGTTTCAGAATGATCACATAAGGGCGAAAAAATTCAAGTAGTATACTCCAATATTGACAAAGTTATGCGATTTTTAAGAGCGTCCGAATATTGGTTGGAGTAACTGTATATGTAACACTTCATTTTTTCTATCCCGAGGTATTCATAAATGAACAATATTAAAAACCAAAATGAAGTGAAAAATAGTGAACATTTCAGTAATAATGAAATTAATAAGGTACTTTAAAAATTTTCCTAGTTTTTTTTTACGGGCATTTCAGTTTTTATCGTACACGGTCTTGAGAAATAGCTGTGATTGTTTCTCATTTTTCTGAAGAGTAGGATAGAAGTAGAAGTGAAAACAACTTTTGATGTTATAAATTTTTATTATAAACTTTACACACTAAATTTCCAATTTCTGATAAATTGTCAATTTTTATCCCATAATCATCTCCCTACTTTATGATTCATTTTACGGTGACTGAAACTTCTTCATAGTTGTAAGCTCGATAACATCTTCGGAAAATTAATGTGCCAACCTATTCAACTTCCATAAAAATGGTGATGGGCACATTTGCATCTTATGATAACAGACGATACAACGAATGTTTCAATTAGGAAATTCAGTACCAGGAAAAACCGTCTTACTTCGTGCATTCTATTTTCTTCTAGGATCATATATATTTGTGATTAACGCTAAAATTGAGATTGTCCGTAATTTTCCGTACAATAAATGCTTGGACAAGAAAATTTATTCCACTAGTTTCTATAAATGAATTTTTATAATTTCGATAATTGTAAAATATAAAACTGCTCATTTGACCCTAACCCCTTGTCCTACAATATCGAGTCATGGTGACGAAGATTCTGAAGAGTCTAATAAATATGTATGTTATTAATTTTCTTTAAACCGAAATGAAATTCTCTTTTGGCTTTGTTAAAGCATAGCTATCGAAGAACATATAGGCATATAATATATATAAATTTTCTCCTTTTTTTGTACGAATTACAAAAAAGTTCTAGTCATTGAAAATAAATCGTAGTGCGAGGGGTTAAACAGAAAGAGTCCAATAATGTTCGCGATTTTATTTGACATCATCAATTGATAGTTCACTTAATCCAGGGTTAACACGTTGACTGCCGGACGGATTTTCCATGGTTTGTCCGAGGCGCCAACATGAACTTTTCATTATGCGATGCATATTATGATGAAATATAGTTCCCAGCAAATAATATGAGTTATAAAATCATGTTTGAAGCATTTTTTGTGGTGGGGGTCACCGGTGCCCCCCACGGCGCTGTAGGCAATTATTACGATTGTCTTCTTTTGAAACAATCGTGCTTCGGTTGCTAAGTGATTACTCTCAGTCTTTCGAAAAAAAAAAAATTGTACTAAAAAAGTGGTGACATATTGTTCAGATTGCGTTGATTCCCCTTTTCTTTGCCTTGACTACTTCAATCTGACTCATCGCAAAATGAACTGAGAATATGTAGATTTTTCATGTGCTAATAAAATTATTTTGTATGTTCTATATTGCATTAAGTTCTTCAAACCATTATAGTAAGGATGGTATTATTGAAAAATTGATCGGTATACATATGTACTATAATTATGTACTTTTAGTATTGACCACGCCGCCGGTCACCGGTGGCCCCCACGGCGTTGTAGCAAAGTCGAGTGCCGGTCACCGGTGACCCCCACGGCAGTCAACGTGTTAAAGAATAATGCGGATGGCACCTTCTACACCCTTTAGAATCCCACCCCCTAATCTATGATCAACAACTTCGTAGAAAAAGAACAGCTTCCAACGTCTCATCTATCCCACCCTGTGCATTACGCTGAACGTTTCCTACACGATGCGGTTAACCGTTAACAGCTTGTTTAGAGAATTTGAAGCGGCATTGATTTTCGTCGAATTTTCGCGAAGAATCGACCGCTTTGCAACGACGCTGGGTTGCGACAGCTCTATGGAAATTACCGACGCCGCAGCTGCTGATTTTCTTCTCGCTTCCCTAACAGCGAAAGCCGCTTAAAAAGGATTACATTACCGCTCGTTACCATTAGCACGCTTGTCTACTTTTAAACTGTCGCGGTTTTTCGATGGCCAGGCGTCTAATTAAGTCGCGATACGCCGGCGTCTGTTCGGGCGACTCGCGACACCTGGAATTTTCCCTTCGAAATGTTTCCTCCTCCTATCTCTCTCTCGTTCTCTATTTTCTCCTCTTCTCGTTCCCAGTGTGTTCAGCCACAGTTTTCCAGTGTTCTTTCGAACTCGTCGGTGCGGATTTTACGCGGATTGTTGTGTCTGGAGGAGCGGCACGTAACCGCCATTGAGACAACGACGCTGCTAGTAGGATCTATTGATCTGCATTATTTGTATGCGGCGAACGAAATGTAAATATTGTGTAATAAAATTTCCACTTACTTTGTACCGGGCGAAGTTTTGCGCTTCCTGTGCGCGCGTTGCGGCTGGATGGATTTTTATGCAACATGACCATTTCTGCATCAATTACGAGAGCCATGGGTTGGGCAAAAATTTATTCCTTGAAACTGTACTCTGGAATTCTTGCACTTTTGTTGCCGGTTTCCGTTTTACGCACCCATTTTCGTTATAAACACACGAAATGTTCAGTACAATTTCAAAACTGATTTTAACAATTTTAGAGCAAGAAATTTTAAAACGGAACCGACTACATTACTTCCTGCTTATTAGGCTTAGAAATGAATTCGTGAAATAAAAATATCACACAAGTGTGTGGCTACGCAAACGAAAATACACTCTTAAAGCGTTAAAATTAACAAAACACTGTTCAATATTAAAAATTCTTGCATAATTTACACTGCGTGCTATTTGTATTCAATCTCGGAAAAATCACAATTCGAAGCCACCTAAATACCGAGACTGATAAATTGTTTCTTCGATATGATTTCATTTAACTACTTTTTGTCTGGGTTGCTGTGAAACCAGAATAGAAATAACACGGTTTCATTGATTGACGGTGTCCTGCGATGCCTCGATAAACTAGTTAATAGTCGCTCAGAAAAATAATAAAATATAGCAACGACTGAGATCACGAAACAATTGATTTCTACAACCAATAATATCAGATTTCGATTATTTCAGCAATCGCTGCCGCATTGACCGCTGTTTCCATTATAATAGTAATCTATTTACTATTATCGATGGAAATTTGAGTGCGTAAATTGTTGTAAACGTTGAATAAATCATCTCTATCCCGGTCGAACCTTGCCACCCGGATCGGCCACTGAATTATGAAAATATGGAAATTAAAATTTTACTTCTCGCGGTAGAGGCGTTATTGTTCGCGGTAACGCGTAAAATGTTTTCTTTTGTTGAAATTTGTATTGTGCTACATCTCGCTGGTTAGGAGACGACGGTGTAAATACATAAATATTCCGAGTCTAGTTACAATTGTGTGTGCGCGCGGGGGGCAACAAACGCGCTGCAAAGTATGTAATTTTCATGAAATATCACATTTTCTTCGTGCGAGGCAGGTGTCCTGGTACACATGAGCGGAAGCGTGAGTCCATGGCACGATTGTAACGAGGTGGTTATACTGCACGATAAGTTGCGGACGTTCGCCGCGGGTTTAGGTGGAATAACGCGTAATTGTACGAAGAAATTAATGGCTGGGTTTGAGCGCGGCCGTGCATGCGTGCACTTGATTGATTAACGTCGCCGGTTAATCAATGTTTACTGCGGTCTTGCCACAACAATAGAAAGAACTGTCAATATTTACGAACGGTCGACCTTCACGTGTCGACATCGTTCGCAATCAAATATACGAAGAATTCAGCAAGGATTTATTCGAACAAATAAGGAAATGATTTTATGAAAAATTATGTGTAAACGCGAATATGAAATTTTCTGCGTTCATTGGACAGTTTAATAATCAGCGAAAAAAGTGATATATGTGTACCCTTATTTTTAATTTGTGTAGGATTCTTCCTCTGTATATTTTATTGTGTTCATAAAGTTGTAGTATATCTCTTATGAGTAGACTGCGGATCTTTATGCACTTATAACAAAATTGAGTAGATCAAATTTGAAACTGTAGGAAAATTTAGACAATTTCAAATGTCAATATACTATTTCTCATCTATTAAAACTAATATGTGAAGAAATAACATTCTACTTGGTTTCTATTGCTTGAAATCGATGCAGACAATTTTTATTTTGCATAAAGATCCGCAGTCTACTTATGAGATTTCCTCAATAAAAAAAAAATTTGAAGCTAATTCGTCATTCGAGTTTCGGAAACTTTTGGCTTTCTTCTTTATTCAAAGAATAACTCATTCGCATCGTCGTATTATAATATTCGTACAAATTACATTCCATTTACGTTGATTATGATACAATTTGCGTCGTCTCAATTTTACTTGTTCGTTACACCTGCGTGACAATTCATGATTAAAATGTCACTCGGTTAAATGGTGAAAAATTATCGAGAGGATGTTTATAGTATTTTCGTTACGGAGAACATAATTCGTGGCGTGCCATATAAGTTTTACTTTATATGGCGAATAAGCCGTCGCGGCATGTCCCCGTTGCATTTCCATATCTCTGTCTTCAGATACTTTGACCTCAAAGGAGAGTGTTATGCATGCATTGCCGTCTACAAATCATTTCTCTATTGTTGCGCGAGTATTATGGAGATTGGCAACCATTTGTTTCCGAGGCAGCGATTGGTAAGCAGAATTAAAACCGAACCAGAACGCCTCGAACAATTAATCATCCAGGACGAACTACGGCTTTTATATCGGACTTGTGGAATTGTTGATCATTCTGCATAATGAGAACAGAGTGCACAATCACGATGAAGACAATGACCTATGAAAAAATCGTTCTTAAAATAATTTTTGATGGAGTCAAAAGCTGGACCTGCGTCTGAAACTAGTTTATTATTTCATGATACAGAATAACAATTCTGATTAACAAATCTTTCTGGAAAAGAAAAGAAATTGTACAAATATACAAGAAAATTCGAACGTGAGGAGAATCCTCTTCAGTGGTCTCAAAATGGCGCCCGGTCGAATCAGTTAGATGTAATCTGTAAAATTGTCATTTGAAGGTACACGATTATTAATCGTTCTGCACAAAGAAGACAAACTGTATAAATATTTAAGAAACACTGATCTTTTCCAAAACCTCATCCAGTGGTGTCAAAATGGCTCCCGGTTGAATTAAACATGCTGGACAAGCATTTCCAACTACCAGTGTTGTGTACACTTCTTATTTAAAGAGGTGACTTGTTAGACAATGCAGTACAGTGGAAACGAACTGTACAAATACAGAAAAAACCCGAACCTTCGAAACATGCTCCTCCGGGTGGTCTCAAAATAGCGCTCGGTCGAATTAATCTTGATTGACCTGCATCTGAAACTACCTTTGGTCAGTAAATTTCTCTCTTGAAGAGAAACATTTCTGAATCACTCTGCACAATGAAAATGCACTGTACAAGTATACAATGGCCACTGACTTGTAAAAATTCCTCCTCCAGTGGTCTCAAAATGGCGCCCGGTTGAATCAACCTTGATTGACCTGCATCCCAAACTACCTGAAGTCAGTAAACTTCTTACTTGAAGAGAAACATTTCTTAATCATTCTGCACAATAAAAATGAACTGTCCAAGTATAAAGTGGACACTGACTTGTAAAAATTCCTCCTCCAGTGGTCTCAAAATGGCGCTCGGTCGAGTCAACCTTGATTGACCTGCATCCCAAACTACCTGAAGTCAGTAAACTTCTTACTTGAAGAGAAACATTTCTTAATCATTCTGCACAATAAAAATGAACTGTACAAGTATAAAGTGGACACTGACTTGGAAAAATTCCTCCTCCAGTGGTCTCAAAATGGCGCCCGGTTGAATCAACCTTGATTGACCTGCATCCCAAACTACCTGAAGTCAGTAAACTTCTTACTTGAAGAGAAACATTTCTTAATCATTCTGCACAATAAAAATGAACTGTCCAAGTATAAAGTGGACACTGACTTGTAAAAATTCCTCCTCCAGTGGTCTCAAAATGGCGCTCGGTCGAGTCAACCTTGATTGACCTGCGTCTCAAACTACCTGTGGAGTGTACACTTCTTACTTGAAGATATATAAACTGCTAATACTTCACCACAATAAAAATGAACTGTAAAAATATAAGAAAAATCACAGTCCTTCAAAAAGTCCTCTTATTAATGGCTTAGACTTGTTCAACCTGCACATCGAACTAGTCCGCGAACTTCTTCGGAATGATCCTGAGGAACGTTCGCACCGATTACGGGGCGGCGAACGTGCGAAATTTCGCAGCGAGAGTTTCGCCGAAAATTGACTGTGACGATTGATGTAACGCAACGTGTTATCAGACCGCTTAATAAAATTAATTCATCGCTTTGCGTATGAAAATGCGTCGCGACGGCTTGTTGCAGGGACGACGTCCGCGTGTTGTGTAGCGGCGTGTATCGTTATGCATGTGTCGGTGCCAGGCCGCACACAGGCGACGTCACAGCGCCCGACGTATACTTACACGTATACAGGGAAGTATCATCGATTGCATTCTGGGCAACGGGCGCGCGCGGGCTTGTATTATCTGCTCACCAATCCCGGGCAACGCGTGCACGCTTGATGATATGTTCCATTAACGCTTAATTTGATTGTAAAATCCGAACCGGCGGCGAACAACGAAAAACGCCGCTTTACGCGACGCACCGTCGATTAGAATACGGCCGCGCCGCGAGATATTACGCGAGGCTGGACCGAAACGATTTTATCCGACGCCCGCCACTTTTTCTCTCTCTCTTTCTGTCCTCTTTTTTTTTTGTTATTTTTGTCACCGCGCCGATATCGATGGCAGTGCCTAAACGTTTCGCGCCGGCCGAGAACGGCTCCAGAGCGAGAATTGATTTGTAATTGAATTTTTTTCGACTGCTAAACACCGTTCTTATTTTTCAACCTCGTGCGCCCCTTGTCAGTAATTACGGAATCCTGTTGTGATCCTCTTGCCATTTTTACCCCCATTGTTTCACCCCGTCTACGTTTTTCCCACGTCTACGTTTGACACTTTAATTTAAAATAGCGCGCAACTGCGGATTTTCATGCAGAATTTTCTGCATCAAGAGCTAAGTATTATGTTCCTTCAACACTGCAGAGAATAAGTATTAAGTTCCTTCTAAGCATTAGGTTCCTTCAACAGAACAGAAAAATGTCAGAGAATTGAAATAGTAATTAACACCACAGACCGTAGCTTTTCAGTTTTATTCAATGAATTGTTTTAATTATGTTGTAGGTAACGGTCGACGGTTGTTGTGCCGGTACATCGAAAATTATTATTAAATTGTTTCAAACTTGTTCCGTTAAAAAATGAGGTAAATTCTTTCATTTCGTTGCGATGATGTTGAAATTTAATATATTCCTTCCAAATACGAGGTAGCGAATGAAATACAATTAGTGAGATTATAAACGGCGGGAGTATCCAGTGAGAAATTATTTTTGAGGAGCATAAGAGCGGTATAGCAATAAACGTGGACTCGTTTTGAAGCTTGAAGCCTCTATCAATGTCTTTTCTGAAATAATTTTTCATTGCATAGCAGATGGACAATCGAAGACACGATTTTTCTTAAATGAGATTCGAGCTGAAACGTTTGTAAAAATATTGGAGAATTTTTTTTTTTTTTGTGAATGAATCTTCCACAGATTTGAAGATTGAAGCGTCTCCTTTACAACGACCACCTGAAACTTGACGTTTTCGGTCGTTTGATTGAACTTTTAACGAAAGGTGTACCAAAGGTGTACCAACATTACAATAATATAAGGTACGCGCGCTCGTGGGCCGGAACCGTTATGTATGAAACGATTAGCAAATAGTGTTGCAATAATTAATGTACTAAATGGTCCGCGGAAACAAGTTGGAAACATATATTAATTCCCGAAACAAATATCTCGTCTGGAGTTCTCCCGGGGACAGAATGCAACAAATATTTTCGCGTGAACGGCGGGAAAAGTTCGGATCCCCGCGTAATTAACATTACGCCCGTAAGTTACGCCCGGGGACTAATTAATTCGTGACTGTTTCAACGAATCAAAACGCAGTTTTTTAGCTTCCCTTTTCTATCTCTCGTTTCCACGGACTAGTGACTTATCGAGGTGACGACTTCAAAATGGCTTCCGGTCGAATCAAACTTGCTGGAACTACACCTCGAACTCGATGTTGTCCGTAAACTTCTTATTTACAGAAAAATATTAATCACTCCGCGTAATAAAAATGAACTGCACAAGTAATATAGAAAACATTGACCTGTAAAAGTTCCTCCTGCAGTGGTCTCAAGATGGCGCCCGGCTAAATTAAACTTGCTGGACCTGCATCTGAAACTACCTGAGGTCAGTAAACTTCTTATACAAAGAGAAATATTTGTTAATCATTCTGCAAAATAAAAATGGAGTACACAAGTAATATAGAAGACATTGACCTGTAAAAATTCCTCCTCCAGTGGTCTCAAAATGGCGCCAGGTTAAGTCAAATTTGCTAGACCTGCATCTGAAACCACCTGTGGTCAATGAACTTTTTATTTGAAGATATATATTTGCTAATAATTCACCTGAATAAAAATGAGTTGACAAAATGCAATTTTCGCGAAAATGACGGAAAAGTTCTAGAAGTATACAAAAAGGCATAAAGAAATTATAAGCATTGCAACGAAAAAATCAGCTAGTGTACTCTCTTGTTCCTCTTTAAAAAACGAAAATTGTAATTACATATTGTCGACTTTTTCATTCAACAAGAAATTGTTCCTGTAAATTTCATGAAACGTAACTTACACGCTCAGACGCTCATTGAATTAACACTACGTTCGCGAGCTCCGCCTGGAGACTAATTAATGCGTGCATAAAGGGATCAAAAACCGGATTTTTGGCTTCGTTTCTCTCTTTCTCTCTCACCCTCTCTCACCCTCTCCACCCCTCATGTTTTCAGGGGATCGTGACTTATCGAAGTAGACGACTTCGCCCGGCTGCGGGAGAGCCAGCGTTGAAAGTAAAAAAGCCACTTACAGTTTTCTTGTACCCGCCGCTCCTTTTTTCCGCGGCGGTAGCACGGTTAATTACGTGAGAGAAATACACACGTTCATCCTTTTTTCTTTACGAGTTCTACATTAACCACCGCCGCCGCGGGGAAGAAAGGTTGCTCGCGAGATTCGAAAATATCTTCCGGTAACGGCTCGCTAACTGAAAAAGTTTCAACGGCGCCGGCCCGTAAATGCTGAAATCTGAAAGGGGATGTGACGATTTCGCGGGGGCGCGCCGACAAATTGGATACATTAAGCATTTTAACGACTGCTTGTCGCCTTAACAAGGAAATTGATATTACCCGCCGAAATGAAAAGCCTTTATAATCGTTCGGTAATTGGCGCATTATCTCGCAAGGAACAATTCCGAACTTTTAATTCAAACTTCTGTCCCCCAAGATAGATGATTATCTATTCTAACACTGCTATATGTTAGAGCAAAATGGCCGAATATTAAATAATCCTTTCTAAGAAACTAACAAATGTCGGTCAGTTTGGTAAACCGACATAACGTCACCATTTTCTCTTGCCCTTGTCTCTGCAGTGTGATATGTCATTACTGCAAACAGCAATAATTTATTTTAATTAAATATTTAATTATAATTAATTATTTATTTTACGAACATATTGTACCTCATCTGGACGTTCCATAATTTTGTACTTATTTCGTATTTGATACCATTTAGGCAAGGGACCCAATTACTAATATATTAATTATACTTATTTTTAGAGCACAATGAATATTGAAAAGGAGATATTAAATTCTCTTCATTAAAATCAGTTAATGTATATATTATACAGCATATGTAATTAATATAGGTGCGGTAATTGGTACGCTATGCTTTTTCAATATTAGTTAAACATTGAAACTTGTCTTTTGAAACTATTAGTTAAACATTGAAACTTGAATTTATGACAATATCGAAATGGACACTGCAAAAAATCCTCTATCCGTGGCTATTGTAATGAAATAAAATAAAATTCTAGATTCGGCTACTTCCGACTAATTTTCACGCGGCAAATCCCCGCGAGAGAAAAAAAAATGTTTCGACATTGAATCCCGTTTGAAAAAAAGAGAGGCGTGAATTATTCGTCAGCACATTTTCACAAAACAATGGTGTCCAATAACAGGTTTTAATCTGAGCATAATTGAAATGTGCAAATGTCCGTGGATAAAAAATCGTTGCTCGTTTATTTTTAGTTCCCTACCTTGCCCCGAAACAGAATCGAATGGCATTATCTGTTTTGTTTTGTTCGTTTTTTTTTTTTTTCGCGAAACATGATTCTGTCCGGCGATCATCCGTTCCGAGTTCCGTACAAAATCCATCGTAACCGAAATCATAGAGGAGTAAAATACTTTAATCGATTTATCGGTCGAACTGTTTCCAGCGCCTGTTGAATTATTTAGCTCGGATAACACGGGGAGTGGAAGTAATACACGCGGATCGATGAATCGATGACAATTGACTGAGGTGTGCCTTGTCAAATTACATGTGTACGTGTAAATACATTTTTACACTCTCGCAATGGGAGACCGGAATTTTCACTACTCGCCTATATTTTTAGTTTTCACGCGTTTATGGTATCTCTGTATTTTACGCGTTTATGGTATCTGTACATTTATAAAACGCCTGAAATCAATCGACTTATAACCAATGAAATTATCAAACCAAAAATCAATAGCAATTTAATTGAAGATTACTAATAATCTATTGCAGAAATTTTCGATGACGAATAATAGATTGCAGGCATTTATGAATTCGTAATACATTACGTTGCATTTTAATTTCGATAATTCCCTTTGCATATAAAGGACTCTATGGAAGTACATATCTACAGGGTGGCCTAAAAATATTTTCTTCCTTGAATGGAGCGATTTCTGAGGTAATTTGAAATAACTTTTTCCTTTGCGTAAATATTCTCCGCGGCTTTGTTACCGAGTTATTAACGAAAAACACGGACCAATCAGAGAAAGGTCCCTCTGAGCCCAGTGTTGGCATTGGTGGAGCCGGAATTCGTCTGCTACAGCCGCCCTCTGATTGGTCCGTCTTTTTCATTAATAATTTCTTAACGAAGCCGCGGAGAAGATTTTTGTAAAGGGAAAAGTTACTTCAAATGACCTCAGGAATCACCCCTTTTCGGGACACCCTGTATTTATACATATTTATACTCTCTTCACACCGTAAGAATGTTTAAAATGTGAAGCTATAAATGAAACATAATTTGTTGATTTACAGCGTAGAGTAGAAATTTTAATAGAACTATTTCTGAGAAGCGTGCGAGGATTAAAAATGTGAAAATTAAGTTTCGGGGCTACTTTAGCAAAACGAAATCGCGTGTTATTGGCTGGGTACGATTACTATGATTAACCCGGATTTATGTATCGGCGTGGACGGTCGGGGATGTAAGTCAGAATAAAGGGTGTGCTTTTAGTCCGGCAGAAATATGTGGTCACCCAGCTGGGGAAGTTTTCGGTGTAGCCATTTGGAAAGTTTTGAAGAACAAGGACCAGGATTCGTGGGAGCAATAAATCACTGTGAACAGGGGTTGGTGACTCATGAATACCGTCGGACGAACAGAGGGGGTGGTACGTTGGACTACGTATTTCTGCCAGAGCCATCGAAGGGTATGGAAAAGTTCCGAGCAGTCACGATGAGTGCCCGATAGCTACACGAATACAAAAGCAACTCTCCGAAAATCGTCGAAAAATTGATATAAATTACTCGACCGTTTCCCGTTGGATCTATCCGACTTTTTTGTTTTGCCTTATTCTTATACAGATTATATCCTCGTGTTCCGTTCATTTTTCAAAAACCCGTTCTCCCCTCCTACCGGTTGAAAACTTCATCCTAATTATTTAACTATTCCCCGAGGCCGAGATTTGTAGACTTTCGTACGGGTAAAGCGAAGTTTAATTGAATCCCGGGATCACTTAATCATCAGCGATTGCTTTACATTCAATTATTTCGGGTTCACAATGTATGGATGAAGTTTCCTGATAGATCGCTGAAGTTTCGAAAATTATCCTCGTTCAACCCGGCCAAATGATTCACCGCTTTGTTTTTTTTTCTTTTTCGTTGGTGTATTTTATCTACCTCGTGTTATCGGCTCCCGGAGTACTACACTATCAGTCAAAACAGACTCCGTACACCCTTTAAAATCGAATAACTTTCCTAAAATTCGACTAAACGACTCGAGTACAGTTTTCAACTGTGTGCTCGACTCGAATTCGCGCAGCAATAAATTTGCGCTCATTTTCAAGCTCTGAGTCTCTAGTTTTCTAGTAATCCACCGTTCATTATTCGGTGATTTCTTTTCGCGATGTAGCGGGCGAAAAACTGAAGACTCGTTTTTTCTCGGAAGCGCTATACATTCGAACGTCTGTGGGAACTTTGAAAAATTTTTTTCGCGACTGAAACCACCGCAGACTTCAAGATTGAAGCTTCTTCTTTACAACGATACCTTGAAAACTGGTTTACGATTTTTTTTCAGTCGTTTTATCGAGCTTCGAACGAGATGTGTGCCGCAAACTTTACAGCAGTACAAGCTACACCATGAGGGCTTTCAGACGACCGAACTTGTTCCTTATTTTTGTTCCATAAAACAGCGAAAAAAAAAATCGTAAATCGATTTTTAAGGATTCGTTTCAAAGATAAGGCTTCAATCTTCGAACCTATATGGCAGTTTTATTTAGGAGAAAAATTTTTGAAAATTTTTAGACATTTTATGCAGCATTTTTTGGGAAAGTGGTTATTCAGTTTCCCGCATGTAGAAATATCTTACAGAAAAAATTATCACTTATGGTTGTACTATTTGCGTTTACGAAATTGTCACAATTTTTCAAAAATCGGAAATGCAGTGTTTAAATACTTTTTGAAACCACTGTGTATCAGCGTGAGGGACCCAATTACTGTGAGGGTACCAATTACTGCGCCTACATTAATTATGCTAATATTTAAAGCATACTGAATATTAATTATACTAATATTTAAAGCATACTGAATATTAAAAAAAAGATATTAAATTTTCTTCATTAAAATCAGTTAATATATGGTATATATCTCTTTTTTAATATTAATTACGCTTTAAAAATAACTATAATTAATATAGATATAGTAATTGGTACCCCCACAGTAATTGGGTCCCTAGTGCTCGGCACTTCCATTGTTAAAAAAGCTATTTCGCTTTGTAGCGTGTGCGGAGGCTTTCTCCGCGGACTGTGCATGAAGTTATGTTTCTAAATCGCGCAAGGGAAAGTTAAAAAATTGTTTAGTAATCAGAATTTATTATCCAGACGAGTATCATGATCGCATCGGCCCCATTAATGAATAAAATCCTATTAATACTGCGCAAACGGCGTGAGAACCGAATCGCGCATGGGCACGGTAAAAATACCCGATCAGAAACACTGGGAGAGAACCATCTCAATTATTAGTTTAACATTGAAGATCCAATTAAAGCTGGTTAGCAATTTAAAGAGAAGTTTTTGCCGCATTCTAACCTAAAGCCCTGGCAAAATTGCATTATGCAGAATATACAGTGGGGTCGTTTTCAATAAAACAGATGAAATTAATCCGAAAATGTTCGTATCGTGAAATAGATTCAAATTAGATCTTTTCGTAAGTGCTTCATTTCATCAATGCTTGATTATAATAATTTGAACAGCTATGGCCGACATCAAGCATTATTCGAAGAACGTTGATCCAAATCTGGTGACTAGCCTGAGGATTTTTATGCAAAATTGTTTATCTCAATTGCAAGACTATGACAGGAAATACATACGTTTCATTTCTCGATAATTTTCATCAGTTGGAAGTAGGACAAAAAGATTTTGAAATTCTTCAAATTATTTCACTGTTTTGCATTTGATTCATTTTTGTGATAAATGCATAAAAATCTGCAATCTAGACATTAAATACATTACTAGACTGTGGGATGTATGTATTGACGACAAAACTGTGCAAGTGTAACTTAAAGTAGCAAAAACATTAGAAGAATTTAGAAGTACTATTTATATTATTTTCAACCTATTAAACACACACACATTCAGAAATAAAGAAAATAAGCTTGTGTTTCGCTCTAGTTTGTCGGAATTCAGGTAAAAAATGTTTCTTTCGTGCAAAGATCCGCAGTCCAGCGATCGCTTTTAGAAATTGCTTTTATTTCGGCAAAATCGATGCTTGTTTAACGTTACCGTCACGAATCGGGCATTTCGTATGCAACAACCTAATAACAGAAACATGAGTTTTATCCAGCTTTCTCGCAATTCCGACCGGCTGAGCGTCGGACTGCATGCAGTCCGCATCGAACAAGAAAGGGTTCATTATTCGCGTATCCGCGGTTGAAAATTTATTAACAACCATAAAAAAGTTTGCTCATCCCGCGCGCCATGAATGAGCGATCCGTTTAAATAACACGAAGGGGAGAGATAAAAAGAGAGAGAGAGAGAGAGAGAAAGAGAGGGCAGTAATGGTGTGTAGATTGTGCACTGCGGAGTGTCGAGCGGTTCCGAAGCGAATCGGAAAACCGAAAGTACCTTTCTAATTACACTCTCAATAATAAAGATCCAATCAAGACCGGTCAACGATTTAAAAAAAATATAAGCCCAGCGATATATATCGTCGGGTCGAAATATCCACGGGTTTGAAAAGCACTTCGGAAAGAGATCTCGACGAGAGAGAAGCACGCAACAGCGCCCCCCCCCTCCCCCCGGAACCCGCTCCGCTCGGCTCGGCTCGGCTCGGCGCCGCTTATTTACAAGAGCAAGTAAACGCGGGTAACACTGCCGGGCGAGGCACACCCTTTCAAACGGAATATTGGATTTCGGATTTGAAAGAATAAACGGATTAGTACGATGTGAATGGCGTATCTTCGAGGATTAATAGGGGTGAAAGTCGAGGAGGAGAGGCCGAGAGTGCTCGCGCCGCGGAGCGGCTCCGCGCAAACATATACATACACGAGCGTTCCGGCTCCGTTCCTCCGCCGCGCGTGTACGCGATCCCTATCGCACGCGGAACGAGTAATTGAATTATTTCATCAGTGTTATTACCGGCGATGCGGAAACAAATAGAGTAATAACTCCGGTAACACGATTCAATCGGCGAGCGCTTGATAAAATAATATTTATCGCCGAAACGCTCGGCCCCCCCTCTCTCTCTCTCTCTCTTTGTGTCTCGACTAACTATTTTCACAAAAGGCTCACCATCGGCGCCGAACACCTATTCCGGCTAATGAAACATCAAAGATGTTCTTGGAATCGATAACTCTCGGTTTTATGTGCGTCCTTTGACCGGGCTCCATCACTATGCGGACTAGCATTTTCTCTCTAGTACTAGAAATACCCCCGTTGTTTTTCAGCTAATACACTTTCACGGGATGAAACTATATTGTGCGTTACCGACTCTGCGCGATCGTATGAAAAATACGGGGTGTTCGATCAGATGTGGGAGAAAATTTAAGGGGTGGTTCTCCAAGACGATACAAGACGAAACTGAAGAATAAAAAAATTGCGATTTCGGCTTCGTTGCTTAGTTATTATCAATTTAAAATCCGCCTGAAATACGGCAACCCGACTGACATAGATGTACGTTGCTTACGTCATAATGACGCGCGACGGTCACGTATCAAGTGACAGATACATGCAGATACTCTCCGCGTACCTCGCAAGAAGTCACCTGGTACGAATTAGGCGTGGAAAGGTCAAATCATACTAGGCAGGTCAGACGCTGAGAATGTATAAACGCTAGATACGTAAACAAAGTAACAAAATTCTGCCAACAGAACTTGTTTACCTCGTTTTTGTATTTCGAGTTTATAGACCTTCAGCGTCTGAGCTAAACCGTCCGATTAGGTCATTCCAGACACTTTTTTGGCTCTAGCCGAATTATTGGCTAAAGCATGTGACGTCGAAGCCTAATCATTGGGCGCGAACGAGGACCCCCTTTGATATGTGACCGTCGTAAGCAACGTACACCTCTGTCGATCGGGTTGCCGGATTTTAGGCGGAGTTTTAATTGAGTATAACTACAAAATGAAACCGAAATCGCAATTTTTTTATTCTTCATTTTCGTATTATATTCTCTTGGAGAACTTAAATTTTCTCCTACCTACAGTCGAACACCCTGTATAAGCGACGGAAGAAATGCGGAATACCTCGCAGACTTTATAAACAGTACACGTGCATTTCAAATTAGGTGATTTATATTTGATCGGACTATAATCGGAACCATTCGAGCGAAAGAAGTCGACTTCCGAATCGAGATTGTGCTTTCCGGTCAACAGGACAGTTGTAGGTGAGAAACAATCGTAGGTATAACGATCTTTGTTATTAGACAGCGGAATCTTTGCCCAAAATAAAAATTTTCTAGATTAATTGTGAAAAGCAGAAATTAAATAAGAACGTACTTCTTCATTTAATATTTTTAATACATTGAAAGGAATGGATATTCTTAAATTCTTCTAATGTATTTGCAATTTGGTATTTCATTTACTCATTTGTTTTTTTTTTTTGGAAATGTATAAAATCCGACGTCCAATTGTTACCGTAAATAATTAGTCACGTTCGCAGTTCATCTCTACTATTAAATAAAATGTGTTCACCGGAACGAACCCCGCGCAACAGTATATTCGGAAGCGGATGTAGCTGAAAAACCAATTTCATTTCAAAATTTTTTGAATCAATCCGCAGCGAAGAGACGGAGGACCGGAACACAAGGTACATTGACTCGCGTAATTGTTCAAAGTTTAATTACGCTCGAAATCGGAATCACTTTTTCCAAAGTGGGCCAAACAATTTCAATTTTTTGTCGGGCTAGAAGAGTTAGTTTAGTAGATGACGTGTAGTGAAAATTTTGGAAAAATTGCCATTGGTCAGGATTCCGTGGAAAATGAACGTTCACGATTTTCACGATTTTTAATCGTTCTATAAGACGCCATGAGTGGATTGCGGATTTCATGCATTTCTGAGAAAAATGAATTGGTTAAATAAAAAACAGTGAGGATATTAGAAAAATTGAATGACGTTGCTGTATTATTACCGACCTATTAAAACGATTAGAAGAGGAAATACACTTTTATTTTTAACTTCTATATTTGAAATAAAATTGTTTTTTTATGAAGTTGTAAAGCAATTAACCAGTTTCAATGCAATTTTCAGCATGTATACAACTTATAGAAATCTGCAAAAAATATATTTCAAATTTTCATGACAAACTCAAAAAAAAAGCAATCACTATCATGAATACGGTAAAATTCAATTTCCTTGTCAATATTTATTCTCTCAAAAATACATTGTAATTCAAGCGACTGTGTAATGCTGAAAAAATTTGTTCGCGATCCAAATCGCCGCGAAAATTGTAGTCTCCTCTTTACGATGATTTCATAAAAGTTGCAGTGGGAAGTCGTCTCTGATGTGTGTATGATATTTCATTAGAGTTGCGCGCCGGTGCTGGGGACGGCGGCCATCTGTGAAACGAAATTAGGGCTACTTGTTCTGAAAATATTTGTACCTTTTCTCTCCGGATTTTTCGTCAACTGATTGCGCTCTTTCTTCCTGGGTGGAAGGCTCGCCTCGCGGATCTGAAGGCGTCGGTGATTATGCGATCCCGTCGTGCCTGTTCAACGAAACTTTAACGCTGATGCGATTAGGGTGTTCGCGGAGGAAACGTGTCGGCGATTTTTCGGCGTATTTTTGTCCCGCGGAAGCCTCTCCTTTGGCGTATGAAAAATTCAGTTTTCAATTCGATCCTCTCTGATTCGATTGGCCGGGTGTGTGTGTGTGTGTGTGTGTGTGTGTGTGTGTCTGTGTGTGTACGTACCAGGGAATAATTCGATTGAATACGGTCGGAGTTTTTAAAGGAAACCGATGGATTTCCCGAGCACGTCCTTTCCAATGTATTTTGTAAAACAAAATCCCGAGCACTTGAAACTTTTCGGTAAATCGGATAAATAGCTTTCGATTAATTCGAAAATATTGTACGCGTTCCTCCGCGTTTCTCGTGGAATTTGCGGAAAAATTTGACCACTGCACCGCCGCGGAAACAAAGGTATCGGAAAATTTATTTAAATGGCACGCCGTTTAGGTATCGCGAATTGTTTGAGGGAAAACGAATGTCGATTTTTTTTCCGCGGAAAAGCGCGAATAAATGTCAGGGTCTTGTATACGAATTTCGGACCGTCACGTGTCGCTCGACCATAGCAATAAAATCAAACCGATGACATACTTTTTCCGCTTATACGGTCTCCCGCCTCCCCCTGCCCCTCTCCTTTTTTTAAAGGAACAATCTAATAAAACAGGCAGGAACGAGAAACGGAAGAGGGTGGATGTTCGAACGACGGGGTGGAATGAATGATTGCGTGATTTGTGGTCATATCGTTATTATTATCATAAATATCCTTTCGTATCGTGACAAGCTGAGGAACATAATGAGCATCGATACCCAAAAAATTGGCAAAACTTCGACTAGCGTTCCGTCTCACACAAAGAATCGAGAAACTATGGCTGCGGACATGCGAGATACCTCTTGACACTTTTACACTTATTACTGTTTTCTGTATTCGTTTTTTTTTTCATGTTTTTCCTTTTTTTTTTTTGTTTGTTTGTTTGTTTTATTTTAGCTGTTTCGTTTATTTGTTACACCCGAAGACGCACCATACCCATCCGTTCGTAAAATACTCAGTTACACCACTCTCACGCGTCGTTCCATTTTCATTTATTTCTTTTTTTTTTTTTTTACATATTTCGTTTTTTGTTTTGGCTAATTCGCGAATGAAACGCGTCGCTCGCTACGAACGCTCGCCGCGTCCCGCTACGTAGAAACGATGACAGTTTCAAAAATACAATTAGAAAATCATGTTAGAGTATTATGTTCAGTCGTTGCGATCCTTAACGGTAATTCGTAACTAATGCTAGCACACATTGCCTGTCGAATACAGAATATACATATACATATATAATACATAACGCAAGATCCCGTCGTTCGTTCGCGATTCCGTTCCGTTTCCGGCGCGTTCCTCGAAAAATCAAAGAACGGAGCTTCTTTGTACAGAAAAAAATCGTTTTTTCTGAAAATTTTCTTACCAACAAAGTGTCACACATGAATGAATCAGACCAACCTCCATTTCCAATTTTTTTTCGAAAACTCGGATGGAAATCGCACGCGAGTTTTCGTGAATAGATTTCCGAAACAAAATGGGGTTAAGAGAATATTAGTCGATATTTTCCCAACGTATTTTTAATATTTTCAATGCGATACAGAATTTTTTATTTCAAATTATGGCCATTTCGTTGCTTCTATAATTGACGAATTCAATAATTGAAATCGACGAATCGAAATTTGTAAAAAATTATTTATACACGAGAAAAATATTCTTTTTTCGATGGAAGTATGTAGATGTTAGCCACATCTATCATTATGTGAAAATTCACTATTGTACAACCGGTGGTTCATACGCAATGACAATTTTAGTTCTTCCCTCTTATTAACAACTTTTATTAATCATTTCCACGTACTTTTTGTCCGCTCCTCGTACATCTCTGTCACTATTATCCCGTAGTCACAGACATGCGGTCCGCGAGACACTTAAGAGGTGCAGAATGATTTATTTGACCCGATCTCGAGAGAGTATGCACTCGAGTGACTATGTACCTTCTCTCATATAGCTTTAATTTAAAGTAACCCACTCTGAAGAGATAATTAAGACACTATCGTGTGACAGGAAAAATTCCGAGAAAAAGCAGCTTGCTTGAAGTTCGTCGCATCAATACCATCTACATTAAACTAATATATCAACGTGTGCCATTACTTACTGCTCATTAGCTTAACACGGTCCGTGCTGTACAAATGAACAAAATATTTTTACAAAATCACAGTGATTCAGTCAATACGTCCTGAAAAATTAGTATTGGGTTGGGAATATAAAATTGACGTGACATAATAATAATTGACATGAATTGATATTGAGACATAAAATTTACTGGAATGTGTCATAGTTAGACTGGGGATGTCTAGAGATTTCCATAATAATTTTATACAGTTGAAAACAATACAACAGTATTTTTAAGTTCTCCAAATCTGTTCACTGTTTTGCATTTGATCTCTACATGTTTATATCGTCTGTTGTCTACTCATAACTGAGATTCATTTTTGGACCTCGATTCAAAATTGATACTAACGCTTAGAAGACAAACTTCATTCTATTTAGACAGTTGTTCATCAATTTTCGAAAATATATTTTCAATGGAATTTTCTCTGGAACCGTTGATTTTTTGATTGTACCCGATTGCATTGAAATGAATGTCTAGGCTCTGTCTTTAAAATACCGCCGTGCAAGTGTTAAGAAAATTTTCAGAAAAATCCGTCGTATTACCTAGGGAAAAAATTTCTTAAAACAAATGTACCTTCAACGCGATAATGAAATAATCCGCTGAAACGTTCCCCTAGGAGAACGAAGACAAAATCAGGAGAGTGTCCCGCTGCTGGCAGGATAATTCGGCTGGAACGCTTTACGGAAATTTATTGTTCGTTAAGTTTCGGCCACGGTCGAAGGAGAGTCATGTTGAACGCGGCTGACGAATGTATCGGTTTCGGGGAAGCGCATTAAACCGGGAACGGCGAATGTATTAATTTAATAAACCGCGGTCGGGTAATAAACCGCGACAGGATCGCGCCGCGGAACGAAATTCCGTTAACGAACGATATCGCGTCCATCAAGCATTCTCCTCCACGGTCTCCGGTCTCTCCGCAATCGTTCTCTCTCTCACACACTCTCTCTCTCTCTCTCTCATTCGGCTTCCGGTTTCCGGTTTCCGCGCGAGACTTACGCGAGCGGAAACACGGACGCTTGACGATACATTTTTCGACGGTTTTCGTCTGCGGCGATCGCTCGCCCCAAGAATATACAAACTGCGAAGCGGAGCGGAGCGCGACAAAACGCGAAACGCCTGCGAATTATCTATCCGATTCCGATTCAGGTACGTCCCCCTCTCTCTTTCTCTCTGACTCTCTCTCCCTCTCTCTCTCTCTCTCTCTCTCTCTCTCTCTCTCTCTCTCTTTCTCCGACGGCGTACGAGAACACGTACGTAACACATACACTCCGCCAGGCACACGTTCGACATTTAATTCCGGGAATTAATCGGAGAGATGGAAAGATAGATAAAGAGCGACATATTATACACATACAGTATATGTATATATGTATAGATTTATATATATAGATACACGTATCCACGCTACGTTTAGTCGTTTTTTCCGAGTGTTATAAAAGTACGAAAAAAAACTATTTCTTTTCATCTTCTCTTACGTTTCTCTGTTTTTTTTCCTCCCAACCCCTTTCGCTCTATCACACTCGCGCTCTCACTCTCTTTCGCTCGTTCGCTTCCACTCTTCTTCTTCTTCTTCGGCTTCTTTTTCTTTCGACTGATAATCTTCTTTTTTTATTCATGCGACACGATGCGGCGTGAACGTACTACGCGGTACCTACACATTGCGAAAAAACAATGATCTCGCCGAGAGGAAGCAAGTATTGTGTGTACGTCTCGCGTCTCTGTGTACCCGTCTCTGTGTGGATGTACGGTGTGTGTGGTGAATGGTTGGTGTATGGTGTGCGTGTACGGTTCTCCGTGTAGTTTAATAAAATACTCTTCGGGACGTTCTTCTCTGTGAACCGTTCCTCCTTCTTCCCAGCCCTCGATTCATCGAGCCGTTTCTCCCTGGAATATACCTTTGCCGGTTGTTCGTTGATCGGGCGATTTAAGGCCGAGAATGGACCGGGCCGCGATTCATCCGCGACCGATCCCCGCGTTCGTTCCACCTGCTCTCTTTCTTCTCTTCGGCCAGCTATTGTTCCTCCACCTGGGACGCTCTTTTCCCGGCCGGCTACGAACCATCGTCCTCCTACGCGCGGACACCGTCCCGCTTATTGTTTTTCCGCATTCCAGCTTCCGAAGCGGCCGGGAACGTTGACCGGTAAGCGGCCGTCAATCGTCGACCGGTTTACGTCAACCGAACGATCTCTCTCTCTCTCTCTCTCGCTTTCTTTTTCTTTTTCTCTTTTCTCCTTCGTGGATCCCGTGGCCGCGGAGACGTCGTACAAAGCGGCCACCCTCGACTCTCCTTTACAAGCACGTCGATTTATATAAACAGCTCCAAAGCGCGCGGTACTTGAATGCAGCGTGGTTAACGAATGACGATCAGAAGAAACAGCCCGAGCACCAGCCGCACCGACGGCCCGCTCGGTTCCGTCGTCGACGAGCCGAGAACTGAAACAGGCAACGCGTCAACAATCATCACTGTGAACCTCGCAGCCACGCCGCGGATCGAAACGACAGACATCGGAAATACAGTAAGGAGCAAAACTGAACCAATAACCACAAGTTTTGTACAAATCATTATTTATTGCTAGGAATATAGAAGAATAACAAAAAATCAACATTACAATTGTTTTTGTCATAGTTAGAAGTAACTTGAGAAATTTTTTTCAATAATTAATGTCTCCTCGATTAGCAATGACGACAAAAGTGGATTGACTCCGTTTTGCACCGGTCCCTACAAGAAATGTTTACGTGGGATGTTCTAGTAGCATGTTTACATCGAGCACTTTGGTATGTTTTGCAAACTATTAGTTTACGTCTTAACACTCAGTTCTTCGCAATCGGTCGAACGGAAAAGCACGCAAGTGAAGTACGAATAAATATGAAGTCAATTGTTCCAAATTGTGTAAAAAAAAGTAATTTCTGTTTTTGAATGACGGCTTGTCAACGCGTAAGACGGCGAAAACCTGCAGCGTTAGTCAATCGACGGTGCAGAGAATAAGAAAAAAATACTGTAAAAGTACATTATTACATAATGTAATTAATTCATCTCTTGCGAACTCGAGATTTCTGCGATAAAAGGATGTGAAAGCTCGTAGAACGTTCGGTGAGTCAATGGTTTAACTGCATCGTTGAATAAAATTTTTCCCTAAAAATCCGCACGAACTTTTTCCGGTAGGTAATATTCAGGTATGAATTGTCCTTTTGTCAAGGCTAGGCTTGCCCCGGGCCCCGCCACCTCTAGGAGCGGCACTGACAATAGGACACGATTGAACTGCACGGTTAAATTTACACCAGTCAGCCCAGTCCTCCTCCCATCACTCGCAGAAACACGGATTGTCCGATTTCGAGTTTGTTGTGTTTTTGTCAATAAAATTGCATGTCTATTGAATCTACATGAAAAAATAGGTAGAATGTTTAAGGCATCGTTTCGAGAAAAATGAGTTCGAACGGAGGAAGTAGAATCGGTAGGTCATGAACAGACGCGCCAGCCCGTTCCTATATAACAGCGTGCACATTCGCTGAATTTTCGAACTCGATTTTTATTATCATTCTGCAGTAGCGCGCCAAAATCGAGGTAGGACGATCGAATTTTCTGTGATATAAGCTTTTTCAATGATATTTCCTGTGAATCTTTTCCATATTGGGATATTTAGTTTGACAAAAGCAGAATGTAAATGCAGTTAGGCGGAAGATGAAATAGAAGTTTACTAGACTCTTTACTAGACCTGGTGGAGTTAATCCTTTGACACTTAAGTTGAATGAGACTATTTCGAGAACCACTAAAAGACAAGTGTGTGCTTTCTAGATTGATGAGGTGTGCCTTCAAGTAGGCTATTCCATTGCGCTATCAAACGGTCCTAATTAAATGCATATCTCCATTTAAAAAATCAAATTTGAGCTTACACTGTCCCTTAGATTGGTGATCGAAATGTTCATTCAATCTTGTATCCTGCAATTTTCATGTAAAAATAAAAGCTTCTGTACGCTCTGCATGCGCAACAACTAATAAATGGCAACGAAATGTAAAGGAACACTAAAAATTAAAGTATTAATAATAGCGAAACAGGTTCGTGTATCAAATTTTACACTTAATTAACAATGTTGTTCATTGCATTGTTTCGTTTAAACTACGTTTGAAAACTCTCATCGCGCTGCTTTAGGAAACGCTAGTATTCCCATTGTACTTTCCGACGGAGCGGGCACCTTTCGCGGCGTAGACTCTGTCGTAGAGTCTATGAGGAGGCGTAAATTCCTCAATCGAGGGTGTTTCGACGACGCTACTCGGCGCAACCTTACGATCCTTTCGGACGATAAGGATGGTAAAAGATAAATGTTTAAGTGAATACTGCAAGGAGCAAACGGAACTATAGCGGCTGGTCCGCGTGTTGACGAGTTCCGGAGTCTATTTTTGTGTTGCTTGTGCGGGAGTTGCAATTAGACTAGACGTTGTACCCCAACTCTCCATGCACTCGGGGTGCGTTGGTGTGGAGTGGGGGTATTCCATTTCGGGATGGCAACGTCGCTGGATTTCGGCGGGCGAAATCACAGCTGTGGGCCCGATGTTAACCGGCCGGGGACCGTCGGATGGTCCCGCGATGCCACCTTTGTAGGTCCACGTTTTATGACAGTACGGTTGGCTGTTGAGGGCGCGAGGAAAATTCTAATGGGCAATTTAAGAAAGGTTTCGTGAAGGCGACTTTCTCAAAAACAGCCCTAGAGACCCGTGTCATAAAACGTGTATACCATCTGCACGCCAAATGTTGGGATGTGCCGATTTGTCAGCCGCGAGTAAAACTATAAAAACTATTCTCGAAGGGATCGGTCCCTGGTCCCACCTTGAAATAGCGGTGCCGCGGATTTTCAAGGGATCTCTTGTTTGACTCGCGGCTGAACATCCTCCCCCCGTTGAGAGGATCCCGATCAAAATAAATCTATATAGGATTAAAGGTACGCTAGATTTAAAGTACTAGAATGAACAAGTAAACTATCTTATGAGCTAAAGCTTAGCGATTACGATATAAATTAGTTATTGTTGGTTGAGGGATCGCGCGTTCTTGACGTCGATATTGGATCCCGTGGTTCCTCATCTGGCTGGTTCGGTAACGGTACAAGCCGTTTGACGCCCCGATCGAGTGTGGTTGTGGCTGTTCTCACTGTTGCAGCTCGAACTATGCCATCAGATCCGGGGTGGACCTTGATGACTCTCCCGAGCGGCCACTGCATCGGTGGTATGTTGTCCTCCCTCAAGAGCACGATGGTGCCCTCCTTGATGGGGTGTGTACCGCTGGACCATCTCGAACGACTCGTCATCTCGTTTAGGTACTCCTTGTACCATCGGTTCCAGAAATGCTGCTTTAGTTTCTGGATATGTTGCCAGGTTGAAAGTCTGTTTGATGGCACATCTCTGAAATCGCGCTCGCGCAGACTCGTTAACGAGTCGCCAATCAGGAAATGGCCAGGAGTTAGGACAAGGGTGTCATTTGGGTCTGATGAAATGGGAGTCAAAGGACGTGAATTTAGAACGGCTTCTATCTCAATAATTAAAGTGTTGAACACTTCAAATGTAAATCGTTCAGCACCTGCGATACGCCAGAAATGACGCTTGAATGATTTCACGGCCGCTTCCCAGATGCCGCCGAAGTGAGGTGTTAATGGAGGAATAAAATTCCATGTGATGGATCGGTCAGCAAGAAAGGTTTTGACCTTCTCGTTGTGGTCATCGGACTGCAAAAGTTCGCGGAGGTCTCGAAGCTCGTTGTTGGCGCCGACGAAATTGGTGCCATTGTCAGAGTAAATGTTAATACAATGACCTCGTCTAGCAATGAAACGACGTAGGGCTGCTATAAATGCTTCGGAGGTAAGATCGCTAACCAATTCTAGGTGAATGGCCTTTACTGAGAGGCAAACGAAAACTGCGACATATACTTTAATGTGGGTTCGACTTCGGTATCGTCGCTCCTTTATGAAAAAGGGACCGCAATAATCAACGCCGACGTTTGCAAATGGGCGTGAGTCGGTGACTCGAGCCTCAGGTAGGTCGCCCATCACGTATTGTGTTGGCGGCGGTTGGACACGGTAGCAGCGGACGCAGGTTCTGATGGTTTTCCCTACCTGACTCCGACCGTCGATGGGCCAATAACGGCGTCTAATCGCGTATAGGGTAGCCTGTGTACCAGCGTGTAATTGTATTCGATGCTCGTGTTCTATTATTAATGCTGTGATTCGAGCCTTTGGGAGGACGATGGGGTGTTTTTGCGCGAATGGAATTCGTGAATTCTTCAGACGGCCTCCTACTCGCAGAATTCCGTCTTTGTCGATGAATGGGTTCAATTGTTGCAGTTTACCCTTAACGCCTATTTCGCTTCTCGAGAGGCAGCGCAATTCTTCTGCAAAGTGTTGTCTTTGGATCAGTTTGATGATTACGTCGTGGGCGTATCTTAGTTCGGAGGATGTCAAACTTCCTTTGGTGGTGTTAGATCTTTTCCATCGGAGACAGCGCGCGATGATTCTTTGAAGCCTTCCCCATGAGGAGCAGTTGTCCAGAATCGTGGTGTCGCAAATTGATGCTTTGAGACAAATCGCGACCCTTTGTTCTGGGATTGTCTCTGGTTGAGGTAGTTCGGTAGTGGGCCAGAAAGATTCTTGTTCGTTGAGCCAAGTCGGACCGCGTTGCCAGATGGAAGGTTGAAGGAAGTCTTCTGGTGATTGACCTCGCGAGATAAGATCGGCCGGGTTGTCGGCAGTGGGTACGTGTCGCCAATCTGCGTTAGCTGTGCGCCTTTGAATTTCCGACACTCTGTTAGCCACGAAGGTTTTTAGGGTGTGTGGAGATGTCTTCACCCAATGGAGAACAATGGTGGAGTCGGTCCAATAGGTGGTTTTGTGTATTTCCACAGGTAGCGCTTGTTTTGCGGTTTCTACAAGAGAAGTTAGTAGAAGTGCTCCACATAATTCGAGCCGTGGTATTGAGATCGTTTTTAATGGGGCGACCTTGGATTTAGCGAACAAAAGAGTTGTCTCGGTGTGACCGCGTGAGTCGGTTGTACGCAGGTAGAGGCATGCTCCGTAGGCCTTTTCGCTTGCGTCACTAAAACCGTGCAGTTCGACCTTTCTTGGCGATTCAATGATTGTGCGTCGCGGGAACGTGATGTTGTTCAACGCTGGCAATTTATTATAAAAACGTATCCATTCGGTATGGATATCCATTGGCAGCGACTCGTCCCAGTCAACCTTTATGGTCCAGATCCTTTGTAGTAGCATTTTTGCGGTAATAATTACTGGCCCGAGCAGCCCTAGTGGATCATATATCTTTGCTATTTCTGAGGTGATACTGCGTTTGGTCGAACGTGATGGTGGAGAGCAAGTTTCGACTGCGTACGTAATAGAGTCGTTTGAGGAATTCCAGACAATCCCTAAGGTTTTGAGAGTGGATGACTCTCCCAGGTATAATTTTTTGTTAATGGCCTGCTCGGGCAAGCCAGTCAGAAGAGTAAGGTCATTGGATGCCCATTGTCGTATTGTCAGTCTTGCGGTCTTGAGTATTTGTGTGAGGTCTTCGCGTAAGGATAATGCCTCTTCTCTGGTCGATGTACCTGTCAGAACGTCATCCACGTAAAAGTCGCGCAATAAAACCTTGCCGGCTTGAGGAAAGCGGTGGCCTTCGTCTCGACTGAGCTGTGTCAGACAGCGAATTGCAAGATATGGTGCGGCAGATAGTCCAAATGTAACAGTATTCAGCTCATAAGTTTTAATAGAACCCGTAGTATCGCGCCAGAGGATACGCTGAAATTTCCTGTCTTCCGGACGTACAAGGAACTGTCGGTACATCTTTTCAATGTCTCCCGTCAGTACGTATCGATGAATGCGGAACCTTAATAAAATGTGGAGTAGATCGTCTTGAATTTTTGGACCGGTGTGGAGAGCGTCATTTAGTGATATGCCTGAATTAGTCGTGGCAGAGCCGTCGAAGACTACGCGGAGTTTGGTTGTGTCACTGGTGACCTTAACCACCCCGTGATGTGGTAGGTAATACCCCTCAGGTGACTGTTGTTCCTGTGGCAGTTCGCTCATGTGTCCGAGGTCCAGGTATTCTTGGATCACCGCATGATACTCCTGCTTGAGTGCGGGTTCTCGTTGGAGTTTTCGCTCCAATGAATGGAGTCTTTTTTTCGCTTGTACCTTGGAGTCTCCGAGACGCGACAATTTCTCGTTGAAAGGTAAAGCCACGACGTATCTGCCGTCACGATTCCGAACTGTGTGTTCTTGGAAATGGTTTTCGCAAATTATATCAGATTCAGACAGATGCTGTCTTTGTGGGCCTTCTTCAACCTCCCAGAAACGGGTGAGGTCGAATTGTAACGCGGTGGTCGCGTGGCAAAGTGTGCCATGAGCAGGAGAAGTGACTGGCGCGCTCCCCCCGATGACCCAACCGAGTTGCGATTTTTGAAGGTAGAGATCGGACTCATCTGGGCGTGACAAGACAATTTGGCCGACGCATAAGATTGAGAGGGCTGTTCCGGATCCTAATAACAAATCGATCGGTGCCGGTCGATGGAATTCCGGATCTGCAAGGTGCAGATTCGGCGGAATTTTTATTGTTCCGCGATCAATCTCTTGATCTGGAACGAAAGGCGCGATGTCGTTCACAATGAGGAACGTAAGCGAACGCTGGTAATTGCTTACACGCGATGATATAGTGGCCTTCAGTGCGTGGGTTGCTACCGTGGTCATAGCGTTCAGAGAACCAATGGGAACCGAGCATTTCATCCGCGGGATGTTGAGTTTTTGAGCAAGGCGTTCAGAAATTAAGTTAATCGATGCGCAAGTGTCGATTAATGCTCGACAATCTATCGGACGTTTATTTTTATTGAAGATTTGGATTTGTGCCGTAACTAAAATTTCGTTTGTAATTGCGTTTATGGTGAACGCTCGATGGTAGCCCGTTCCGTTTTGTTCTCTGTTTCTTAGCCGTCATTCTGTATCGGATTGAGCGTTTATTGTTCCGCTTGTCGACGCTTGCTGCTCGAAGTTATGAAGCAACGTGTGGTGTCGTAGCTGACATGTTCGGCATGAACCTCGATCGCAATTTTGCGCGCTATGCCCTGGGTGTAGGCAGTTGGTGCATAATTTGGCCCTTTCAACGGCGAACTTGCGTTTTTCGGGAGTCATTCCGCGGAATTTTTCGCAACCCCATGTGCTGTGATCTCCGTAGCAGATCGGGCACTCCTTCGGTTGTGAATTTGGATTTAAGTTAAGATTCGACGCGGTTTTTGATTTATTATCGGCGGTCTGACGTGTTCTACTCGTTACAAAGGCGTGTGATCTGGCGGGTGGTCTTGTTGACTGCGGATGGCTTGTGAAGTTCGCGCTGGGGCGTGTCGATTGCGGATAGCTTGTAAAATTCGGTCTAGGGCGTGATGGCATCGCGGAGGCACTGGATGGTCCAGTTTGTGCACAACTTGCGCGTTTCTCGAGAAAATCCAAGAGGTCCGTGTATGACGGCATGTTTTTGCCTTTGAGCGTGAGTTCCCAAAGCCACGCAGTGTCGCTGCTAACCTTGGATAATATCATTGATATTAAAAAGCCGTTAGATCTTGTGAAATCTTCTCCTAGATTTTTCAAGGCTCGTAGATGTTGATTGACCGAGTTAACGAGATCGTCTAACGCCTCTGGGGTGTCCTTTACTAGCCTCGGATAATCCCTAATTGCGTCGCAATGTTTTAATATTATTCTCCGCGGACAATCGTACTTCTTTTTGAGTAGTTCTATCGCATCGTAATAATTCGCGTCTGTCGTGTTTAACGCGGAGATGCACTTCAACGCCTTTCCGTGTAAAGTTGAACGGAGGTACTGCAGTTTTTGTAACGGAGTCAGATGTTCATTAGAGTCAATCGTTGATTTGAATGTATCGAAATATGACACCCAATCTTCGATGTTTCCGTCGAATGATGGCAACCGCATTTCTGGTAACTTGATTGCCATCGGAGCAGTTACCGATGTCGCGAGTGACTCGACTGTTCCGCGACGTTGGGGCAAAGTTGGTTGCGCTTTTTCTATTATTTTGTTGGCTCTGACAACTATCGCGTAGTACTCGTTTTGTATCTCGTATCGGCGAGGTTCCTGGTTTTCGTCTAATGCCTCCAGCTCGGATTGTATATCATCGAAACGCTTCCAGAAGTCAATGAGACCGTTCAAATGCATTTTTATGAGATCTACGTCGGGTGGTTGTTCGGTATTGACGGAATCTAAGAATTTCGAGAATGCCGTAATCTGACCGATTACACTGCCGCGCTTACGCTTTAAAGTGCTGAGAGCCGTTGCTTGAGACGAGGATGGGTTTGACAGAGGCATTTTGTGATGAAGGAGATGTTTTGGGAGATTGACGAACGTAAACCGAGCCTACCTTTGATGTGCTGAATTCAGGATGGTGAACTGGTGTCAGACTCCTGGTGTTGACCCAAATCGTCAATTGCTTGGCCCACAAACTGCGACTTTCCAGATGCTGGTTGGTCCAGTCCTTGGTAATCCGGGATACTGCAAGTTGTTGGGATGCTGGTTGGTCCAGACAGGATCTCCCGATTGCAGGTGTTGTCCCGTTGTAAACGATGCGCAAGGCTGCGTTGAATCACGTTCACAAAGTCTTTTGTCCACTGTAACTGTCACTCAGTGTCACTTATTTTGTGGATCACACGGCACTGATGATCCGGCTCGAAGGACCAATGTACTTTCCGACGGAGCGGGCACCTTTCGCGGCGTAGACTCTGTCGTAGAGTCTATGAGGAGGCGTAAATTCCTCAATCGAGGGTGTTTCGACGACGCTACTCGGCGCGACCTTACGATCCTTTCGGACGATAAGGATGGTAAAAGATAAATGTTTAAGTGAATACTGCAAGGAGCAAACGGAACTATAGCGGCTGGTCCGCGTGTTGACGAGTTCCGGAGTCTATTTTTGTGTTGCTTGTGCGGGAGTTGCAATTAGACTAGACGTTGTACCCCAACTCTCCATGCACTCGGGGTGCGTTGGTGTGGAGTGGGGGTATTCCATTTCGGGATGGCAACGTCGCTGGATTTCGGCGGGCGAAATCACAGCTGTGGGCCCGATGTTAACCGGCCGGGGACCGTCGGATGGTCCCGCGATGCCACCTTTGTAGGTCCACGTTTTATGACAGTACGGTTGGCTGTTGAGGGCGCGAGGAAAATTCTAATGGGCAATTTAAGAAAGGTTTCGTGAAGGCGACTTTCTCAAAAACAGCCCTAGAGACCCGTGTCATAAAACGTGTATACCATCTGCACGCCAAATGTTGGGATGTGCCGATTTGTCAGCCGCGAGTAAAACTATAAAAACTATTCTCGAAGGGATCGGTCCCTGGTCCCACCTTGAAATAGCGGTGCCGCGGATTTTCAAGGGATCTCTTGTTTGACTCGCGGCTGAACACCCATGCTTCTGAAAACAACTAAAAGCATATTTGTTAATGTAATTTCAAATAATGAAACTGTCAATGTCACTAATAATAATTGTTCGGGACAATTTGTCTTCGGGGGAAAGCTACGCCATTTAATTTTAATTGCGCCTTCTTTTGTACTTGCTAATGGTGCAACAGCTGCTCGTTATTTTGTTAATATTTGTTTTCGAATATTGTCAACGTTTCTATTAAATTTCCTTGTTGCGAATACTAGAATATTTCTGGTGGATCTAATAATGCTAGAGAAGGAAACGAATATACATATTATAATTTGTATCTAGCTAGAGACGTGTGTTGCGAAGTAATTAAACGTAATTATATTGGTTTCACGAGCCCATTAACCCTCGGAAGGTGGATGGTCTGGGACGGACGTAGCAGACGAATGTAGGGTCATTTTGACCTGTAGTAGAGTTTCCATTGTAGTGCAGGCTTCAAGGGAGAATTATGCATAAAACTGTATGCACACCTTACTATATACACATGTAATCACATTAATAAACAAATGAATAAATATGGCGGCCGCTACCGTTGGTTCGTCACGAGTCACCTGTGCAGAAGTTGATATGAAAAATTGAATACTCGTTTTGCAAGTACCTAGAACGTCAACTGGAACATCCAGCAACATTAATTTTTATAAAATATTCAAGTTTCTCTATGAAATTCACGAATATTACAAACGAAGACAAATTCACGTGGTAACGTTAACATGCATTTTTTCCCATTATTTCTGCCTGTTCAACAGTTCATTAACGTGTCACTCATATAATATATTTAGAGCGAATTAAAATTTTTTTCGCAGATTTAACTCGTTATTCGAGTATTGTTTTTTAATAAAATTGTATTTTTTTCTGAATTACATCAATCATTTGTTGGTTACCTCCATTTGCGTTGTCGGTGGCAAACAGTTTCGTTGTGTACACTTTATTTGACTCACGTCTTTGTAAATATGAAAAAGTGAAAAGATTGTATAACGTATTAACCAGATTTTTATGCATAAACTGTAAAATAAATATTGATTTTTGTGTTGATAGATTGGTTGAAGTTGATTGTATTGTGCCAAAGCTTACAATCTGCACAATGCGGAAAGATTGAGGGAGTAATTAATTCTTAAAATAAATTGGCAAGATTTAGGTCCATTCTGACTCAGATTTACAAACGTTCTACCTAAATTCTAGTTCGCTAATAACCACCAGATGAAAGGCCTCAGAGAAGTGTTTTGCAAATTCACAATAATATGTAAAAAGAAAAACTGATGTTTCCCATGGCCAAGTGAAATAAATTGCTTTGAATTCGACTAGAAATCAGAATGGAAATTAGTTGGAGACCCAATGTACGTGATATATCGCGACGCGTCGTTCAGCCGGAAGTGTCTCTCACGAAACGTGACAACAAGCTTAGGATCGGACAACAAGAGACAGGGCGAGCACCTGGAATAATGTATAGACAGTGAGAAAAGTTGTGCTGAAAGAATGATGCCGGAGGCGAGTCCGCGCAACGGAATTCTGTCAGTGCACGGCGCGTCTGATAGATCAGCCGGCGTCGTTCATAATGCACCGCAGAAATCATGTTGCAACGCGTTGAATATTTACGTCCTCGGGCGAAGTGTGTGCCGGGGTATTTGGGAGTCGAACCAGCGCCACGGTTTATATTTTTCACGTCTCGCACGGTCTTGAAAATGGTTTCATTGTGGGAGGGGAGGGTAGGGGGGACAGGAGCGTAAAGCGGCGTGTTGCATCCTCGAGGACGCCTCTACACGCGACCGGAAGTCCTCGTTCTTAGACGGAATAATTCACAAACATCCGCCAACGAGAGCTCACGTTCTAGAACCCGCACGGCCCCGAGATCCGGGCACTTTCTCCCGCTGTCGCTATAGTTCGTTCGTCGAAATATTTGATCATCCCCGGTTTATAGAGCTCATGGTACCAGAAGGGCGCAGCTTTTAGCCGGTTTACTACTTCCTGGACCTTCGCGAGTGGCCGCAGTAAAAAGGCCTGACAGTTGCAGGTCCTGCCGGTGACGTAAATGAACCCTTCCCACCGTGAGGGAGCTCTTGTTTATGTTTGCCAGCGCGAAAACCGTGAAACAGAATCTCGTTCGTCTTTATTCGCCGGGATCCGTTGAAATTTATGCTGTCCAGCTCTATCGATCGCCGTTTATAGCAACGACCTTTTCACAACAACGACTTCTCGTCTAATATTCCGTGCCGAAAACCATGGTAATCTATCACGATCTGTGTGGATCCGTCTGTACACAGGAGGAATCATTCTTAATACGTCACGTCCTATTTACGCTCGAAAAACACTGTCTCGGTGTCGATAAAAATCCGTCCAAGTCTCCGGACTGTTTTGCCGAATCTATCAGTGTCTCGAAACTTATCACGATCGATCGAAAAAGGTCACCGGCATCTTTGAACTTTCAAAAAAACCGTCCGCCGATTCGATTTCCGTGGCACAGTTCCCGGGGACAAATTGTCCTGGACGGCAGAAAAATCTATCAAAGTTGTTTTGCATTTAGACAAATCAACCTAATCTAGATCGTGCCGGACACACGGCGGCATTCAGCATTCGGCGGAATCTGTCATTGTCCGCCGGCTTCTATCAGTGCGTAACAGATTTCATCCTAATCTGTCAGCATTTATCTAGCATCTAGCATGATCTATCCCGGCCGGGCTAGGCCGGCGCAATCCATCAATACTTATCAAACGGGATCTAATTCGATCAATGAGGGCCTAACATCTATCGGGATTGCATCCGGAATGCAGGCTCTAATCCGTACGCGCGTCGAACCTCTGTATCTGCAAATCTATAGGGACCGTGCACGTCTTACGGCTGCGTTGATTGGCTCTCCTCGTGGAAAACGGTACCCGAAAATGGGAAATACGAAAATCAAATTTTCTCGTTCGTGGTCTCCGAGAAAATTTTATCTCAACATTCCTCGAGTATGTTGCCACTGAATAAAATTCGGCCGGAGTTTCTGACCATAACCTGCCGATTATACTTAAATAAATGATAAATGGTACTTTGATATACGTGAAAACTCCGAAATGTCACTCATATCGTGTACAGACTGTATGTATTCAGCTCTTGTCGCTAGCATCGAACGTAGAAAAAGAAAAGAGAATAAAAAAAATTTGATAACAACATTGAAAAAGTTCGTTGTTGTTAATTATTTCTTTACAAAACCTGCACCGAAATGTTCGTGACACTTTTCCGATTGAAACGACACCAAACACGACACAGTTTGCATTGTGCATACTCGTTCAATTCAATATATAGTAAAACCTCGATTATCCGAACTGGTCAGTGGAAAACGAGTGGAGTAGAATAGTTACCTAGTGCTGCATTAAATCTTTACTGATTTGCACAATGAATCTTGTAGGCGATTTGATTTACATGTAAAACACGTATTTGTGTAATAAAGAATTTAGACATCTTCGGTTCGGATAATGGAGATTTTATATAATCGTGAATAAAACAAACAAAAATGCTGCGAAATGTATCGTGTTTGTACTCATTTTAATCGGGAGAACGTCACCAAGGTGTCGGTAAAAGATTCACAAAAAAGTAATTGAGAATAACAAAGTTATATTCAGGGGATTAGTATAGATACGCTTCTGGGCGATCGTCTGAAGCTGATTTTCTCTGTGGCGAGGTCTCGTTTGTTCAGATTTTGTTCTACATTTTCGACTTGTTTTTTCCTGAGAAATGGTCGTCTGTCGTTTGAATATTGAGACGTTCCGCATCAGCGAATCAGGAGGTATTCGCGAGTTGGTTGGTCGTCTTGGAGCCGCATTAATTAGGTTTCTCGGCGGCCAACGGACCGGGTAAACGGCGGGCGGATGAGTAACGACGCTCGTTTCGGATTCTTCGAAATTTCGACGTGAATAATTCGCGGCGGACGGGCAGATAAAACTGCCAGGCGACGCTTTGTGTCGGTTCTCCAGAGGACAATGTGCCAGCAGTCGGAAACGCGGGCTCTCCGTGTCGCGTTCTAGGAGCTCCTTGCGGTGCACAGGGGGTCGACGCTCGGCCCGGAAGTTTCAGAATTAATTCCCGCCATTTTGCCCGCTAATATATCCCTGTAGTCGCCGGCGTCGGGGGAGGCTGCGCGAATCGGGAGTAATAAAACCGCGCTATCCGAACATAATAACCCGAACGAAAAAAGAAGAAGACGAAAAAAAAAGAAAGAAATTCAAATTGAGGGAACACGCTTACGCTTTAATAGCCGCCGCCGGATGTAGGTCATAGGATTTCGATTGCGCCTTCCGAGCGCTGATGGATCACGAGGAGTCCCTCGTCATCCCGCTCTTCTTTCCGTTTTGCCCCTTCTGTGACCGATGCGCGCAGGTGAACGTAAAATTGTTCGGCTCTTGTCACCGGTGTGTTTTCTCTCCTACTACGTTCTCTCTCGCTCTATTTTTTATTATCGAACGGTTCGACGACAAGAGCGATAAATAACGACAGCGAGAAATAATTTTCGGGCTTTCAATGGGATTACCGTGACTTTGTCACGCACGACCCGATAATTAACCCTCCCCTTGTGCCCCGACCATCCCCCAACGCCCACGACTTGATTTACGCTGACAGAGTCTTTCTCTCTCCCCCCCCCTCTCTCTCTCTCTCTCTCTGGCTTTGCACAGTCAGAGACCGATCAAATATTATTCAATGCTCTTCAAATGAATTAACGCGACTTGCTCCAGTCACGCACCGGGGCCTCGAATAACGTTTGAACGAACCGCGGACGAGCGAACCGTGTCCGTGACATGGCCGACCCGCTCTCCTGTAAATGAGGCCTAATTATAACCCCGTTAATCGGCCCGTCGCATCCTGCCGCCGCCGCCGCCCTCTCTGTCCCGGTTTTACAATGCGCGTTCATCTCTGGTTAACTTGAATTAAGTAAATTTGAGAGGAGTTCGAAGCTGAAACAACGATAGGGGCGTACGGCAAATATTGTGTCTGCGGGCCTGTTCTGTTGTTCTTCTTGTTCCACGCTCTTTGCGGAACGATAATATAATTAACAGCGGCGACGGCGAACAGAGAGACACAGCCCCCGAAGAAACCGATCGAAACGCTGCGTGTATGGTTGCCCGAACTCGATCGAGACGATCCTGGTGAACGGGCGAAATCCGTCGGTTAAAACTGGGAACGTCTGCTAAGTGCGAATGGAAAGTATTATGAACAGACTGCGGATCTTTATGCAAAATAAAAAATATTTGCATTGATTACAAGACAGGAGCGAAATAAAATTTCTTTCTTCTTTTAATTATTTTATTAAACTGAAACCAATGCGGTGGTGCCCTTAAATCTTTTTAATGGTTCTACTGCTTTAAATTGTGCTTACTCATTTTTATCATAAATGCGCAAAATCCGCAGTCTAATTATGAGGTAGCATTAATTATTTTGGGAATAGGCGGCTGAGAATTTTCATTCGTAACGTTGCCGTCGGGTCTCAACTGATTGTTTTGTTATAACTGGACGGATTAATTGCAAGAAACAGAAACCTAATTGAAAGCTCCTTAACCCTTTTGCACTACTGTTTATTTTGTGGTTATAACGATTAGGAATTCTTCATCGTCCAGAATTTTGTAGAAGAAAAAGACAGTTTATATTTATCACATACCTATGTTTTCTCCAAAGGATATATATCAACTACAACAAAATAGAATTTCATTTCAGTTAAAAGGAAATTAATGACATTCATATTTATTAGATTCTGGTCAGAATCTTCGTCACGAGTCTGACTCGATATTTTAGGGCAAGGGGTCAATAATCTGAATAACACAAAACAGGTACGTGGAAATTTCGTAAATTCAATTAGTACGTCTACTACTTTAAATTTCACTGAGTATAGCCAACGTCCAATCAACAGATTTCATTTGTACGTATAGAAAGTGACTATAAGTGGACCGCGGATTTTACGCATTTATGACAAAAACGAGGGGATGCGATTCGAATCGTAAGACGGAATAAAACAATTTAAGAGGATCAATGTATTAACTGCAAGTTGTTGCTCGAGTCGTTAAAGGCAGAAAGAAATTTCTGTGCGACTCCTGTTTCCTGCAATTGAGACCCGACATTTTTTTATTTTTCATAAAGTCCCGCGACTCGGTTGTAAAGAGTGAATCGAACATGAGACCCCGGTGGAGTTTCTTTGCAGCGTGTGCTCAGTGTGTTGCTTCGGCATGACAAAACTGCAGCTTGTCAATTGCATCGGGACAGTTATGTCGAAGCTGCTGCTTCGCAAAAGGGCGTTTATGGAATGGAAATAATGGTTTCAAGAAGATGGTACCGAGGACAAGAAACCCGGCGGCACTGCAATATCGACGCCAAGACCGAATATTCATGGGGAAAAGATAATGCTGTGCATTTGGCGTGATGTATCACCAGCTGAAGATGCAAGGAAGAACATCAGTAGCCAAGGAGACAAGTGAGCCTTGAGAGCAGCATGACAACGCTAGGACCGGGCGCGGCAAGGGCTGTTAAAGAAACACTGATAGACCTGGATTGGGATGTTCTCGCGCACTCAGAGTACTCTCCAGATATTGCACCTTCTGATTTTCGTCTTTCCCGATCCGTGCAACACGCCTTGGAAGACACGCGCTTCGCCAATCTCGAGGAACTCTGAAAATGTAACGACGATTGGATCGTCTCAAAAATGCGATGCAACTTTTACCAGAAAGATGGTAGAAAGCAGTGGCTCCTTGCAGTGGAAATTATCTCGATTGGTGTCCGATTACACTGATTTCTCTATATATGTCGCCGAGACCTGGACGATAAAAGTCGCGGAATTATCCCCACTACCGCGGGTTATAGGGGCCATGAAGCTCGAGAGCAGTGTCGCCAGAATTTGGGTATCTCTTTCCTCTCCTCCTTTTCCCCTTCCTCTATCCCATTACAACACCATGAGCACACTCCAACGTCCCACACTAACACCATAGATTGATCACGTGACGTGCCACGTGGTGCCGCGCGCGACTGATTCTAATAAGTCCAAAGTGTGGAATGAATTTTTCTGATTTAACGCCTTGTATTCGAGAATGGAACATTAATAGAATAGGAATCGTCTGACGCGTCTGATCATGACCGACTGATTCTACTTCAAAGTCGATTTCCTCGTAAATAAAACTCCATAAAAGAAAATTTATTCCGCATTTACGACTTGTTTTCTCAAGTAAAATCACCGCCTCCAGGTTTGTAGCATAGGGACACTCAATATTGTTCTGACGTTCAGTATAAAGTCGCCATACAAAAACAGCCCCTGAAGAAGTTGCAAAACCGAAGGATTTTCAAGAAACTGTTGTACCAACTGACAGTGAAAGAATCGATCGATTACCCATGAATTTAGTTCGTCAGCACAGTACATTGAATAAAAATTGTACATCACAGTAGAACCTCGGTAGTTGCACGCACCCAGAGCGAAAAAGCCTGCAAGTATCGAGGTAACCCATCAACTGTGATAAATCTCCCGTAGAAATGGTGGTGGTGGTGCTACGTCACTTCTGCGTCGAATCCTCGCTTCTCCTAAGTAAAACTGACGAGATTCGTATGCAAATATCGAGTGTGCAATTGCCGGGGTTTCTGCTGTACTGTAAATAGTTGATGTCATTGTTATTTCACGGGGTCGTGGGTATTGAAAGGTGCCCCGGTATTTTTAGAAGATTCAAGAAGGTCCAATTACCAAGTTCTTTTTATTGTTAATTCAAACCCAGCAGTCGTTCCGAACGAATCTGTCCCGGCGAGTACACGGGATCTGTAAAGGATCAATTTGCAGATCGGACAGTCCCCGCCGGCGAAAGGCTGCCGTCCGTTTCGCAAAATGATTGTTCCCGATCCGACGAACAAATATTTCATTTATCAGATAACTTACTTTTACGGCGACACGGGGAAAAGAACCGGAGAGAGAGAAATATATGAATATAGAGCGAGAGAGAGAGGACTGTACGGGTTGAAAGAAGGTCGTACGAGCTGAGAGAGGGCTCGCCATCGAAATGGAAACTAGGAGGCAGTCTATAACGAAGCAAACAGCTAACTCAAATAACGAAACGAAGTTTTTGCAAGCTGCGATCGGGGAATTCAATCGTGGCTTTTTTGCGCCGATGATACGACTTCGATTGAATTGTGACCAGCGTGTTATTATATAACCCGTGTGCTCCGATGAAACCGATATACCACCGTTCTGTTTCTCTCTCTCCCTCTCTCTCCCTCTCTTTCTCGTTCCCTTCGCCCGTTCTTTCGTTCCATCTATTTTTATTCATATGTCGGATTTATTTAGTTTTATTTCCTGTTGTCGACGTCGGCGTCGTTGCCGCGTTTCCAAGTACGGGCATTGTGTCGGCCCGGTGACGTCACCGTTCCCGTTGTCGTCGGCGTCGTTCCCGTTGTAGTCGGCCCCGTTGTTTTCGGCCGGGAAGCGCCGATTCCGCGGCGCGCTAAAGCGCAGCTCACTTGACGCGAAATAATCCGAAGCCGCAACAAATAATCCTGGAATGCGTCGGGAATTATCCTTGCCGCAGCCTCGGATTATCTGGCGTGAAACGAATTATTTGATGGCATGCCGAGCTATTTGACGTTAACCAGGATAATTCGGCCGGCCAGATTATCTGAACCGCGAGATGGACAAACAAGCGGAATTCTCCACCGACCGGACAGCCGACCATGCTGACGCCAGATTCGCGATCGCGGTCCACAGGTTTGCACGGTGGAGAAGCTGAATAGGTCCTTTAACCTGCCATCCGTCGCGCTAGGACGTCTCCAGAAATTCCTCGGAAAGTACATATGTGTGAAAAGGGCAAACTAGATTCTTTAACCCTTTGCACTCCGGAATTTTGTAAACACCTGTAAAATGTCGCCTCAGCCTCGACACAGGGATGCACAGGGTTAACTAGGTTTGCGGG
This sequence comes from Seladonia tumulorum, assembly GCA_913789895.3. Lineage (NCBI taxonomy): Eukaryota > Metazoa > Arthropoda > Insecta > Hymenoptera > Halictidae > Seladonia > Seladonia tumulorum. Next base: position 5,809,363 of record OU565276.1, read on the forward strand.
ATCTGTCAAAATGAAGGGTTTTAATATGTTAAGTGGTAATTTAAATTGTAATTTACCAAGTGGTAAATTATGTGGTTCTGTTTCCCCATTTTGATCAGATTTAAATACGTTATAGATCTCGATACTTAATTTTTTCCTGTTGGTATATACGGGGTGCTCGGCTACAGGTGGGAGAAAATTTAAGGGGTGGTTGTTCATGACAATATAAAACGAAAAGGAAGAATAGAAAAATTTCTATTTCGGCTCCATTTCTCAGTTATTAACAATTAAAGATCCGCCTGAAATGCGGCGACCCTGCCAACAGAGGTGTACGTTGACGTCATATAAACAAACATGTGCATTTTTGTGAACACCTGCACTTGCGAGGGTTACGTACAATATTTATGGACACAATGGATATGTGCAAACCACTTTATAGTAAATTACTCACGCGAGCCTGGTTGTAAAGCGAGACGCATTGATCCCTTCTACTCGATAATTCCGTAGGGCGGATATTGGAAATGCCCTTGAGGATTTTAACAAGCGGGTTCAATGTCGTCCAATGATTAATTTGTGAATCCTTAAAGCATTTTCACCTCGCTGGACAGGAAATGAGAACCGAGGTAAGCATGTATTTGTCACTTGATACGTGACCGTCGCGCGCCTTTATGACGTCCACAATATGGACACCTCTGTTGGCCGGGTTGCCGAATTTTAGGCGGATTTTGAATTGCTAATAACTAAAATACGAGTCTGAAATCGCAGTCAAGTCTTGTATTGTCGTGGAGAACCATCCCCTAAGGTTCCTCTCACCTGTAGTTGATCGGACTGTAAAATAAACGCTCTCTTTTAGTTTTTTATATATTTACAAAAAGTTAGTTCCATTGCAGAGAATTCCGCCATTTGCTCCGTTTCGTAATGATTTTATTAAGCCACAGGCAATGTAATTGTGTTTTTAAAATCGTCCGATATTTTCAATATTTTGTGTTTCATTTTTCTCGTAAATGATAATTAGACAATACTTGACAATACTTGATAATTGGACTCCAGATTTTATGCAAAAGTGTGAAGACGGACGAATTCAATAATATTGTTACATTATTCCCAATATTTTTAAATGACTAGAAGGAGACATACATTTTCATCTAACTTCCATTACGATCGGCTCGGACAAATTTATATTGCATGAAAATCCGCTTGCTTCTAATAAGTTCATCTCCAGTGGCATTAGTTTCAGAAAGGAGTGCTCAAAATGGTTCCCAGAAAAGTGGTCGACAAATAATACTACAAACGAAGAATAAACCAAATCGTACACAAATTTGCAACGTTTCCATCAATACAGAATAGACAGTCTGGAAAGCTCGATAATTACTCGTGACTGACGACCGACTCTTCTCTTACTAATTAATTGCAATCATCGAGAAGGAGACAAAAGGCTGCAATGCAATGACAGCGGCGAGATAATGCGCGTTATCCAAAAACGGTATCGTTGGCCGATTGAATTATTATGTTTCGAGGCTGACGTCAATACGTGTCAAATGAAACAATTGTTTGGACATCTTGTTTGATAAATATTACGTCAACGCGGGATGACGGGGCGCAACGATGCGCAACGTGCATTCCGATTTCCAACGGGAATAACGCGCCGGCAAGAATTCCGCGGTAGTGTTCGCCATTGTTCTCCGACTTCGCTCGCGCCATTACCATCGGGCACAATGGCGGCAAGAATTAATAAATTAATTGAGCCAACAACGCCGCGATTGTCCGTAGGAGAACGGTGACGATCGTCGCCGATATTCTCCTCCGCGGGATCTCAATTAGCGAAACCAAACGTCGTGTCGTGTCGTGTCGCGTCGTGTCGCGTCGCGTCGCGTCGCGTCGCGTTGCATCGGCCGGGCTGCTGGTCGGACACAGCAGGTTTATAGGACATAACCGGGACACCCGGCTAGGACAGGCATTCGTGAAATTTATATGAACCGTGTCCGGGAATGGGAAAGATCAGCGAACCGGTCCGCGGGTCCGCGGTTACTTCCATGTCGGATAGTTCCATAAGAAAGTTTATAATTGGTTACCCGGAGGAGTATGGTATAATTTTCTCCAGTCTAAAATTTCCTGTTTGGATGCTAATGCAGTCCGAGCGGTGCTCCAGGTGCGGTGAATCCTTAACGAAATAGATTTCTTCACAGTGTTAACGCGTTCGCTCGAGCTCCCGCGTAAAAGAGAGAGAAATAGAGAAAGAGAGAGAGAGAGAGAGTGACCATACTCTCTCCGAGCCGACGGAATTATAGTTTTATACGGTCCTATAAACTGGACGCAGTCGCTTTACTATCCCCCGCTGTGGATACCGGGCGGTTTATTAAATCAATTAACCGACACGCGAACGGCAATGTAAATTATTCAATTTCGAAGTATTAAAACGAACCTTAGGTCGACTGCACGGCCGAATTTGTCGGCGGCTGCGTTTAGACCGGATTTACACTTGCGCTTTGACCGTTCAATATCGGTGATTGGCCAATTATTAATGATTTATAGGTAAATAGCAGCGAAGTCGTTACCGGGATCATTCATTTGACGTTTGAGTGACGTCACGGGAAACATGAGCCGGTGTGCGTCCACTTCGGGACATAACCTGTTTAATGAGCTGTCGTTTCTTTTTGGCAAATGTTTTTCGTAGGAAGCTGGTCTCTTTGTAAATTGCGTGCTGAGAATTTTCAAAGCGAAACTTGAGATAAAGATATTAACGATTTGTCTAAATGTACTATACGTAAGTTTTGTTATATGCGTGTATACTGTAAGTAGGTTCTAGATTTGAATCTGATATTCAAGTTTTGTGCGAATTAGGTCTTCATAGCTTGCAAGTACGTAAACGTGCACAATCTAGTCGTAACTCTTTTAATACACTCGTCTGAACACTCTAGTGCCTTGTAGGACTTATGAAAAGATTGCAAGACTTGCGAAAAAATTATGCAGCTCAAGAGAAACGTGTACGAACGATCAGAACAATTGCTTATAAAACAATTAGTGGAGTCTACGAAAAGATAATAGAATATATAAAAATGCAAAGTCTCAGGAAAAATTTTACAAAAAGGTTCTAGGTCCTGCGAAAAAATTCTAGAGCCTGAGCAAAATGACAAGGTCTCTGAAAAAAAGGAAACAAATCTAAAAAATTATAGAACCTGTTTAAAGATTTTAGGGTCTATGCATTGTTGAGTCTCTAAAAGAGCTAAACAAGCAACAAAAAAATTCTAGAGCCCGAGGAAAAATTGTGAGGCCTCTGAAAAAAGGTGGCAACGAATCTAAAAAAATTATAGAACCTGTGTGAAGTTTTAGGGCCTATATATTGAGCCACTAAAAGAGCTAAAGAAGAAATTGTACAGCCTGAGAAAAAATCACTTGACCTCGGGAAAAGTGATAAAAGCAATTTAAAAAATTGTATAGCGTATTCAGAAGTTGCAGGATTTATTAAAAAAATTGAGAAGCTCATGAAAATGTCGTGTGGGCTACAAAAAAATTCTGAGCCCTGCGGAGAAAATTGTGGGCTTCCAGAAAATGGGCAAAAGCATTCTAAAAAATTGCAGAGCTTATGCAAAGGTTATAGGATCTATGGAAAAATTGTTACGCCAATAGAATAATAATAGCGTCAAGAAAAGAAATTTCTAAGGCCTCTAAAATCTGTCGAAAACAATTAAGAAAATTTTGGAGTCTACAAAACAGTTTCAGGGTCTAGATAAAAATGCTGGGGTCTGTAAAAATATCGTGCGCAATGAGATCAATAACGAAAATTGTCTGGCCTACAAGAAACTTCTAGAAACCGCTGTAAAGTTTGAATACCGAAGAATCCTGGGTCCTCGGAAAACAGGCTGAAACTCGTAAGGACGTCTCGAGTAGAGTCGAGCTGTGTGTCGCATCGAGTCGCGGAAGTGTCGAGAACCGCCGCGGGCATGCAAATACCGCTTAGCGGTCTTGTACGGGTCCCCGGCAGCATATAATAAACAAAAGCTCTCGTTACCTTTCACTCCGACGTGTCCGTCGGGCTTCTTCTGTCCCGTCTGGAAGTTCGGGGGCGGTTGGAGATAGTTGATGCCGACGATGGTCGCCGCGGGCTCGTAGTGTATCACCCTGGGCCTGTCCTCCTCGGTGCTGACCTCGGTGCTCTGCCAGTAGATGTCGTATATCGAGGCGCTGCACCGGACCTTCAGTTTGCCTCCGGCGTTGAAGTGGTCGTGCGTAACCAGAAACTGAAGGCCGATCTGGGAGACATGCCACTCGGACTCGTTGGTGTCCAGGGGGCTGTACGTGCGGACGTAGGACTTCTCCGGCTGCGCGTGGTCGAATCGCAACAGCGAAAACAGTGGAACAGCGGAACATCATTGCAAGAGGATCGTGTTTGACCCCTTTTGCCGTCAGCGGGCCAATATATCGGTGCTTATGCGAAAACTGCCGCGGCGGAATCCGAGATTTCAGGATTTCATGCGGTTCTTGCTGTTGAGGCTTTCGCAGGAATTATTTTCCCAACTTTCCGCAAGCATTCTTGTTCGTTACTGACTAGAAACGTCAGCTGAAGAATTAACCCTTAACGCTCCAAGTGTGCCTCTCAAGCACCATCGATGTGCGATCTACTCCAAGTGTGTGTGTGTGTGTTAATATAAATATTGTAATCGAAATTATATTACTTCTGAGATAAATAAAGATTGTTTTGAATGACTTTAATATTATTATTTACACGTCATTGTAAAATCTGACGCTTAAAAACTTGCAGGTCGAAGTATAATGAGAATAAATTGGAGTTACCGGTCGATATTCACAATTAAACACCGCAGCGTTAAGGGTTAACACTATTTCTCTCGCGGTTTCATGTATACCAATTTCGACCTGTTTTCTTTTTAATATGGAATCATCCACCTTTCGGTTGTACCACCAATCATCCTGTATATTCACAAAAATAGACTAAATAATTTGCCCTTGATGCATACTTGCAGTCTCAGTCAATTTTTATCTAAAATTTTAAAGGGTGCGTTTAGACACTCTTGTGGGTAGAAATAGTGTTAAAAATAGTGTCCTCAGCCTCCCAATGGAAGGTCACCCTGACCTCGCCGAGAGTCATTCGTTCGACAAACATTTCACCGACACGATTCCACGGTCACCTTGAAACCGCCGACAATGTTACCATCGACAGTGTTTTCATTGCACGCAGCAGAATTCGACCGTCCGACGCGAATGTTGACATTGTCGCCGAAGCTTGGAGTCAATGAAAATATTGTCGGTGATTTCAAGGTGTCGATCAGCTGACACCGTCGGTGAAATTCGGTGTCGAATTTAGGTTTGTGACGAAGTTAGTCACAATTCTTGCAGAAAGTTGGAAAAATAATTCCACCAGGCTTACACCCGAGAGCCTCCAACAGCGAGAACTGCCACGAGCTATTTGATTCCTGCATGAAAACGTAAATATCAAATCGACAATGTTCGCATAGCTGGTCTATCGTTCGTCCACGAGAAGAAGCCACAGAAAATTTATGTCTCAGTCTATTTCGTGTTACAAGTATTTCGCAATGGGCTATCTAGTGCGACTGATCGGAACAATCAGATGACGACACAATGGAACCTCGTTGATCCGAACCTCATTTATACGAACTAATTAATGCTGATGTGCGAAGTGATTTTGGGAAGTGGGACAGGTTACTACTCTGTTTAAAGTAAAAATATTAAAAAATCATATGGCATAATACGTCCTATGACCTTTTTTTTTATATGGATGCACCAGATTATCCTTTAACACTAGATTTACCAGACCAGTCAAAATGACTGGTTTTGCAATTTCAATTAAAAATTCCTACTGCATGTAACATTTTCTTTCCGAAATGATATTATGACTTTTCTAGCCATAACTAAAGAACCACTTTTATGAACTTTATATTATTTTGTATGTATTCGTAACAAATATATTTTTTGTTATTGATACTTATACCAGTACCAGTCAAAATGACTGCAACGTGCAAATGTTCGCATGTTTCTATGTGATGAAATGACATTGGGGCAGCTACAAGAATTGATAAGTACTGCAACGTTTTTTTCGAGACAGAATATATGATTCCGGGAAAATCATGATTCTGATGCAGTACGCTAGCGGCCCTTGGAATTGTAAATTTACTCAGGGTTTTGGGCCGCACATAAGGTTCTCCTTGGGTCCCGAACACTTGGCTATCTGTAAGTGTGAACTCGATACTCGGGGTTTCTGAGACAATTAAGCTTTTCATTAATTGATAATGTCTATAAATCTATTTTTGTATTACAATTAATATTATTCAACTTTTTTTGTCATTTTTTAAAAGTAAATAAAGACTGAAAACACCACTAAGCACTTTTTCTAAAGACCAGTTATTCTGACTGGTCTTGGTAGAAATAGATATACTTAAATAGCCGGTAAATCTAGTGTTAATGCAACCCAATTTTCTGGTTAAACTAATGTGCCCCTTTTATTATCCTGCGTATGAAAGTACCAACCCAAGGTCATCGAAATGTTGTCAATACTTCACGAGATATTTGACATTTTATTTGACGTTTACGTGTATAGTCATCCCCTGTTTGTACATTCGGCCGCACCCTGTACAGGCAGAAACAATATATAGTTACTGTGAGAGGCGAGCAAGAAATAGTAAATAAGGGAACGTCAGCCTGCATCTACTGCACGTCACTGTCCGTTTCGAACCTATAATCCTACGCTGGCGTTAAAAATGGAGTCCCGGAGATCCCCCGTTGTCCCCCTGTCAAATTCTGAGCCTTCTCGTGGACGAGGAATATTTGGGAATGGCGGCAAGAGGGTTAAACAGCTGGAATCCCGTTGATCGCGTGGAACGCCTGTTAAAATTCCCCGGCCACCGCCGACACTTCCACCGAGGCGCTATGCGCCGACGGCGACTTAATTCCGCTAATTAATTCGGCGAATTAAGCCGCCGCTGCCACCGCCGGCGACGTTTTAAGGGACAAATTTCGACGATTAATCGGACCTTCCGGTGGCTCGGAGCCCCCGGAATTCACCCCCGCAGCTAATCTCGCTTGTTCGACGTTTAAGGATCGTTGCCTCAACCCTTTGCGGCCTCCTGCTATTAATCGGTTCAGGGTGAGATTATGGTTAGTCCAGGGGATTTTTCCATCGGTGTATCGATGGGAATCGCGGTCGAGTAATTCGCCGAGGGAATATTAACCGGTGATATTCGAGCAGCCATGGAAGCAGGCCTCGCGGAACGGCTGTTAATTTTCGGAACTGGCTGCTCGAACGCGTTCGGAATTGTGAGCTCGAAACGCAATTTTCCTAATTAATCGAAAAGGTGAACGGTCTTTTACAATGATGTAACGAAACCCTCCTCCGATAATTATTTTACGTATCGTTTTATTGCCGCGGAATAACAAATCGTCCCCGGCGTTTCGTTAACTACTTCGTATCCTCTCTCTCTCTCTCTCTCTCAAAGATGGAAAATGTGAGAGCGATATTCGAAATAGTAAAACAAAGTGGAATTTGATTTGCATTTAATTGAGAAGCGCGGCGTTTTCGGCGATGCCCTTTTTCACAGCCGCCGAACGGTAAGAAATATCCGCGGCTAATTGTTGATTCGATTAGAATTTTATTGCGCGCGCTCGCTGGCTCCGTTTTTATAGGACGTGTCAACGATCGTTTCTTTTTCTTTTTCACAGTTTCGCAATTTCCAAACGGATTTATACCGGGTGATCCTGCGAGCTCGGACGGGCTATAACTCTTTGGCCGAATGGGGGATAGAAAAAATTGGCGGGCAAACAGAGTTACGTTCGAAATACAATTCTAACGGGCGAAAGTTTTTTCTAGACAGGCTGGAAATTGCAATTGCCTTGGCCCGGGCGTTCGGACGCGTCGGCGAACGCGATACACGCACGCGAAAAAGACGTAAAATCTCATGAAAACGGACCATTTGTCCGTATAAAATTTATCCGCGGGCATGACAGCAGGACGGTACGTGTACGGGCCGCACGGGCCGTTCTAATTTTCGAAATAACCTGAACGAACACCGCGGCGGGGAAATTCAGTCCGCGGAGAGGTGAATTAAACCGTGCGACGACGCGCCGGAACTTAAAAATATAAAGAGACAAAGGTGCAGGAAACGCGACGACGGAGCCGCCGACGCCGACGCCGCGATGCAAATATATGTGTTACCTATACACCGGGAGAAGTGTTTTACTTACAAAGGATAACAAACTTCCCGGCTAATGTCGGCATTTCCGTGGGACCGGTTGGAACAATATTTGTGCCGCAAAAGGTTAATGCGTAAGAGGGGAAAAATCCTTCGTCACCCGTGGGAAAATCCCGCATCGAGTATATGCATAACGAGAGCTTGTACGACGCTTGTTATTCGACGCGCACTCGCCTCTAGCCGAAGCCAAATATTTTCTTCTTTTTCGGATAACAATCGTGTTTTAAGAGCAAGCTACTTTCCGCGGCGCTCCATTATGGCCGCTTCATAATCTGCACCTCGACCGAGACACACCTGAAACGCGCGTTTCACGTTCGGGCGAAGACTGTCCCGTTCCTCGAAAAATAAAACGGCCACCGCCTAGCCGGCTCGAAAGGATGATTAAAAGGTAATTCGGCTAATAAAAGTAATAAAGGGAAGTTTAATTCGAGGGGCCGCGTAGCGAGCCACGGATTTTTCATCCCCAGGTTGTTGCATAAATTCGAGCGGCTTTCCATTAAACAGAGAGACAAATTCTCATTCGTTCCCGGGAACTTTCGTTCGAAATGAAATTCTTAATACAATGCATAAAGATGAGTCGGCAAATATGGAGTGCACGACCGGTATCAAACTTTTTATATAACGTCGGTATAACTGCTGCCTGCCTGCTGTCTGCTGCAATTCTTGGTCAACAGCCGCGAGCTTCCCATCCGGTTAATATTTTTCCGCGGCGGGAATGAATAAGCGACAGTATCAGACTGGCAGAATTAATGCGAAATAGGTAGAACGGAGTTTCCACAACAAGTAGAAACAGCCCGGCACTGGCCAGACACGCTCGCCAACTGTCATGCAGTCGCACGCGCGCTCCATGAATTTGCCCGCACATTCATCTCAACTCTCTTTTGGCACTTCGATACTTTTCATCCGTGAATGACTATTAAATGGTAATCAGAGAATCCGCGTTGTTTCGAAAAATACTGCAACCCCGTTGCCAACCGCAATCCCTCGAAACAATTTAACGAAAAATTACTTACACCTTTGAAACCGATTCAGTTCTTTTGCGGGATACGTATTCCCGATCATTTGTCTCTCTGCAATAGTTTACTCGAACATGACAATTAACGCGTTCGTCGCCGCTGTCTACTTTGATTGCGGTCTTTGCAAATACGCGGCCGTGGATTTTTCTGTGAAATGAGAATTGTCTGCATTCGTATCGTTGACATTTATATCTCAATAATTGTAGCCGAGCGAAGATGATGGAAGTCTTTTAGAAATAATAACTGTATCCCATTCTTCAAACGCGCGTTTCCCCTATTTTGTATTTGAACTACTCTCGATATACTTGAAGTGTATGAATAGACTTCTTAATGACCGTTTGTTATGCAGTATCTAAATAATTTTTGTCTAAATAGCAATCCCCCAAAAAATTATTAAATTATTTTGCTCGAGACACTTTAATTAATTTACCAATGAAATTTCTATTGCTATTAAGAAAATCATTCGGATCTTAATTGTTGCTTTCAAAAAATTTTTAATTTTAAATAACACGATTATAGTGCAAACATAATGCGAATCTAACAGAGCCTAACTAATGCGGAACTCACTAAACCAGACCTAATAAAACTATCGTCAACTAGCTGATCCAAGCGTAATCTAACGCAAGTAACATTGTCTAACCCAAACCCAATCTAATTAACATATTAATCCAAATTTGACACAGACCCAATCTATTCTAAGTTTGCCCGCGCTAACGCAAGCAGAATAATTAACTTAATAATCGCTCACTGGGTTTTTATCCGTGTGACACGTTTTTGTATAATTCTCCACATTCCAAATGATGTGCTGATTGCCAAAAATGAGATTCATCCTAACTACCGCAGAAACGCAGCCACATTTTCTCTGTTGCAGTATATCTTCTACATGAAATATTAAACAGTGCAACAAAAAAAAAAAAAGAAAAAATATCATTAACTTTCCGAAATTTACATTTTACGCTACGGTTTCAAGTAATAAGCATCCTGCATTTCTTTATGCAAATTCCCATCTGCATAGATTATTTTACAAAAATCCGCATAAGGGAAAATTCTCCCTTCCCAACAAAAAGGCTTCTGATAAAAACGAAGACAGAATGAATTTTTATCAATGCCCGGATTCCCGTGTTTTTATCAAATACGCGGATCCCGTAAAGCAGCGGCATTAACGGAAAGAAAATTAGATTTCTGCACGCGTAATACAAAGTACGCGGCGCTGATAACGAACGTGTTAAATATATATCGTCGAGCGATCATCGACCATCCCCTAAAAGAAAAGTACACTGCTCCATGAAATTAAAGAAACACTAAAGGAACACTCTAGTCTCGTGTAAAGAAATCCTTGAAATATTCTGCCCGTGATTTCAAAGGGCGAATTCTCTACCTTCACGTCCCCGAAGTCGGTTTCTTCAAAGTCTCCCTTCCGGTGTAAAACGGACCGGAGTTACTTTTCCTCTTGAAATTTTTGCAAATTCAAACAACTGTACGAAGTTTAAACAATCTTTTCCATATTCATTTCAATGCGCCCTTTTCGAGGAAAGTCTCCGCTTCACAATTACCTCTCGAAAGTTGATCTGCAATTTCTTCCTTGCAATTTTATTGCTAATGAAAAGTGTACCGCCAGTGGTACAATAAGCCAAGATGCTGCATGATCGAAACTTGTAGCTGTAATCAATGTTTATGTCTAGTGTGTATGTTCGATGCTTGTCTAGTATGTGTATGTGTGCGTTCAATATGTCTGTAGTGCATGCGTGTCTAACTTGTGTATCAAGTGCGTTTAGGAACGAGAATTATGTTCTCGCTGGCTTACTGCTAGTAGTTTGAGTTATCTTAATGCGGAAAATACACTTTCTATTCAGAGTGTGATACATAGACTGCGGACTTTTATGCAAAATGAAAGCAAGCCTTTCCTGAATCATTTCGAGTTGAAAACAGTACAGCATTATTTGTATGCGTTTCTGTCACAAAATCCTCAGTGTAGAAATAAATCCGTAATTAAAAGAATCGTAGATGAACTTTTCGAGAGGGACACTTCGTAAAATCACGCTGAAACGGACCTGTAAACAAATTTTCCGGTTTCGTAACATAAAAGAAAATATTAACTCCAAAACCAAACATTTCTTCCGACCTAGAATATTTCCTTTCTATTGAATACAAACAAATTTAATAATGTAAAAAATATTTTAAATAATCACAGCAATTTTTAGTGCCGCCTTACGGTGCTAAGGGTTAAATTACCCTCCGATAAAAGTCACCCTTGAATCCTAATATTGGCAGCGGGATAGCTGGATGTCCAGTTGCTATAATTTGTAAAATAGTTACTAAAAACGCCACAAAAAAAAGAATATTAGCCCCCCCCCCGGACCACTGTATGGCTGTTCTTCGCGATGTACGCAGACAATTTTAATTTCGCATAAACATCCGCAACCCTTCAATAGCGGGAAGGGTTAACCCTCCATGGGCCGAATTTTGTTCCGTTGTTCTATTTGCAGGCAACTTGCAAGGCATTTACTTTGGTATTTCAAGTTGATGGTGCTGCCAACCGTCATAAATATTGTAATTGGTTATCTCATAGACATTATACAATTAATACGTATACGTCATCTTGCGAGAAAACTGAAATTATTTGGTAAAATGTCGATACATTATCGTGCGACCTGAAAGTTACACGGGCCCGTAGACGGTTAATAAATTCTGCTAATGTTTGTCGTTAATTTTTCGAGCCGACGTGTTTGTAGCTTTTTCCCGAGGATGCGCGGCTCGTTCCGTTTAAGCGCGAGCCGACGCGCGCAACGGATTAGCCGGCGGTACACCTAAATAGCCTAATAACCAACAGCCAGCAAAGTACAAGCTCCATCATTCCGAGAGTTGTTGAAACGCGAGCGAGCGAGCGAGCGAGCGGGGGTGGCGGTGGGGTGTCGAGAGTGCGGGGGTGGAGGATCGGTTGCGTCTTGCGGGAGCCGGCGGAATTCGCAGACTCTGTTCTATGTATACCAAACCCCGTACTTGTAGGTCGTTGATGTACCAGGTGAGATTGGCCGCGGGTTTGCTCCGTCCGGATGTGCAGTTCAAACGTAACGTATCGCCAATCTGGTATTTCCTCCTTAACCCGTGTATCGACGGCCCTTGAGAGGGTAATTCTGCGGAACAAGAGACGGCCGGGTATAGAGGATATGGGGTGGGCCGTAAGTATGCGAGGCATGCTCGAAACGCCGCTTTGACGTTCGCTGGCCCTGCCCGTTGTGCACGTATCGCACGAAAAGGGAGGGAAAACTTTTCAAGATTCCCGGATACGCCGACATACCGATACATACACACTATCTCTTTTCCTCTCTCTCTCTCTCTCTCTCTCTACACCGAGTCTGTTTATCCCCGTCTATCTTTGTACGATTCACTCTCTTTCTCTCTGCGCGCTTGATGAAAAATTCTTCTTTTATGCCTGGCAATTCGCGCTCGCGTTTCGATATCGGAGTAATGTATTCATAAGAGGGACACTATTGTCCCGGATTCTTTCAGCCCGCGAGTCGCGTCTAGCGCCCCCGCTGCGCCAAATATTTTGCCGATCCGTGTGTTCGAACCGTGCGTTTGATATTTTCACCCTCTCTCCCTTTCTCTCTCTGTCTCTCTCTCTCTCCCTCTCTCCCTCTATTTCTTTTCGACTTTTTTCCCGTTCTTTCCGAGCGTACCGGGCCGCGCGCGTGTAACCCGTGTATCGGAAGGGAAATTCACGCGCGTATGACCAGCATAGTCAAACGACCGGAGCCAGAACCAGAACCAGAACCAGAACCAGAACCAGAACCAGAAACAGAACCAAAAGCAGAATCGGGATCGACAGACAAGCTTCTCTGCCCCGCGAACTTCGTTTTCCCCCCGGAGCGGATAACGAGAGAGAGAGATACACACCGTAGGAGGATCCACGCCGCCAAGCCGAGCCGAGCCGTGCCGCGCCGCGCCGCGCGGCGTCGTATCCCATCGCTTTTATGATCCGTAAGAGCCTCTTCAAGCTGCCTGTTTTCGTTCCTCTTTCTCCCCCACCCCAGCTCCAACCCTACTTTCCGTTTTCTCCTCCTTTCTCCTTTCCCTTTCTCCGCCCCCCCCCTAGTTTCGACTTCTATGTAAAACATCCGAGCGACTACCGCAAGCATTCATCGGAGAACAAACACGGCGAAAAATACAGGAGAGAACCTTTCCCTCTCCCGTAAAAACAAGAAACATCCTACGTTGATAAAACGAGGAAATCTCCCTCTCTCTCTCTCTCTCTCTCTCTCTCTCTCTCTCTCTCTCTCTCTCTCTCTCTCTAGTTTTATCTCCGCGTCGTTCCTCTCCCCGTCCACTTGCCGCGTACACGGACAAGATTATACGACTGTTCTCTGCCTCGGAATTTTCGGATTTGTTAAAAGCGGAACAGAATGCGCAAGATCTCGCGAACCGGAGGACCACCTCTATCCTGTTCCGAGTGTACGCGCTTTTTCTTTTTCTTTTCTCTTTTTTTTTTTGTTTTTTGTTGCGTGGGTATTGTGTTCGTTAAAAAAAAACTTTTAGGTGCACGAAACACGCGGCCGTTTTATCAAAATACCGCACTCCCGGCCTGGCGGCGATCGCGGCCGACGGAGAAACTCCATACTTCTGTCTCCGGGAAATTTCGTCGCGTAATTTTCAGACTCCGACTGACCGTAAAAAAGTCGCGGGAATTTCATGGCCGTATACCGGGCTGCCGGTGCCCGGGGCACGGGTTCGTTAACGCCGACGCGTTTTACGTGTTACGGGGTTGCGTTAATTCTTCCCGTTATCCGAGTTAGAATATTGATTGTTGAATATTCATTGGACGAGCATCCGGCGGATGGGCGTGTATGTATCGATTTCGTGAAATTTACAGGAGACGTACAAACAATTGGTTACTCGATATAACAATAAAAGAATCAGCTGGGATAAGGGTCCCCATTACTGTGGGGCTACCAGTTACTGTGCCTATATTAATTACACTTATTTCTAAAGCATGACGAATATTGAAACAGAGGTATATAATATCTATATTAACCCTTTGCACTCGAAGCTATTTTAATTCCAAAACGAAACATTTCTTCCGACCTAGAATATTTCCCTTCTATATATATATTTTTATGTTATAAATACGAAAATAGTGCAATTTATTCGTACGATGCTGAAATGTTTAGTAATTTATTAAATTCAAACAAACTTAATAATGTAAAAAATATTTTGAAGAATGATACATCAATTTTTAGTGGCGGCTTACAGTCGCCGTTCAAGTGCTAAGGGTTAACTAACTTTAATGAAAAAATGTAATATCTCTTTTTCAATATTCATTAATATACGCATTGTAATTGGTACCCCCGCAGTAATTGGGTCCCTAACCTCAGTGTAATAAATGAAATTTTCATTTCTCAAAGTGGATGAGGTTCTGTCATTGTTATATTGAACAAGGAATTGCGTTTACATCTTTCTGTGAATTCCATGAAACGTAACATATGTCGTTTTGCCAGACACTCGTTCAATTCGTCATCATCAGATATCAGGCGAATTGACTCGAATCGAGGGGAAAAGCATTACGTTTTAGTCGGAAATCTCAGAATTAAATTGTAAGGCGAGAAGTTAATAGGCTTCCGATGGATAAAGTGTTGAGAACCGTGTTCGAGCATTTATCGCAGCACCATAGAAGTCTAACGTTCTCATTAGCCGAAAATTAGGGACGGGGAACGGCGTTGAACGCGGAAAATTAAGGATCGCCGATGGAATTCTTTCCCGTGGCGAGTTTGCCCGCACCGGAGATTTTTCCATCGGAGTTTTCGAATCGAGAATCGCACGAGAAAAGTTTCCCTGGTCCCTTCTCCCGTTCCTGCCGCAGGTTTGATACGCGACGGTCTGATTCGCGCGAACATAAGTATATTCCCATAACGCGAGACACCGCGCGCGAAACCGAGAAATTGGAAACTGCCGAGAGAACGCAGCCCAGCGACGCCGTCGCGCGTTATCGTTTCCGCGGCCGTAGTTTCGATTTAAATATCGCGCCGCTTGTAAAGGAGATTTTTATCCACGCATTTGTTCCCATTCGCGCCTTGCCTCGCGCCCAGAGCCTGGCGAATTTATTCTCGAATCTCGTCGAACGATAAAATCTCGTGCGGGGGTCGCCGGAATTCCTGTTGTTCCGTCCCTTTGGACAATCTCCTTTCGAATTCTGGAAAATCTATGCGCGAGAGGAGTCTGTTTTGCTCGCGGAATCGATCAAATCCTGTGTCAACTGATTTCACTTTATTATTGTCGCGAATCGATCTTTCAAACCCAGAGAAGAAGTACAGTGTTTTCTATATACAGGGTGACCCCACTTTTGTGCCAGAAAATTTGGGAGGTGTTAGAAGAGGTCATTCTAAACCCGGTTTACTTTTTTGTGTTTTTCCAATTTCGGACCCATTTTCGAGTTACAACGAAAAAACCGAAAATACTAGCATCTCGCCAACAAATAACCGCCGAAATGTGTCAAAGGGCTGTGAAGCACGCAAGAAAAAGATGCGAAAAGTGCATAGAAAAAGAAGGAGGCCATTTCGAGCAATATTTGTGAAATAGTTTTTAAAAAATAATAAAATTAAATACATTTAAAACTTTTTAATTAAAAGGTGTTTTGAATCTTGGCCAACTATCCTACGCTTGGATAAACAGTAAAAAAGTATGAGGAAAGCTTCAAACGCATATTGATTTGTAGTCCACATTAAAACAAATAAATCAAAAAAAGAATCATCGACAGATGTTAATACATTGCTGAGATATTTAAAAAAATATTGCACTAAAAAAACTCGGTTTTTTCGTTGTAACTCGAAAATGGGGCCGAAATTGGAAAAACACAAAAAAGTAAACCATGTTTAGAATGACCTCTTCTAACACCTCCCAAATTTTCTGGCACAAAAGTGGGGTCACCCTGTATATAATATATGTCGCTAAGGCTTGGATGATAAACGTCGCGGAATTATCCCCACTACTGCGGGTTATACTGTATACACTGTACATTAAGTGACATTCTTTTCAACCCTCAATCGTCCCCAACTTTTTCAGCTCAATTTTTCCTTTATTATTATTTAATTTCTTCCTTCGAATTTTTAGTTTTATTGTGCAACCGATTAACCGTTTCGTTCAAGCAACACTTAGACATCAAATTAGAGACTTCCGTAAGTATCGGAGAATTTTTCATACTTTTTTACAGTACTTTTTTACTGAAATAATGTACATTTGAGGTTTAGCAGCACGACACGAAAATGTTAAAAATTCAATGAAATGAGGAACAAGTAAATTTCGTCGTATCGTAGAAGCATTTGTCTCAACTTCTCCAAACAATAATTACATATGAGGTGATTGGAGCAGTAACGTAATTCGGATAATCCATAAGAACACTCGAAATCCGTAAACACAAATGAAGCAGGGAATTATACGATAAGCTCGGTATCGATTGTAATTGCTAATCCGTATTTAATCTAATTACAGCCCGTGCTTAATGTTTTGAGCGCAAACGTTTGTAAGAGTGTTTGGCCATTTCGGTTAATGTATTCGCAGCGAGTCTATCAAATTTCGAGATATCTTGTTTCTCTTAAAATGGCGGGTCTCGTCGCGTGCATCATGTTTTACGATCACTGCTACATTTTCTCCGCATTTTTTATTTAACGGGCCGGGTAATATCAATCTTGATTTTAATAACACAAGCTTTATCACTCTCGTGTATTACGCGGTTCATATTTTATTGATTTAAACCTCCGCACTTGCCATAAAACAGCGTTTATAGTACATTTATCTTGCGCGCGAAGTTACTCGGCAACTTAAAAAAATTTGTAAAAGTCGCGGTAACATATTTTTAGCTTTCAGCGTATTTTACCGTATTAATAATACAGCTCCCGGTTATTATGGTGTCCCAGCCGCTCTCCGGGGACAATTAATGTTCAATTCCGTCGCAAAACGACCTTATATAAAGCAAAATGCACAACGAAGCCGAACCATGCACTTTTAGAAGAAACTGTACGTTCAAGAAATTTTAATTACTCTGCGAACCCGTCGTGATCTCAAACGATAATTTAACCCCGTTTCTAAATAAAAATCTGATTATTTCTTTGCAGGTTAGAATCAATTGTAATTCATTTCTGAGTGAGTACACACACTTTTGTGTGTAAATAATAGTACAGACAATTGTGTAACAAGTGTACTATGTTATCTCGAAACATGTCTGAACGCTTATGCAAAACTTCAGAACAATCGCCTCATAATAAATTCACTATTTCTTATCCTACAGTTCCCCTAAAAACGCACCCTTAACCCTTGTTACTCGAGGTGCCATTAAAAATTACCATATCACCATCCATTTGCATTTAATTTGTCGAACATCCAAGCGCAGCGCGAAGAAATCGATTTCACTGTTTCTTGTTTGTAATTTGTTCTTTAGACGATGAAATTTCGAACTCTAACGTTCAAAAATGAATCCTCACGCGTTCGAGTGAACTTAGAAAATTGGAATAGATAAACTTGATCCCTTCGATTTCACTGTAGTTTTATTAGGAGAATTACGTTGGCTTTGCGGGATTTTTGGGGCTCGCGATTCGACGGTGAAAGCGTCGAGAAAGGACCGGCGGTCGTTTCGCGTGGACGGCTCCTATTAACCTGATAATTACGTTTTCCGTCGCGATCTTTATTTACGAGTCGTCTCGCACGGCGCGGCGCGTCCCGCGATCCGCGAATATTCCGCGAGGCGGAAAATTTATTGCATAATCCCGTTTCCTTTGTCGCGCAGCTTAACCGAAACAAAAGGCGTATCCGAAGACTGTAATGGCGTCATAAAACGATCATTAAACCGGCGGTATCCTACAGTCGGCTAAAATAGCAATTATATAATAGGTGGGCTCCGGGCGGCGGAATGGTAATTCTCACTATTTGTTCGCCTGGGCCGTTCGTCGCTTTCTTTGCCTCCCATTCACCGTGCAACAATGAAACGAGATGGTCCCGAATTTACGGTGTTCGCAGGCGGCCGTGTATTTACTATACCAACAGCGTAAACGGGCCGGCGCGGCGTCGCGGGACCAACAACGTTGGGAAACTATCTTTAATCCACCTCGGGGCTTTGTTATCCGGCACGGTGCGCCCGCGTTTCAGCTTTTCGCGCCATTTGGCCCCGCAATTTGTCATTCCCCGATAAATTAATGAGCAACGGACGAACGGATGACGGGCCCGACGCACCTGCATCGGCCGACACCGTCATCCCCTAATCGCCTCGAGCCTATCTCGCACTCGACTATACTTCGGCCTACCAGTCGAATTAAGGTATCAAGGTGTTGCATCAATCCGTGCCGTTCTGTGATTTCGAACATTCATTATTGTCATAGCATTAGCCGTTTAATGCGAAAATCGTGTAAGTCGGAGTTTCTCGAGCGCTCGCGTCGCGTTTTTCCCTTTTCTAAAATAAAACAACAAAATCTGTCGGAAACGTTTCGATTTTCCACGTTTAAAGCAATGAAATACACTTGACCAATTTGCGCACAATTTTTTTTTTAAAGTAAGATTACTCACATTTTACAAAGCCTATAGCAACCTGCAGCCAAAATTTAATTTGAAGCCGAAGGAAATTAATAATATACGTATTTAAGAGCATGTTCTGATCCTCATAATACGAGGGATTAGATGAAATAATTTTAACACAAGGTGTTCGAATATAGATGGCAGAAAATTTAAGGGATCGTTCTCCATAACGATGTAAGACGAAACTGATGAATAACAAATTTGCGATTTCAGTTTCGTATTTTATTTATTAGTAGACAGCGGATCTTTATGCACTTATGGCTTATGGAAATGTTCAAAAAATGCTATAATATAAAATTCGAGAGAATTTAACACGATTTTTATTTGCTTTTGATCTACAAAGGCTGTTCCCATTAAAAATAGGATTTTATTTCATTCCACTTTTTTAAAATTTTTCTATAAAAATTGGAAATTGCATAAACATCCGCAGTCTAGTTATTAGCAATTAAAAATCAGCCTAAAATACGGCAACCCGGCCAACAGAGGTCTCCATGTTGTGTACGTCATAAAGGCGCGCGACGGTCACGTATCAAGTGACAAATACATGCTCGTGAAAATGCTTTAAGGATTCACAAATTAATCATTAGACGACATTGAACCCGCCCGCTTGTTAACCCTTTGCACTCGAAGCTATTTTAACTCCAAAACGAAACATTTCTTCCAACCTAGAATACTGCCCTTCTATATAATTTTTTTCATTTTATACATACGAAAATGGTGCAATTTACTAGTACAATACCGAAATGTTTAGTAATTTATTAAATACAAAAAAATTTAATAACGTAAAATATATTTTGAATAATGATAGAGCTATTTTTTCAGTGGTGCCTCACAGTCACCATTCGAGTGCTAAGGGTTAAAATCCTCAAGGGCATTTCCAATATCCGCCCTACGGAATTATCGAGTAGAAGGTATCAATGCGTTCTCACTTTACAATCAGGCTCGTGTAAGTAATTTACTATAAAATGATTTGCACACATCCATTGTGTCCATAAATATTGAATGCAACCCTCGCAAGTGCAAATATTCACAAAAATGCACATGTTTGTTTACGTGACTGTCGGCCGCCTCTACGACGTACGCCAACGTACAGCTCTGTTGGTAGGGTTGCCGCATTTCGGACGAATCTTTAATCGTTAATAACTGAGAAACGAAGCCGAAATCGAAATTTTGTTATTCTTCATTTTCGTCTCATATTATCTCGGAGAACCACTCCTTAAATTTTTTTTTTTTCTCCCACCTGTACTCGAACATCCCGTATAATTCTATCGCGGTTTGCGTAACGAAATATTGTAACATCTTCGACATTCTTCTTGATACAAAACTTTCACTTAATTCCTCATTGCTCTATGATTAACTGTTTCGGCTTGCACCATTTCAGCATTAACCCATTTGCATCGTAAGGAAATATGAAAAGAAGGCTTTTATCACCAAACTTTTTTTTATATTATATTTAAGTACAAAAATGACTACAAGTAAAAGAACTTCATATTTCCGCATTATGAGAAAAAATACATTGAGCGTATATATATTCTCCGGTGATAACCGGATATAACGGTGACCAGGAAAATTGAGCTTTGGGTGACTATCAATACATTACTGACAGTTTAATAAAACCACTGAAGAGAGAAATAAGCTCCAATTTAATTCCTACATATTGCAGTTAATGCAAACAATTTTTATTTTGCATGAAGACTCGAAATCTAGTTATACTCTAGTATATACTCTCCGGTGATAGTGACCAGGAAAATTGAGCGTATATATACAATATATATACATATATACAGGGTGAGTCACCAAACGTTACCACCTCAAATATCTTTGTTGTTTCTAAAGATACGTAAAATATGGTAAGGACAAAGTTGAATGGTACAATGGGGCTGACACGATGCAAAAAAAAAATTTTGTTTTTATGTCATTTTTTTGGAGATATCAAGGTCATCTTGACTTTTTTAAATGGAACCACCCTTTTTTAAACACCTACAATGATAGTCCCTTTCATTAGGAATTCAGTGACTATAATTAGTCCAAGGTCATTCAAGGTCAAGGACAGAAAAAACGTAAAACTAATATATGGAAGCAGAATACCTGTATTTTATAAATGTTCGAAATGATGGCCGTCTGCGTCGATACATTGTTGTAAACGAGCTCTGAAGGAATGTTGAACTCTGATAAGTGTATCCGACGTGATATTCGTACATGCTGTGATGATACGCTGACGCATATCTTCAACTGTTGTTGGAGCATCCGTGTACACGGTCTCTTTTAGCAGACCCCATAAAAAGAAATCCAGTGGATTCAAATCAGGCGAACGTGCTGGCCATGAAACTGTTCCGCCTCGTCCAATCCATCGGTTTGGATATCGAGAATCCAACGTTTCTCTTGCTACTCGTGCATAATCAGCAGGACAACTGTCATGTTGGTATCACATATCGTAGCGATTTTGTAAAGGGACATCTTCTAACAAAATTGGCAGATCTTCTTGCAAAAATTGAGCGTATTTCTGTCCCGTCATCATTCCGTTAACGAAATATGGTCCAATTACTTTGTCGTTCAAAATACCACACCACACGTTTACGCTCCATTGTCTTTGATGATCAATGTCTCGCAGCCAGGGCGGATTATCCACAGACCAATAATGGGCGTTCCGTAGATTAATTGAGCCATGATTAGTAAATGTTGCCTCGTCCGTAAACAAGACATTAGAAAAAAATGAATGATTTTGAAGCAATCCCCATTGACAAAAGTTAATTCTATTTTGAAAATCATTCCCGTGCAATTCTTGATGGAGCGATATGTGGAACGGATGAAATTTATGTCGGGCCAGAATTCGTATTACGCTACTTTGACTTATGCCTGCTTCCCGGGCAATTTTTCTCGTACTCACGTGAGGATTGACAGCTATAGCTGTTAAAATATTAATTTCATTGTCTTCATTAGTCGTGGGATTCTTCCGTTTGTACTGTCTTGCATGTACACTTCCAGTACTTCGAAACAACCTGTACGTATTAGTGAAAGTACGTCTAGAAGGAGTGTTTCGCTCGGGGTACCTTTCTTCATAAAGTAGTCGGGCCTGCACTGCATTTTTTCTACATTCACAGAAAATCGTGATCATATCACACTTTTCAGTCATCGAATATAACATAGCGGAATCGCGTTTGGAAACATACTGATAGTAAATAAGAATGCTGAATAACATTGAAGGACCTTAGTATGTTTACTTCAACTACGATAAACGTCTCAACCGTGATAAACGTATTTTGCTTCCATATTTTAGTTTTATACGTTTTTTCTGTCCTTGACCTTGAATCACCTTGGACTAATTATAGTCACTAAATTCCTAATGAAAGGGACTATCATTGTAGGTGTTTAAAAAAGGGTGGTTCCATTTAAAAAAGTCTTGGTGACCTTGATATCTCCAAAAAAATGACATAAAAACAAAATTTTTTTTTTTGCATCGTGTCAGCCCCATTGTACCATTCAACTTTGTCCTTACCATATTTTACGTATCTTTAGAAACAACAAAGATATTTGAGGTGGTAACGTTTGGTGACTCACCCTGTATACAGGGTGTCCCAGTTTTTTCCGGCCAAACTTTGCCAGCGTGTTCTACATGCAAAAGAAAGAAAAAGATGTTATATGAACATATGCTCTTAAATGTTTTATTAAGGAGTTATAACTAATAATACAAAATGATAATGAACTGGCATTTCGTCGACACAGCGTACGAACGTATTATGAATATCTCTGTTTGTGTTTACATAAAGTCTTATGTTTACTTGCTGAAGTAGTTGATATCGACATTTTTTATTAACGTTTTATTAACGAGTTAACATTTCAAAATGACGTCCGTTATTACGAATACAGGATTGGCATCTAACAAAAACTGACCCTATCGTATTACTAGTGCTCGGACACTTCCATTACAAAAACCATAAATAAAATGCATATCAGCGTATTCACGATTGGAAAATTCTCGTGGCATCTCGATATGAAGTCGTACAGCGTACTAAACATTATTAACTCAGTAGAAATCAATGTCGATATCAACTACTTCAGCAAATAAACATAAGACTTTATGTAAACACAAACAGAGATATTCATAATACGTTCGTACGCTGTGTCGAAGAAATGCCAGTTCATTATCATTTTGTATTATTAGTTATAACTCCTTAATAAAACATTTAAGAGCATATGTTCATATAACATTTTTTTCTTACTTTTGCGTGTAGAACACACTGGCAAAGTTTGGCCGGAAAAAACTGGGACACCCTGTATATATATAATGATGCAAATTGGTTAAACGGTTCATATCTTATCATCGACAGATTGGCGGAATTATTCTCGCGTACAGATAAAACTGCAGAAGTGGATACAGCTACTCGTGTATCCAAGTTGCGGAGGACCTTCAGCGAGCTGAATGATGAACCACGAAAACCGATTAAGCCTGAGTTGACTGAACTGTTGCCGCCGAGTAGGATGATGCGAGCCGCGAGTAGAATTATCCGAGCCGTCTATTCCCATGCGGCACAAACTAATTCAACCACCTAATAAACAAATGCTCGTAGAAGTGCAACTTAAGTGCAATTAACAATGGGTGCAGGCTGGTGGATCCATCGACTGGCTTTTGGTTGGACCGAGTGCCTGCAGCGTCGAACGAAAGAAGACCGGATATCCACGTGAATCACGGGGGCAAAGAAGAAAAACACGGTTAACCTAATTCGACTTCGCCTAAAACACCTAATTCCCGTTCATTCCGCCGTGTGTACCCGCAGTATTATCTTCGGCTCGGTCCACAGCGATTCACGTAAGCCCTTAAGTCCACCCAGGCCGTGGCTGGTATTAATTCGCAGTTCGAAACTGCGAGGCTCAAGTTGGAGAGAGTGTAAGCGAGAGAGAGAGAGAGAGAGAGAGAGAGAGAAGAAGTCTCTGTCCGGGCCGCAGACTCGAACGCGACACGTTTTCGTATCGCTTGCACCGACGACGCGGCGTAAAGTTCCGGTGCGACTTAATAAACACGCTTGCTTGTTTGCTTGGTTTGCTCGGCTGCCTCGGTCGCATGATTCTCTTACCGACTACGTTCATGGTGGCGTCAACTATGGCCGTGTGGAAGGAAGGCGCGTCCGCAGACACCTCGCAGCTGTACGAGCCCGCCGCGTCCAGCTCCAGATTCGTCAGGCTCACCTGGGTCGCGTTGCTCTCGTTCTTCTGCAACAAAGAGCGCCGATCGATTTGTCACTGGCTCTCTCCGCAAAACGAAACTGGCATAAACGGGATTAGTATCGGCGGACAGCTGCCGAGCTCGATAATCGCGATCGAACCGAGCGACCGCCCTTTCGACCTTTCCTCGAACACTTTCGCAGCGCAAGTTCAATTTGCGACGCCCTCCGGGAGGTTCTACGGCGATTTTAGCCTACGACGACTTTAGTTTAGGTGCCCTGGGCTTCCGGCTAGCTCAGCGAAACTTTCTGTACACTGATTTTCGCCCCGGTGTACCCTGGACACGGTAGAACCCCGATTGTTCGTCTAATAGAACTGTATGTAACTTAATTGCCAGTTTCAAGCTGTATCGATTTGCGTAATAAACGGCGTTGCATATGAATCGCCTTAGAACCAGCCGTCCGAACCGGGATAATACAACCTTCGGATATCGTCGGTTTGGATAATCGAGGTTCTACTGTATGCCTTTATGCATTTATGCCAAAAGCGTGGGTACACAAGATAATACACAAAATAATATTTTCTGGGTGGTACGTGAAATACAGTGCTTTCTCTATTTATGTCGCCGAGTCTTGGATGATAAACGTCGTGGAATTATCTCCACTAGACGATACAAGACGCTGGCAAGTCCCGTGTTGTTGACATACAGCAAAAATTCAGTGTGCAGGTTTAATTGCTATATCTTGTTGATTTGTTTTCTACCCTGTCAGTTTTATTAGTCAGCTATATCAGGTTTTATTAGTTTTATTCTAAAGCATTGAATGCATTCATTCAAAATGAAATAAACTTTTGGAACAATTTATACATCGGAGGAGAAATTACCTTCGGTGAATAGGGAAAATTCACTGTACAATAAACATCATTCAATATTACTAGCACATCGCTTACAATCAATTGAGATTATTAACTCATTTGCATCATAAGGAAATATGAAAAGAGTGCCTTTATCACCAAACTGTTTTTTTTTTTTAATTATATTTAAGTACAGAAATGAGTACAAGTAAAAGAACCTCATATTTCAGCCTTATAAGAAAAAATCAGAATTACTACTTTCATCTGCAACAACACCCTCCATTTATATTTTTTAGCTAACGAATAATGATAGTGACTTGAGAAATTGAGCGCATGTATACGCTAATGATGCAAATGGGTTAAGAGAAGAAATCAATTTTTATGTACACTCCCTCTTCTGGTCGAAGTGCAATGTAGTACAGTCCTTTTCGAAAAGTTTCTAACGAAAGCATTCACACAATTTTAATAATTGCGGTAGATCCTCCGCGGTTTAAAAACGGCCGAATTTCCATCCGAGTTGTAAAGGTTAAGATCGAGATTGTTTAGCGGAGCCCGAACTTTTTCGCCGTTCGGAACAGTAATTTTTTAACAGCCGGAAAAGAGAGTTGCGAGTTTGATGCCGGGAACTTCAGCGGACTTAACGCGGGAACGCGGAGCAGAATGGCGAGCTTCCGGTTATGGCTGAGACCGAAATGCAGGTATCCTGGCTTACAAAGGTCAGTCTGAACGACTGTTACTGGATTTCAGAAAAGGTTAAGAGGGTCCCGAGCACCGTGAGGTCAGCTTTTCACCGGGTGAAAAGACGGGCCGCATTCATTTACGGGAAACTGTGCTTACGAGCATTATTTGGAAAATATAAAAGCTACTTAAAAACCGCTCGTCGAAGGAGTTTTAACGCTGACAAGAATTCATGACTTTCCCCCGTTTTTCGTCGGTGAAGTTTGCACGTGCTCGCCTGTGTGTATGTGCCACGGATAGAATTTCTAGGAAACTTTCTAAGCAACTGTGGATCAAATTAGTGCCCGCTCGTGTTCCACAATCTTGCAACAACATGAATCACGGTGGACAGAAGGATACTCCGACTTGTTCTTTGAAAACATTAAACTAAATTTTCCTTCTGCGAAGTATGAATCCAAGCCTTTCAAGTATGAGTCTTTGAATCTATTGGTCTTGCAGCAGTCACTTGTCTTCAATGAAAGACAATAATAAAAATTATTTAATATTTAAAACAATATTCTTCTCAAGGTAATATTCTGCATTAAATCAAGTACATCAAAACAGTGAGCTAGCAGCATAAAACGTTTCCAAAACAGAGAACTGGTCCATTTACGATCCATCTCAAAGTAACTACTTCCTTTATGAACAATTTGCACCAAGTCGTGGAATCTCTGAATATTATGGTGTGTATTATGCTGTGTATCTTTATGCAAAATAAAAATTTGTCGTCTTTCGTTTCCTTCCTCTAATAACTTTAACAAGTTGAAAATAGTACATTAATAATTTTCGTCGGTTCATTAACGGACGATGCCAACTGATACTTTCTACTTGTCAAATACAGTGAATTCTCGATATATGTCAACAACACGGGTCTTGTCAGCGTCAGGTATTGTGCAGGAGATACACTCAAGCCGTGTTATAATATAACACTATAAGATCAAATCACATCTTCAATATATTTTTCACGATCCCAATGAAAACCGATAAGAATGTCCACGTGGTCTCGTCCATTTAATTAGAGACGCCTAAATCCACGCGATACATGTCCGCGGCACAATATTTCCCAGCATGATCCGGTTTATCCAGATTATTTCGCCGGTTAGCCGAGCCTCTTTCTCGCAGTCCCTTCGATACGCTTTTGGCGAGGTGGATTTATGACGTTGTCGCCGCACGGGCTGTCCGAAAAAAAAAGAAATCGGCGTCGGCGTCGGGGTGACGGGGATTGTCGAGGAGGGTGCGAGAGGTGGGCGAACTACACGCTTACGTACGTGTACGTGTGTATACGGGGAGGGGGAGGCGGGGTGGCGGTGTGCTGCGTGGTTAGCGAGCATCGATCAATCGACCGGAAGACAAAGGCCCGCGGCCGATTCGCATTGTTCCGTCGGGCAGCGGAACGGCCGTTGAATAATCCACGGTTGCGAAGACGGCAAACTGGACCAGCGTTCGCCTCTTCGCGATATCGATTCGAAATGACGGCGCGGCGTCGGTGCCGGCCAGTCACTCTGGCCAACGGCGTCGGCGTCGGCGTCGGCGTCGGCGTCGGTGTCGGCTCCAGCCTCGGCTCCAGCGTCGGCGTCGGCGTCGGTTAGTCAGCTAGCCCCCCTCGCAGAGAGCTTCACGCTCGCGGAATACGCCCGGTCCCCCCCGACGCAGTTTACGAGCAACATTACGCTTCGTAACGGCGTCCCGTCGGCCAGTTCCGCAGAATTCCGCGACGCATTGCGCGATTTATTCGCTCGCAACCCCCCCGCGGCACGGAGCCCGCAAAACTGAGCTCGCGAAACAGAGCGCCTCTGCAGCGGAGCGCTCTCTACTATGGTCCGTACTTTGTTCTGCTCCGCTTTAACAAAATAAGCTCGCGGGATCTGTCAAAATGACGCGTTTCAATATTTTTAATCATAGCATATCGATATAGCCGATCGGGCTGTCGATTATCTCGAGGAACGCGTCGCACGGCGAGGCCTCCTCCTTCCGCGAAGTATGAATCTAAGCCATTCAAACTTTGTTCTGCTCCGCTTTAACGAAATAGGCTCGCGGGACCTGTCAAAACGACGCGTTCCAATATTTTTAATCATACCATATCGATATAGCTGATTGAGGTGTCGATTATCTCGAGGGCGAGGCCTCCTTCTGCGAAGTATGAATCTAAGCCATTGAAATATTGTCAGTGTTCCTAGTTGTAAGTATAATTATAGCTCCGAGGATTTAGATCATGTTCTATGGCAGCGTTGTCTTTATGATTCCCGAAGAACTAAGTTAGTAAATAAGCTGCGCAAAATTAAGCTTTTTGTACCATTAAAAGCGGACATTTTCTTCGCTAAACCTAATGTTACAGCCTGCGAATATATCTTTCAGTTTTTAAACGACTGCAATCTTCATCACTAGCGATTATGAAGATATCATTGTACACTAACTGTAAGCCTACTGTATAATTGTTAAAGCTGAAATAAACCAAAATTGGTTTAAGTGGCTCAATAGAAAAAAAAAGTATGAGTCTATTTTTCTTGCTACAGCAGTCGCTTGTCGTTCTTTATTATTTAAAACAATATTCTTCTCAAGGTAATATTCTCCATTAAATCGTCAGGTACCTCAAAACAGTGAACTAGCAGCATAAAACATTTCCCAAACAGAGAATTTTTCCATTTACGATCCATCTTAAAGTAACTACTTCTTTTATGAACAATTTTCACCAAGTCGTGGAATCTCTGAATATTAAGAGAAGAGATTAATGAGATCTCTTAAGAGATTAAGAGATTTTTTGTGTGTGTTATGCTGTATATCTTTATGCAAAATAAAAATTTGTCGTCAGCAGGCATTTAAAATTTGTTTCCTTCCGCTAATAACTGTAACAAATTCAAAATTGCACATCGATGCTCTTCTCATCCGTTCTCAACTGTTCTCATCCGTTTATTTTTATTAACCCTTAGCACTCGAGTGGTGACTCTAAAGCAGCGCTAGAAATTGTTGTGGCAGTATTTTAAAGGAATTACAGAAAATATTGGAAAATATTTGTTCGATTACAAAATTTGTATTCAATAGATTACTAAACATTTAAATATTATATGTGGAAATCGGATCAGTTTCGTATGGGGAGTTACATTTAAGCTCAATAAAAAAAGAAAAAAATGAGTATATTCTGAGATGGAAAAAAAATTTAGTTTCAGTTTGAATATAGCGTCGAGTGCAAAGGGTTAACACGTATACTACAATACCAATTTAATTGGTACATCCAGACCTACCCTTATTTCACTGCATAGTCTGCGATTGTTGAGATTGGAAAGATGCATCCAGGAGGAATTATCCAATAAAATTTCTTTGGTTATACAGGGTGCCCCACGTAACACTTTTCACGATTTTTCAAGTACTTGCGATAATCTGACTGAGTGTTATGTGGGACTGCCTGCATATTGTAAAGATAGACACGGTTTCGTTACTTTTATAAACTAATGTGAAATAGTCACTTTTAGTGCTCCCTAAACCTAGTGTTAAGGGCTCATTCCCACTCCCATATTTCAAACTGTCACACTGTAATTTTTATATCTTCATTATTATTTAAATTATTGTATGATTCCCTCAGCATACCACTTTTCATCAATTTTCTCCAAACTTTACATACATATAAAATGCAGATGATAAACAGTTTCGGGATAAAATTCTGGAAAAATGTTTTTAAGATTCTACACTGTTAATAAACCTGGTTTTTGAACCGTCCATACGAGAATGCCCCTACCCTCGCACCGCCAAAGAATTCGCGTCCACGCGTTGCCGACCAATAGCGCGCGACTCGGTAAGCAACATCGTTCCGCGGAGGATTTAATGCTAAGCCAGGAAAAGCAATTTTGCGCCCGGTGTTACTTTTCCACGTTGTTGTTCGTCCCCCACTTCTTCTTTTTTTCGTAATTTTGTAACGCCCCCTTTTTTGGATCGCGAGGGGGGGACGGGGGTGTCAGGATAGGGGGTGGCTCCGCGCAGCAGAGGGAGCGAAAATAACGAGACACTTGCATGGTAAACGAAGGATTATGGAAAGCTTTTGTGGAATATTGCGGCGTGTCCCGGGATATCCGCAGGGGGGGGGGCGGGGGGCGTTGTTACCTGGAAATTCTGGTTTCCGGGGGAATTTTTTTTTGCCCAGCGGAACGGATTGCCCGAAATTGACGGATTCTATGAGATACGGATTTCTCTCTCGTCGACGCCGAGGCTCGATGTTTTATTTATCGCGCGAATTTCCACGTTGATCCCGGTGATCTGCTTTATTCTTGAGATGAGTGATTGTTGATTAAACGAAGTAGAACGGAGGCTCGAATCGATCGATGAATTGCAATGGAATTTTTCGTGTGTGGATCTGATCGAGTTTCTTCTTTTTAGAATTTCACCAGGAAGATTAGCTTTATAGTTACTCGTAAGAGAGGGATGTATTACTTTGGCGTATGAAATACGTGCTTGAAATGCTACGGTATTGGAAAATCCCGGCGTCGCTATCTATCGTTTACAACTGGTGAGCAGATGCAGGGATTGTAGAGGAGCACGTGTTTGCTGAAGAATATCGAAGGAAGCTCGCGACCCGAGCTTTTTGCTCGGGAATCTTCGAATTGATATTACACATAACAAGATCAGCGCTCCAGCTATATGTGTGTCTCTTTGGGATTGTCGCTTGGAAAGAGTCGAGTGTGTGTGTGTGTGTGTGTGTGTAACAGAATATTTACGGAAACTCAAACGACAATGATTTGACTAACAGAAAATACTTCGAACGCTTTCCCTTATTTAGAGGTTGTTTGTCATACGAATTAAAAGGAAAAGGAAGAGAAAACAATCGAAACAGCAATAAATAGAAAATTTTATAGTAATTATTTACATTAGGGGCTTCCTCACCGATTTTGATGACCTTGAAATACGTTATAAAGGTCATCATTCTGAACAACTTTTTC
Organism: Seladonia tumulorum; assembly: GCA_913789895.3. NCBI lineage: Eukaryota > Metazoa > Arthropoda > Insecta > Hymenoptera > Halictidae > Seladonia > Seladonia tumulorum. The sequence goes on from OU565276.1 coordinate 5,839,786, forward strand.
CTATACATATTACCGCCGCTCAACTTTAGTTTCCGAGATATTCGCAAAAAAGTTTTAACATCTTAAAAAGTGATCGGAGTAGGTGTAGGTTAGGTTCACGAGGCCTGTCAAAATGACGGGATCTAATATTTATAATTTACAATTATTGACATTGTGAAGACGTATCCATGGGGAATTATTCAACAAAATTATTTTTTTGGGTATATATTATTTAAAAAATTGATACAAATGTGGATAGACACGTTCTTGTTATTTTTGTAAAATAATGTTAAGTAGTCAGTTTTAGTGCTTTGTAAATCTAGTGTTAAAGGGACATTGAAGTTACAAAATATGAAAGAAAACCTTGCATCCAATATTCTACATACGAATAATAAAATATAATACTAATGTACTACAAACTACATTATAAAATACTAATGTAAAGTGTACTTACTTCTGAATCTTCCGTACCTCCGTCAGATCCACAGCACACAATTATTGACTCACGAGGATAGGTCCGAACAACAATTGAACAACAATCACTAAATTCTACACAACACTCTTAACGAAATCGTGACAGCTGACGAGAGGATGTTACTCCGACCACGAATAAAATAATACTGCGATTTTAACCGTCCCCCTCCCACGGACGTGTGATACGAAAACAGGGAATTCCGGGAAATAGGGTCGGCGCCCCGCCATAATTTTTTCACCTTGGTTTTGTATCTAGTGTTTATGGACCCTCAGCGTGTAACCTGCCTAGGATAACCTGACCCCACCACCTCCGTGGAAGGGATCATTGTTCAAATCGCAGTATTATTTTGTTCGTGGTCGGAGTGACATCGTCTCGTTCGTTGTCACGATTTTATAAAATGTGTTGTGTCTGCGTGTGTGTTGTGTGTGTTGTTTAGTGATTGTTGTTCAATTATTCGGACCTATTTTCGCGAGTCAATAATTGTGTGCTGTGGATCCGACGGAGGTACAGAAGATTCAGAAGTAAGTACACTTTACATTAGTATTTTATAATGTAGGATTAATATTCGTATGTGGAACATTGCATACAAGGTTTTCTGTCATATTTTGAAACGTATATTAACGATCATTAATGATTTGGTATATAGTATAATTTAATGTGGTTCAAATAAGATACTACTTTAAATCAAATATTTTTATTTTGATAACCAGATAGATACAATTAAATATTTTTATTTTGTATTTCAAATATTTCCTTACAATGAACATAAGTTGAGCAAGTAGTTAATATTATAAATTATAATTTTTAACATGAGAAGCTATAATAGTTAGCAAAGTATTATTTGTAGTTTAATTACGAATATGTAACATGTTGATAAAGAGACTACAATATCGCAATAACATTACAGGCAACAAAATATCATAAAAATATAAGTAACTGTCAACTATTTGAAATACTATTTTACACAGTCCTACACACACCTACTCCGATCACCTTTTGAGATGTTGAAACTTTTTTGCGAATATCTCGGAAACTAAAGCTGAGCGGCGGTAACATGTATAGGAAAAAGTTGTATTACCTCAACGTTTTTTATTAGCGTAGAAGTGAAAAATCTAGGGTCTAAAAATGTTCATTTGTTCAGTAGTGATCGATTAGAATACAGAAAATGGGGTCCTCGACTATTACACTTCAAATCTGAATGTCGACAGTCGAAAGGACGTAAAATTGCTTACAAAATTATAAAGTTTAAGTTTTATAAAAGTGTTGTAAATAGGTGTGTGCCTAAGCTTCCTTAGAAATTGGAAGCTAAATTTAGAAAGTAGAAAATGGCGTGCCCGAGAAGGGCAAGTGCTGCTACTTAAAATCAAGTTGTTGAATATTCCGAGAGAGCAGTGACATGGTCACAAGGAGCACAGGCATAAATATAATGACCTTCTTAATAATTCAAAGCGTGAGGGGATCAATATGAAATTCATTAGAGGCGACCAATCAAATTAGTCCCAGGAATCCTACGCAATTACTATAATAATGCTATTACAATAATCACAGGGCTAACGACCAGGCAACAACATCAAATTAGCAAAGCGTCAAGAATATTCATTGGACACTTCGGTCCCGTCGTTTGGTTGTCACGGAGTACATTAAACTCGAGTGGTTCTCGTTATCCCGGTTAGTATATTGGACGTCAACATCAGGAAAGACATTGACCCACTCGTCATTCAATTCGCTTATAATATATCTTCCTGCCAAGCAGATTTCATGGCCAGAATCTGTTGAATAGGTTCAATCAACCACAAAATAATCCAAGTAACTTACTTCTCTTTTTTTTTAATATCTCACCAGTCCGTCGCGTGTGACCGACATTTGATCCATATCAGGAACAGATTAAAAACATCGCTATTAAATGTCATAAGCAACCGAAGTAAATCCAGCCGACGTCATACGACCCAACAGTAATCCGGTTAAAGGTCTTGTTCCACATAATCTCTATTTCTAGAAAGGTGTCTCTCCGCTGCAACTGTTCCGCAGTCTTATTACAACCTACATCCGCATCCGCTGCCATGTTTTCTGGTGTTGAACGCCATTTTGTAAGACTCGCTTGCAAATTTTTGAAAAGAAATCAGACGGCTGACTGTGTTGAGCTTTTGCACGCTTTCTACTATTTGGCCTATAATTTTTGCTTAAGTAAAGACACTTAACGCATAAGCTATCTCATGTCACCAGCTATTATTTCGTAATTGAACACGTGGAAGTAAAACAATCTAAATAAACTTCAATAAACTTTATGTATACATAATACATTGAAATGAAACTTTGGACACATCTTTTATACAACTTTTTATATCCTTTTTTGGTCTGATATTGTCCCAACAACGTTTGGATATGAAAACACGAGTTAACTCGTGGCCGGTCAACAGTGTGTTAAAATTGGATTGAATTTATAACTCAAAACAAAAGCTTTTTTTTACATTTGACGTGGTAGAAAAACAGAGAAATATTTTCCAATGTTTCTGAAGATTTTCTAAAAATTTTAAGTTGTTTGCACCACTGGATCTTGAAATAAAAAATAACAATATCAATTTTCTTGGATGACGCTTGGTTTTCGAGAAGATCGTAGCGTTCGTGGGAAGTAGAATTGGTCGGCTATGATCAGACGCCTCGGCATAACCGAACTTTCGCACTCGATTTTCTCGAAAACAAAGTTTCAACCGATAATATAATTGTCTTTTCCGCGAAATTGTTAAGGACGAAGAAGCTCCAACCACCGGTGGCCGTGAGGAAAATCGCACGGCAAGGGGTTAAGAACAATGTTTACGGCACCGCGGACGATAATGACAGAAGCGTCGCGGTAATCGATTCATCGGCGTCTCAAGGGCGGCTTAAGTTTCCCCTAAACGCGTTCGACCCTCGTAAAAAGGGCTCGAATAATTCTCCGCTTAATCGACACCGGCGGTCCCGCTCTGATTTCCGCTCATTAAGACCTGAGTCTCGCGAAGTTCCTTAGGGAGCAGGGCCGGTATCTGGCCGCCATATTTCAGAAGAAACGTTCGGTTATTGTTCCATCCAACTTCCCGACCCACGATAAATCCCCGGACGTTGCTCTCGCCGCAGCCGGCGGCGTTTTTTCGTGAAAACGTCGGCGTCGAGCCGGCGCACGCCGGAACCAGTAAGAAAAACAACTGGCCGTGCCAATTGCCTCGGTTGTTTCTGATTTTATGGCGGAACGGTTTCAGACAGAGCTACATTATCCCGAGGGGTGCGTCCGACGATAGCAGTACATTTTTTAAATGTAAAACCGAAAAAGAAATTTTAAATGAAATATCTTGTTGTTCTCGGCTCATCCCTACCCAGCTTTTTGTATTGATCAGCCAAGAGAATAGGCGCTGGAGTTGGTCGTCCAGTAAGCGTTGGTCTCAATGTTAACTCTTTTATTTTTAAGGCATCACCCAGCCATTCGTTTCCTCGTGAAGCATTTCAATCCAGATAAAATACCATTAAAGCTATATTTTTAAAAATTCATGGCCAATTGTCTAAAATTAAATCGATTCCATTATAGAACAGTAGAATATATTTGTACAGCTCGCTCGAATAATTTAGCAGGGTACGAACTGAAATTCACCCTAATAGAAGGCGATTCTGCAAGTCTGCGAAGCTACTTTATTTTAAGGGTTGGGTCCGACGATGGTGCAAAAATTGATAGGCTTCTAAATAATTCCGCTGCGCCAAATGGGAGCTTGGAAATCTTCTTTCGGACAATAATCCGAAGCGAAACCGTGGTTTATAGCTGCTATTGCTGTTGAAGGGTCTATTTAAAGAATCCCTCAGCCACGGCCGACAGATATTGTGTTAAGGGTGGCGTCCCGCGCGGCAGCGAACAATCTTCTTTTGAAATTTCTTTTCGCGGGATTTCAAGAGCACCGGTATTTCTCTAAATGATATATCGTCGTGTTGTCGAAGAAAATGGGCGTCTCGTTCCGCTGTGGCGGCGCGGCGTCGGGACGCCTCATCGCGAAAAAGATTCCCGCGGAAGCTCGACCGCCGAGTCACGGGCAGAAAAGATGGGGTAAACCAAGTGCGGGGGATGAGTTTTCGAGGGTGGGTTTGCCGCGGCGGAAGGGGGGGGAGGGGTTAAGGGAGGAGGAGAAGGACAGAAACTCGATGCTCACCTTCACCGTCAAGTTCCCGATGCGGAAAGTCTTGACGACCGGGGTCTCGTTCGGGGCGTAGCGATAAAACTCTTGATCCCCTTTGTACCACTTGACGGCGTATAAAGGATCCCCCTCGGTGTCATACCAGCAGTTCAGTATCGCCGAGTCACCTTTCTTCACGGCCGTCGGTATCTGGATCCGTACTTCTCGCAAACCGGAGCAAATTCCTGCAACAGACAGGTGTTTCCATTTAGCAGCCGGCCTACTCGACGCCTCCGACTTTTCAGCCCCCTTCTGCCCCCCAGACATAATTGAAAGATCGCGCGAAAGGATGCGGGGGTGTGTCGAGCACTTTCGCTATCGAGCCTGTATCCGGAATGAAAAATAGTGGTCTCGTCACGTGACAGCGAAAATCGTCGATATCGTAACCTAAATTAACACTTTGCTTATCCCGACTCCTCTATTTCAGAATATGGTATAATATATGACTAATTAAGACTTCTGCGAGATAACGAAAATTTTCCTTACACGCTAAATGAATATAAATATGATACAATAATGAATATAATATAATATAAATGAAAAACTGACGTCGAGTCTCGCTCGGCATAAAACATGAAAAGATTAATATTTCTGCTTTCAAGGAAAATTAGTAATAATTAGACTACGGATTTTATGCATTTATGACAAAAATTAGTACGTGTAATTCAGAACAGTAACTACAGTAGAAGAATTTAAGGATACTGTTATATTATTTTCAATCCGTTAAACATAATCAAAAAGAAATTAAATTTTTATTTCACCCCAGTTTGTTGCAATTCAGATAGAAAGTTTTTAGTACTAATTCGGTGCCCCAAATTTGGTTAGGATCTGCAAAATGCAAGGAGATTGATAAAGTGCTGAATATTATACATCTCAATTTCTCAATATTTATTTCATCAAGTAGGTTACTTCGTTCTTATTAAATTTTTGAGATTGCCAGACAGATTTTGTCTACGGAATCTTTTTGACAAATTGAGTTTCATTTATTTATACCTAGAAAGTTTAATCTTTTCCGTGAACATCTTTTTACGGTGAAAAATAAATTACCTAATATTGAATTTTACAAATTACTTTTAGTTCTTCCAAAATGTGTTAAAACGGCTATAATTATTGGAATTCTACCCACGTCATAAATCCATACGTTTAATCCCGTCTTTAAAATTAGCATCGTAATGAAATTTTCGTAATTAAAACTTTATTTATAATTTTCAATCATGTTCGCATACGCTTCGGAAACTTTCTGTCGTTGTTTAGTTTTCCTGTAATAAATTACTAAAGCTGACCGCTTCCGTGTAATTTTATGAGAAAAAGCAGCGAAATTATTGAAATAAAAGATACAGCATCTGAAAACAGAAAATGGAATGCATGTTTTAAACAATTGGGTTACCAAAAAAAAAAAAAAAAAAACGGAAATGAGTATTAAGTCGAATAAAAGATATTACTCGACCTAATATTAAACTGTGCAGCAAAACGAGAGAATAGATTATGCTTCATTCAACGAATAAGATTTTTCCAGCTTATTCCGCAGATGCGTTTAATTCAGCAAAAATGTACGAATTTCAAAAGCGCCGTCGCGCTAGATGGGTTAGAAAGCCTTTTACCGGAAATATCCTGCAAACCGGAAAGAATTTTAGTTAACGCGAATCCCATTTATAATGATGAAATTTAAAACACTTCGGGCCCGAGTGTCGTACAACAATGAAACATTATTTCCATACGAACGCCGCCGCGCCGCAGATGAAACAAAGTTACAAAGTTGCGAGCGGCATTTCTTTTAATGGCGGCCCGTTGTTCGTGGCGTACTAATTATCAGCAGAGAAGCTATTAGATTACTCGCGCAAAAAAACTATTAGTTTAAAGGATATTCAAACTTCAACTTTGCAAAGTTGTGCCTCTGTTTACCGAAGTAATTACACGTGCTCCCTCATACGCGGGGCTCCCGTGCAGCGCAAACTACACGGCAAAATATACCTTTTATGGTAATTGTTTTATTTGCCCAAGTATTCATGCTTGTCCCCGGCGGGGATGAAAATCTACAACATCGCAGAATTCTATTTTGTCCGTGCTTGCTCGCACGCGATTATAATCCGTTGCCGCTTTCAAGCTTGTCAACTGTTTACCTCGCGATCCGGATCGGATTACAATAGAAAATTGTAATTTCGATTAATTCGCGCGTTAAATTTATTTTATTGGCAACCGGTCTCGTTCGGCGAATACATTCGGTTCTGCCAAAAGTTTCCTTCGCGTTGTTTAACAAGAGCAAATTTAAATGACGCAATCTGACCGCTAATAATTTCTAATTTTCTGAGCTTGCTATCACCGAAATATTTGCTTTCTTTGAGAATACTTCGTGTTGCTCTGTGTGCATTAATCGGAAACTTTTAGCCAAGCTTGATATCAAGGGGCAATTTTTTTCAAAGCGATGTTACGCCTTGCGTTGTAATTTCCATTGATTTTAAAAAGATGGGATGAAATTGATGGATTTGAAAATTCTCAGATTGTGCGAAGGGATCCTCCTGCGATTCAATTAAATTCTTTATTGATTCCCCCAGGGGTTACAATCCTTTAAACATTTTTACACCTAACTTAGCCTAACCTGAACCTATACCTTAACCTAACCTACTCAAGAGAGAGAGAGAGCGAGAGCCGCATTCACCATTAAACTTAAAATTAAAATCTATATACAACGCACACACACACCAACACAAGTTAACATAAACATAAAATACAATACTGATGCCTGTGTTTCAAGAAACCGATTTTTTTTATGATTGAAATACCGGAATACTGTGCCCCGATTCGGGCCAGTCGCGGCGCGAAGGGTAGCAGATAGACGTAAACAGAGGCGAATTCGATTGTCTCCGACAAAGAACAACAATTCTTGAACAGACTGACCAACTCCTCGGTCCAGGCGGTTCTGTTGAACTAGCACAGGGGCTGGGAACCTTCCGGGTTCCGTGTGCCGAAAAGTTCGGGTGCTTTTTAGCACCACTCCGGTCGCACTTGAGCCCGCACAAACACCTGCGCAATTTCTTTCGGCGCTATCATTCATACCTATGAAAACTTAAGGGGTTAGTTTTATGTGTTCGCGGGGGAAAACGGTAACTTTGGGAGTTCCTCTGGAAGAGAAACGCCCGGCGCATTAAAACGGAATCCTTCCGACGGAGCGTATGTACACTCGTGATTGCGAGCACACCGAGCCGCCTATCAACGGTGAAATAAATTTACGGGAACGGTTTACAATGTCGAAGACTTTTCTAAAAAAAAAAAGAAAAACGACCGTACTCGGGCAGTATCAATGCCCCGGGTGATCAATACAATCGGGGGGGGGGGGGGGGAGCGATGGGTTGTTTGCGCTGGAGCGTTCAAGTTTCTTCGATATTGCATAAATTTGTTCAGCCAATAGACTTCGATAATAAATCAATTATGAATGAGATCGGAATGGTGTATCGAACGCTGAACGCCCATTAGAAAGTTCGATGGTACCCGGGCTATAATTAACCGGGATTTTTGCAGCGTCGCGACGCGGACCGGTTCGCCGCTCGCCGTTCGTAATTGTCAAACAATGTCGCCTAGTTGCCTTTTATTGTAGTTTCAATAACACTTTCGCGGATATCTATATAACTCAGGGATTCTGTTCATTAAAGTTTCCAATTCTCAACTCCGTCGGAACACTCGAACGAGTCCCGGTAAGTGGTAGTTGTTTTCGAATCTGCTCCGGCATTCATGCGAAACTCGGGCAGAAAGAATTGAACGCCTGAGAAAAGAAGAAATCGTCAACGTTCCTGCTGACGACTTGGACAGCTAAATTGATAGGAGTTCTGTCTGGCAAACAAACGGTTCGACTGTCAATTGCGATTCACCCTCGCCTCCACCGGGGGCAAACCGTTACCGAAGACATTTTTGCGATTGCTCCTCGCAACAATATTTTCGCCGTCGCGGCGCCGTGTAACGCTCCGGCTGGATTTTTCGGCGCGGCGTTTTCATTTTAAAATAACGAAGCACGCCCTTATTAATATTAATCGCCGAACAGCTTCCATTATATATTCAGAGTGCAGTATTTTGTTTTGCGAAATGTGTACGTTGAAGACTGCTCTCCGCATGCATAATACGATCTTTCGAATTAACCACATTAAAGATGCACGTTTCGATCAAAGAATATTTTCAGAGATACCGGATACCGTCAATTTCGGCGATAATTTAATAAACACAAGCTTTGACAAATTACAATGACACATGTACGTTTTGTTCGTACGCCGGTTATTAATATATTCGTGCTTTTTTTTCCAACGGAATGTGTCAATATTAAATTTACAATTTCCATTGAAAAATTTCGCGGAGAGATTATTAACTGTAGAAATGTATTTATTCCGCTTTATTCCGGATAACAAGCAGCTATTCACACAGAAATATTCAGCTGGTCTTTTGCGATTTCGAACGCGTCCGGATAATAATAGTTAAATAAAACACTGCCTTATAAATCAATAATGTGTACGGTTGCAAGCGTTAAACTGCATACTCAGCGCTGTGTGCTCTCAATCTTGCAAAAACCGTGACTGAAGCCACTCAAATGGTTTGCGATGTCTATGATGGGGGAACTGTGACTGATAGCTTATTCGCCTGACATCACTCCATCTGATTACCATTGCCTACATCGTTTAACACTTTGGCTGCCAACTCAGCAACTTCAAAAATCCCATCGAATCAAAGTTATTCGTTCAGTGCTCCAACCTTTTTTGTACTTTGCAGACCCCAACCTGAATATATTAAAAATTTATCTTCAAATCTAGACAAATAATTTCTACGTACCATACTGATTCAAATCGATTAACTACGTTCTAAAATACTCCGACAAAGGTAGTTTAACACTTTGACTGCCAAACTAGAAACCTCAAAAATTCCATAAAATCAAAGTAAGTTATTTAACGTAATAAAAATTTAAAGAAATTAAATGTATGATATTGAATAGTCCTCCAACTGTTTTACATTTTACAGATCCTAATAAAATTTGGTTCAATGAATATATTATCGTAAAAATTCATTTTAAAACCTGGACAAATAATTCCGTCACCCAAATATGGGTGACATGGCGGTAAACGTGTTAATATCATCGTGCTCTTGAAATTGTTAACCCCTTGCACTTCTATGTCGAGGATTTAACAGGTGTTTATAAAATTCTGGAGGGCAAAGGATTAATCCTACTGCACCGTACAACCGTAAAGATTTAATTTCTGACTCATTACTTACGGGTCATTACCGAATGGTTTTTAAAAATAATTCGCAGCTAAGTATTTATCTCAGTAAATTTATCAATGGAGTGGAAATATAACCGGAGTGATGTAGAAATTTATTTTCTTACTTAATACGACAGGCAGAAAATAATGTGTGCTTTAAAAAGTGAGCGTTTTTAAATTCTTCGTGAATCTTCTTTAAATTCGTCATAAATGCATAAAATCCGCTGTCTATTAATACGGTAATTCCTGATGGGAGAAATTTCGGGATTTCAGCGTGTCCGGTATGCTGTCTTGCGAAACCGGCGAGAATTCGGAGGAAGCAGCGACGATGATTGAGAAAACGCCACCGCGGCGGCAGTCGTCTCGGGGCGGCGACAAAAAACGAAAAAAAAAAAAAAGAATAAAAGAATCGGCTAGTAAATATGCCGTCGCGTCGGAAAAGCTAAAAATGCGTGCGCGACACCGCATTCTTTACGAGTTCCGAAGAGGGAATAACGGGGCTGTCACGCCGCGGAATTTGTGTGCGGTTTTTTGGCTCCCGATGCTGTAATTTTCCGCGCGTATTTCAAACGGCGCGGTCGTTCGCCGAATTTAAAACCAACGACGAAAGTCCGGGCCTCCGGCGGGCCCCCGTCGGGAATAACCTGCGGGGAGTTCGACAAGATTTCGAAAAATTAATCAATACGTTTCGGACGCATCTGCTCTGCGGCCGGTCCCGAGTCGGCGAAATGTGGCCAAAACCTCGAAATCCAATCTAGTTAACGTTTCGGTAACGTTTCCAGTCCAATGTTTTTCCACTGGCTGAACACAATATTTTTCATCGAGTCCATCTAATTCAATCGTATCGAGCCCGGCATTTTGTTGTTTGTAATTCTGACGCAGATTCCTGTTCGGTCAAATTACAATGAATTCTCTATGCATTCCCGAGCCGTAATTCCGCGACGTTTATCGCCCAGGCCTTGTCGACATGTACAGAAAAATCACACTGTAATTTTATTAACACTAGATTTACCAGACCAGTCAAAATGACTGGTTTTGCAATTTCAATTAAAAATTCCTACTGCATGTAACATTTTCTTTCCGAAATGATATCATGACTTTTGTAGCCATAACTAAAGAATCAGTTTTATGAACTTTATATTATTTTCTATGTATTCGTAACAAATATATTTTTTGTTATTCACATTTATACCAGTACACCAGTCAAAATGACTGGTGCATGTTCCTATGTGATGAAATGACATTGTGGCAGCTACAACAATTGATAAGTACTGCAACGTTTTTTCGGGACAGAATATATGATTCCGGGAAAATCATGATTCTGATGCAGTACGCTAGCGGCCCTTGGAATTGTATATTTACTCAGGGTTTTGGGCCGCACATAAGGTTCTCCTTGGGTCTCGGACACTTGGCTATCCGTAAATGCGAACTCGATACTCGAGGTTTTTGAGTGTCTTGGCCGTGCTCGGTCGACTCGCTTTTCGGCGAGTTGATTGAGTTGTGGCCCGTAAATTTCTAACATTTCTTTCTTTTTGTATTACAATTAATATTATTCAATTTTTTTTTTGTCATTCTTTAAAAGTAAATAAAGTCATTCTGACTGGTCTTGGTAGAAATAGATATACTTGAATAGCCGGTAAATGTAATGTTAAGTGAGTGCGATAAAATTCCGTCATACCCCGTGAAGCTTCTACTTTCGTATAGTGCAAGATTTTAAAATTCAAATGTCCCTATGAGCAATACAAAAATTTTTTCCAGAAGCAATTGGAAGAATGAAGTCCCCCTCGGTTAGATCTTTTTTCTCGATCAGCGTCCATGTTGAAAGCGTGAAAATAGCCCTTAAAATCGTAGGTTTTGCCCAGCTTTCACCGAAAAAATCTCCAGAAAAATTCCAATCGCACAGTCGCACTCGTACCTTGTGTGTGCGCGCGCGCATTTACGTTTGCTTGCGTTTGCATGTCCGCGTGTGTGGTATCCGAAAGATGGCAAAAAGCAGCCGAATGTTTTGAACAACGGTATAATACATTATGAAGATAATGAATATTCTATGTGAAAAAAGCGGCAGGAATTACTGCGATCCCCTAATATTCTGAGGCGGAACGTGGGCGGCCGTGGTATCGCACGCGTCGAGTAAACTGAATCTGGTTGACCTAGAACGGGACGGGACTTAATATCGTGAAGGCTAGTTAGGTAAAATGCGCTCTAACGATATTTAACTCGGCAGAGACGCGGCGAAATTGGTATGTCTACAAATAACACCGCGTGCGCGCGCGTCCCCCGTGCCCTCCACCTCTCGCAATATCTCGCGAATGTGTACGTTTCCGTGTGTTTCTGTGTGCGGAACGTGTCCCGAATATACGTGTGCGGCCTGTCCTGTCGTCGCGTACCCGATAGAATCGTCTGCGTTCTCTGTGTCCGTGTGGGTTCTACGATAGTGTAGTGTTGTCTGTCGGTATACAACTTGCCCGTATTGTTAGACCCGCGAATACACTTGTTAATGGCAGTTCAATAGGATCTTACTATGACCTTCGGTAGTATCAACGATTGCTGGGGCGGATCATTTCGAATAGTTCGTATCCAATTAGAACCAGAAGTAGAAACCTACCCCTCTCACCTCCCCCTCCACCCTCGCGTACTTCGCCGCGGCACACCTCAAATTACACTTGTCGATCTATTCAACGCGCCCTGCCACTCCATTTCGAAACACAATAGCGCGCGATGAACAGACTCCCGCAAGTTCTCGTTTTCGCAAAAATGTAACTCTCGAAAGGCACGGAAAGTGTTAAAAAATTTCCATCTTGCTGCTTGTTCCATCGCGCGAGGAATGTTAAAATCTTGTCGACGCTGCAGTGCCACTCGAGAAACTCTGATCAAAGCCACCATTGAGTCGTAATTTTATTAGTTTTCGACGTTTAAGAAAATTATTTAACACTAGAACTACCGGATGGGTCAACATGACTTGCTCCTAATTTTTTCTTTTAGAAATAAGGAAATTGTAAATATGTTTTTATGAGAAAATTTTTTTATGAACTTCTCTATCGAAGTAGATATCTAAACAAAACTGGTACGAAATCTAAACAACTGCAATTTTGTCGTTGTTATAAGACAATGTATGCCAGTTGCATTTACTGCTTAGTAGTTCTAGTATTAATTGTACAGTTTTTATTGGGTCGTCCCTTAAGTTCGTGCCGTTTACTCTTGTACCATTTAAATTCTAAAAATAAAATATGTGATCACCCTTTCGTTCCACAACCTCTTGTGACCTTATTGGCAAAGACATCATACGGTCACTATAAAATTTCTGCGATTTTTCATTAAAATACTTTTCAATGGTGAATAATATACACATCCACGGCACGAACTTATGGGACGACCTAATAATACCTTCTTTTATAATTTTCTAATTTTCTCCTTCTGTACACTATGAGAAAACGAACACATTGATTTTAACCATTAGCACTCGCATAGTGCCTGTAATTCACCACTAAAAATTGCTGTATCATTATTCAAAATATTTTTTAAATTATTAAATTTGTTTGTATTTAATAAATGACTAAACACGTCAGTATTGTACGAGTAATTTGCACCATTTTCGTATGTGTAACATGAAAAAAAAAACATGTATAGGAAAGCAATACTCTAGGTTGAAAGAAATGTTTCATTTTGGAGTTAAAATAGCTTCGAATGCAAAGGGTTAATATTCAAGTTTTCACGACACACGTCGAGTTTTCTCATTGCATTTATTTTGATTGTTAAAACAAATATTTTCCACGTTGAAAATACGGAGAATTACAATGGTAGTTTGATTTGTCTGATAGAATACAAAATACAAAACCGTGTAATGTTCCTTAAAAATTTGTGCAGGTTTCCCGTTTTATCAGTTGATCCGGAGGTCCGAGGGACAGCATTGAATTCGCGGAAAGAAGAACCAGCTTAAATTAGTATTCTGTCGATACGGTGGCTAGGAAAGTTGATCGTGCCCGCCGCAGAAATAAGTGGCCAGCCGTTCACAAAAGAACAAGTGCCGTTCCTTGAATCGTCCGGCTGGATATAGAATTTGGAGCGCGGCTTATCAAAGAAACACGCTTTTCCCGTTCTCATTAGTCGAATGGCGGCGGTGGAGGGGGAGAAATGAGGGCGGTGGGAGGAACGGAGGCCGATCGCAAAAATTCGAGGCCATCTTTCCCTGTCACTGCACCAGACGCAGATTGCCTTACAGGAAACCGAAACGCTCCCAAGTAGGCCGCGCGACCGTATTCTTCTTTATCGGTGGTAAGAAAAGCATCGGCCGCTTTATTTACTAGAAACTGCAATTTATTACTTGTTCCGCCGTCGTAACAGCGGCTCGGGCTCGTTCTCGTCGGGACAACGACCATTAGCTTTTACAACTGTCTACATTATTCTATGCCAAATACTTATGCCCGAGCCGGCCCGACATTGCCCGCCGACTACTTACGGGGGTGGGGGTGGGGGCTGGGCGCAGCCCAAATGGTAATTACAGTTACTTGTTCCGCCGTATCCCGAACTGTAACAGTGAAGAAGATGGTCCGGGCCCTATAGTCTCTCTGAGCTGATACGTTGCGGTGGATGAGCCGGGAGCACCACAGGGCTCTCTACCCGAAAGCTTTGGCTCTCCTTTATAACTGTACGCCTGGGACCTTTCGCAAATCAGCATGCGGGATATACGAATTTACTCGCTCTTACAAGCGCCGGATCAAGGAACATCCCTGCCGCGGATCTAACTAACCGCTTATGCTTCAGAGAACTGTTTGCTCGGCACCAGAAACTCTCCTGGCCTGTCAATTTTTCATTAACGCTCGGACCGCCCCGGTTACCGAAATCACCGCGGCGGAAGATTGAACGTACCAAATTTTTATTAGACGATCGCGAAGAATTGCGATTCAGAAATAACTGCGGGTACCCGCGTTTTAAAATAACTGGTTTGTCAATCGATTGTCCCTCTCTGTTCCAGCTTTTCTCGCGAAAATGTGTGAATACGATTTGGTACGTTTGTAAGAAAAGAAAGTTACATAGGAATTGATTGCTTTGGTTGATAATCCTAGTTATTTGAAAGTAACGTGCTCATATGCGTACATTCCTCTAATATTTTTACTATTTTATATAATTGTTAGATAAACAACAGTACACTAGATCGCGCCTTAGTCTGCGTTACCAAATAGCCATTAACGAGCCAATCTATACAATGAGGATGACACCGGAATTCGTAACGCTATTAGAGCAGTCTACGTATGAGCTCCAAAGGCGAACAATATATGCGGTGAACACAACAATTGTGAAATATATACCAGTTATTCCGTTAATAAATAAGTGTCTTGTTCAATACATAACAATAATATAATGGTTTTCTTTATATTTGTAGCACCATTCAAGAAATTGGTGACACATTACGTTTCTTTAATGATATTATTTCCCTTTACCATAAAGCGGTGAAACTACTGTTTTAACTCTTAGCACTAAAAATATCTGTATCACTAGTTAAAATATTTTTCATATTATTAAATTCTATTGCAGTATTGCACAAGTAAATTGCACAATTTTCGTATGTATATCATGAAAAATATATATGTAGAGAGAAATATTCGGAAGAAATGTTTCGTTTTGGTGTTAAAATAGCTTCGAGTGCAAAGAGTTAAATTGCGCCTACTTATTTTTGTTATAAATGTATTAAACTCGCAGACATTGTGTATGAACAGTTGGAAAAGGGTATAATTGCTGCACACACCCATTTTGGATTTTATATCGACACATTCCGTTTCGTTTTTAATTTTATATTTTACAAAGATATATCTTTAGAACGTGAGTAGAAAAGAACGAAATATTCTCCAGTATTTGGGAACAGAAAATAGGTGAATTTTTACCATTACTTGACTGTGGATTTCGAGTCGATGAAATTTCAAATAGTGGACAATTTAAAAGAATTTAAAAATGTCACTATAGTATCTTTAGACTTTTAGACCTGTTAAGGAAAGGAAGACATTTCTATTGGACTTCTGTCTCTTGCAACTCAAACGGACAACTTTTATCTTGCACGAAGATCTGCAGTCCAGTCACGACGAATAATAAGCGGCTTTTTATGTGAAAGAAAAATTATCTACAACAATTACAAGAACAAGAAGCCAAATAAAAGTTTGTCCGCTAATAATTTTACCAAGCTAAAAATCATCGATCTCCTTAAATTCTTCTTGAGTTGTTATAAATAGACTGCGGATCTGTATGCAAAATAAAAATCGTTTGCATCAATTGCAAGACGCAGGAGTCAAGTAGGAATTTATTCCTCTCTTTAATAGTTTTATCATAAGAAATGTGCTGGCAATCTTAAATGCTTGTAGTCTTTTTATTTTTCGAACTGTCACCCACTCATTTTTTCTACAAATGCATAAAATCCGCTATTTATAAATACATAAAAAGTCCGTCAAGACCAATGAAACCATAGATTACAGCAATCAGAAAGCTAATCTCCGGAAAAACGTGTGAACCGGCAGAAAAGCGAGCGGTTCTCTCGAATTTTCTTATCAAATCCAAAACTCTAAAGCATCCTAATCCAGAGCTAAACATCTTCCTGGTATCCGGCCACAAAGTCAACTTCTAAACCTACCGGCGGGTAATCCGCAATTTCCTACAAATTACAGTATTTTCGAAGGAAGGAAAACAAGCAGCTCAATAAAATCCTCTGCAGAGCATCCCGCGGCTTCTATCAGCTAGCAAGAGTTTCAGACCGCATTACCATCTTATCAATAGAGCACGGTGCATCGGGTACGCCTTACACGCTCGACCGTATCCCTCGGTGAGAAGAAAAAAAAAAGGAAAAAGAGAGAAAGAAAACGTCTGGCCATGAATTCGCCAAAGACACTCGAGAGCGTGGCAATCTTTCCGGCGAATCTTCCGGCGGAACGAATGTTCCTGGTGGTGGGTCAGTTTGAAATACTATTCCCAGATACCCCGGGGAGACCCTGGGCCGCCTCGTACGTCTAATTTTCACCTCTGGCCGATCCCCCGGCCACTTTAGAAGAAGCCTGGCGGCGAAGTGGTTCGACGAGAGGATGGAGGAGAAGGTCGAAGGGGTTTGGTAGGCGATCGAAAAATCGAGGGGATGAAGCCGGGGGATCGAAGCCCGTGGAACATCTAGTCGGTGAACCCGGCGCTCGGGAAATTAGGTTGTTAAGATTTAATCGGACACAGAGGCATTTTAAGCGTCCGCATTCCCCCCCGTTAGCGTCATACGGGATCGCGAGGGGTGGTTCAACGGCGGCGCTAGAGCGCGGTCCCGGGGGGTGGCGAGGGGGGAACGGAAAGAGGGGCGGAGGTCGAGATTTAAATTACACGGACTTCCTTGAACCTCGGTCGAAGTAGTCGGCACGCTGTCCGGGCGAGATAGCGGGGATCGTTAAGATTTCTGGCGGATTCCGTTCGCCGGAATTTCATTTGCGACTTCGCCTAGTTCACCTTTGCCTGGCCGTCGTAATTTAATCGTCGATGCAATTGGCAGCAGTGGGCGTAAGGGTTGAAAAGCGGGGGCCCCGGTCGTGGGGGTGGCTACACAGCCGCCCCCTCCCGTTTAAGAAAAGCCTGGCGAATTCATTACGAGGCGACGACGACGATTAAAGCGAGGACCGGAGCTATTTAGCGGAAACAGCCCCGGCCCCGATAGTTGGAAAGGTTTCGTCGATCCGGGACTGGAAACCTTCCACCCTCACCCCCGTTCCCCGCTTCGTTCCTTCCTCTTCAATGCCCCAAACTACCATCCGGGAACTCCCTTTTACCCGGGGTTGCTCCGCGAAACGGTTCCCGCGGGACTTCGGCGGGGCTCGATTGTCCGTAAGACAAACTGCGGGACAAATTAGCGGGATCGAGAATCGAGTCGGGACCGAGTTATGGCGGCGAAACGTGCGTGTGCACTAATGAGACCCGAAAACGTCGGGACTCCGAGGGGTGCCACGAGGCAATTTAGACACCCCCCACCCCTCACCCCCCTAGAAGTACGCCGGCTCGTTTCATCTTTGCGCGGATCGCTGTGCTCGGTGATTGAACGCTCGTTCTCACCCCTCTCTCTCTCTCTCTCTCTCTCTTTCGTTCTCGCTAGGGTGTATCGGTTTCAACCCCTGACCGGCAGAAATTTATTTACGATTTGATATATCGGAGCGTTTATTTTGTTGAGCAGACGCGAATACACCAATTATTTTATCGCAGATTGCCGCGAAATGGTTGGCAACGCTTTTCCAACCGATCGCGAGGATGCTCGTGTTTCACGGGTGTTGCAGCGTTTAAAACATCCAATTAATATATATGTTTCGAAGATAGGTGCAATTGCGGGGTGTTTTTTGCGATTGATCAAACCAACGAGCTGGCTTCGTGTAAACGGACACGCTAAATTGCCGAAGAATTATAAATGCACTGTCATTTAGCTGGAATGAGGAACAATTTCTTTGGTTCTGCTTGGAATCTTAGCGAAAGGAATTGTATTAGAAATTGATTTGATTGGTCGAGTACATTTTGTATTACATTGTGAAAAATTCATAATCCCAATTCATTTTCCTAACCCCTTGTCTTGTAATATCGGGTCAAGCTCCTGGTGAAGATTTTCAATACAGTCTACGTCTTACAGGAAATTACGAATGACAAAGTAGTTCTAATCACTGCAACAGGAAAATAAATAATTGAGCAAGGAGTTAAATTAACCCCTTCTATCGAGCCTATTTCGTCATGAATTTTCTGGACCAAATAGATAATGGCGACCTGCAGTCGTCAAGAATTATTGAATTGGGCTAGACTGCGGATTTTATACGTTTACAAGAAAAATGAATAGATGAAATACAATACTGCGAACCCATTAAATCTTTGCACTCTGGGATTTTGTAAACACCTGTTAAATATTGCCTCAGTCTCGACATAGGAGTCCAATTTACTGAAATTATCACATGAAAAAATTCATTTTTACCTAATCACTGTTTCATACAATTGTTTTTTATTTGGTGTACAGATTAATTCGTAACTCGTATGTTTATTTTGAATTTTCCAACCATTATATCAATTACTTTAAGATATAGTAAATGCATAAGCAGTGATGGAGATTGTCTTAGAGAGCAGAATGTACATTAGTTGCTTGTAAATAATCAATTCATGAGGAAAGAAATTTGTACACTTAATATTTCGCATAGAAACCCGCAGTCAAGTAATAATCAATCTTTTTAGCAAACAGTATGAGAAAAATGAAACAGTAGTCATTGCAGCCAACAAACGAACAGCAAACATTTCCCACTTTCTCCGACAATAATCCGATCCATCTATTCGTGTGCGTAAGACCATTACGGCACCGAGAAGAAGCGCAAGAGTCGACGATGGATGATCTCTTTTTCTCGAGGGTTGTTTTCGATCCGAATTCTATTTTCGCCCGTCGAAATCGTAAAAAGCGTGCACGACAATTTCCCCCCGGGACTCAGGATCATTAATCAGTCCCCCAATTACTTGGATCTGCATGCTCGTCAATCCCGAGGCAGTCGTGAAAAGAAAAAGAGCGATCGGTGAACGAATGGCCGACCGTCGTTCCTCGCGAGTTCAATCTTTTCAGTGGCCATCACAGTACACACGACGAGAACGACCGACGACGACGCCGACGCCGACAACGACGACTACGACGACTACGACGACGCCGACGACAACTGTCCACGGCGATGTCGTTACGATAAATCTCGCGGCGGTGTTTTGTTAGAGTGAAACAACAGGACGGTGGATTCGGAAGTAATTAAACGTGCCCGTTCGGGCGACGCCCCCCAGCCGCCTCCCCCGCACCCTCTTGCCACCCCCGGTCGTCCCCATTGGGGCCCGCAGCTTTTATCGTCCCAAGTGAATAGAATTCTTTCTCGCGTGGCAGCTCGCGGCTGACAGACAAAATTTTCTCGCCCGACCGGCTGTCCCGGAGAATTGCGAAGGTGCGGGGAATTGCAAAAGTGTCGGGGGTGTTGCGTAAGCTTTCTTCACAGGTTACGAGAGGAGGGAGAGGGGGACACAGGGTGCACCGTTGGTCGCCCGTGAATAAATCGGGTCGCTTGCTCGAGAGAATTACTCCATATCCCGTATAAAGAGACGATCCGCATTTAAAGTGCCGGCCTATTCACCGGGCGGACACTTGCGGAATCCCCGGCAACGCGGCGCTGCATAGAAAAATGACAATCGTACGGACTCGTTAAAGGAGGAAACGGGGAAAAAACCGAGAGACAGAGCCCGAGAATGAGAGAGAGAGAGAGAGAGAGAGAGAGGGGTACCTTCCTCCCGAAGAATAGCAGACGAGGAAGAAACGGCAGAAGAAATGGTAGTAGAGAAAACAACGACCACGGGGGAGAAGTGGAGGAAAAAAAAGAGATCTGAAAGGGTAACAGAAAAGGAGCCGCGAGGAAGAAACTCGTGCACGATGCGCAATTGGGGAGGAAAAAAGGGTTGGGTGACGATGCAGCGATACACGCCGGGGCCCGGCTCTCTCGCATTCTTCATTCTCCGTTTTGTAAAGTCCGACGACTGCACGTGTATGCGACGTTGTACGACTATGCGACACAGAACGCGTGTATATGTGTTTGCACGTGAGGTCGTGATAGGATCACGGAAAAAAGAAAGGATCACGGAACCCAGCGGATGTGCAAAAAGACAGCAGAAAAACAATCTCTCGTTCCGTGGGGGATGGGGTGGGGAGGAGGGGTTGGAACAAGAAACGAAAGAAGCGTCCCGGTGTCGATGGAGAATCGCTACAATGGAATCGACAGTTCGATGCTAGACCAGTCGTATTTCACGTCAGGGCCAGCATCGGCGTGCGGTGCGGGGGTGTGTACCGACGCTTCGATGCTCGCACGCGTGTCGCCCGATGAAAAGGATGCTCGCGAGAGAATAGGACAATCCGCCTAGACCCCGCGTGTCCCATCTCTCTGTCTCTTTCTGTTCGTGACTACGCTCCGCTTTGCCCTGCTTTGCCCTGCTCCGTTCCGTCGAGGCACGGAGTCGTAAAACCGGGGGACGCGTTCGATTACCCGGAGAGATACGGTTTTTCCGCGTCGAGTTTCCTCCTGGACGCCGAGCCAGGAAAGAGCGGGAGCAAAAAATTCAATAAAGCGCCGATGAAATAAGCCGACGGAAGGCGGCGACGGAGGCGGAGGCGGCGGCGGTGGTGGTGGTGGTGGTGGCGAACCAGCCGCGTGATTTGTTGTATCGGGCGAAGTGGAGCGGCAGCCTCGGAACCGTGCCCGTTCGAGCGGCATTAACGCAATTATCCATTGACACAATTATTCGTCAAGTTCATTAAATTTCTATTATGAAAACGCTTGTTCGTTTCAGCAGCCGGCGAACCCTTCAGCGCCGTCGCCTCCTACTCGTCTAGCCACTTCCGCGCGAGTTCAATGCGCCGATGGATAAGAATCCCTCTTGATTGCGCCCTCAAATTTCTCTCCCCTTTCCCCACAGTCTCCCACCCCCTCTCGCTCCCTCTCTCTCTCTCTCTCTGTTCTCTCTTTTTCGTCCACTATCTCTCATCCCCGTTTTCGACTTTTTTTTTCGCCGTTCATTTTCTCTTGTTCGGGTGCACGCGCGAAGTAATTTTTTTCTCGTTCGCCGTGCCCGGCGGTCGGGCGGACCGTGTTGTTTGCCGACGGGATATTCGTTCGCAAACGTATTCGCCAATTGAGCTGTTCAATTCGCGTCGGCAAATAAATAGTTGCGAGGACAAATATTTTAACCGCGCGGGTCGGTGACGATCACGTATCGTCCCGGACGAACCTCGACATCTGACTCTCGCGCCCGCGGTTTCTCTCTCGTTCGCGCGCCCGATCCCGTGGTGCGAGCCGACCGAAAAAAAACCAGAACGAAACCGAGAGATAGGGAGAGAGGGAGAGAGAGAGAGAGGAGAGAGGACAGTACAGACATAGACCGAGAGGAGAGGAGAGGACTCCTGTACAACCGTGGCCCCTATTTAATCTCGTTACAGCGTTACGGGACCCCGAGTTTCCGCGACGGTCCGTGCAAACAAAGCTGCTTCCGTAAAGCTCCTTGTAATCAGAGCCCCGGGAAGACTGTGCCAATACTATAAATATTGAATGGTCCAATAAGTACCGGCATACTTTATGATTTCGACGCCGACACGGACCGATTCGATTTTACGCCGAGGTCTCTCTCGTCTCGCGAATCGATTCGTCTTCGACGCGCAAAGTCTCGGAATTCATAACGAGTTCATTAATTGCTCTCTCTCTCTCTCTCTTTCTCTCTCCAGACGGCTTACTTCTAATTAGCTCTAGAGGATAAATTGTATTGTTTATCGAACATCGTAGGACCAAAACACTTTGGCAGCGGCCCGTTTCGCATAATGGCTTCCATCGACGTATATATCAACGTAATTGCTCGTATAGTCGCCGCAGATATTTGCCTACACGATTGTCCGGCGGACCGTGCTCTTCATCCACATTATTGCAAACATCGAGCGCAGCAACATTGATATTTATGCTTTCCGCGGTACACGCAGAGAACCCCGGGGGTGTCGAGCACTTTCGAACCCGGCGGCGCGGCTCGGCAATTATTTCAAGCCGCGAGCTATAATACGCGCGATCGTAGATAAAACACGTGACGTCCGACAGAATCAAATTGAAAGTTATTCACTCGGCCGAGGAACAAGGGTCTGCGCGCGGCGTGCGAGCCAGCGGCCCGTCAAAGGCGACGACGCGACGCGACGTTCGCCGCATTATCAAGCACCGATTTACCCGGCGGGCTGATAACCCGGCACTGCAAATTGTTTTCGGAAAAGGGTTTCGGAACAAAAGGCGGGGCACTCGCAATTTGGTCTCCGACAGGGAGGAAATCCTCGGAATCCGCGTGCGTTCAACCCTCTCTGCGTGCGTACGTTCAGTTTTCATTCTCTCCTCCTGGTACCCCTTCGCCCGAGGTCGGCTTGTTTTCCTTTTTATCGTTTCCAGCCGGTAATCAAAAGAGTCGCGGTCGATAACGCATCGCGCCACGTGATGCGAGTAGCCGAGGAGCGAAATTACAAAATTTCACGGAACCAGGCGCGCGAGAGGCCGGCGTCCCGATATAATCGACGGGGACCCGGAACGCGTCCTCCGTTTCGCGTAGCTTCATTTCACCCGTTCATTTTTAATTGAACGTCCGCCCGATTCCAGCCAATCCTCCCTGGCGCAGATTTCACCGTATGCCAACCTCGTCGACGACAAACAACGCGCGATAGAACCAAGCGAGAGAGACAGAGAGAGAAATAATTCTAGAGAACGCGAGAGAGAGAGAGAGAGAGAGAGAGTCGTTATCCGCTCACCGATCTCTCGCCCCTCTCGTTTTTCCCCGGTTTCCTTTTCCACCGTCACCGCGTGCACCGTGATTCCCTCCCTTAATGCCATCCGCTGAAATATGCAGAACGTCGCGAGCAAAAACCTCCTCCCCCGACTGTAAACGACCTTGTGCACCAACGGGCACGGTGCGGGGGCGGGGGCGGGGGACGGGGCTCGAGAGAAGAAGCTCGGCGCGATTCACGCACAGTTAAATTAAACCGTGTTTCAATCCCCTCAAAGAGGGAACTCTGCACGGTTTCCCGGTTAAGCAACCCCCTCGTGCACAAGCCCGGCGTACTTAAAATTCAACCCCCGCGATCTCATCTACCGTTCCTCCGGCACCCTCCTCGTCACGGTGCGTCCCGAGCGAGAATAACGGCCGAGGAAAAGCATAATCTCGGGTGGCGAGCCTGTCCGGCGTGCATTGCTCGGAGAAATTGTCCTCGGGGCTGCCTGTGTTCGGGGCGCACGCTTCGACCACGTTGTAAACGGTCCAGATATAGTTTGCAAACGGGGGTTGCAAACCTTGGGGAATCACGGGGGCAACGTGTCGAGGGCCCAGGAGCACCGAACGGACGCAGGTGTCGCGTTCCGACGGACGGCGAAGGACCGATGACGCCGCGTGGACGTGTGGTGTCTCGAGGACCGCGTTCGCCAGAAATCTGCACACTCACCCACGATGCAAGCCAGTAGCAGGATTGTCAGTTCCATCGAAGCTCCGGTGGGACAACGGCACGGCACACGTTGCTCTAACTCTCTCAGTGTCGTGGTCGGTGGTCGACGCGTCGTCGGTGGTCCTGTGTACGCGGCCGGCGCGACGCGTCCTTTCGCATGTTTCGCGGTTTCGCGAGGCCAGCGTCCAACACACTTTGGTGTCACCGCAAAACTGCGTGTCAACGTGTCCGGCGTCGGTGCGTGTTCGAACGCACGCACGCACACGCACGCACACCCACACAGAGAGAGAGACACACACGCGCGCGTAAGACTGTCGCGCGACCGTCCCCTTACATAATAACGAGGCGCCGACGGGTGGCCGGTTTAGCGTGCGCCAATGTGCCAAGAACAGACAACACGGTGAAACAGCCGAGGAGCAGGACAGGTGTGTTCCGTCGCCGGTGCGGTGTGTGCGCGGTCTGCGGGCCCCGGCTCTCGTCTGGCGGTGCTCTCGCAGCAGGCTTCCGTCTCTCGCGCAGAATCAATTTCCTCGCAAAAGGACGTCGAGGAAGGGCGCGAGTGCGCTAACGCATCCACTGACCAGGCGCACGCGCACCGGGACACACACGCTTCGACTGTTCTGTTCTGTTCTGTTCTGTTCGGTACCCGTTCGGTTCGGTTCGGTTCGGTTCCCGTTCTCTTCTTCTTCGCATGGCTCTACTCTCTCTCTCTCTTTTCTCTCTTTCTCTCTCTCTCTCTTTCTCTCTTTCTCTCTCGCTCACTGTTGCCTCTCGGCGACCACCGTGCACCGCAGAGAGGGGGCAGGAGCAAGGGAGAAGAGTCACGGGGAGGATCGCTCTCTCGTCGCGTGTGCCCGCTAAGCCGGAGACTGTGTCAGTGAAATCTGGCCCACCGATAGATTCCAAGCAACCCCGAGCCGATAGGCCAACCGTCCCCCACTGCCAGAGCGACGAGCTGCCCCTAGCTGACGGCCAGGGGTGCCAGGGGGTTGAGAGGGGGTCCTCTTCTCTGTCTCTCTCTCTGTACCGGTGTATTCACCGGTAGAACGCAACCCCCCCTGTATGTACTCGGAACGCTGAACTCGCGCGCCGCGCGCTTCCTTCTTCCCGACGCGGATGCATCCTTGCCCTTTGTGCACAGGGTCTCTATTGTTCTCGCGAGCTCCACCGATACCGGCAAAGGCAATTCCTTCACGACCACGATACGCGACCCGTTATCCCACGGAAAGAGGGACACCCTCGACAGCAGGATCAAGCGAATGCTAGTCGAACCCACTACACGGTCTGCGGAGGGATTTTATAATGCGGATACGCGATCGTGATGTCTCCTTCTTTACTCCCCCGCACCCCTCCCCCCACCCCAGCTTTATATTGGGAAGTTGCAGTAACCCCTTGCACTACTATTTATCTTGCGATTATAACGATTAGAAATTCTTTATCGTTCAGAATTTCAAAGAAAAGAAAAAATAGTTTATATTTATTGTATGCCTATGTTTTCTCCAAAGGATATACATATATCGACTACAACGAAATAGAATTTTATTTCGCTTTAAAGGGAATTAATAACATACATATTTATATTAGACTCTGTTCAAAATCTTCATCGCGAGTCTGACTCGATATTGCAGGGCAAGGGGTTAACTCGTGCCGCTGGATGGTTCAGGATTTTACACATTGCATCGTCGGTTTCATTACCGTGTATAATTTATAACATCCAATCAGTAACTTCCTCTTCTTCGTTGTATTCTCGTCGAATCGACGTCGAAAATACAATGATTCGTCCTCACCTACTTGGGTCTTGCTAAATTACATTTAGTTAACATGTTTATTTTTACTTTTTTTTTTGTTTTTTTTTTTTTAGGTATTGTCTCTCTTATCTGCTCCTGTGAAGTTAGGTCTGTATCTAATGTATTGGCTTTTCCGGGAAGTTCGTGTCGATTTTTAAGGAAAACTCAAACGCAGTACATTTGAATTTCGATATACATTTATTGAATTATTGCAAGTGCCGTTTTGTTCCATAATTTTTCCCCATCCTTCACGCAACTTGCGTTTTTCGGCGAAAAACTTTTGAAGATGATTTCTTATGTCCACCAAAGAGTGAGTTTTCGTCATCATGGGAATTTTGTATTGACCTAAAGTGATGAAAATCAGAGGCTATAATGTCTAGTTAATAGGGTGAATGGAATCAAGCTTCAACAGCTTTTGGCAGAAAAAAGCATCAAATGCCTATAATGCACTCTGTTTCCTTCCATATTTGAGAGTGTATAAAACTAACAAAAATTAATGTATCCTGATCAAACTTGTTCCTAAAAATGCCTGAAATATCACCTTTTAAACTATGTGCAGGTACCATTTGTTTTCAATCATTCTGACATATTCAGACCTATCCTAATGCCTAGTTAATAGGGTGAATGGAACCAAGCTTCAACAGCTTTTGGAAGAAAAAAGCATCAAATGCCTATTACAATGCACTTTCTTTCCTTCCATATTTAAGAGCGTATAAAACTAACAAGAATTAATGTATCCTAATCAAACTTGTTCCTAAAAATGCCTGAAATATCACCTTTTAAACTATGTACAGGTACCATTTGTTTTCAATCATTCTGACATATTCAGACCTATCCTAATGCCACAGAAAAACGGCACGAACTTTCCGGGCAACCCAATACACTTCTGTCTTCCTGGATCTCTTTTACTGCATTCGTATAGTATGTGGTCGGTTGTTTACTATTATTACACCTCGAGAATCAAAAGGAGGCCCTTCTTTCGACAAGGGATATAACTTGTACCAGGACAAAAAGCAGGAAGCAATTATCTGTATCCACGTTCGCTTATAAAATATTATGAAATTAATATATTTTCTAGTTCAAAGAAAGGTACGAATTAATGCAACCCTTACGTACTACCCCTCTACCTTGAATAAATTTCCAGCAACGGTTTGTTGGCGTACGAAGGCTCGGCCCCGACGGCCGGGAAAGTTTTGGTGCCGGAGAAAACGTTTCAGGGCCGGTTAAGGCTGTTTCCGTGATTTTTGATAAAATTTCGTCGCGAAACACCTGTTGGCTCGCTCCGCCGATGTTTGCGCTTTGAAAGCGGGTAATGAAGTTTATTGATAGCTCGTAGGTAATTTGACGTTGAATTATTCCGCGGCGGACAGGGAATGTCGAGTGTCCTTTTGCGTTCGCCTGTGTTCCGCTCCGCTCTGCTTCGCTCTGCTCCGCTCTGCTCCGCGTCGCGACACGTTCGCGCTGCGAGGATCACGAAATACTCGACCGTGAATCGAAATTGGACCAAAGGGTTGCGATGGCCCATCCGAACAAAGGACTTTTTACGCGAGCTTTTTGCGACGCGCCCGACGATCGCCCCGATGCGTGAAACGGACCGTTGTTTACGATTTTTACGTTCATGGCGAGCGGAATACGTTCGACGGTCGCAGCATCGGGAATTATAATTGTTTCGCGCAACGACTTGATGAGAATTTTCGGCAACATCATACAGCAGAACGATTTGACGCGTACGCAAACAGAACAAAAACAATAAATACCTCTGTTAATTGAAAATTATTGCGTATTCGGTTCGTTCTATATCTCGGTTAAATGCTTGACGAACGGTTGTTTAAATTTTCTGTCATCTGATTTTGCTGGTTGATGTTTGAACACAATTATTGTCGTCTGCCAAGAAGTGTTTCGGACAGCCTCTGACAAAAATATATTTATTCGAGACAATTAAACGTTTGTTATACAAGCCTCCTTTTTCGAAGTTACCTTTTCCATGATTGGTCTTGGAATAAAAATAATCCATTAGTTCAAATTGCTATTTTTGCAGAAAACTTTCGCCAAGCCCTGGCAAGCTATCTCTTGATCTTCAGGTGCCATTGAATGCAGAATCTTGAAACGCCGACGCGTGACAATATGAACGGCGTCATTTTCTTGGCCTGCAAAGAGACGCAGGAGCGGAACGTTCTTTCTTCGAAAACTATTATAAATATTTCCATGCGATTCTCGTTCAAATGAAAGTTCAATGCGGTACGCGCCTGGAAGAAGAAGAAAGTCAGTCAACTCGAGCGTAGTTTTCCCTCTTTTCTTGGCAAGATGGCGTCGTCGCTCGATCGACGCGGAGAGAAGGTATTCTTTTCCATGATAATCCCCGGGTTTGACGGAGAAATTGCAGTTGCACAGAGGGGAGAGCACGTATGATTCGCGGATGACGTCGCTCCGTCATACTTACTTCTGGGCAAATTGCACATTTTTCAATAACGTCCCGCGGGAGTGATGGATAGGGCGGGGAGGCTCCTTAATGCGGTCTCCTCGGTCTCTTGATTCGGATCTACCCGGATTTTTCTGCCGGTCGGGCTTGAATATATATATGGGCGGTCGTCATTTACGCGGATGTACGGTGCCACCCCCGCGGGCCGGCGACAATGGGCTCCGAAGTCATTAAATAAGGCGTAATGGCTTTCGAATTACTCGGCCGACAACCGATATTTTCCGTCCTGCTCGGAGACACCCCGGGGGCCATCCACCCTTAATCTGCCGCGGTGTATTCATATTGCTCGTTTGCAAGAAGTCCGCCCTGCCGGAAAATTCCTCCGGAGCTTCGGACTTGGCCGATAAATCCTCCGTTGAATGTGAAACCTGTGGCCCTGCAGCCGCGAAGAAGCTACACGGTCGTCGTCGTCGTCGCGAAAGCCGAGCGGATCGCTGTGCAAGCGAGCGTTTGCCAATCTTTCTCCCGAACGATCGAGCCAGCACCACCGGTCCTCCTCGAATTTATACGATTTTGTTCGGACGATTATAAAAAAACAAAAACCGGTCGCCGATCTTTTCGATCCATGTCCCTGCTGCGCGTAGCGTTCATATATTCGAGAAACGCAAAATGAAAGCGGAGATGAAAGGAACCGAAGAAGGAGACTAGGCAAGCCCACACGCAATTAAACCGAAGGCTGTATCAATCGAGCCAATATTTGCGACCGTCGATAGTTTTTAATCAATCGATGCACGCCCGCCGCGCCGGTCCGGAGACCCGGAAAAAACCGAGGCGACACCGCCTCCGTATCGAAAAATCGGTCTCAAGTTTTATCGCGAGATTTCTATTAAAATATTCAAAGGCTCCTCCCTCGTATCTCTTACGTTCAACCCCTTTCGAGTAACTACCTCTATCTCAAATACCGTGCAAATCCACGTGCGTGAACCTTCATATTCTCCGCCCTCCCATTGTGCTGCCGCGTTCAATATCCATTCGACGAGGGCGCGGGGATCCGGGGAGAAAGAGAAAGAGAGATATATATACAGAGAGACGACAAAGAGAGAAAGAGAGAGATGGAGAGAGAGAAAGAAAGATTCAATTGACACCTTTATTTGCCCCCGTCGACTTACGTAACAGGTAACTTTAATCCGGAGCGGCGCACCCGAGGATTTCCAAAGTACCCTCGTCGATCGAGGAGCGAAATTATTTTCGCAGAATCGCGTTACGCGTTCCACTAGGGGGGTCGCGACCCTTATCCCTTGCGGATCGGCCCTCTCCGTTGCGAACCCGCCCGGTTTCTTCCATTACATGTGTTTATCAGCAAGCACGAATACTCGTCGTGCCGGCGTTCATCGCGAGTCTACACTCCTGGACAAAATGATAGCACGCACGTGCCGTCTACGATATCTCGAAACTGCACGTTGGCCTGGCGCGAAGATAATTGCAGTTTTTATTCTTTAATTTTAAAGCTACGCGTTTCGCGATTTATTCGCCGATTCGGGGTAAACGTCGAATGCGGATTTTTGCGCGAAATAAAAACTGTTCGCAACGAATTTATGAATTTATTTCTTTTTTTAGTCATTTTAACCGGTCGGGAATTGCACACTATATTTTAAATGTCTTTCTTTCGCTGTTTTGAATTCGTCATTGTCAATTACAGAAGGACGACATATCCTTTTTGTGTTCGAAACGTTCATCTCTGTCACTGAGATTTTCGAAACCAGCGTTAAGTCGTGTGCTTGTCGATTGTCCCCCGGACAAACCGAGCGATTTTCACTTGACTTGTTTCTGCGGCTCATGTTGACTTTGGTTAACCTGCACTGTCACGTCGAGTTCATCTTGTGGTGACAAGTTCGGACAGAACCTACAAAATATGTATGTCCTTAGTTTCCTTTAAACCTAAATAACCGTCTTGTTGTAGACAATATATAGCCTTTGTAGAATATATTTCTTCTTCTTTTGAAAAATTAGGATCTACGAAGAATTTCTGTAAACAGAAAATAAGTAGTAGTGCAAGAGGATAAGCGCAACTAAACGCAACTGGCATGTATTGCCTTATAATAACAACAAAATTGCATTTGTTTAGATTTCATACCAGTTCTGTTCAAATATCTACTTCGACAGAGAAGTTTGTTGAAAAATGTTCTCAAAATATCTCCCGATATTAAATAAATATTATTTGTATATTAGGAAAAAATATTCTACTTCTAATATGAAATAAAGATTTATTTAATATTTAGAAAAAAATATTTTTCTCGTAACATGAAATACATATTTTATGAATATTTAAAAAGAAATATTTTTTACTTAATATAAAATAAATATTGTATGTATATTCGGATATTAAAAAAAGATTGAATCTCTTTTTAATATTATATGAATGTGTATACAATATTTTGTGCTGCTAGGGATATTTATAAATACAATATTTCCAAAAGAAAAAATTAGGAGCAAGTCATTTCGACTCATGCGGTAATTCTAGTGTTAAAACACGAAGCTGACTGTTGATTGCTAGACAACTCACCAACTAGTGAACGAAATTACCAGGAAGCTCGAACTCCACTATCACTTCGCCTTCTAAATTTCTGTTTTTCTTCTGCTCGCTCGGACAGCGAACGAAGGCAAACTTTATCTGCCAACAGGTTCGTTCTCCGAGCGTGGTCGCAGTTGCGATACCGTTTCATTCAGGAATTCAATGTCTACGAGAAATTAAAGATAACAAGCGTGTGGCTATCGTTTTGTCCAGGAGTGTACACAGCCGGGCCTACGGTTACCAGCTCGCGTGCACACGCGGGCGAAATCCGGCCGCCTACCGATAGATTCCGAGCAACCCCTGACCGACGCGACGGCACAACCCTCCGAGCCCTTCGACCCTCGGAACGACCCGGCAACGACCGTCGCCAGAACCCTGTTTGCGCCCGGACGAAACGATAGCACCCGTTGCGGCCTTGTCACGCGAAACTTTCACGCAGCGTACACCCTTTTCCCCTATCTTCGACTTCCTGTTTCACGACATCGTCGCCGCCGGCACCGTTCAACCCCTCGGCTCCTCCTGCTGTGTTTTATTTGAATCCTTTTCTTCCCCCGCCCCGCCCCTCCCCACAGGCCGTCGTCGCCCGAGACGTATGATTTGAAAAAGTACGACATCGATCCGACATACTCGCTTTATTGTCCGCCGCCATCCCCCCTCCCCCACCCCTCGGGCGACAGAACATTGAATCTGCTCGGACGTTATTTCTCTAGATGGCCCGGAAATCTTTGTTTTATATCGTCTCACGTCCGCCAGCCGTTCCGGGTTTAATACCGCAAAAAGGATTCGCTTGTTCGCCCCTAACAAGCCGAATAAAATTCGCGCCAGACAAATTTCCCCTGAACCGCGAAGTCGTTGGGTAAATTTGAATTTCCGATAATGGCGTCCGGGGTATCTAACAGGCGGATAGTTATTGCGAAATCATTCGCCGCGAGCCGAGGCGAGGATTGTTTAAAGCGGCAGGGACAAAACAGATGGAGAAGCTACAATTAGCTTGCTACGTTCTTTGCGTATCTATCTGCTTCCGACGACTCCGATCTTATTCGCAGCAATCTTTTGAACGTCGTTGGACAAATAACCGTTCTCGATGCCGGCTTATCTGGCGTCATGATCTTCGTGCAAAATGAAAATTGTCTGCATCAACTGCAAGGACCAGCAGCCACGTAGAAGTTTCCTTTATACCTTCATGGTCTTAACGGGTTCGAAGTAATTTATCGACTGTTTTAAATTGCATCGTATTTGTTGTGCATGCATAAAGTCCGCAGTGTAACGACCTGTTGGACAATCTTTCAAGATATTTATTTGTTTGCTTACGAATTTGTAGACGATTTATTACCTTTTAATTAGACTACTTCTCGCAGACTTAATTCAGGGAGTGAAAATAGAGCCAGAAAAAGCTACCGTTTTCTAGAAACGAAATAAACGTTTCTTAGAGTCAAACAATGCCGGACATATCTTCGGAGCAGATCAACAGACATCAAAATGTTGCGTCAAAGAAAAAGACCTGTCTACCTTTACATACTTTTCGTATTAACTTGTGCCATTTTAATTTATTAAGTACAGAAATTACAATTGACTAATTGTAACTTCGTTTCGAATTGAAATTCGCAGCTGGATTCATTAATTATCTATAGAATGGAGTGAATGTACGGCACTTCGTGGAGATTATTTTCAAGAGTTGAACGTATTATATGATTACAATTTATATCAAATTATATATTACCAGAAAAGTCATTTTGGTCGGTATATTGCATATCTATATGATTCAAATGACAATGTATATGTTGGAACCGTAGTCTTGCATAATATATCCAAAACTTGCTACAATAGCTATAGATTTTTAATTATTTACAATATTACTGGCTCCCTCTGTGAACAAATTCGTGAAAAAGTCCAACGAACATTATATGTATATATTTGTGAAGCAGATGTTGGCACACATGCAGTACCCTAAATCAATTTTTTCTTAACGCTCCCGCGTCTCGCCTCGCCTTGCCCCACGGTCTTATCGATGAAAAATATCTCGGCAGTGTTTCACAACGTTCTCCATCGCGGCAAGACCTTCCCGGGCATCTCGAGATCTAAACTGGCACGCGTGCGATTTTTCACGTTCCCGTGACCTCGAGATTTACGTCGCCGGTTCGTCCGGCGCGTTCTGTGCTTCCGGTCCGCATTTTGCCGCATTAATTATCGGCGAGCGGTGGAACAGGCGATGATAGAACAAAGCGCGAAAATACCCGGAATATTTGCAAGTATAGCCGGGGGACGACGACGACCGTTTCGCGCCGTGTACGAGAACGAGCCCGACGACGTTTATGACGGAACGCGCGAGCAGCGTTCCGTCTCTATTCCCCCGTTATCCAGCCGTCGTTACCCAACCCGCGAAACTTTCGTTTCCCACGGAGAAAAACGCGGCGAAGCATCGACACGAAACGATAGAAGCGAGCCTGAAACGAAACCACCTCGCCGCGACGTTACTCGCCCGGAACTCGGAATTGCCTTTCAGCGTAACGGTGTCGTTGCTGGTCTATTTCGCAGAAAATTTTCTACAAATTCCGCGAGGCCACGTCAGGACTTCCTTCGTTCCCATCGCTGTTCCGCCGCGCCGGGGCTTTTGTAAAATGATAATTGCCGCGGTAACCATACCCCCCCCCCCTCACTCCGTGCTTCTTTCTCCGACTTCCGGCTGATCTGCTGCCGAGGTCACCGGGGGTGTATCGTAATTGAAATCTTAGAAATTACGAAATTCGGTCGGAATATTCTATAAGTGCCGGAATTTAACGAAATAACGTTACCGCTTTCTGGCCGTGCAATTTCTACCGAGACGTGCTGTCGATTTTGGGAACGTCTCGTTGGCGGATTTTTGTGACGTTCTTTGCGCAATTTTTAATTCCGCTCCGCAGATGGACAGGATGAAAGAAATTTATATTTTACGAAACTGCTCGTTTTATCGTTCCTTCTTGAAATATGGACTCGAGTGTAGAGCTCAATAATAAATTGGACAATCCTCTTCTAATTTTACACACGTTTAAAGATCCTTTTATCTTCCGAACTGGAATGATGCAGAAAAAACGGGTGTCATGTACCATGATTTATATCTTTTTTTAGGATATAAAAAAAAAATTACCGTCTATATTTACATAATTTTAGTTCACTATATAAAGCGATCTCTAGTTTATACGTGCGTAATATTCGAAGATTGAACAATCCATGATACATGGAAATCCAATATAGAAACCATACAACGATTTAAATAATAATAAATATAATTTCATAAAAATTGCACTCTGTTATCCTGAAATATAGCCGAACTTGTATGCAAAATTTTAGAACACTTGACCAATATTTTTGATCTCACATATTCTCTAAATTGGAATACTCCAAAGAATCAAATAATTGTACCATGATTTTATATCTTTTTTAGGATATAAAAAAAACTTATCGTCTATATTTACATAATTTTAGTTCACTATATAAAGCGATCTCTAGTTTATACGTGCGTAATATTTGAAGATTGAACAATCCATGATAAATCCATAAATATAACTTCATAAAAATTGCACTCTGTTATCCTGAAATATAGCCGAACTTGTATGCAAAATTATAGAACACGACCAATATTTTTGATCTCATATATTCTCTAAATTGGAATACTCCAGTGAATCAAATAATTGTAACATAATTTTAGCGTGGCTTGCAGAAGACAAAGGCTTGTATAAGAGTTCAATGAATCTGAAAGGGACAATATTACAGTGATTTCTCTATATACATTTACTGACAAAAGTTAAGAAACAATGTAGTCGTTTAGGAATTAGTGTATATTTTTGATGTCCTGAAATACATATGTCCGAATTAAAAATAACATGAACAGATTACATATCATACGTGAACATACAATAAGTTTTTTTTCGATTATACTTGTATAACCACTACAATTAATATTGAGTCAAGGAAACGAAAGAAAAGTTTGTGACAAAATTTAAGAAACATACTGTGCTTGAATCATGTAATCACTTTTAACAAAAAAAAACAACAATGTGTAGGTGTTTATACTTTTTATGATGATCTAATAAGATGTTGGATAACCCTTGGATTTGATATGTCTGCATGGCATTGATTCGATTAATCGAACACAATGCTTGGGTGGTATTTTAGACCATATTTTCGTAATTTCTCGCATTAACTCCGCTTTATTGGTAAATGAATGACTCCCGAATTGACGTCCAACGTAATCCCACAAATGTTCAATTGGGTTCAAGTCTGAAGATTGACTTGGCCACTTAATTACATTAACATTTTGCTCCATGAGAAATGCCTTAATAAATTTAGAAGAATGTTTTGGGTCATTGTCATGTTGAAATGACCACTCCATTGACATTTTCTCCTTAGCAAATGGCAACATATGATTTTGCAAAATATCGCGATACACAAATCTATCCATAGACTACATTATTTGTATTAACGGACCAGAACCGTTACGTGAGAAACAGCCCCACACCATCACACTACCACCACCAAATTTTACTGTTGGTTTCAGATACTTGACATTAAATCGCTGTCCAATAGGACGTCGTACGTTACTTCTGGATTCATTTCCGAATAAGTTGAACTTACTTTCGTCACTCCATAGAATTTTTGAGCACTCGGCAACAGACCAGTTACTGTGCTCTTTAGCGAACTCCAACCGAGCTTTAAGATTCTTCTTAGAAACAAATGGTTTCTTATCTGCTTTCCGTGAGAAAAGATTATTTTCATCTAAACGACGGCTAACTGTCCTACTGCTAATGTTCCCGAGGTCCAACTGACTTTTAATTTTGACAGTTGTGCAAAATGGATTGCAATTTAGACAGCCTTGCAATTCGACGATCCAGCTTTTTACTTGTTTTTCGTGGTCTGCCGATTCGTGGTGCCACTTTAACAGTTCCATTGTCTTGAAAACTTTTTATAATCTTCGTGATAACACAACGATTTACACGAAACACTTTTGCAATGTCAGTTTTTCTCTGCCCTTTTTTAAACATTTCAACTATTCTTTGTTTCTCACTTTCAGTTAAATGTTGCCTTCCTGCCATATTTACTGCAGCTAATAATACAAATCACACTTGACGATGTCAGAAAGGAGACTAGACTCCTTCGAACATGTTTGTTTACATTGCTTACTCTACTTCTTGCAAGAAGTCTTCATGTTTCTTAACTTTTGTCACAAGTATTTATTTTGTTTCCTTAACTCAATATTAATTGTAGTGCTTATACAAGTATAATCCCAAAAAAACTTATTGTATGTTCATGTATGATGCGTAATCTCGTCATGTTATCTTTAATTCGGACATGTGTGTTTCAGGAGATTAAAAATATATACTAATTCCCAAACGACTATTTTGTTTCTTAACTTTTGTCGGTAAGTGTATGTCGCCAAGGCCTGGAGTATGCCCCGCAAGAGGCTTTGGACAACGAAGAGTGTAAACGTAACACGGCTCAGGTGTGTCTCCTGGACGATACACGACATCGGCAAAACCCGTGTTGTTGACACGTATCGAGAATTCCATTTATTCGGTGTTACTTGTTTGCTTTCGATCGAATTCGCCATTCCTATTAAGAATTGCGCTGTTCTACTAAAATGGATCTTCAGCTGCGAACTTTTTGAAAACATAATTGGGTACAATCGAGTAGGCAACATGTCAGCGCGCGGAAAAATCGATGTTTGAACGGGGCCAATGCGGAGTCCAAAAATTGTCTTCGGAGATGGTCGGGCGCCATTGTGACCCCGACAGTCGCCTGCGGGGTTGAATGTATTTTTTCCGGGTCCAATATGTTTGAAAGGACGTTCGACGTCGGCCGAAGGGGTTACTAACGCCAACGGTCCCGATCGAAGAGACCGTCTCGGGCGTCTCTTTGCCCGAGGAACAACGATAAACAAACGCAATTGCACGTATCCGTTGCAATTCCGTGGAATCTCATCGGGTGCCGGCGCGGCGCTCGTTCCACGTTCCGCCATCAACGCGTCAGTGGTTTCGTTTCACGTTGCGAAACGAGTTTTGTTGTTGTCTCCTTAACGCGGCCTCGCAGACGTCACAGAAATCCCACCGCAGTTCCTCGGGAGCGCAGAAAATTCCCCGAGACACCCGTGGAAACCAGCAGCGACAACACCGAACCCGGCAAAACTCTCTCACTCTCTCTCTCACACACTCTCTTTCTCTCTCTCTCTCACTCTCCTTCTCTCCCGTTCTCTCTCTCTCTCTCTCTCTCTCTCTCCTCCGTGCGTTCCACCATAAACGTCAGAGTTCATTTTGCGCGAGAAATGAGTTTTGTTGACAGATCTTCGGCGCGGCTTGCACACCCCATCATACGAATCCTAACGCGGCTCCTTGTGAATATTGAACGCACCTAACGCGCGCCGGGATATTATGAACTCCGAACGGGTGCCCGGGCTCCGCTATAAACGTCACAGTTCCTTTCGTATGGGAAACAAGCGCCTTCGTTTTATGCCTTTGTAAAACTTCCTGCCGCTTGGTTTTGCGACTACGCGGCCGCGCCGCGCCGCGCCGCGCGACGATACGCGTCGTCACGAGAACGTTATGGCCGCGGAAAAGAAAATTTTATCGCTTGTCTCTTTTTTATTCAACTAACGAACACGCCTCCCAGAAATCAGCCGAACGGACGCTCGTTCGTGCTTCCGAAGCGTTATGGTGCCCGTAAACGTGATCCCGCGACCGAACAATTTGCAATCTTACCGAGAGGCCCGGCCCGAGAACGATCTAACCAACTTCTTTCATTTCGTCGTCGTTGAATCGCGATTATAAAAACGTTCCCTGCCCGCATAGGTGACGTTCGCAATCTCGCAATTTACCTTGGAGCTGGTATAATTAATATACAATTCGCTGCTTGAAGTACACGACATAATATTCAGAAACTCGGTGACCTTTTTCTGATGGATTTTTTTAACGAAGGGGTTGAGATCGAATAAAACTTTTTCACGCTGATGGTAGCCAGCGAAGCAAAATATTCTCATACTCGGTTCGTGATCAGTAGACTGCTGATTTTATGAATTTGACGAAATGAGTAGATGCAATTTGAAGGAATGTTTGTGAGAAAATTTGTGTTTATGGCAAAAATGGGTAGATGCAATTTGAAGGAATTTTAAAATATATTTTTAGATTCAAGCCATCAGAGACAGAAGGAAATTTCAGCTTGGTCCCCGTTTCTTGCAATCGATGAAGTCAGTTTTAATTTCGCATAAAAGTCCGCAGTAATTATTGCTTCAGTATGAAATAATAAGAGCGGTACAATGCGAGTGAAGTGGAGACAGATAAGAGTAACTCTGAAAGCTACACAGTAAGCATCGTTTAGTATTCATTCTTGTCACTTATTTTCAAGGGAGTGCAAATGCTCGTGCATACTGAAAGAGCGTCCGTGATTTCGTCACTGCGAATCATCAAACTTGGTGACTGCGACCCGATAGGTTCGCACGCGTCGGAACGGTCTCTGGCAGCCCTTGTCGGTGGGTATCAAAGCGAAAGACGCTCCACAGACGTGCAGAGAGAACTCGCAGAGAGTATTTATTGGTTGGTTAATCCCGTGAAAAGACGGCAGCGACTCCCGATGGTATTTAGAGGTGGTGACTGGAACCTATAGAGAGGTCGGCGGACACTCGCTAGTAAAATTGTCGAGCAGCAAGAGGTCGGCGTTCCACAGTGGCCGTTAAAGTTCGTTTCGCACGGGAAATGAGCTTGCTCGTAATATTTTTTGCAAAGCTGGCAATCCCACGTCCGGATATTTCATCGCTGTTTCTTGGACGTATGACAATTACAGCGTGACGAACGTCCTCCGAATAGAGGATTTCCAGGTTTCACCCTGGCGCGCGCGAGTGCGCGTATCAAAGTGTGTTCGAACCGTGTGGGTGGTGGAGATCGAGTAGGAGGAGGAGGAGAAGAGGGAGGTGGCCCCGGGGTTGTCGTCACGCCCCTATAATACAAAGCATAACATACTTTCCTGAAAATATTGGAAATACCTCGTAGCGAAACTTTTCCGCGCACGGAACGGCCGCGCGTTCCCCGACAGGGTATCGGAGCGCGCGCGAAACAAGTTTTCTATCGATAGAGCTTTGTCAAAGTTCACAGACTTCTCGCGGAAGTCCCGACGCGTTCTCCCTCGCGTTCTTTTTAATATTTCAAGGCATCCGCGGGGATAGAAACGCTAAACAATAGCCGGTCCACGTGCCGAAATAAAAGGACCTAGCGCGGGCGAGTTCAATGCTCGCGAGTTACGACACCTCTGGCGAGGCCATCGCACCTGCGGCAGTGCCGGACAAAGCCGTGCTAGAAAATATCGCCCGATACGCCGACAATAGGGGGAACTCCATAATTCCGGAACAACCTCACGGTGTCTTGTTTCTCGCGGAACCGAGCCCCGCGCTTCGCAAACGGTGCAGTCCGCTGGAAACGAAACATGGACGACAGGTTGCGCGGTTCTTCAAAGGGGCCGACATACATAACTCGTAAAAATCAAATTAAGTTTCAGGGAAAGTATCGAGTTTTATATTACTTTTTATTCACGCTTCGGTTTTGACAAATAATTAATTTCGATAAAAATTGTGGGTAGCATTACAAGTTGCGTTATATTGAAAATCGGAGTTTTCAGCATTGTCTCGAGCCGCCACGAAAGCACAAGGAGCTTAACAGGGGCCGCTATCTTGGTTGCACCGGTAGGCTTAAGGTCACGCGAATTTAATTCAGTCAAGGTTTGCGTCATTCCTTTGCTATGTTTAAGAAAGGTAATATACAGGAAATCAGAGTGGCACTTTTTTTTTAATTGAATCAAAGTTGGCGGACACTTAAAATAAAAAATTGGAAGGAATTCTTAATATCTCAAAAAAATGTTTGTAGGGTTCGAAAGGCTTTATAATACTAACCATATGACTTGTAAAAATCACTCATCGGTAATAAAAATTATTATTTATTACCGATGAGGGATATTGTTTATTTAAAATTTTCATCTGTTTTATCTGTTGGATCTATGTTCTTTCTTATTTTATTTTGTTTTATTTGTATTTAATTATATATATATTTTAGTTTAAGACAGCGTCACTCTCTCTTTCTCTGCTTAGGTAATGTTAAGTTAGTTGTAAGCTAGATAAGGTTAGGGTAAGCTTGGCAGGAGAAATGTGAAATGGATTATAACCCTGAGGGGAACAATAAAGAATTGATTGATTGATTGATTGACTCGTAAAAATCAAATTAAGTTTCAGGAAAAATGTCGTTTTATTTTACTTTTTATTCACGCTTCGGTTTTGATAAAAATTGTGGTTAATGTTGCAAGCTGAGCTATATTACTGTCTCACGATAAAAATTTGTTCGGATTTCATACCTCGAAAGTCGGAATTTAGCATTGTCTCGAGCCGCCACGAAAGCGCAAGGAGCTTAACAGGAGCCGCCATCTTGGTTCCGCCGGGAATGCCAGCGATTTTGTTGCAGAGCGGAGGATGGATACGGTTTCTTCGAACCGTAACAGACTTTCTGTAACCGGGACCAATCGGGGAACGAGGACACCGTGGGAACTCGACATCCAGTTGGGCCGAGCTTCTCCGTTTCACAGACGGTAGAACTCGCGAGTTTTGTCGTGTGGCGTCATTGTCGTGCCAGAGGCAGCCGGAAACCCTGACGCAGCCCTTTCGGCGTATACAGCAAAATCTGCCGCCGCAGCGGGAAGAATATCGCCGGTAATAGGACCGCGCCGGTTTCGAAACCGACCTCCGGCGATTCCGTTCTCAACCGGACGAACGGCAGCACGGAAAAGTTCCGGTGTAAGACGTAGTAGTCGTCGACGCGCAGATCAGTTTGTAATCGGAGCGCAGAGAAATTGAACGCGCGGCGCGACGCGAGGCGACGCGACGCGACTTCTCACGACGTCGCGCCGCGCCGGTCGAGAGGTAATTAGCAACGGGGGTATTTACGCAGACGCGGGACTTTCCGCGCTGACTTATAGGAAACGGAATTAAACGGGATTTTATTTACTGCGCCCGTGGACCCTATTGTCTTTCTAATAACGCATCCGCGATCTTGCAGCTCATTAAAACGCGATGTCCGATGAATTTTCCGACGTAATTAATATCTCGGAGAACT
Source organism: Seladonia tumulorum (assembly GCA_913789895.3). Classification (NCBI taxonomy): domain Eukaryota; kingdom Metazoa; phylum Arthropoda; class Insecta; order Hymenoptera; family Halictidae; genus Seladonia; species Seladonia tumulorum. Next base: position 5,880,559 of record OU565276.1, read on the forward strand.
ACCCTGTAATTAGTTTAGCAAATTTTTGGGGCGTGGTGCACGCTTTATTAAAACTAAAGAATTTTTTACGATTTTTGTGTTACATGCTGGTGATGTGTTGGGAACTGTAATCTGATGTTTTGTAGCACCAATGGTAATTTTTACGACGTCACTCAGCTGTAAAGTAGAAGACTATGTCGGCCGTACAATGGCACCCTGTTATTTGGGACTATAGAGTACAAAGAGAACTTTCGTGTTTGATGTAATTTTTGTACGTTTGGAGAAGGTACAAGGTTCTATAAAATGGTTTCTTAAACTATACAGTTTGGGGTTATAAAATGTAAATGTTTGTGAATAACTACCCGTTAAATAGTCATGTTAAATTCGCGCCTGTCAGGGTATTAAACCCTTAAGTGGTAGTCGCAGGAACACACGAAGGAAAATTTTTAATACCCAAAAATGTTATGAAAAATGTAATAAATGGCATTCGTATATCGTATTGTAAGTATCGTAATTTTATGGAAGTTGTTCATCTACCAATTCATTCAGCAAAATATTGACTATTATCTACGTTTAATTATATTAACAATTACTTGTTTTAAACACGTTTTCGCCCTGCGCTGCTATTTGGGTTTCTCGCAGTGGGACGGCGCTCGTATTCGTGCTCTACTTTTTTCAATTAATATACTTTAAATTTTCAACTATACGGCAACGTTTTCTAGTTATTAAACAAGCTATATTTTGATGGAACATTCTCTATCGTTCGCCTTCTACGACGTTATTTCCCCACGTTTCCGCCACGGCCCGGTCCTGTGACGCGTTTCATCTCTGTCCTGCATGCTCCGGTACTGGCACAGAGAGAGAGAAAGAGAATCCGAGGATGATATAGTACAATTTTGTAAATCGGGGAGCGAGCATTCGCAGTATTTTTTGTATAATTGCAATTATATAAAAATAAATTTGTATCGTCATTTTGTGGAAGTTGTTCATCTACTAATTCGTTCGGAAAATATTGACTATTATCCACATTTAATTATATTAACAATAACTTTTTTTTAAGCACTGGTCATTTTGACCACGCACGGTAGGAATAGGTAGAAGTGTCGGTAGGTTTAGTGTTAAGTCGGTTAATTTTCAAGTCTCTCGCAGATATCAATCTAAAAAAAAATGTATTCACCGCGTTACAACCCTTTACAACTAAAATAATCGTCGTTCCAACCGTGTCTCTCCAGGTTTCCCTACCAGCAAAGTCGTCGCACGGAATAGTAACTGCGCATGCAATGGCGCAATAATATAAATTTGAAAAAAACCAGACGGCAGTCGATATTCCAAACAGGATCGGTCTGTCCTAGGGGGCCGTTCTGATCGTCGCCAGGCAGGCAGGCAGGCGTCTATTTACGAGCGGCCCCGATCGGTGGATCTCTCCGTTGAGACGCGCAGAAAATAAAGACAATCAGGGCACTTCGTCACGCGAGGCCGCTGCTGAAAGAACGAACTTAATTAACGAAACGCCGCGCCGCGCGCCGGCAGGAAGCGGCGAGGAACGAAAGGATTACAAACGCGTTGCGCACTCTGCTTGTTTTTAAAGTAGATTAGACGACGATAGTTGAAAGAGGCCGACCGCCGCCGCGCCGCGGCCGGCATGGCAGTTTAATTACCTTTAAACCTGACCGGGCCAGGATTTTTCATTCGCAGCCCGGAAGGAAAGGGAACACGCCGGAACGGGACCCCTTTGTGAGCACGGACAACGCGGAGCGACTTGTTCAGCGGTGGAAAAAAATAATTATTACCATTTCCGTACGAAGTACACGCCTTCCGATACGGATTCGTCGTTGCTTTGATTAAGGGAAAACTTTCAGTGGTCGGCCCTCTCTTTTTCTCCCTCTCTCTCTCTCTCTCTCTCTCTCTAGAGCGACGCGTTTTTCCGTGGAAGCCAACCCCGGCCAGCTTCAATGCAAAACTTCCACGACTAGCTGCTCTTATCCCTTCCATCTTCTTCTGCCGTTTCACCCGGTTTTTTTCCGACCCGCCCCCTCCCACCCCTGTCCTCGTTCACCCGCTAGTTTTTCCATTATCCGGTTTTATCTGTTACCGTGCACTTCTTTAGCGGAAAAAGCTAAGCGGCGTTAGATGCAGACGACGACGACGAGGAGGACGACGAACGAAAGAAGAAAGCGCTTCAAGGCGAAACGGGAGCTCCATCGAGGATAGAATTGGCCACTCGAACGTCGCGTCGTTCGAGTCCGAAGAAAGTCGACGACTGACATTTTTTTCAGCCCCCTCCCCCCCCCCCACCCCATCGGGCATCCCTTTTCGCTTCTGAAGTGGGACGGCTGTCACCGGTATTAATTCAATTACAAAATCCCGGGGATAGGACGAGCTTTCGTGCTTAACTCTTCCTCCGGCAAAGTTCTCCCCCTCCCGACCACCCACAGTCCCGATCCACCTGTCTGTGTACCCTGTCTCGCCGCTGTCGACTGTACCGGGGCGACGCTACGGGGGGAAGAGGAAAATAACAAGGGACTTTCGCCGGCCTTTGTTTGAGGCCTCGAAAATGCGATTGTTTAAGCTGCAACGCCGGGCTAATCCGGAGACGAACGAACGTACCTGTCCCGCCTCCCGTATTATTTAACTGAAATGGATTTGTATTTATTCATTAGGCTCCCTTCGAGCGTTCCTCTAGTGCCAAACTCGCAGCCTGCCTCCTCGGGTTCCCTCGTTAATGACTTCGGCCGGGGCCGGTGCGCCCTCTCACCTCCGACCTCGTGTTTACGCATTTTCAAATCCTCTGATTGCTTGCATTCCACCCCCCTCCCCTCTCACCAAGCGCGATAGCAATTGTCCTTTTTCCGATTTCTCTCTTTTCGGTCGAGCTTCTTCCCCTTTGGCCGAGGCCGTGGCTCGGGCGCACCGTGCTCCCGATCTTTTGATGACTGTTTGGTCGGGAAACATTGACCATCTCGGATCAATCCCAATGGGAAATAAAACCCGCAGGAAATTGATGATTCTCGAGAAGCCTCGCCGCCTCGGAATTAATTAGACCCTGTTCGTTCTAACAGAGAAACAAAAATCGCGTGGAAGAAGGCGTACATTCTTTTCTTCCTGATCGATGACTTGTTCTTTCGAACCGTTCAGAAATTGATTTTTAGAATTGTTCGTTACATGGTCTATTACATTCCACGAACCGTAAAATCCTATTCCCAAGCGAACGGACAAACCGTTACAAATATTTGTTCATTACTAGCCAGTGTTTCTCTTGCGAATAAGAAATATTAGAAAATGTGAAAGAGGAAAGAAAGTAACTGCAGTAGATGTTATAATTAGGCGTATGGATATGGCAGTGGATATTAATATATTACGCAATAGTCTTACTTTATACAGGGTGTTTGGTAACTGGTGGTACAAGCGAAAAGGGGGTGATTCTACATGAAAGAATAAGTCGAAAATATAGAATGAACATTTTGTCATCTGAAGTTTCGTTATCGAGAAAATCGAGTTTGAAATGCAGCGAATACGCATGCTATTCCATGAGGAATTGTCTGACGCGTCTGATCATGACCAACCAAATCTACTTCGTGCATATACTAATTGTAAGGCACACAAACCTGACAGATCTTCAAAGTCGATTTTCTCGAAAACAAAGCCTCAAACGAAAAATGTTTATTCTATATTTTCGACTTATTCCTTCATGTAGAATCACACCCTTTTCGCTTGTACCACCAGTTACCAAACACCCTGTATATACGTGTTTATGGTAGGAAGCGTCTGACTAGGTCAACGCATGTACGCTGTCCAGACGCGTGTCAGTATTGTATTTGTAATTATACAGATGTCATTAGACAAGTATTACATGTTTCTACTTTATCGACATCTTACAGTTATTAATATATACATATATATTGTTATATATAATAACATAACTTTGGGACACGTGGCGAACTTGTGCAACAACTCGCAACAAAAGATGCGCGAAAAGACAAGTTATCTGTTAATCACGGCAAGCTCCGGGTCTCTAGAAAACAGCAAGCCAAGCGTGGAGACTCGAAGTAGCTTACTTAACTAATTACTAGTTGCGTCGCGTGTAATTAATTAATTCGTGCGCGCGACGTGCGGCGGAGTCCAGACGCATCGGAGTCCTTGGAGGAGCAGATTTTCTTGGAAATGACGCGACACGTCCAGAGCGTCCGAAACGGTTGCGCTCGTTGTCGTCGTCGCCGGCTCGTTTTTTCTTTCCGATTTCTCCCTCTTCATTATTGCCGATCACGCTTTGATCACGAGGCGTCCCGTTAATCAAAGCGTGAACGGCGCCGTTTATCACGACCGAGTGGGCCGTTCTCGTTTCCAGGTTCAAAGGACTCCCTTTCGCGGGACTTGTTTTCCTTAATACTCGATGTAACACGACCTCTCGCATTCTACGCCCCGTTTCTTTGATCAGAACGAAGACGCGGCCGCGACGCGACGCGACGCCTCAGCGTCGGGCGAGCCTGATAACGACAACGAGGTGGGAAACGACTCAAAGGCGCGGAAAACGAACCCCGGGAAATATTTTAGACGGTTGTCTCTGTTAACGGAAAGTGGCTTGTTCGCGAGTCACAGGTTCCCCCGTGAATGTGTTAAACCGGTCACGGGCGAGAAGCATGATTTCCTTCAGGAGAATCTCGCGCGGCTCGAAACGAACCTGTGAAAATAAAAACGACCTACTTGATTCCATCCCGTCCGCGACGTTGAAATAATATTTTAGTTCCTTAACTTCCGAGGCTGAGCGCTCCGGCTCGGATCTCGAGTTAAAGTCATTTTAGATGCTTCTTGCATCGGCAGAATTCTACGAGGAATCTGTGAACATACCTTTTCCCATGGAATTCATTGCCGCCAGGCCTGACTCACCTGTTCGTGCTCAGATGTCGCATCAATTTATAATTCAACAAACAGCAAGCCTGACGCAAGAAACGACCGGATAATTTTTAAATCAAACGATTTCGAGTGAGACTCCTCGGAGTGTCTAAACAATTAATCATTAGGTAATGTGGAATTGAATAAAAGTTTTTTAAAACACGATAATATCGAAGAATCTCTGTCTTATGCCAGTCTCGCTAAAATTATATTACAATTATTTTATTTAACGACGATTATACTCTTGTGGTGTTAGACAAATATTGACTTACACCAACTCCGCATTAACACCAGAACTACCGAGCTCTAGATGCAACAGGCATACATTGTCATATAGTGACAACAAAATTGCATTTCTTTAGATTTCGTACCAGTCGTGTTTAACCCCTTGCCCTACAATATCGAGTCAGACTCGTGATGAAGATTTTGGACAGAGTCTAATAAATATTGTAGGAGGCGGCCGAACAAGAGAGTTCGCGACCACGATAAGAAACATCGAACGGTATCGACCGAATACGAAATACGAATTACGGATTACGGATTACAGATTACGGATTGTCTGGCGGATTGTTATTTGTTGTGCTTTTCTGTGAATAAAGTAGTTATTTAAACATACTATTCTTACAATATGTATGTTATTAATTCCCTGTAAAGCGAAATAAAATTCTATTTCGTTGTAGTCGATATATATCCTTTGGAGGAAACATAGGCATACAATAAATATAAACTATTTTTTCTTTTCTATGAAATCCTGAACGATGAAGAATTTCCAATCGTTATAATCGCAAGATAAATAGTAGTGCAAGGGGTTAAATATCTACTTCGATGGAGAAGTCTATTACAAAATTTTCTCATGGAAACATATACAGGGTGCGGCGCAAATTAGTCCCCACGATATTTCTGCCTCTTCGGAAGGTCGGACAGAAAAATGTTTCTTACCAAAGTTAATCAGTATTTAGTCGACAAGAAATTTCAATATTTTAAATTTTAAAAATAATCGATTTTCAACAAAAAATCAAGGTCGCTGTCATATCTTTTAATGGAACTGGGTATTTTTAACTTCATAACATTGTAGGCGACGTCGAAACGAATTCAACGACCTGCTATACAATGACTTTCAGATGACCTTGAAAGATAATGAATCAATTGCCAGAATATTTGAAATATTTCGACGGCACGTAATAGTAACGTCTCGCATTTAGAAGTAAACAAATGAACGTAAACATTGCTTCAGAACTTAACTCACGAAAAACCAAATTTGTACGGAGCCACATTGAAAACACAAATGTTAAACGTGTACACACATGTAATTAATTAATAATTAAATTAAACTTTCGAACTGCATCCCATCTTGTGTAACGCAAAGTTCTGTTCTTTGTAACAAAGTCTTATGTGTAGCTTCCATCAGAGAACTTCTTTTTACATTTCTGAACGGTTTGTCATTTGTTCATTTGTTTATACAGTCGAAATATTTCAAATATTCTGGCAATTGATTCATGGCGATGTTATCTTTCAAGGTCATCTGAAAGTCATTGTATAGCAGGTCGTTGAATTCTTTTCGACGTCGCCTACAATATTATGAAGTTAAAAATACCCAGTTCCATTAAAAGATATGACAGCGACCTTGATTTTTTGTTGAAAATCGATTATTTATTAAATTTAAAATATTGCAATTTCTTGTCGACTAAATACTGATTAACTTTGGTAAGAAACATTTTTCTGTCCTACCATCCAAAGGGGCGGAAAAATCGTGGGGACTAATTTGCGCCGCACCCTGTATATATATAATTTCAATATTTCTAAAAGAAAAAATTAGGAGCAAGTCATTTTGACTAATCTAGGAGTTCCAATTTTAAACAATTGTTTGTATCGTTCAGGGAAACAGCTCACGAGTGTGTGACCTTTCCTAGTTGCAGCCACTTTGGATACTTCTCGCACAGAAAAAATTCTCTCGCTCCGAGGGACTTATAAAGGGATCACGTTCCTCGTCAAAAATTGCACGGTTGGACAAACAGCAATTAGAAAAGAACACCGACTGCAGAACAAACGATTTCAAAACGGACATTGCTCGCCGGAGCGTCTGAACTTTGCAGGCTCGAGACTTCGAGCTAATTGTTTGCATCGTTTAGGGAAACAAATCCCGTTTAGCCCGCGCAACGTTCGGGACTAATTAGAATAGACAATAGAATGTCTGCGTAATAACGAGGTTACTTAATGCTTAATTTGAAACATTACGTGTGAATAGACGTCAGAGCGAAACCTCTGAAACAGAATTGCTTAAATAGTTCACTCGCGGCACGCATTCGGAGAACTGGGTCGGAATAAAGGAGACTCTGGAGAAACGCGGAAAACAGGGCACAGCGTAGGCGATACGTTAAAGAAGTATCGAGAAGAAGCGTCGCGGCGATGGACGACGTTCCGCATGTACGGAGGACTTGTTGAATTTTGAGCGGGGATCGAGTTGCGTGCTCGCCAATTTCGAGGGTTTTTCCCTCTCGCTGTCAGGAAATATGTTAACGCTATGCAAATTTACGCGGTATCGGGGATTCCGAAGGACCTTTTGTCAATTTTTGTGGACTCGGAGAGCGACGGGGAAATTCTGGGCAGTATTTTTTTCTTTTTTTTTTAGGAAAAGCGACAAATTGCACCAACTGAGCATGAGGCTCTGTATACCCGTTGTACACCTTCAGGTTGAAATTTTACGACAACAACGTGTACACGCTCCGGCAATAGACTCGTTCGCAGAAATTTATCCGCTTAACAAGTTTAAGCCGGCTGGTTCAGGATGCTAATGACAGCAGTCTCGCTACAGTGTAGCAAATGCCTTGGCAGCATGCAAAAGGTCCGCGACATCGCCGCCGCGCTTCAGCGAATTGCACAGATGCGCTCTCACCTGTCGGCGACCACGCGAATCACAGTGGTCTTAAGCAAGCGTTTTTTTTTTTTTTTTGTTCATCTCAAACGTAGAAACGAGAACAAAACATGAAAATAAAACCCCCGGGAATAAAATGGCGTATCACGTACACTGTCAACGATTATAAATATTCCCTCCCATCCCCCACCCCCTGAAATATCTAACAACCAACAGCCGCAAACCCGTAAACAAAGCATGATACACGTGAACAGCCGCCGGCAAAAAGTTGCCACCCGCAGTATTTCAAAAGGTTGTATTCGCCGTGCAAAAATAAAAAAAAATATACACGGAAAAGGGTCGCGCTATTCGCTTCCGAATTGGTGTTTTTTTCATTCCCCCGAAACGAGCCAGGTTTCAGTGAACAACCGTGCCCGACTTGACGAACAGAATATTAATCCGTGTCGCTGCGATTCGGACTTAAATCGAATACACGAGGGCGCGGCCGCGAGGCGACGCGACGCGACGCGTTTCCCCGGCGTTATCAAAATTTTATGGGACATTTCATTTTTTACCGCGAACCCTCCGCGCCCTCCTTCCCGTCATTTAACCCTCGCCGGTTCCCCGATTCACGGCGGACTTTCGTGTTTAACCGTTTGAGTCCCAGGGGGTATTGAAAAAACACTGTCGAAGAATCCCAAACAGCGCAACCGCGGTTTCTCTAAATGAGAATTTTTATTTTGTAATGTATTATTGCATTATTATAGTATCATTCTATCTATTGTAAAATGTTCTATTTACATTAAAAGGAGCTGTGTGATGTACTTGCGTCAGTAAATCTGAGCGCGCGTCTTCGACAATTGGTGACGCACCGTCAGTCGTCCACAATGCTCGAAATGTGCTGGGTTTTCTCGACATAAAATCTCAACAGCGCGATCGCGCTGCTTGGGACTCAAACGGTTAATTATACTGTTTGTCGCGCGAACCGAGAAGCACTGCTTGTACCAACGGCTTTTAAATGGAAATGCCCAGCACAGATTTAACGTTATAAGAATAAACGAGTGAATATTGTTTTTATTATAGCAATATAAAATTTTCACGTTGCAATCGTTAGGTAAAATGTTGTCTCATCTACGATCTAATCAAATTGACTTAAATGGAAACCGACCTACCTGCACGGATTTAATGATATAAGGCTAAATAAGTGGCTTTTCTTAGTCAACTTCTCGAATAGCAATGGTAATTTTAGTTCCTAGCTAACAATTTATCTCAAGCACAATCTAATAAAGCTTGCCAACTATTTTTAAATATAATGTTCGAAGAATAGTGGTTCTGAATCAAGTTTTCTAACAACAACAACAACAAAAATTATTTTCAGACACAATCTACTGAAACTTCCTTTTAGGATGATTATCAAATAGAAATCTATCAGCATCTAACAGGTCACATGATTTTTTGCCTGTTGCTTTTAAAAGCAAGCAGAAAAGCATAAAATTGATAGAACTTTTTGGAATTAGTTACAAACATCAACATAAACACTCATCTCCTTTTCGACACTGCAGTGGTCACAATTTTGTTTAACACCATAGAAATCACGACCATAATCGCTTATAAAACAGTTTTATACATGACTAAAAAACTTATTAATTGAAGCGCGAGTCCGAGGCGCTATTAAAGATTACCAAAAAATGACAAAACAACCTCGGCACTACCAAAATTTGTGGTGTTTAATAAATTACTAAAAATTCGTGCGCAGAACTCACAAAATCCTTCAATTCCATACGCACGAAATGGAAAGAGTCTAGCACAATAAAAACGATCGAGCCTGAACAAAAAGTGTTAATAAGTTTCCAGTAACCTCTGTTTTTTTCCACCACTTTTGTTACAAACAAATTGATTCGACCCAATTCACAGGATATTAATTAACTACCACCGGGATGAAAGCAAAAATAATGTCGGCAGGATGTTCTACCTTTATTATATTATAAAGGTAGAATCAAAAATAACGTTCCGACAAATAACCGTCGTCGCATAGTGGCAAGCTTGGCCAAAAAAGTAATAAGTTTGCATCTACGGTAAATTGTTGGAACGCACTAGTATGACTCTAAACTGATAATAATGTCTCTTGACGTTATAAGCATAAAAATCATTTTGCTTGAATACAACAATTTATTTTCTCAGGAGAATAAGAAATATATATGAAAAGGTGAAATAAAGCAATGAGGTCAGAATTATATTAATTTAGAACATGTCAGAAAGTTACCAACGTTGAAAGGAAAGGGTTACAGTCCAATACAAAATTAAATAGCAACTTCCAATATTAAACGTAATTTACTATACAATTAACAAGTTTGAGATCTCTAAAAGAATTTAAAAACCAATGTTAGAGAAAAATCTTGATCCAATCATTCCCGAATGAAATGCTACAAATAAATCTTTAAAGTGAGGAAAAATTTTGCTGAATTTTGGCCAGGATTTCGGCCACGGTCATTACGATTAACCAAAGTCCGACAAAACCAATTAATCCCTGACCGAATCAGCGTGTTTTCTTCTCCGAGTTAGGCGATGCAGGGTCGTCGCGTAAATCCGTAAATACGTTGCCCTCGACGCGACGCGACGAGGGAAAAAAATAAGTGATCACAGGGGGCGGCAGGGGGTGGAGAGGGGAGGGTGTCGCACGGCGTTGAATACCGTCGGGCGGTTCAGTATGTTTTGCGGGGAGCGTAAATCGCCGGAGGAACAATAAGGGCGAACGTTAACAGTAATTACCGGGTGCCCGAGCGTTGCGGCGACCGTTGGAAATGTCGTTTCGGAAACGCGCTTATCAACTAAACAAAAATAACTTCTGCATCATTTCCAGGACGCAATTACCGCGAATATTCTTCGACAAACAGCCGGCTAAGAGACGACGGGCAGCAAGCAGCAGCGTGCGTATTCACGTTGGTTGGCGTGCGCCCTTTTCATCGCGGGCGCGCTCGTTTCATTAAAGGAGACATCTCTGCCGGGCAAACGATCACGGAATCGAAAAGGAACGCCATTAAAACGTTTTCGCGAGCAAACCGTGTCACCAATACTCGCGGCCAAAGCTTCGGCGCTGCTTAAGCAATCACATTTCCAAGATCTTAATATAGACACGTCATCGCGCCGTTTTCTGCGACCCTTCGCGCCATCCTCTCCTCCCCCGCGCTCGTTTGCTTCCATATATATCGGCTTCTCTCTCTCTCTCTCTCTCTATCCCTCTCTTTTCATCCCTTCGAGTCCCTGCGGATACCCTCTGTTGACTCTCGTCTATCCCGGGTCTCTCCCCGCGGAGACTGAACGCAAAGGGGAGCAAACCCGGAGAACAAGAAACACACAAAAGGGGGAAACGGGAGCGAGCGAGAGACGAAGAGGGTCGGAACGGCGGGGGTAACGGCGGGCTGCAGAAGTTTTCGCGTTGCACGTAAATTACAGGCGACATCGATGCATCCGAACGCTTCCTATATTTGCATCGCTCTCTGCACGGCGAAACAATCGCGCCGCGACTTCGATACACCCGGAACAGTAGCTGAGAGGTCCCTCGGCTGCCTTGGACGAGGGTCCCGAGGCTCACGAGGAGTCCCCTCTTCCTCCTGTTCCCGCTACTCGCGGCCTCTGAGCCGGGACCTCCGTTCGTTGATTTACCCCGGCAACTTTAATCATGATACCCCCGGCTAATTTTATTCCGTAGCGAGCGGCAATCAATTTAATAAGGGAAGTTCGCGAGCTGGCAAGCCAACAGGCTCTCTCTCTCTCTCTCTCTCTCTCGTTCTTTCCGCTTCCTCCGCTGCTTTCATCTCCGCGATGCCCCTCTTATTTTCTGATTATATAAGGCTAACGCGAACGTTTCCGCGAGCGACGCGTTCCGCATAGAACGCACCCCCGATATCCGACCGTCGCCGAACGGCCCCGACGATTTCACCCCTGGAATAACTTTCGCGCGCAAATTGAACTTTACTTTTATATTATTCCCGGTGAAATTGTGAGTTGTGCCTAGACCCAACACCGTTAACGCACCCCCGAACTCTTCGGTGCCCACGAACCCACCCCCCGGGGTTCCGACGTTCGCCCGGATTCGCGGTTACTTTTTACAGGCGTTATTTGCGACGAAAGTTCGTCAGTACACCGGGTGGACCGAACGATTCGGCGAACCGTTCTTGCGAATGCCTGAATAAAACTGTTGACGAGCGGAGAGGCGCTGCGGAAGGTATGGCTGTGTGTACTGAGTAAACCGGAATTGTTTGAACGTGTAGCAAGTTAGCCTGTTAATTGGGAATAACGAGTCATTCGGGTTCGTCATGGCTAAACTGCCGATTTTTCTATGCGTTTATAGCAAAAATTGGTAGCTGCAGTTTAGAGGAGTGCAAAAGTTGAAGGAATTTGTGAGTATCGATTCTTGCTCGCTTTTTGAAGTTGTCGAAGAGGGAAAATAATTTCTATGTCGGTCCAACTTCTTGCAATCGATGCATACAATTTTTATTTTCCATAAAGATCCGCACTCTAGACATTGTTCACCTTTTTCGTAAGTTAGCGTAAAGTGTACCGTGTTTATAGCGATTGTGATCAAATTTTTGTCATTTTGATTTTGTTACGTTTAACAGTACGTCTACCTAAATACTCAAGATTGAAAAGTCACTCGGTTGAAATTTTAGCAGATCAGAGTTAATGAAAATTGAGAAAATTTTCCATCAAAATCTGCAGTCTGCTCATAAACTGCTTCTTTCATTCAATTTGATAAACTTCTCGGTGAACAAATAAACTCTCATCTTGCTTCAAGGAAGTCGTAAATCGTAAACTGTTGAACACAATAATAAGTCGGCAATGTAAAATAAAATTGGTTCCAACGAGACTGCGTATCCAAGAAATCGGCTTTAGAAAGTCGAGGGGTCGTCATGCATCACGAGAAGTAGATTCGACGGATTATGATCAGACGCATCAGCGTATGTTGTTAAATATAACAATAAGCCGACGATATAGAACCAAAATTGTTTCAACAAGACTGCGTTTCCAAGAAATTGGCTCGAGAAAGTCGACAGGTCCCCGTGCAGCACGAGAAGTAGATTCAGCAGGTCGTGATCAGACGCATCAGCCAATTCCTATTCTACTTGAGGAGTCTTCGAATTCGATTTTCTGGGGAACGAAGCCTTAGAAAACAACATTTTTTTTATACGTTTTGAACTTGTTTTTCCATCCAGATTATATATACATAATAACGCCATAATTATTTTATAACACGGTCACTTCGTACATTTCTCATTATTTATATGCTCTGTTTTCTCTTTACAGCAGTATCATTTTGAATAGTATCATGCTTATCAGATGCAGTGCATGTGATCCTCAAATCGTTCCACTGATTGGCTCGCAGATGATGTACAGTGCTGGAAATATCTATTGCATTCATAAATTATTTACTTGGCAGCCGCAACGTGTCTGATGAAATTATTCATGCTCACCTTATTTTATCTAGACAGTAAATCATACGCTTTCGCAACAAACCTCCGTTTTAATTTTCCTCCAAAGCAGTCGCGAAATATAAATTAAACGCAATACCAATAAGATAACGATTGACATTAATTTCATTTACTAAGAATTTTAAACTCTAAATATTCCAGAAATAAATATAATTACATACACTACTATATATTTTCCTTTATTCTCACTTGCATTGTACTGCGACACACCAGTGGCAATTAAATTGCAGATCCTAGTGCATTTATACAGTACAAAACAATCCAGTTCTATAATTTACCTTCATTTTTACTTGCATTGCAATACACCGGCAACAATTAGATTGCAAATCTTAGTGCCCGTATGCAATACAAAACGATCAAAATAAACGCTTCGATCTCGTGCATTTTTATTTAAAACCAGGGAAACGAAAATTCCATTTCGGCCGTGATTCCCCGATTATGAAACTATTTAGCATAAACACCGGCGGTGTCTAACGTTGGCCAATCTTCCGTCCAGGCCGATCATTTCTATGGTAAATGAATCGGTCTCCGATAGCCTAATATTTACCGTGGAACCTTTGAACCGTCGGCATCCCGAAGAAATTCCGAAGCACGATCGGAAATTTCGGGGGGCTGGAGGAAGGAGCGCGCCCGTTCCTCTAGCATGCAACCCGAGACACAGGCGGGCTCGCATGACACTGAGGAATCCTAAGGATCCACGGTCGCCGAGCACACGGGGTAGTCTCGTGTATCGTTCTCGGTCGCCGGGTCATTGATCAGCGTCACGAGGGTAAATCTTGATTTTGGACGCGTCACGGTACGCATGGTCAACGAGCCTGATTCAATAGAGTGCTCGGTCATTAAAGTGCCATTAACCGGTGCTTGTCCATCAGGAATATTAATGTTGTAAATCCAGCAGTTTCGAAACGAGGCCAGGCACCTACTCCCCCCCCCCTCTCTCTCTCTCTCTTTCTCTCTCTCTCTCTCTTTCTTTCTCTCTCTCTGGCCCCGGGGGTAGTTTTCTTTCGTCGCATGTCGAACCCAGGCACCTTGAAACGCGGTATCGCGCGTCAACCTCTCGAGTAGCACTCGATGGCAGTGGCGGGCCCCCGGGGGGAAAGTTGCGAATTATGGTCGCCCGCGAAAATTTATCGACGACCTTCCGTGAGAGAGGAACGCGCGAGGAAACTCGAGACCCGACGAGACGACGCGCGGGATCGCGAAAAATACTCCGGGAACCAGTCAAGGCTGTGTACGGTGGAATAACGGAAAATCGATATCAGCCAGCAGCTCCCCTAACCTCCCTCCCCCTCCCCCGCGTTACTTTTATCGTCCTGCTACGATTTGTCTCCGTATGATAACGAGGATGTGAGTCAGACGCGATCCACTTCGTCATCCCAGGCACCCGCCGCCGCCGCCATTGAAAAATTCTCCGGGATCCGGGACACTGTTCTTCAACGTCCTAAGAAAATTGCACGTCGATGCCTACACGTCATTACACCGTACCATTCGCTCGTAAAACGGACGCTGAAGTAATATGGAAAATAATGTTGAGCAGTTCTCGCTCCTCCGTGAAGAGCTTGCTGTTCTTTCTTCTGCGTTACACTCTCTTTGGAACGTCATACAGTGCTTTTCTCTATATATGTCGCCAAGGTCTCGATACTAAACGTCGAGGAACTATCCCTACTACCGCAAGGTATACCCCGTGAGGGGTCCTGAAGAGAGGCCTCGGTAAACATAACACGGCTCGGGTATGTCTTCTGGACGATACATGACGCTGGCGAGACCCCTGTTGTTGACATATATCGAGAATCCACTGTATTCAGTCATATAAGTATACTCTTTCGAAGCAGTAGCCTCGTTACAACTAATCCAGCTATACTGAGCAACAAAAATATGATTTAGAGACTGGACTTCTCGATCTTCGAACGAAATTATTGAATGAAAGACAGAAATAACGCAGACAACAAAAGCACGATCTTAAATCCTATTAACTTATTCCTGACGAAGGCAATATGAATTTTTCATTGTCCCTTCGGTGAACAGGTTGTTGCTCTTCCATGTGTGTCAAACTTTTTTAGCAATGTGCAATAGTTCATCGGATCGTAACATAAATTCGTTCGGTTATTTCCATTATCTTGTATTGATTTATTAACACCGATAAGAATTACAGGCAATCCACTATAGAATAGCGTAGTTTTTGTTTAATCTCAGTTATCTGCATTCGCAATGAGTCTCAACTAAATCGACAAAATTAGAACATATTCCGTATTTACAACCTCATAGCAATTTTATAAAACGAAGCAACAACCTCGTTACGAAATAGCTATATTTGTCTATAAAAAATGTTAAGGTACAATTGGATCTCTACGGTGAATTATTCAGTCTCGAAGAAAAAAAAAGAAATGGAAATAACAAAGAACGTAAAGGTAGGAACTGGAATTTTATTTTTAACCTCTTGCCTATTTCATACTTGTTCCACTTTCTGTAAAATCTTTAGCGACTGAAATGCATTCATTTTTACTTTTAACACTGTTATGCAATAGAATAACAACCTCGCTGCAGCCAAAGTAAATGTTTCTGGACGAAACAATAAATATAAATTACTATAAACAATAGATAAAATTTACATTGATACTGGCATCTTCCATATCATCTTTATCTAATAACTACGAAGCAGATATAAATCATTCTGAAGAGACCTGTTTCGAACGTTAGTAAACATTGCAGCACGTGTATCACGTTTCCTAACAGAGTCTCCATTAAACGTGCCTAATGAACGGTGTTAAACATTTCAACAATTAATAAAGTGGTCTCGTGCGCTGCATCTCTCGCCCATCCAGTCGAGCTTACATTCGCCGTGCGTTTGAACACAAGCGTAATAAATTCTGCAATTGTAGAGATTAGGATTATTATTATTATTATCATCATTACGTGATGTATCTTCGTCCTCCATGTTTCGAGAGATCCTTCCCGGCGAAGCTCGCGTCGAAATATTGATTAGTTTATATTCGCCGCGCAACTGTCCCCGCAGCGCCGGATCTCCCTGTATCACGGCTCTTTTTCCAATAAATATCGCCCGATAAACACGACGCCCCGCCGCGCTGCGAATGTTTATACAAACCGTGCAACAATGCGACGTAAGAACGACTCTGTTCGCAGAATTTCTCCCTCCTTTGTCGTCCGCGAGACGCAGGAATGTCCTGCGATTGAGCACGAAGTGTGATGCCCTGCAGAAAACGGTGACACCGGAATTCTTTGCATCGTCAACGACCGCCATTCCGCGAATTCTTTCGCCGACTGTCTAAGCGCAATATCGTACGGGAGTTTCGCATTAATAAACGCTAATGGGCATCTTAATTCGGTTTCACGCTTTAGAATTCCGAGCGGACCGAACGCGAGCAAGGAAGGTCGGGCTTGATCAATCGCGCAGAATTCTCGTAAACAGTGTTTACTCGATACATGTCCCAAATGCCTGGCCGATAAAAGTCCCAGGACCATCCCCAGTGTCGCGTGGATCAGAGAATAGCATGTACAGTGACTCCAATTAATATTCGTACACTCTTAAAAATCGCATAACATTGTCAATGTTGGACTATACTATTTGAATTTTTTTGAGAAATTAGAACAATAGGAGCGTTACATAACGTGAGAGAAATGTTTGATTAAAATTGCAATTGGTCGAAATTACAGAGAAAGTACTAAAAGTTGTACTTTACAACTTTTTAATGCGGGCTTACACTAAAAATTTGAAAAGTACGTTTCGTACATCTGTATCAATTATATATATTCTGAATATTTCATCTAAATCGGTCAACGTTGCAATGAGCTACAAACGTTTAACGATGAAAACGATGAGATTTTGATGAAATTCTCAGAATATGTATAATTGATACAGATCTACAAATCGTTCTTCCTTTTTCAATGTAAGTCCACATAAAAAAGTTGCAAAATACAACTTTTAGTTTTTTCTCTGCAATTTCGACCAATTGTAATATTTGTACACAAATTTTTTCACGTTATGTAACGATCCAATGGTTCTAACTTCTCAAAAAATATTCCAATATTGACAAAGTTATGCGATTTTTAAGAGTGTATGAATATTAGTTGGAGTCACTGTATCTCCTGGCCGATACATGTCCGTGGCTGGTCCCGTGCTTTGGAAATGTATCGTGTAAACACTGTAATGTGTTCAAAACTTCGTGCTCGTTCGAGTCAATTTTCGAACATACGTTTTGCTGGTCTGTCGGTAATTGCCATTAATGCACCGGAAACGGTTCCCGCGAAATTGATTCCGTGGTTTTTTGCTCTCGTTGCGTCGCGAATATTTTATCCCGCCGATCCGACCGCGAGCGTTGACATTAATATCCGTCTCGCGAAATAAATGATCCTTCCGGGCGTATTGATGTAACCGAAGAAAGAGAGTATCATTATGCAAGACGAATCGAAGCTGTCGGAAAGTTTGCGGTACATTTTGCTCGGCCGGGGCCGGCAAAAAACGCGTTTTGATAAACGCGGGTCAGCGAACTTCTTGTTGCCAAAATAGCCTTTATCAAATTCGCCATGAATCATGCATCGCGCCGGTTCGTACTTTGCCCACGGAGAATCATAGCCGGCATCAGATAGATAAATATCGAGATAAATAATTGTTGAACAATATCCGTGGTCGACGGTGTCTAGCTCGGAATGGAATTTCGTGTACAATCGGGAGCGATTGGTTATTACACCGTTATTGATTATATCGATGCCCGTGACAACTAATTGATTATAATAAAGATTCATCGCGTCAAAGGGAAACAAATTGTCGCAAACCAAATAGATACCGCACGATTAAATAGTATTTAGATTATCCAGCTTGAATAGCTGCCGCATATCGATTAGCTCGATTAATTATCATCGCTAGAGTATGTCATTATGTAATTACGTTGGCCGTATTAAATATGTTTAACGCACGGTGTCTTTTAACGGTTCGTTCGTTTGCATGTAAAAGAAGCCTGATACATCGTCAAATAAAATATCTTCTGACGTTGTATCAAGGAAGTAATACATTACTTAACATTAATACTCAGATTGTTGTGTGTCCACTGTATGCAAAAATCAGCTTTACTTGAACTACGTCATTGTTTCGCGCGCGAATCGCGTTGAATATTTAAAAGTACGACCAATTTACTTTGTCCGCTACGTAGAATTAATTACGTAGACTTAATTCGGTAAATAAATTTTCGGAGAAATACTATTTTTAAACACCGAAGCATGATCGATATTGGAGCCATATTTGATGTCGACGTTGTAGCTGCCCCATTTAACATTTAGGAAAAAAAGAATTGCTGCTTTCTAAACATTATTTCATTGTGTTTTGTGAACCTTACGCGAAAAGCTGCGACTATGAACGTTTAGAACCTTAATTTAGAATCATCCTGTACAAAATGATATCTATCCAGGTCACACTATGTCACACATTTGTGTATCAAGCTTAGTCCACTAAGCCACACGTGGTGCAGAGTTCTACGTCAAGCGATTTGGCCAAACAATCGCTTTTGTCCGGCTTCTAAGCTCAACTGCACAAATATTTACCTAAAATCTGTTCAGTTATGTTCCTTAATCCCAACTCCTATGTACCCCCGTTTAACGAAGTTAGCACGCGATTAACGGAACAGAATCCGTTCGACAATTAAGGTTGCTACCTGCAGTCTTCCCAGAAAATTCTGTTTGGCAATCAACCAAAGACATTGAGAACAGCCATTTTATTCGACAACTAAAACAATGAGTTTACCTATTTGCGCAAAGATTGGCATTTACCTTGAATCTATAAGCAGTGATGACTTGACAGTTGAAACTCAAATCTCGGCGATTTTCAGGAAACTTCTACGTACTGTACAAAACAGAAACCATAGACGATTTCTGGTGACGTGTTTCGTGTTCCGGATCGTGTTTCGAGTTTCACTATAATGCGGATTTTATGCGGTTGCGGCAAAAATGGGCGGACGTAATTTCAAATATTAAAAATACGAGAATTTCAACGTATCGATACATTTCTTACAATTTAATCAGACTAAAGTACACCGAAGTAAATAAATTCCTGTTTGTGGTTCCCGTGACTTGCAACTAATGCAAACGATGTTTACTTTGCATAAAGATATGCAGTCCAACAACAAGGTTAGCAGTTCGATTCGCAGATAACGGTCAAGAGCATATTACTGAAACAATTGTCCACAAATGTTAAGATTTGTGTTCGTAAAAATATGCTTTCAAAGACAGTTGACACAAAGAAAATATTTCTAAAAAACCACGTGAAATTTTATGTGTGTTGAAATACTTGTGTCCGAGTAAATATGCCAGAATTGTATAATCCACAAAGCGAAGCCAAATATTGAAGCTTGTCTTAGTATTCATTCCTTTTTCAAAAATTGTAATCTGTATATTTAGTGTTAACGGACATTGTTATTGTATTCACTTGTTTTATCACTGTATTCTTCTTGTATTATTTCTGTATTCTATATTATTGTAAAGCGAATATTACTGTAAAGCGAAATAAACCCAAAAGGGTTTCAAACGCTTAATAAAAAAACAAAAAAAAATATGCCAGAACTTGAAGAGTTTCCTCGCGCTACGTTTCATGGGGCAAAAATCCGTGATTAGGTCAGATGCCGCGGGGGCAAACATAAGTCCGATTGTTCAGGCCCGTCTGAATATTAATTACGCGACAACGGCACAAGAAACAGGGTAACATTCCGCGATCGCCGCGTTACATTCCGTCAGCCACGGCGGCGGAGGCAGAATTATTTACGAGCCCCGAGGAACGGCCACGAAATCGAAACGGTTTCCGTTTCCTTCAACGGCGTCGGAATTGCCGTCATCAATAGACCGGTCGGCTGTCTCGCTCCCGCCTTCGGGATCCGCCGAAGAAAGGGCAAGAAGAAATTGGGTCTCCCGATTACATCCCGACGTTGTAAATAAAACATGTCAACCGTGGTCGGAACCAGATGCGATCTGGCCTGATCGCTGATAATAGATTCGCTGCGCAAGCAACCGGAATAAGCTCTTATCTGAAGCTTCTAGGCGTGCGCCAGCTCGCTCCGCGCTCGGCTACGCTCCGCTCGGCGTGGATGGACGCGATCTAAACGCTCCCCGCTTTTGTTAACCCTTCCCTTCTCCCTGGACTTGTGATAAAGATTTTAAACAAAGTCCAACAAATATGAATGTCTTTAGACGAAATAAAATTCTTTCGTAGACAGCGGACTTTACGCGTTTACGACAGAAATGGCTATAACTGAAAGCTGTAAAAATATTGGAAGTATTCAAAAATACTTATACATTATTTTCCACCCATTAACGAAGAAAATAATTTTCTATTTCATTAGAATTTGTCGCAATTTGGACAGAAAATTTGTGTTTTGCGTAAACATGTAATCAATATCGAAAATATAAAGACGTTCTAGTGACTATAACAAAGTCCAACAAATATGAATGCCTTTAGACGAAATAAAATTCTTTCGTAGACAGCGGACTTTACGCGTTTACGACAGAAATGTCTATAACTGAAAGCTGTAAAAATATTGGAAGTATTCAAAAATACTTATACATTATTTTCCACCCATTAAGGAAGAAAATAATTTTCTATTTCATTAGAATTTGTCGCAATTTAGACAGGGAATTTGTGTTTTGCGTAAACATGTAATCAATATCCAAAATATATAGACGTTCTAGTGACTATAACAAAGTCCAACAAATATGAATGCCTTTAGACGAAATAAAATTCTTTCGTAGACAGCGGACTTTCCGCGTTTACGACAGAAATGGCTATAACTGAAAGCTGTAAAAATATTGGAAGTATTCAAAAATACTTATATATTATTTTCCACCCATTAAGGAAGAAAATAATTTTCTATTTCATTAGAACTTGTAGCAATTTAGACAGAGAATTTGTGTTTTTCGTAAACATGTAATCAATATCAAAAATATAAAGACGTTCTAGTGACTATAACAAAGTCCAACAAATATGAATGCCTTTAGACGAAATAAAATTCTTTCGTAGACAGCGGACTTTACGCGTTTACGACAGAAATGTCTATAACTGAAAGCTGTAAAAATATTGGAAGTATTCAAAAATACTTATATATTATTTTCCACCCATTAAGGAAGAAAATAATTTTCTATTTCATTAGAACTTGTTGCAATTTAGACAGAGAATTTGTGTTTTTCGTAAACATGTAATCAATATCAAAAATACAAAGACGTTCTAGTGACTATAACAAAGTCCAACAAATATGAATGCCTTTAGACGAAATAAAATTCTTTCGTAGACAGCGGACTTTACGCGTTTACGACAGAAATGGCTATAACTGAAAGCTGTAAAAATATTGGAAGTATTCAAAAATACTTATACATTATTTTCCACCCATTAAGGAAGAAAATAATTTTCTATTTCATTAGAATTTGTCGCAATTTAGACAGGGAATTTGTGTTTTGCGTAAACATGTAATCAATATCGAAAATATAAAGACGTTCTAGTGACTATAACAAAGTCCAACAAATATGAATGTCTTTAGACGAAATAAAATTCTTTCATAGACAGCGGACTTGACAGCGTTTACGACAGAAATGTCTATAACTGAAAGCTGTAAAAATATTGGAAGTATTCAAAAATACTTATACATTATTTTCCACCCATTAAGGAAGAAAATAATTTTCTATTTCATTAGAATTTGTCGCAATTTAGACAGGGAATTTGTGTTTTGCGTAAACATGTAATCAATATCAAAAATATAAAGACGTTCTAGTGACTATAACCGTAAAGAAGATGGTACGGCAAGGCGTCAACGTTTGCACTAATAGTTACTTAGTTTACGTAACGCCACAATCTGATGGTATGCAACAACTGTAGTACTCAGGTGTTCTACATATGCTAGCAAGGTTACATATGAGAATATAACGGATTTAAATGACGAAGCAAGTTCTGAAATTAAAAATTAGAAACGGGCTGTTATAATGGAAAGTTTTAAACCTTTTGTCCGCCTGTTTATCGGTAATTGAAGGAAATAATCAAAATTACATAAATTGTATATTTTTTATGGCGCATGTTCTGAAAAACTTGGGTCGACAACAAATTATGAAATTGCTCATTAATTGGTATGAATCTTGGCCAGTAATCTTTCAACTGTCGATAGGTAAATCCAATAAATAGTAACAATAGATGGATAGATAAAATTCGATAAGATAGTTTTGTAAAAATAGGCTAATATAAACCAAATGTGAGTTAATTTGAGTAAAACAATAAATATAATGGTAAAAGAAAATACGTAAACCGATCGAAAATGAGTGAAACAATGAGGTCCGAAGGTATTTGACGAGGATCATGAAAAATGTCTGGCTGAAATGGGTGTCCGGGTACCGAATTATGAACAGAAGGGTTAAACAATCGCGGTGTGACAGGGATGTATCCGTTTCATCGTGTGCAGAGTAAAATCGGCGAGGAGAATGGCCGTCTATCCGTGCGTGGTTACGCAACCCGTTGTTATCAACCGATGCGATGCAGGTTCGTCTCTGTCCACCTGTCTCTCTCACTCCCCCGGTTGCGTCCGTTGCGCGGCCGATCGTGCTCATCGGCAATTAAATTTTGTGACGTGCGTTGCTTATCAATTTGTTTATTGTTGGTTTGTCACTTTGCCCGAGCCGCTCCGTTATGAACGGGGGCCCGGGACTTAATCATTTCTATCGAGTTTACGGTCCTCGGAGCGAAAGAAATTTATTGCTGAAAGTGAGAACGATAATGGGTGTAAGGCTCTCTGTCGCGCCGGCCGCCAGCCCGGCCCCGGCTCGAATACATTACCGCGATAAAGAGTTTACCGAGCGTAATTGATTAACTAAATATCGGATTTACGATTACAAAATACAATATTTCATCCCTCCGGCTGAGTAATCGTTTGATCGACGAGATTTCGCGCCACCACGAACGCCCTGGGGTCCCGAGGATGTCCGTTGCTACGTGGCATCCCTTAATATTGGCCGTTAGAGTAATTGCCCGCGGCCTCGAGGCGTTCGACTCGTTTTCAATTGTCGAGCACTATGTCTTCGATCCGGGAAAAACTCGAGGGGTGGTTTCTCGAGGCAGCTGCGAAATATTTAACACAGAACCTACCGACGAAAATGACCGGTTCTTAAACGTAGAACATTAAACGTTCGATACATTAAACGTAGACGATAGTCAATTTGTTGCCGAATGAATTAGTAGATGAACAACTTCCATAAAATGACGATACAAATTTGTGTTCATATAATTGCAATTATACAAAAAACACTGCGATGCTCTCTCCTCGATTTACAAAATTGTACTGTGTCGTCCACCTTTGACCCTTACATTTTTTTTCATTAAAATCAATTAATATATGTATATCTTTTTTAATATTCATTATGCTTTAAAAATAAGTGTAATTATCACAGGCACTCTACCCATAGGCCTTACCCTATGTTTTCTAGATCTTTTCTTTGCATTCAATAGCGTTGAATCTTACAAGGTGAATGCCAATCCATTCATCAATTATTTTCGTACCTACTTCTTTGAAAGCAACGTTAACCCCTTTACACGAGTTTATATAAATAGCAAGTGGATTTATATTTAAATTATATTTAAATCGGCTCATTTTAGAATTTCAATGAAACGTTTGTGAGCGTGGGGCAAATTTAACCACGCTTATTCAATGTAAATTTTCATCGAGCTCAAAACAAATAGTGACAAGTAGTGAATATGTAGTTGAAAGCGGGCATTGAAGAGAACGAGCGGGAAATAGTCATCTGTAATTGTTAATTTCTAAGGCTTTGTTACAGAAAAGTGGAAAGTAAACCGTTCTCAGTGCTGTACTCATCATTTAACGTCGGCCTTTCAGACACCATAATGGCACGTCTTCGCCAGAGATTGTAAACAGCCCCGCGAACCATTCGCTGTTTGTCATTTCGCTCGGACGCTGCCGGATTGCGAATAGCTCGTGCACAATCGGTAGTTACGACAATATAGACTCCATCGGTATTTCTGGATTACGGATTTAGGTCTTCGGTAAATAGAACCAGTAAGCGAACAGCACGGTTTTGACATCCAAAGAATGCGCAGGGGTGTTCTCAATTATTACAAAGATCTGTAATCAAGTTTAATCAATCACAAATCTTCATAGAAAATTAAAATGATTTACCTCGATTACAAGAGACTAGAATAAAACACGAATCTACTTTCTTTCTAAGTATGCCCAATAAATATAATATGACAATATCCTTAATTTTTTGGTTCTTCTATCTTTTTCCTCCTCTTTTTGGCAAAAATGGATCAAATACAGAGAAATAAAGACAGAAGAACGTAAAAACAATTAAAAGAACACATGTATTTTAACTCGCCTTTCTTCCAGTTAATACAGCAAATTTTTATTTTGCATAAAGTTGCGCAGCCTAGCGATAACACAAAATATGACAACAAAGCTATAAACTTCTCGAAAGCGTATTCGCTGTCGAGTCACGTTGTTTTATATAAGAAGTTTAATTTTCTTGATAATGCTCTTGTTTACTTATGTTTATCTATATGCTTTTATTGTTGTCGAATACGATCTTTCTTCCAACATTTGACCACTGCAATTTCATTGATATACACACGTTACAAAATGTGTTTCCAATCATTTCGCCTCGCCGAGTGCCGCGGGAATTTTACGGAATAAGTATCGTTTATTCCGTTTGCAGATCAACAATCAGCGTTATTAATAACAATCTCCGGTTACAGTGTGCTAACGCAGTCGCTTGCAATTCAAATATGAACAAGCTTCGGTGTATGTAAAATCGACACAAAAAATTATCTCAAGGTGAAACCTTTCGCGGTACATCGAGTTCTCTCGCACGATTAATCGATGATTAGAAAGTTCACAGTCACGAATCTGCAAAACTAATCGACGAAAACACCAGTGAGTACGGGATATTTTTAAACCGTGACAATTACTTCATCGCGTTTCATATACCGGGTGAGCTATTTAACACGACGCCTTGAAACAGGAGGTAAATTACTTACATTATTTTCTCAAAGACTATTCACTGGAAACGGTGTAAGGCAAATCCCATTTCACCGTAGCTTTCGAAACTACATCGATATCCGGGAAAAAATATTGGGTATCCAATTTAAAAAAAAAAAAAAGAAAAAACTGAAAACGATCTCCGTGCCACGATAAAAATGATGGATAGTAAAAAACGAATTATTGCATCATATAGTTCGCTTGATACCGCGAGGCTTTTATTCGAAATGCTTTTTCATGCAGTCAATAATTTTCGAAGTAATTTCGGATCGTGACAACAGGTGACCGTACACCGAATTCGCATAATAATTGGCACGCTTTCGCGGCACGAGGCGGAACGGCGGCGCGGCAAAAAATATCCTGTTTCTTCGGAGCTAGATAAAACTAAAAAAAAAAAAACCCCCGTTCCACCAGAATCGTCCATTTAATAACGATAACAGCGCCCACTCTCCCGAGGCGCCTCCTCACCTTTGTCAACGATCGGAACCACGGTTAAAAACAACATCGAAAAACGTGTTTATTTTTTTCGGGCAAACGAAAACCTTGTGAAAAAGACATCGACCATTCAATTATCGTGACGTATCTGTCCCGCGGGCGCAAACAGAACAATTATCGCGCGTTTGTTTACGGGCCCGGGCTAGGAAACAAAAATAGGAAATAGAAAAATCGAGGCTGATGCCTCTTTGCGGTCCGGTAATTAAAAGTTCACGAACCGATTAGCGTGATCGTCGCGCCGGGGAAAAGATAAGTATGACGGTGAGAGAAAGGCAGGTCGGCAGAGCATGATCGAGAAGGCTGGCAGAGACTGCGGAGCTGAATGTCGCGGCGAGGTGAGCATTTCGCTAGCGCAACAGTGACAGGGTCAAGGACGCCGGTGTCTCCGAGATCCGGCGTCGGGACGCCGCTGGTTTAAGGTCGCCTTCGGCCTGTATAGGCGTGCAACCTGACCCACGTATGTTCTATACAGAACCCTCAAAAATTCACGACTCACTTACCAGAAATGCATAAATAAATAAACGAGAGAGACAGAGACAGAGAGAATGGAACCTTGTACACTGCGGAACACCGAAGATGCAGAGGCTGACAAAGCCTAAGGGCTGCGACTCACGTAACCGGTCTGAAAAACTCGATTTTGTTGCATAAACCAACAACGCTGCGTCCGGAGAATAGGGATCGAAACGCAATGTGCAAACAAAATTGCGAAAAAGCTATGCGGTTCCATGATGTTGTAAACGAAAGATGATTTTGTAGAAATGTCTAGTTCTCTCGTAGAAAAGTTAACACTAAACCTATCACGGTCAAAATGACCGATTTTATATTTCACAATTGTTAAAACTAAAAATTCACATATCGAAAATAATGGGATTCTCGTCCAAGCATTTATTGTATTGAAAATCACAGACAATCTCAATAAATTTAGGGTTGCCACTTTTATAAGGCAATATTTAATAGATACTTACGTAACGACGTGCTTGATGTACAAAAACGTGAAACCAAATCGTAAAAATGTCAAATTAATCATTACTGAAGCCATGAAGAAGAGTTACGACTACAGTGAATCCGGGATAGTATCATTTTAATCAGAAAAATTCCAAAAATATATTGGTACCGTAAAAAAATAATTAAAAATAATGAAGTTCTCGAGGTTCGCTTTTCTACGTTCGGCACTGCATCGAAGAATAATAGGATGTCTTGTCGTCAGCATTTCCCCGCTGTGACATTGACATATAACGTGTAAGACGAACAAAAGCTGACGTGTCTACAGTCTTCGGCAAGCGTTAATTGGTGGCGAGTATTGCTGTCGTTTTCTACGTTCGGCACTGCATAAAAAAATAGTGATTTTCTAGCTTAACACTAGAACAACCATGCACTAAACGCAACTGCCATATATTACCTTATAATAACAACAAAATTTGTTTACATTTCGTACCTGTTTAAGTATGTATTTCGACAGAGAAGTTTATTGAAGAATTTCAATATTTCTAAAAGAAAAAATTCGGAGCAAGTCATTTCGACTCATGCGGTAGTTCTAGTGTTAAAAGACGACAAGACTCGTGCTGCTGACATAACACGCGGATTCACTGTGCTTGCCTCGAATCTGCAGAGAATATCTCGCACGCACTTTCCTAAAATTATGCAGAATAAGTCAGAAACTATTTCATCAATCACCTTCCCCCGAGACGTGCACGTAGATAAATATGTAGATTCTCTGTCTACACGACTTGTCACTCAACCACCTCAACTTGACACCTGGTTCGTTAAGGAACCAAAACTGTTGGATTTTTCTTCTTCGTATCGCGCGAATGCAAGAGATACTTTCAGATAGGTGCCTCGTTTTTTCCCCCCAAAAAACACGTTTTTCTACTAAAATATGCACCGGGCGAACTCTAAAAGCTTCATAAAAAAGCGGTGGAAAAAGTTTTCGTGAAAAACATTCCGAAAAACCGCCTTATTTTCAGCATGTTACATGAGTTAGCCGCCGTAGTCACGGAAACTGGCCCACTTTGCGCTCTTAATTATTTACGGGATTACAAACTTCTTCGCCGGTCCAGGACGGTCGGCCACAGCGGGGGAAAAGAACTATAAAACATTAACCGTCTAATGCATTCGAAGATCGAAAATGGAAATTAACCGAGCCGGTCGCGTCTCGCGGATTATAAACGACACGACCGAACTTTTTTAATAAGGCACGGGAAAAAATCGAACAAAATGGCAGAAAGAGACGATCTCGTTAAAAAGACAGCGGGATCGCGGGACACCGCTCGCGACGGGGCGCGTGCAATTCGTCCGACGATTCGGAAACCACGCTCGGCAGGTAAAGCACTCGAGTGTCTCTCGAGGCGGACTGTAACGCGTCATTCATAAATTCAAGGCGGCACCGAGTGCTCGTTTAAATAACAAAGCTTGCGGGGTAACGAGCAAGACACGGGGAATTTATCGAGCGGGATAAATCATCCTCGGCGGGATTCGGGAGCAGAAAACACACAGCGAGCGGGTGTTTTTTTCGGGTTGCCCCGCGCATCGTCGCGCGTATAAATCCGTTCGCCCCCAAAGCGGCCATCATCGTCATCATCGATCAGCGGGGGCCCAGGAATTCCAATTCCCGTTACAATCTCCCTATATGGTCGGCGGACGATACGGGGCTGCCTCCAGCGGCGAAATTCTCAACGACCGGATCCCGGGGGCGCCGCGTAGCGTCGCGACGCGGCGCGGCGGGTTTCAAGCACGCCCAACACGATCGTGTCCCGCGTCGCGTCGTTCTATATCGGAGCGTCGCGACGCCTGCGCGGGTTCCCGCAACGATCAGCTGGCTGGAAAGCGTCGAAGGGACGCGAGGAGCCGCTCTCCCGAGATAGAGGGAGAAAGAGGGAGCGGAGCACGCGAGCGTAAGAGGGACGGCCCGAAGCGGAGGAACGGCGGGGCCAGCTAGTAGAACAGAGACGGAGGAGCCGCGCGCATCCATCGGCTATCACTAGCGACGTCATGGATAGTCTGCTAGGCAGTTACGCACGTTTTTGGCAACGTTGTTGCGTGCCCTTAGCCGTGGCCATGGTGTTCTTTCTCGGTGTTGTCGGGCCGACGTGTGCGGTGATTTAATTCCGCGCAGTGCTGCTCTGACGGTCGATCGAAGCGCACCTGGGAACGTCGCACTTCCGATGCAACGATGCCTCGTCCTCGCCGCTACCTCGACAGAGTGGTTCCCGGCCCGCTACGTATGCAGAACGCGAGCGCGTCCCCGTCTGCCTGCCAGCAGATCCCACAGTGAACCTGATTATCGATCTGGCCGACCCGTCGACACTCCGACCTGTGTTCACGATACCTGCGATCACGCTATAGAACCTCCATCCCCGCGGTCAGAATCAGCGCCGTTGTGATTGGACGAAGGATACATCATAAGATATCTCTTCGCACTCTCGCGCGAGTATCTCCGAGTCTCATCCGACGGTCCCGACCATCGGATCACAGGCAAGTCCATTCCCCGAGAGCTATCGCACGACATTTTTTTCCAACCGATCGAAGGTTCGACGAGGGGACATTTTGTCCTGCGATTGGGTAGTAGACGAGAAGAAGGGTCCTGCCGCCGAGGAGCAGAGGTCCGAGAGAGAGACGATAAAGTCTATGTTCGCTGTATACGTCCAGGGTGCGCTATCCTCTTCCCTGAAGCTGGCCGCGAAGCGGTCGTTCCGCAACGTCGCGGTTGCGTCGAGTGGATCTGTCGGTTCGCGGGCGACGATGTGTAAATAAATTCCCGGTGGAGGCTGGCAGCCAGTGTTCCGTTCCCGGCTCGCGTTCCCGTTGCAGCTGCGTACGAGGAGGATTCGTCCGTCGATAACCAGCCGCGGTCTCGAGGCGGAAACGCGGTAAGTAGCAAAACAAATCCACCGCTCGGCCGAATCTCGGTCTCTATTGTTGTGTGTCGGTGGTGGTCTAGGCGTTTTTAATAACCGGACGGCTGTGAATTTGGCCGCGTGTAGGTGTCCGTCGAGGGGTTCGTTGACTCGACCGTAAAATCGTCCAAGGCTGACACCGGAAAGGGTCGCCGGGTGAGACAGATATAGACCGTCGCGACGACGACGCTTATCGAAAATCGACCAGCTCCGCGGAGGAGACCTTCAACCACCAAAACACGCGTCCCTGGAGCGAGACCTCCGGAGACTGTCCGGGTGGCGACCAGTTTCTATTCGGAGAGCGAAGTCGAGGCTCCGATAAGAATTGGATAAATACGGGGAGAGCGATACCAATCACCAACCGATCGTCTTCCACGTGTGCGCGATAACGCGAGAGAACGGAGTCTCCGTTAGTTTCGGTATCGCGCTATTGTGATTAGGCACCGCCTGTGCGCTCGAGTCGTCGCCAGCGTGTGCCAGCCTTGTCTATAAATCCCAGAGAACAACGGAGAGAGCCCTCCGACGCAGGGAGCAGGAAGCGAAGGGTGTAACGAGCCGGCGACGAGGGTGAGCACCCCCGGCGACGCGAACAGCGGGAGCCTGCACGGATCCTGCAGCTTCCACGTAGCTGGAGGTCCCTTCTGATGGTACAACGAGTGACTCAGATACGGTGGCGCAGTCCCCGCCATCAGCATCTCCGGTGTCCACGTGTTACGTCGTCATGGCTCCACGTGCAGCCGCGTTCCCGATGATGGTGCTCGGCCTGCTGATGCTGGCCGCGTGCTGGCCGCAACACGGCCACGCGGCATCCGCCAGGTTCTACGAGGCCGTTCCGGAACAACGCATGCCCGCCTACGACTTCACGGTTCATGGGCCGATCGTCGACGAACAGGAGTTCCCGAAGAACCTGAGGGACCCGTATCCGGGAAAGAGTTTCGGCCCGATGGGACCGATCGACGGCTCCCTGCAAGACGACATCTCGTTCCGCAGCTTCTCGGCTGTGAACGACGAGAACGGACCCGTCGAGTCGCATCTGTCCTCCCAGGTGGGCGAGAACGACAGGAACAGCGCCGAAAGACCAAAGCCCGAATACCATATCATCGCCGTGGAGTTCCACCGGGTCGAGACCCCGTTCGTCATCGGCATATGGATCTTCTTCGCCAGCATCGCGAAAATAGGTACGGGCCACTCCGTGGAACTTGCCCGCGATCCAAAGTCGAGAGCGGCCCTCGGCTGCGAGCGCTTCGCTGCTGGTTTCGTTGGTATCCGCTGCGGTTAGCTCGAACGTTGTGTGTTTGCGTCCTACGAGTTGACGCGGCCCGGTCGGATTCTGTGGAGCGCGTTCGAGGTCACTTCCTCCATTCCGTGTCACGCCGGGAACGATTTCTGTTTCGGTGAACGCATTGTTCCTGCGCCCGAATTCTCGGCTCTCGCGTAAACACTCTGTCCAGTGTTATTATTCCAGCAAACCTGTTCTACAGATTTCGGATCCTCGTCCATGTCGTACATGTTTTATTCTTCGGCCCTCTGTTTTGTTTTTGTTTCGCATTCCATCGGACACGGTCAAAGCGTGACTAGACTCGCAAGGACAGCCGAACGACACCGATGGAGGGGGTGACTAGTCGGCAACCTTGACCGAGCAGAATCGATCTCGATCTAACTATAGCAAACATATTTCAGAATTTTCAATAACGACGCGCCGCACCGCGCCGCGGCTTCGTGAAACGCGTATAACAATGGAGCGGCCACGGAAATTCGAGCTACCTGACGCTCCTTTTATTCCCAATCACGACCTTTTCAGTCGTGACGTTCAGTTGCTGGCGGCTGGCTGCCAAAATACGTTTCCGTGTTTCCCCCCATTTTCTTCCCCGGCCACCCGGAGCTTTTTTTTTTTTTCTTTTTTCTTTCTCTCGCGAAAACCGATAGTGGCCGTAGGTCACCGGGGGATAATCGATTCGCTGTACCGAGGACGCGGCCGATACAATTTCTGTGTCCTCGTTAGGGATTCGGATTGAATGTTTTTACAATTTACCAGCGTTTTTCGCGAAATTTTACGAACGCGATTGCAACGATCAAGCACTTGCCGAACAACGTCCCAGAAAGCTTTTGCTCCTGTTAATCGATAGTATGTTTTCTTACTATTTTTTTTTTTATTTTTACCAACGTCAATCGGAATTATCAGCTTTTGGTTAACAGCGTTCTATTCTTAAGAAGCAATGCAAATTACAGTGTTATTATAGATATCGATAACTCTAAATGGTATTCATACTTCAGAATTATCAACTGTGCACTGAACTGGTTATTTACAAAGTAATGCAAGTTCCACTATTCGGCACTCGCAGTATTTTTAACGCTATACACTCGACTGTCCTCCTTGAGGCACCAAGTGTACTGTAATTCAAAACAGTTCCTGCATTACCGAATGTCTTTGTGGTCAATAAATTGTTAAACTTTCAAGTACTGTACGAGTAAATGCACGTGACTTCGTATGGAAAAGAATGAAAAACGTCTTATGTGGACTTTATGCGTTTATAATAAGAATTATAGTAGATCAAATGCAGAACGATGAAGCCATTTAAAGAATTTTAAAATGTTATATTGTTTTCAACTCTATACACTGATTCTGAAAAGGCACAAATATTTGATTAAACTATATTGCATAAAAGTCTGCAGTCTAGCCATATGCAACGAAAATATTCCAAATCAGATAAAATGTCCGATACTCTGAAATTAAAATATAACCTTGAACGCAAAGAGCTGAATTCTTTTAATGGTTCAAATATTCCGCGTTTCATAAATGCACAAAATCCTCTGTCTAATAATTGCCATTCCCAGCCAGGTTTTCACTATTTTCCACAAAAATTCGCCAATTCGAAGTACGAATCTACCGTTCGGAGGTATCTCGAAGAACTGCTATCGCTTACGGAATAATAATGTGAAATCATATACAATATGAAATCGCATTTATTTGATAGTCGTCTGCGAGAGCAGGTTGATAGAATTTCGCGCGCGGGGGTGTGTGGGAATCGGAAAGATTCACGACGGGACCGCCAGCAATCGAACGTCTCGAACGAGAACGGTTCCAAGGGAGACCGTTAAGTTACAATTGTACGTGCAGGCTTCCACATGACGCCGAAGCTCAGCAAGATCTTTCCGGAGTCCTGTTTGCTGATCGTTGTCGGCGTCGTCGTTGGTGTCTTACTGTTCCAGGCGAGTAGTGTCCACGTGTCGCCCCTCACTCCCGACACGTTCTTCCTCTACATGCTGCCGCCCATTATCCTGGACGCCGGTTATTTCATGCCGAACCGACTGTTCTTCGACCACCTGGGAACGATACTTCTCTTCGCCGTCGTCGGGACTATATTTAACACGCTGTCGATAGGTAGGTGAAACGGATAAAACGGAACCCGGTGTGTCGTTCCCCCGACGTCACGCCACCGGATTTTTCTTCGAGCTTTTATTTTCATTTTTTTTTCTTTTTCACCCCCGTCTATTTCCCTCTCCTACCCTCCGGCCAGCTTTAATCCGTTTCGTTCCCTGGATTAACATCGCGCGCGTTCGCCCGTTTACCTGCTGGTTGCTGCTCTCCTCTCCTCTCTTTTTTACAGCTGTCCTTTTATTTCTGTTCGACGCCTGCGCAACAGGGACACGCCGCGCACAGGATTATCCGAAAGTTGAAGTCGAATTTCAGTTTGCCCACCTTCTCCCACCCCACCACCCATTACCGGATATCTCGCTGATTTCTTCCTTTTTAATTGGACGACCCGATGTCGAACCCGGCAACTCGCCCGCCGCGAGTTTATTTTAAATCGCTGTGGAAATTTTCTACGGAAGCGCGACGTTTTACTCGTTATAATTAACCCTTTGACATAAAGAAATGTCTCGGAGACGTTATGTGTTTCCTACGACAATGTGAAGGAAAATATTGATTAATCCTGAACCCTCGTGTGACGGTATTAAGAGTTATAAGCGCTCCATTAAACTTCTTATACCTTAGCAATCCGTTTAAATGATTGAAGAAATGTAGATTCCAACGAAGTGGGCGAAAAAATGTGTAAAATAAAATTCGAATACAAAGATTCGAATGGATTTGGCTGGGGCTGTTATGGAAGCAGCCCCTAGCTAGAAGCTACCCCTTCCAAGGGTTAACTGGGGTCACTCGTGAATAGACTTCATCCATTTATGATAAGAATGAGGCGGATTCAGAGAATTTGAGAACATCAGCGGATTATTATCGGTTTATTAACCAGTTAACTGTGATTGACGAGTATACATACTCGTCATGGAGAAGTGGCACGATTTTGTGTATTGACGAGTATACTCGTCATGCGTAAAATTTTAATTCTGGTGAAAACTAAATTATATTCGTAGAATTTTAATATGTTTAAAATGTTTAGAGGTCAAGACGAAATGAAACAAACAAATGAAAATTATAAATAATTTGAGTTGGATTTATAACTATAAATATGACGACTATACCCGTCATCGCTTGATTATCGCGACACACACTGGTGGGCGCTTTGCAAAGAGATCGCCACAGTTAACTGGTTAACATTGTTAGGGAAAGACATTTCTATTTGGCTCGTGTTCCTTTCGATCGATGACATTTTGCATAAGGATAGGAGTTGAATTTCCAATTCATAGTAAAATGAAAGTTCAATTTTTACCTTTTATCGGACTTGAAGAGATTCGTCTAGCATTAAGCTATGTCCACGTTGAAGCAACAACGGGGAAGTTTCAGTCAATGTTGCATGCCCCTTGAAAAAGTTGAATGTTCGAAGCAACGAAAAGTCGCTTCGGTGTGTACGTAACTTTAGATATACATTTTTATCCTTTTCATTTAGGATCTTGCCATTCGCGATGATTCTGAAAAGCATTTTACCAATTGAGGCTTAATATTAAGAACAAATATCAGCAGCGAACATGTCTGTTATCATCCCAGGGACACGTGTAGAAAAACATTTGCTAGTCTGCCTCAAATTTCATTTAATGTTAGGGCGCTATTATTTCAGCCCGTTTGTATCCAAAGCATCAGCGCGCATTGAGATACATATAAAAGCATAAATGAAATTTGTTTCTCACAGAGTAACGTTCTCTTCGCCGTGTAAAGCTATTAACAGCGGGCTCAGCCATTTCAAAAAGCACTCCCGACACATATTTACTACAACGTGTAATGTCCTACGTAATCAGCGTGTGGAAATTTACAGCCCGAAAACGTTATCTCTCTTTCGCTCTTTTTCCCTCTCGAGCAACGTTACGCTGTCAATTTTACTGATCAACGGAGCCGTTTTCAAGCCAATTTACGATCGGGAGGTGTTCAAAAATACACGGGTCCGGCGCGCAAAACGGTTTCGCGTTCTGCATGCGATCGGCTGACGCGCATTCCGAGATTGCGCAACCGACTCCGTTGGCGGAACACAATCGTAACCGAAAATATTTCGTGCTCCAGTCGAAGTTGAAGTTCGATCACCTGTTTCGCGCTCGCCACGGACACGGAAGCACTTACGCCGAGTTTCTGGCTTGGTCAAGAGGGAAAACAGTTGGTACCGCCCACGCGACTTCTGTTTGCGAATCGCGGCAACACGCGTGGTCGTCGTTGCGAAACCCTGATGACGTTTTCCTCCATACGTCGCGAAACGGGCATATGTCCGTGATAATTAAAGACCTGTCGCGAGTTTCGGCGAAACCCGTTATTATTAACGATGAACGTCCGCCGAGGAGAATTTTCTGGGACACGGGCCGATTTAAAAATCGTCGAGGTCGCGTTCCGCGACGCTTGTCCAATTTTCGTCTTGCGATAATTTCTTCGAGGATTAATGCCCGACGATCGTTCCTCCTCCTCTTCGATGCATATTTTTCTTTTCTTTTTACCACCGTCCTTTGTTCCGGGATATTTTGCTCCGATTATCGGAAGCGCAGCGGAATGTGTCGATGAACTTTGAAAGAGAATCGACGCATTCACCGTTGATATCTTCCTATCAATCGGCGGAGCTTTATTTTACCAAATAATGGCCAGCCTCGATGAGTATCGGAAGCTTTATATTTGCATTGTTCCGAGCAGTATTGTCGCCGGCTTTCAATTCCGCCCCGATCCTGATCGAGAACGTTAGACAAATTACCTAAACCCGAAACCGACGACGGTACTCCGTGCTCGTACTAATTAATCTTGAATCCGCCGCTGATAGCTGTTTACCGATACGCATCTCGAGTGTGTTCGATCGACGATAAAAAAATCTCCGGCTCGATTCCAGCGACTCGTAACCAGCTCTACCAATCCGAATTTATCTGGTATCTTCGTCCGCCGAGATTCCACGCGCCGATAACATTAATGAAATTACGGGAATAAGAATATCCTCGGGTTCGTTATCGACGCTGAGATCGTTTCGAGCAATTAGCATTGTCCGACTTCTTAACTCTTTCCAATTCAATTTCACTCACACAATTTCTCATCCGACTAAATTTCTTCAATCTATTTCGTGATATTTGCTGGTAGACACCTGTAAAGACATTATTTGCTTGTTAAAATTTTCAGAAGAGTAAATACACTTTTGTTTAACTTCCGTTTTCTACAATCGACAGTTATTTTTCACGAAAATCCGCAGTTTATTTGTCACATCGGAGTGGACCTTTACGATTCAGCAGGTCCGACAGAGGATTTGAAAGGGTTAACTCTGAAACGGTTCCAGCTGATTAACGAGAGGGCTTTTGTTTAGTCGTTAACGTTTATTTCCAGGCGCTTCGCTATGGGTGTTAGGCAAAATCGGCCTGTATGGCTGCGAGACACCGCTCCTGGATATGTTCCTCTTCTCCGCGCTGATCAGTGCCGTGGATCCTGTCGCCGTGTTAGCCGTCTTCGAGGAAATCCATGTGAACGAGATCCTCTACATTGTGGTTTTCGGAGAGAGTCTATTAAACGACGCCGTTACCGTCGTGAGTATCCGCCTGTTCTAAAAAGAACGTACCGAAACACTTCCTTCTGATCCCGGAGATAACGATCGATCTCAATCAAAGCCACGGTACATAATCGTGGATAAAACTAGCTTGCACAACTATAAACTTCGGAACGAGATCGTATACAAAATTTAATTCTGCACACTCGAACTGAACTCTTACAGGGAGCAGTTTTGTCCAAGAAATGAAACGACATCGTTTCAAATTATTACTTATTCATAAAACCAGTAAAATGTATTGATATCTAATGGATTATTAATGCATTGTGAGTAATATTTGTGGTTACAACTAGCAGTTCCTTCGAACTAACCTCTTACAGGTGCCATTTTCATCCAAACATAAGAAATGAAACGACACCATTTAAAATAATTACTTATTCGTATAACCAATAGAAAGGAGAGTATTGAAATCCAGAAAATTATTAATGCATTACGATTAATATTTGTGGTGAGTGGTTACAACTAGCAGTTCCTTCGAACGGAACTCTCACAGGTGCCATTTTCATCCAAACATAAGAAATGAAACGGCATCATTTAAAATAATTACTTGTTCGTATAACCAATAGAAAGGAGAGTATTGAAATCCAGAAAATTATTAATGCATTACGATTAATATTTGTGGTGAGTGGTTACAACTAGCAGTTCCTTCGAACTGAACTCTTATAGGTGCCATTTTCATCCAAACATAAGAAATGAAACGGCATCATTTAAAATAATTACTTGTTCGTATAACCAATAGAAAGGAGATTATTGAAATCTAGAAAATTATTAATGCATTACGATTAATATTTGTGGTGAGTGGTTACAACTAGCAGTTCCTTCGAACGGAACTCTTACAGGTGCCATTTTCATCCAAACATAAGAAATGAAACGACACCATTTAAAATAATTACTTATTCGTATAACCAATAGAGAGGAGATTATTGAAATCTAGAAAATTATTAATGCATTACGATTAATATTTGTGGTGAGTGGTTGCAACTAGCAGTTCCTTCGAACTGAACTCTTACAGGTGCCATTTTCATCCAAGCATAAGAAATGAAACAACACCGTATAAAGCTGTTACCTATTCGTTTAACGAATAAAAAGAAAAGTACAAATTATTAATGCGTTATGATTAATGTTTGTTGCAAGCGGATACAGCTAGCAATGCATAGAGAGCGGCCATTTTGGTGTCGACAGCGTGTGTAAAGAATATTCAAATTGAATTCACCGAGACATATTTGTATCGACTTTTTGATGGATGGATCATTAATAATGCATTAGCCTGCGAAAGAATGCGAGCTCGCAGAAATATCCGTGCAGAAGATAATTAATAAGACGTCCTTGACTCGAGCGAACTCTTCCGATTTCGCTTATGGCTTTAGAATCCGACGTGCAACCGTGGTCAAATCGCTCGATTAGCCACGCAAGTCGACACTTTTTAATGACACGCAGGTGCTGTACCACATGTTCGAGGCGTACAGCGAGATGGGACCTTCGAGAATCCTTTACACGGACTTACTGTCGGGCCTGGCTTCGTTCTTCGTCGTGGCGATCGGCGGTACCATAATCGGCGTGATATGGGGCTTCGCGACTGGCTTCGTCACCAGGTTCACTCATCAAGTCCGAGTGATCGAGCCGATCTTCATATTCGTTATGGCGTATCTGGCCTACCTGAACGCTGAGATTTTCCACATGTCGAGTATCCTGGCGTGAGTACAATCTGTCCGTCTGTCCCAGTCATTTGTATGTTTTGCAACAGAAAGCACTTTCGCAATAGCCTAACAAGAAACGAGAGAAACGCGAACGTGGTAACGAATCTCTCCTGTCAAGTTTTAATCACCTTTCGCAACAGAAAACAAATTTATAATATTTTTTGTCATTAGAGGAAACACGAGAAATGCTGGGTAAAAAAACTTGTTTGACCCTCGTACGTAGATTCGTGCTTGAAATATAGAATAATACTTGACTCGTTGTTGCCTTACACTTTGAATCAATAAATTATGATTCATTTATGTCACATTTTAAAGAAGTACATGTTACAGCACAAGCAGACAGAAATCAAATGTTTTATAAGTGTTTAAAACCGGAAATATTGATTCTAAGGGACATACGAGGATCGAAAAATCCCCTTGTATTAATGTTTTATAAGTAGTTTGTGTGTAGCTATTTTAACCCTCGGTACTCTGAGCATTTTTCCGTACCGTCAGCAACCATAATACGGTGAAGCTCTTGAAAAATTTTATCGTGGAAAGAGAAAATTGAAAATATGAATTCACTTGGTTTATTTCGGTATAAACAAAAATGGTACTTGTATTATTACTGTTGAATAGAAGATTACGAATGTCCCTACAGCGTCGCCAAGGGGGCGCAAAGACAGCTCACAATGATTTTCCGTGTAGATTAGAAAATGTCGCAAGTCCCCCAATTATTTCATGCAATTTTGCAGTACCGTGAACGCAACACGGGGGGCTGTTATGATATTTCCCTGATTCGCACCAATGAGCGGGCGCCGCGCACGTGTCCGCCATCGCCAGGGGTGTATAAACGAGCGGGAATGCATTTCTAGACACCCCCAATTATGTGTCGCAATAAATTTGAGAAACGGCCTGGGCGATTCTCACGCGATTTATCGCATATATTTACCGAAAAGTGCATGTTCGCCGGCAATAGCGAGCAGACGATCGGCGTGCTTTTAATCAGCTTCTAAAACTAGTTAATTACCCTTTACTGCAGTCAATTATAAACAAAGTTGGCGAGCACCTTTAATATCGAACCCCGTGGCCGTATCGCCGGTGAAAGAAAAGTTTAACGAAGATTCCTCCCCTGGATCACTTATCTTTTCTTTTTTTTTCTCTCTCTCTCTCTCTCTCTCGTAATTAATAATTACCCGTCGATTTGTAGAGCCGGGTCGGGGCCCTGGTTCTTCACCCTTATCAATATAATTGAAAGCTATCCGTAAATCCTTTAAAGCCTCGCCGATCGCCGCGCGGCGCACCGTTCTCGTTAAAGTCTATTATTTACACGTTCCTCGGCGAAGTCGGACCCGGCGATGATCGATCACGACGCGAAGTACGTCCGATGTAATAACTGTTCAAATATGCTTACCCTGTAATCGACCGTTCTTGCTCGGCCCAGTCGATTTTTATCTATATATCGTTAAACGGAATACGCGGTCTGTTTGATTGTTAAACAAGACGGATTTCGAACACGTATCGCCGTCGTTGTTTAACCAATTCGCTGCCGCGCGAGACCACCCTCCCGCTCTCTTAACCGTTTTGTTTACCCGGACGGTTAAGATATAGTGCGCGCCAAGGACATTCGAACCTGATTACACCGCGGGGCTGGAAAAATGCAACGGCCGACTGTCGCAATCGTCACTGCAAACAGAACGTTTGACCTTTACTGCAGTCCCGACGGCTTGCCACGAAGTTAACCCCTCGCGCTCAAACATTGAAACGCCATTAAACTTCACCCCACTGTAATTTCATACAATTCTTACGTCACTAATTGCAAGTCTGCTTATAAATTGCTATATTCCTGTTTAACGCTAGGTTTACGGGCCACTAAAACCGACTATTTTATATTACTTTATCAAAAATAACAGATATCTGTCCAAATTTTTAGTCTTTTTTTTTATAACATATACTCGAAGGTATTTGTTCAGTAATTCCTCGCGGATGCAATTTTAGAGTCCCAGTGATCGTAAATTAAAAATATCGGACCAATAAATAAACTGTGACAGGCGAGGCAAAATTAATTTTTTACTAAATTGGATATAAAAAGAAAAATATTATTAAATAGAACAGCACCAAAACGCGAAATAAATTGAGAGCCACGAATTAATTTGGACACCCGATGTATACAATATAATTTTTAACCCTTATAACTCAAATTTTAACCACTAAAAATTACTGTATCGTTATTCAAAATATTTTTTACAGTATTATGTATTTAATAAATTACTACACATTTCGGGGTAATTATTTACATTAGGGGCTTCCTCACCGATTTTGATGACCTCGAAATATGTTGTCAAGGTCATCATTCTGAACAACTTTTTCCTATACATGTTACCGCCGCTCAGCTTTAGTTTCCGAGATATTCGCAAAAAAGTTTCAGCATCTCAAAAAGTGATCGGAATAGGTGTGTGTAAGACTGTGTAAAATAGTATTTCAAATAGTTGACAGTAACTTACATTTTTATGATATTTTGTTGCCTGTAATGTTATTACAATATTGTAGTCTATTTATCAACATGTTACATATTCGTAATTAAACTACAAATAATACTTTGCTAACAATTATAGCTTCTCATGTTAAAAATTATAATTTTTAATATTAACTACTTGTTCAACTTATTTTCATTGTAAGGAAATATTTGAAATACAAAATAAAAATATTTCATTTTATCTATCTGGTTATCAAAATAAAAATATTTGATTTAAAGTAGTATCTTATTTCAACCACATTAAATTATACTATATTCCAAATCGTTAATAATCGTTAATATGCGTTGCAAAATATGATAGAAAACCTTGTATCCAATGTTCCACATACGAATTCTAATCCTACATTATAAAATACCAATGTAAAGTGTACTTACTTCTGAATCTTCTGTACCTCCGTCGGATCCACAGCACACAATTATTGACTCACGAGAATAAGTCCGAATAATTGAACAACAATCACTAAACACACACGCAACACACACACAACACATTTTATAAAATCGTGACAACGAACGAGAAGATGTCACTCCGACCACGAATAAAATAATACTGCGATTTTAACCTTCCCCTCCCACGGACGTGTGATACGAAAACAGCGAATTCCGGGAAATAGGGTCTGCGCCCTGCCATAATTTGTTTACCTTGGTTTTGTATCTAGTTTTTATAGACCCTCAGCGTCTAAGTTGCCTAGGATAACCTGACCGTATCGTCTCCGTGGAAGGAATCATTGTTAAAATCGCAGTATTATTTTGTTCGTGGTCGGAGTGACATCTTCTTGTTCGTTGTCACGATTTTATAAAATGTGTTGTGTGTGTGTTGTGTGTATTGTTTAGTGATTGTTGTTCAATTATTCGGATCTCTTCTCGTGAGTCAATGTGCTGTGGATCCGACGGAGTTACAGAAGATTCAGAAGTAAGTACACTTTACATTAGTATTTTATAATGTAGTTTGTAGTACATTAGTATTAGATTTTATTATTCGTATGTAGAATATTGGAAGCAAGGTTTTCTTTCTTATTTTGCAACTTCAATTCTAACCCACACCTACTCCGATCACTTTTTGAGATGTTAAAACTTTTTTGCGAATATCTTGGAAACTAAAGTTGAACGGCGGTAACATGTATAGGAAAAAGTTGTTCATAATGATGACCTTGACAACATATTTCAAGGTCATCAAAATCGGTGAGGAAGCCCCTAATGTAAATAATTACCCATTTCGGTATTGTACGAGTAAATTGCACCATTTTCTAGGACGGAAGAAATGTTTCGTTTTGTAGTTGAAACGGCTTCGAGTGCAGATGGTTAATTTTTAGAGAAGCACTAACATAAGTCTGGTAATAATAACGCTCTGATCGAATATTTTCCGTCCCGGAGGTAGAAGCAGTTTCCGTCAACTTAGAGACGGCACGTTAGGTTCGGAGCCTTAAACTTTGATTGCCGCGGAATACAAATGTTTCAGTTGCTCAAACGTCGGCTTCCCCCTCTCCCCCTCTCCCTCCCACCCGTTGCGAACGACTTGCCAGTTTCTGATTTCTTCGAATATCTTATTATGAAGCCGCGCCTCGATTTCTGAAAATTTATTCGCGGTGAAGTTGCGCGAGGGCCCGGGGTCGGTTCCCTTAAAGTTCCGCCCGCCGTAAATTTATACCATTCGAACTTCCGGGGTGCCTCATATTTTCATCAACTCACCTTCGAACCGTAATAGTTGTCGAGGAGAAGTTCCCGCGTTAAGTTCCTCGATCAGAGGAGCGCCGCGCGTCTGCCTTATGCATAATTCATCGTTTCTTCGACAACAACGAAGTAGTAATGGACAATGCAACACGGAGTTTCCAATATTTCGCGTCTCTCACGCGTCCGAGAACTTTCCAGTAGAAGAAATGAAAGTCACGTTCCGTGCGAGGGAGAAGCGACGGAACACGGTCGACAACCCCTTGCATTCGCACCACTATAACCCCATCGTGCGATAGATTTGACTCAACAAAATTTCCGAAATTCAAAATGTTCGCTTAATTTCCAAAAATTCGCCAATCAGAGAACCCTCCAACGCAGGGCCACTTAACCTCTTTTTCCGCCGCGAGCTACACGACGCTCTCACCATTCGCCAATATATCATCATAAATTTGCAAAATATGAAAGAAAACCTTGTATCCATTGGTATAGTACACTTACAAATTTTTCAGAATCATCTGTTGCTCCGTCAGATCCACAAAACACTGTTATTCGCTCACGCGAATACGTCCGAATAATTGAACAATCACTAAACTCTACACAGCACACTTAACGAAATCGTGACAGCGAACGGGTTACTCCGACCACGAATAAAATGATACTATGATTTCAACCGCTTCGCACCCGCGGACGCGTGATGGTCAGGTTACACTAGGCAGGATGCTGTGACTCTATAAACACTAGACGAAAAGAGTCAACTCTGCCGCCAGAATTTGTTTACCTTGTTTTTGTAACCAGCGGTTATAGACCTGTCTAGTATGACCTGACCATAACACTTCCGTAGGAGCGACGCGGTTGAAATCGCAATATTATTTTGTTCATGGTGGGAGTAACTTGTTCTCGTTCGCTGTCGCGATTTCCTAAACTGTGTTGTGTGGTGTAGGCTCCGTAAGACAGGGACAAGTATTCGGACGTGTTCGCGTGAATCAATAATAGTGTGCTGTGGATCCGACGGAGGGACAGATGATTCTGAAAAATTTGTAAGTGTACTTTATAGTAGTATTTTATAATGTAAGCTTAGCATTCGTATGTATAACATTGGACACAAGCTTTTCTCTCATATAATATTTTGCAGCTTCAAATTTATGATCCGAATCGGCAGGGTGACAATGATCACTTCGTTTGTCTTGTCGACACGGTCAAGTGGACTGTAGTAAAGGGTGTCCTAAAATGACCTGACATTTTAAATTGCGCGCCATTTTTTTGCGGCGAACTTGGAGTACTAACCTCTGACAACTGGCATCAGGAAGTATTGAGGTTTAGTCGTGAAGAAATTGTGAAAATTCACTACGAAAACGGTGAAGACTGCAGAGAAGGTTAGAAAAGTCCGTTTTCAAAAAAAAAAATGTTGATGTAAAAAAAACTTTACCGATTTTCTTTGTTATAAACAGTTTTGCGACATGTTTCTTTGAGAAATGTCGATTCACCCCTGGGACTGATAACCATTATTTTGTATACGCCCTGTACACTTGACATAAATCATTTTCCGTGACGGAGGAAAGTTGGAAATATGCAGAATCATTTTGACATTCAATTGTTTCAAGCTCCCGGGGAGGTGCAATTAGTATTACGGTTATTTAAGGGTATTCCGAAGTAGAAACTTCACGCCGAATGGTATGGTTTGGATGGCTTCAAAGTTTCGAGCTCTAATTTCTACAGAGCTCTTGCATTCACTGCGTATTAACGAGTCCCTTAAGGGGTATTTTCGTAGTACCCGAGAAACATATTAATTAAATTCGCTATACTTGGTTATTAAGAAGATGCTCGCATTAAATGCAGCCCCCTTAATGCACCGCGAGCCGCGTAAAATTACTCGAGAAAAAATCGAGCACGATCCGACAGAGAAACGCACGATATTGAAACGGTAATATTGCCAAGAAACGATTTCAAACAGTGAAGAAAACTCTGTGACAATAAATGCATCGACCCACGCGAGTCCTCGCAGCTTCTATTTCAACGGGGTGTGGTTTCAACCCCTGCAGAAATTTCCGTCGACATTTAGTTCACGTTTGACGTATTAACCCCCGTGCGTCCCTCATTTTCCAAACTTAATCTGCCCCTTGGTATTAAATCGACGCGCTAGTGAAAAATCGTTATGGCGAAAGGATGAACGATCAAAATTGTAAATTTCTACCAACAACGGATCCCCAGAACTTGCTATACGATTTGTTCATTCATTTGATT
Organism: Seladonia tumulorum; assembly: GCA_913789895.3. NCBI lineage: Eukaryota > Metazoa > Arthropoda > Insecta > Hymenoptera > Halictidae > Seladonia > Seladonia tumulorum. The sequence goes on from OU565276.1 coordinate 5,925,250, forward strand.
AAAGAATGAGAGCAGCAACAATTATAGTAATGTAATGTATACAGTGAAAGCTTTAGACACGAATTTTTTCCGAGTTTATGGTACACAAAACTGCGAAAAACAAAAATCGTACACCGAGTTTCAAGAGGTTCCTGTAAAGAGAAAGCTTGAATCTTCAAATCTACAGTAAACTCCTTGAAGATAAAAATTTTCCATCGCTTCTAGAGACGGTTTCAGCATCTCCGAGGCCAAATAAGGTAATACGAAAAGATCCAGATAAATAAATCTACAGGATTATTTTTGACAAAACAATTCTTGTAAAATCGGAAGTTTACTGCACCGATGCTTTCCGGAGCCATTTTCAGAAGCAGTGGGAAATCTGTCAAACTGACTGAAGCGGAGAATGAGGGTTAAAATAGAATGTCGGTGATCATAAGTGTTTTCCGACTTTATATTTCACGAAGTTGATCAGCCCGACTAACGAGGGTCCCACGTAAGACGTTCCCACCCCCCAGTAAATCTCTCGGCAGGGATGTTCGTGTTATAACCGCAGACCAAGAGAGAGAGAGAGAGAGAGTGAGAGGGGGGAGGGACAGAGAGCGCCCTCGTCCCCTAACACCGTGAACATCGATTTTGTAAACGCCGCGCCGTCCCGGATCGTATGTCCGAATTAATTTCGACGGCGTTTAGGAAACGGCGCGAGACGATCGATAACTCGAGTTTCCCGAGCTCGCACGCGTCCTCTCCCCTAGTTTCCACCCGCCCCCTATTATCCGTGGCCTCTTTATCGCAGGATCACCTTCTGCGGCATTACCATGAAGAACTACGTGGAAGCCAATATATCGCACAAGTCGCACACCACCGTCAAATATACGATGAAAATGCTGTCGAGCGGATCCGAGACCATTATATTCATGTTCCTCGGCGTGGCCACCGTGAACAACGCCCACAACTGGAACACATGGTTTGTCCTCACGACCATCGTCTTCTGCTCGATCTATCGGATCGTCGGTGAGTCCTACCCAGCAAACTGCACATCGCTTATGCTCGAAAACTAGTCGCTTTAACGTGCCATGAACTTTATAGCCTGCTTTTCTAAAGAGCTGTTTAGAATAGCTGTCCACCACACTCTAACCGCTATAGGCTCGTTCCACACGAGCCACCGGGGACGGCTGAACAGCTATTGTACTATTATCGATGCATCTAGGGCTTGTTGCTACCAAAAACAATAATTTTCAGCGATTCAGATCGCACGCTATTCCTTTTCTCTATCAACACTGGAACTAACCATCGCTAAATTGGCGTATTGTTTCATGCTAGCGACAAGATTTGTACAGATTTCATACTGATATTGATGCTTCTCGGGCTGAAAGATAATTAATTCGTAAATAATAAAGTTTTCCTTTTTTCGTATTTTTAGCATTTTCTCGTCTCGCCACGGTTGTAACGTATCAAAGACGATTCACAAACGTATAAAAAAAAAGTTGTCATACATCTTCCTTGTTGTTCGCAGTCGATTCAAAAGCACGGTTCAGCCGAGGATCGCAGGAAGGTTAAACCTTTTTAAACGTGTTTCCCCGCGTCCAGGTTTTTAAGATCAGTCGCGTACTGTGAAGGCATAAAGCCGACAGTGTAATAATTACGTTCAAAGTCGACTTCCAGACTGGAGAGTTCAAGTATAAAGGAAAACACGAAAATTTGAATAAAACCAGTGGCGCGCGGCCGGAGCGGATGTAGACCGGCAGCGGAATGTCAAAGGTAGTGATGGAAAAGATAAAATAAAGGCCGGTCGTGTTTGTCGCGGAGAAATTTTCCCCGGCAGATCAAAGTTTAGTATTATTACCACTAGAACTACCGGATGGGTCAAAATGACTTCCTCCTAATTTTTTCTTTTAGAGATATTGAAATTATAAATATGTTTCCATGAGAAAATTTTTTAATAAACTTCTCTATCGAAGTAGATATTTAAACAAAACTAATACGAAATCTAAACAAATCTTATTTTGTTGTTATTACAAGACAATGTATGCCAGTTGCATTTAGTGCTTGGTCGTTCTAGTGTTAAAACTGGCTTAACTTTGATAGGACTGTGCCGTGGCGTCTTCGCCGGGTCACTAAACCTCTCGCACAGAGGAGGACGTCGGCGGCGCGGCGCCGCCATGTTGAAGATTGCAGACACAGATATTCTCTCCTCGGTTGAACACCATTATTTGATTGAACATTTGTCTTTGATGTTACATCGGTTCTTTTTTCTCTTCATATTATCTTCCGGCCCGTGTCCCCTAAGGACGACCTGTGGACTCAAACAGCGAATTCTTTTTGATCTTCCGAGTACAGAGCGAAAGAAACAGAGAGATAGAGGAAGGGAGGGGGTGGGGGGAGTCTTTCCGCGGAATCCGTTTCTACGGAATCTCCTCGTAAGATTAATAACAGCGTTCTCTCCGCTCCGTGAATTAATTATCCCCGTCCGTGCTATCATTTTGACGCACAAAAGATGCACGTTCAAGCTTTTACGAGCGGCTTCGGCGTCGGCTCGTTCGATCCTGTTTTTCGAAATCGCTCGCCGAGACCCTCCGAGTACAAGGTCGTGCCGCGGTTAGGGACACGACTTCGTGGGTGCTCGGGGAAAACCCCTAATCGCGTCGTTCGAATCAATACGGCCGCTCGCGAGGATGCGTGTAACGCCTGCCGCGCGATTCCGACGAGTTCGACTTGCTAATGGTATTACGGGATAAGTGACTTAAGCTAAACCAATCACCGCTTATCGTGTGTCACTTACCGGTTACGGGATTGTGCCAAGAATATCGTTTCTTATAGTCGGATCCTCGAGCCGCGCCGACGCTGACAAGGACGGAGACTAGCAACGAAAGTTCGAGAACCGTCTCTCTGGCACGGGGTCGGAGGGGAGGGGGTGGGGACATGTTTTATGCATTTTCGAACGATTTTCGGGGAAATTTTCCGCCAAGATTCACCGTGGGAGGAGCGAATAGAGAGTTTATTCGAAGAGGTTCGGGGCTCGGCACCGGCTATATATTAGCTTATCGGCATGCAATATATATGTATACGGGATGTCTTCGGATTAATATAAAAAGTTGTTTTTAGAGCAGCGCAGCCCGCGGACTGCGGTTATTGCCAGGGAAACGCGAGAGGGTCCTCGGATCGCATTCGTATAATGCGATTCTAAGGACGCTTTTTTATCGTTTTCATAAAAGTGTCATAAGCATTTATGAGATACAGAAGAGAGGTCGGATGATAATAATATATATATATACGAGCGAGAAAGTGCCGTCGAACGGTGCCCCGCGGAACGAAACGGTTCCCGATATTAAAAGGGGGAGATTAGGATGATCTAATCCGTGTCACTGTCACGCGAGCAAACCGAACCACGGTGGTGTTCCGACTTTTCTCCGGGAAATTCGCTAAACGATTTCGTCGCTGGTATTCACGGTTGCGCGTCCCAAAGCGACAACCGCTATCGGGACACGAGGACGGTTTCGGTCAGCGAGGGAGGAGAACAAAGGGACAAAAGTTCTCCGGTGCTTCGCTATTCAAGGCGTTTCGGCGTCTCTTAAGTTACGAAATCTCGGGAGACTTAAAAGGATTCGTCCCTCCTTCCGCAACCATCAGTTCGCATCGCGGATTACTGTCACTGACTTACGGCTTCTCGATTCTACTGACAGTTTACCGGCAAATTGTCCGGCCCGGCGGCGACAACGCACAGTGGTCCTGATCGATGAATTAGGAGGAAAAAAGTTCAAAATTAAAGGTCACGAAGAACACAGTGAATTTTTTTATACCATACATCCCACAGAGACGCAAACTGACCTCTGGCATTAACAATGAAACGAATGAATTTTAGGTTACTCGATCGCTTGTCACGAAACAGTGTACCATATATGTATGAAAACGTGTGTTCTGATTACCTGGCATTATAAATACTTTTATATTCATAATAATATGAATTCCACAGTTGAAGGTGTATATAAAACTACAAATTTTTTTTTCAATTTAGTGACTCGTATCATTATTTCTCCTTGGAAACATCTTGATACACATGGTCCTCGTTTCTTTTGTAAGCCATTCCACGTTTTGTGGAGTGCAGAACCCAAGTTACTAAATGTTACTAATCGAAACTATTTTTAAGCAAGAGTGACACTCCTGTACTTGATACAAGTTCAATAGTTTTTTGCCTTTAGTTGCCATTTTGTGAGAAATAATATTTTTGTAGACAGAGTGCACGCTATAACTCGGTGGGACATGGTTATTCACCTGAAGGAATTATGCAGTCGCCTATGACCAAGAATCGTCAAATACTCATAAATTATTTAGAGAATGAGCTAGAAAGTACAGGATGTCAAAATTTTTCAAGTGGAAATTAAATTGACACATAATCGTCTGTCCCTGTATGTTATAAATTTTTTAATCATAAATTGCATCACCATATTTCGAAATCTATTAATCGCATCGACTTCGCTGTGGCCTCATTCAATTCAGAATGAAAAAAATCTATAAATAATGGTATTGTGCTCAACGGAAAAAATGATTTTAGTATTTTTTCCTCCTAATTCGTCGATTGGGTCCACTGTGCGACGCCCCGATTGAAAAATTCACGAAGGCCGCGTCGTCGGCTGAACGGGGCCAACCCTAACGAGAGTCATTAATTGTTGTTGCAGGCGTGATCGTGCTGTCCGCCGTGGCGAACCAGTTCCGTCTGCACAAACTGGAGAAGGTGGAGAAATTCGTGATGTCCTATGGCGGTTTAAGGGGCGCCGTCGCGTTCGCTCTGGTGCTCCTGATCGACCCGAGGCACGTACCCCTGCAGCCAATGTTCGTCACCACCACCATCGCTGTCATCTACTTCACCGTGTTCATTCAGGTAACCGAACTTTTCGCTTCAGACAGAGATATCGAGGGGACACTGTGCGAAAGAACAAATATTGTAGCATTATCTGAGCAAACAGCCGGTGTCGCCTTTCCCAAGCTGTCCAGCTGCCAGCTATGGTCAAAGGGACACCGTAGGGTTAAGGATATGAACCCCCTGTCGCACTCTATCGACCCAGGCCTCCGAGAAAAACGAAATATTCGACCATCAGTCAATTCTGACTCTGTATACTTTCTCGTGAAAATTGTCTTATAACTTCCATAGGCGTTTGTTGGACTAGGTTGAATTTTTGGGAACGTCTATTACACTCCTATTAATACAGGCTCTGTTCGAAATGATAATTAAAAATCTGATTCGTTGGAATCAGATCAAGCAATGTCAGAAAATCGATGATTAACTTTATTAGTGAAAGTGGATCAGGCAATTCTGTTCTTGGCTATTTGAAGATTCCTTCCGCTCGATTCAATTTTAAATTCATTAAACTAATGCTTCCGGTTACGGAGGATTATCTCGAATTTCTGGTTCATTTGCTGAAGTAAGTTCGCATACGATATTATTTATTGATTTAACAGGGCGCAAAGAGCCGAATATTTTTGTTTTCTATGTACACACGATTGTCGGCGAGAAGCAGTTCCCTATTGAGCATAATTTTCCTTCTCAAAACACTCGTGGCGCTTCTGTAGAGCTTAAATGTCGGTATTATAAATTATAATGATCGAATTAGAATATCGACACATACGGCCACCACCGCCGGGCCGCTAGCGAACTAAATGCGTTCGAGAGAATAATAGAGGCTGTGCTCGAAGTAACTGCCCGAAAATTTCCGAGCACGAATGTAGGTACACAGAAGAATAACGATAAAGGTTGTTCGATTTAAAGAGGGTACTATAATAGCAGGAAAATCCCTTTTCTCTAAATCAACATACCCCAAAGTGTGGCACTCGGCGCTCCGCGGCGCGGCGGTGGGGTTGCACAGAGGCAAACTTTCAGAAATGTTGATTTAGACCCGGGAACCATTCAATAAAACCGGCCGAATTGACTGTTATTAAATTTTCGATCCGTCACACTGAAATCCAGGATCGCTCACCGGGAGGATTGTCCCTGCCGCTTCATTCCTAAAACTGCAGCTTCGAATCTCTAAATTCTCACATTTTTCAATCCCTAAATTCCCAAACCTTCGAACTTTCAAATACTCAAATCGTAAAACTGAGGCGTGCAAAAATGCCAATTGCGAGAATTGGAGAATTGGAGATAGATTTATTTTAATTCTAATTGAATTATAATCCGCATCACACTATAAAAATATTCTATAACAACATGTCTATTGTCATCCCAGGAATATAATATATATATTTACTCACTAATATAGATACTCAATAATCTTGTAGTGCATAGTTCCACCGCATATTTTCATGCCGCAAAAATAAACTAACTTATGGCCATACAAGAGCATAAAAGTCTACAATAATTTTGCGATTCATCAACAGAGATATTATAACCTACCGACACTTCTTGTACACCTTGGTCCTTAAAGAAATTTATTGTTAATATAATTAAACGTGGATAATAGTCAATTTGTTGCTGAATGAATCAGTAGATGAACAACTTCCATAAAATGACGACAGAAATTTATTTTCGTATAATTGTATATTATATAAGGTGTCCAAAGGTGGAACATTGTTGAAGACGTTGTAAAGAGAATTTGAAAGCGGACACCCAGGTACACCGAGACAAAGGTTAAGCTCGCAGAAGTGAGAAGTTGAATAATAAACGATATGTTCGGTCAAATCGATTATCGTTTAATTCCATGTGCGATGGAGTTGATAAAAGGACGCATTGAACGTAGAATCTATTGAAACAACGCACGCAAGAGAGCTCAATTACCTTCTAATCTCCGAACTTCCGAATTATTGGCTCCCGTAATTTCGCAATCTTCAAATAATTAAACGTTGTCATCCCGGGGCTCGCTCGCACGGAACGCCCGAAGTTTCCAGGTCAGGAGCTGCCAAATTTTGACAGAAATTAATGTTCTATTAGGTAGCAGAACCTCGGCTCCTCCGAAGTTTTCTGAAATTTATTATCTATCGTTGTGCGCGCCGGAGCTATAACTCCGGGGCTTTTCGATTAGATTCCGGCTGGCAGGAGCAGCCGAGCAACATTTTGCATGGGGCGGGGGTCTGCCTAAGGAAAGAATGCACCGTTACCGCAATTTGTACGGTTACACGTTTTTCTCCGGCGTTCGCGCACCGACTTTTATTACCGGGCTCAGTCATTTTAGCATCATAGACAACCAGAGGCGGGGGTGGAAGGGAGGAGAAGGAAAAGGGGGATAAACTCGAGCATAGGCTTTTACGGGGGGATACGGAACACGGTCTAGTGGCCGCAAGTATATCTCCTCCCCCGTGATATTAGCGCCCGGATACAACCGACGCGAAAGATTCTTTTCTTCTTTTATACGCGGAGGCCGTCGTATAGAACGAGTCCGAGGGGATAGACGTTCTCCGTCAGCCATCCTGGAAAAGCAAAACGGCGCTTCTCCGCAGGCCTTCCTTTTGTAGACCAACCCCAACCCTCGTACGTACAAAATGATCCGCTTTTAATTCTCCAGGAAGTTTCTCCGCGAGGAATTAAAACCGGTCTGAAATAAGAGCGAATCAAATACAAACGCAATTAGATTGCGAAAGGTTAAGCGTCACGGGAGGGTAAAGAGCCGGCCCGTGGAATGGGAAAAAACACCCCTCCGCCCGCCTTTCATCCTGAAGGCGCGTCCTGTTTGCGATTGGAGTGGGACCAACTCCGTGTGGTTCCATTAGTTCTAAAAACACCATCGACTTTGTCGGCCAGTCGATCGGAAACTCGATATCGATGGCGCGGCATTCGGAGCACACCGTTCGCGACAACCGTCGCCTTGCTCGCTCGATCCTGCATAACTTATGCACTAAAGAGCAGCATTCTTTTTTTGGTGTGCGGGGCTTCGTATTACCACGATAATAGTGCACGCTAACGTGTAGATTCTATGAACACGCGCGTGCACGTGGCCCTGGGAGCTTTCAACAATTTATTTTAATACCCCCTGCGTGCTCGGGGAGACACGTCTTTAGATTCATTTCCGCGGCCTTGCTGAACGAAATTTCATTTTTCCGACGGCACCTGAAGTTGGCTCTGCCTTCGTGGGTACTTAGTACTCGATTATTCATGTTCAATTACGAGTACCCTCGCCTTTCTGCGTTCTCCTCGTCTTTCGCGCTTGTGCGCTTCGCTTCCTACCTTCTCGCTTCCCCTTCCGCCATTGTACCCGCTGGGTACAATTTTTTTCACCGATACTAGACGATTCTTTCTGTGTTCTTTAGCTTGTGCGTTCGTGGATCTTTGAGTTGGACTGTTATAGTAGTTTTTGTGCGTTTTCTTCTTCTTCGGCGCTTTGACACAGTCGTCGTCGCAAGCGTGTATTCAGTATTTCAATTCTTTTTCTATTGCTGGTCAGGCAAATATCATTACTACGATGAGCACCAGTATGTTGAGCATTTCAAAATTTGAATTTGCTTTTTAAGTTCGCTTTTTGAAGCGCCCTTATAACCCACCTTCCCCCTCAAATTGTCAAGTATTTAGACTTTAAATCATAATTATTTCAGGAACTCGAGTACCTTTTATCCAATCGCGATTACAATTAGTCACAGCTAATTATCTCAGTATTATATCATATCAATGCTCGAGAAACGTGTGAAAGATCTAATCTGGTTAGAATCATTTCCACAGTACAATTCAACTGAAGACCAGGGTTAACCCTTTTCAAACATTTTCCCACGTTCGGTATTATAGGACCAATCGTACCATGAATGCATAAAATCTGCAGTGTAATAATTAGATTCGAAGTCTGCTCTAAGCTCGTATTCAAATGAATGGAACTCGAATTATAAAATGCATAGATTGCTATGTGTCTAGCCCTTATTTTCCTATGTATAAGATATTTTTTAAGTTCTCTCAATTTTAACTTGGAAACTTGAGGATCAATCTACAATTATTTTTATTCAAGTGGACGCTTATTATAGGTTTCTTCAGGTACCTCTCTATTCAACCTCCACAATTCCTTCCATCTTGTCAAATATCCGACATTCGTACACCTTCGAATGACACACATTTTCAGGTTCTTAAAATTCTCGTTGACATCTCTAAACCACTCTTGACACGGCTTAGATACTTAGAGATCCATCCTCGATTCTTCTGGTACATCTATACACTGAATTCTCGATATATGTCAGCAACGCGAGTCTTGCCAGCGTCATGTATCGTCCAGGAGACATATCCAAGCCGTGTTATGTTTACACTCCTCGGCGTCCGAGGCTTTTTGAACTTCGGGACCCCTCGCGGGGTATACTCCACGGTAGTGGGGATAATTCCGCGACGTTTATCATCCAGGCCTGGGCGACATATATAGAGAAATCGCTGTATTCCATCAAATAACGGTCATACAACATCACTGACGGACTGCACACATTCTCAGGTTCTTAGGTAGCTACACGATATGATTAGAAATTTACCAAGGCCGGTATAATAAAAAATTCTGTCGATTAAGAAATTTGTATTGTTTAGTTTTCTACGTACATCGTTTCTCTAGCTACACGCTAAGCGCAACGTTATGTTCTCAATAAATACTGAAGAAATACGTATTATGTGTATTATGTACCGACTGCTAACGAACGTGCGGGTGCATAGTCGTGGAACAGACTCAATTATAGTAGTAACGCTGCAGAACAAATGAACGTCGTGAAACAAGAAAATTGTGGGGAACCAAGAGAGGTTCATATTACACGGTACCGTGGTAACTTCATAAATCGGGCTACTAACATGTCCGTAAAAAAAAATCAGTCTGGGAACTTTTCGAACATGTACATCCCGAAGTTTCGAAGTCGCTCGGCCACGTTGCACGTGTCGCAGCTGTTCAAATGCAGGCGGTCTCTGTCAATGAACTGCGGGCGGCGAACCGTGTCACGAAAACTGACCTGCCCTACTGTAGTTTTTTCTTCTGTTTTCAGGGTATCACGATCAAGCCGCTGGTGAAGATCCTGAACGTGAAGAGAGCCGAGAAGAAGAAGCCGACGATGAACGAGAGGATTCACGAAAGGGTGCGTCGCGTGTTCATCATTCTTTTTTTTTTTTTTATTACAAAACAATTCGTTCTACCGGAACGGGGGGATCGATCGGTTAATAAAAATACTAGACGAAGGAAGGAGCGAGCAAGAGGCTCGAGGGGGGCACGGCGAGGAGCACCGGCCGCGTTATAAATTATAGACTGGCGGCTGCCGGCGCATTCTCGTGTCGTTAATGTAAATATTGAAAAAGAATAGCCGGGCCGCGATACGGGGGAATCAATAATCGTTGGCCGTCCGCGTGTGCACCGAGGATCGCATTGATTTTCAAGCGTGCTCCCCTCCCCCTGCCCCTCCGGCGCTCCCCGTTCGCAAATGAACGTGTCAAAACAAGAACAATGGCTCGGTAAATTAACCGAGTCGTTTCGTGGTTGATACTCTTAGCATATATCACGCCAGATAACGGATATAATAAGCGACCACGGTTTGCCCTGCACCGTTCGCCGGACGTGCGACGGGAAAAAAAAAGAAAAGCTACATAGTGAGACCGAGAGAGAAAGAGAGAGAGAGAGAGGAAATGACGTTTCTGTTTTCAGATAATGGATCACGTTATGGCCGCGATCGAGGACATTTTGGGGATGCACGGAAACTACCACGTCCGAGACAAGTACATAGCTCTTCTGTGTTCTAATGAATACTTAATCGCTCGCAATTCTCCGCGATGGTTTCTCCATTCTAAAAAAGGGAGAAATCGTTGCGCACCGGTAACAGGTAACGCTGAGGTGTGACAGGTACGATTACCGGAGAGACGCAACAAGCAAGCTTCTGTCAGAGTTGAAGAATTGCATGAAGCAGAATTTTTGCTTCTCGGCAGGCAACGCCTGCCCGGTAGAACCGTTTGTCTACTCGTTGTTACACTTCGAGGCGTTGCACGGTCGTCCGCAACGTTGTTTCAGCAGTTCGAGAGTTAAAACACTCGAACCAAGAAATTTAACAAAATTGATTAAGGAACAAATGGCATATACACCTTATGAAATCGGTTTTCATCGTCTGAGATTTCTTTCAAAATTAAAAATGCTTCTAGTAAGTAATTGAAAATGCTTCTATCTAAGCCTTTAGTGTCCTAGTAACTTTGAACTTATTAGTTTCGTATCCTATTTTGAACCACGACATTATTTGCCATTTTAACACGTTGACTGCCATGTCACCCATACGTCGGTGACGGAATTATTTGTCCAGGTTTTAAAATAGATTTTTATGTTAATATATTCACCGTATCAAATTTTATTAGGATCAGTAAAATGTAAGAAAGCTGTAGTAGTACTCGCTATCATACATTGAATTTTTTTCAATTCTTATTTGATTACATAACACGTTAATTTTATGGAATTTTTGAGGTTTCTAGTTTAGCAGTCAAAGTGTTAAATAATGAGTATTAAAATTGGGATCAGTAAAATGTAAGAAAGCTGTAGTACTACTCACTATCATACATTTAATTTTTTTCAATTTTTATTTCATTAAATAACACGCGTTAATTTTATGGGATTTTTGAGCTTTCTAGTTGAGCAGTCAAAGTGTTAAATAATGAGTATTAAAATTAGGACCAGTAAAATGTAAGAAAGCTGTAGTACTACTCACTATCATACATTTAATTTTTTTCAATTTTTATTTCATTAAATAACTCGCGTTAATTTTATGGGATTTTTTAGGTTTCTAGTTTAGCAGTCAAAGTGTTAAATAATGAGTATTAAAATTGATTGGCACAGTTTATTGGCTTTTCGCTATTTCCATTGTAGTGTATGCTTGATCGGAGAATTTTTCCAACAATTTTGAAATAAATAATCTAAGACCTGGTAGGTTTAGCGTTAACAAACGATATATATATATATATATATATATATATATATATATATATATATATATTGTAAAGTATGAGATAACCTGTGTAGATTCCGAGCTGCTGAGCCCTCATTTGCGGCCACCGCGCGCCGTGTCGAGCCTCGTTATTTTCTGGCATTGTGATGTTTTCCAGGTTCAAACGGTTCGATAACAAGTTCATTCGACCTTATTTGGTGCGGGATCATTACGGCGCGGAGCCGAAAATATTGGAAACCTACTCGAAGCTCGCGATGAAAGACGCGCTGGATTACATTAGAAGGAACGCGTCCACGATTGGTAATATCAGCGGAACGGAGAGCATGTCCGCGATATTCCGGAACTATAGCAACACGGGACACTTCAATGGAAGGTATGATTTCTCCTTTCTCGTTCCCGGTTACGATTCGATACGAACCGAACAAGAAGATATCTCGTCCATACTTGACCTGCTTATTTTCACAATAATATTGAAACAACAGGTTCGCTACAGCAAGGCTGCGAAGCAAGAAAATATTAATTATAAAGAGGGTTTTAATTAATGGGTTAGGACTGACCGGAGTCCAATCGGATCTTTGATTCAAGCCTTTGATTGAAATTTAAACGTCCTTTCTAGACAGTGAATTCTCGATATATGTCAACAATGCGAGTCTGCATACTCCAGGCGGCCTCTCCTGGACGATTCTTGTCCAGGCCTCGGCCACATATATAGAGAAATCACTGTATTTGGTACTATGAGTTCAGCACTAGTTAATTCTATGTTTTGTTTGTTTTAGTTAGTGGTGCTTTAGTTTGCGTTGTTTGAAAGTACCATTCAAAAATTATGGACCAATATTTAACGGGAACATATAGTGTATATTTTATCTACTACGAGTGAAACAGAAATCCTTTCTTTTTTCTTTGTAAGAGACAAATGATCGAGTTGAAAAAATAGGTTTAAAGACGGAGAATTTCCGGGGATCACGAAAGATTCTCAGCGCAATTGTTTTCTGGGGTCGTCGCGAGGAAAATCTTAGGAGCGTGCGTTTAATTTTCTGAGTCACCGGCGGTTCGGCAATTATTGATCAGCCGTGTGCTCAGTTGTCGCGTCGAAGAAAGGTCCTAACCACGTTATCTCGAGAGCCGTCACGTCGAATAAGCCCAGCATCACTGTCCGCGACGTTGATGGCTCCGAAAGTAGTTTAGGGCTGGAAAGTGGAAGTGACTCAGGGACCCCCGGGTGTATACGGTGTACGGGAAATCGTAGCCGGAGATAAGTCTCTGCATTGTATCTCGATTGAACGGCGAACCCTCCTCGAGGCACGGTATCGATCTTGAAGTGGCAGCCTGTCATAAAATGCAGTCTCATTCTTTCTCCTTCCAGTCCGAGCTGCAGCCAGCTCGAAGCGGGCTGGAATATTGATCCTCAAGAGGTGGAGTACAACCCTTCCAAGAAGGACCTGACCGACGCCAGGATCCACCATCTATTGGCCGAGGAACTTTGCAAGCCTTACAAGAGGGTAAGACACGACCCTCCTTGCTGACGACCGATTTACATATATGCTCGCGGCCCTGAAAACTTTGCTGACGGGGGGAGGGGGCATGTTTAGGGGACGACGCTGAAAAATTTCAACCCTCCCCCGTCGTCCTCTCGGCTCGTGTCGCGTATTCATGAAAAAAAAGAAAAGAAAGGATATGAGTGACGCGAGTTTCAACCCTCCGCCTCGGGGATGCAAATCGCGTCCACGGGCCGGGAATTTTTAACTGTCAATATTCGCACGAATGCGGGAGAGAGAGAGAGAGGATTCAGCGAAATGGTCGAGAGCGAAAGTTCCGTGAAATTGATTGTTCCCGACAAGAACCGAGCTAGCGAGATTGACAATTGAGAGTTCCCGGCGGATCTTCACCGCTTTCGCTTGCACTAAGGAGCAAAGGAAGCTACCCTCGAGTTCCAAACGTTCCTTGTTACCCTTTGTTACCGCTTCTACAGGGTGATTCTCAAGTAAGTGGCTGAACTTTTGGGTGCTCGTTCGTGAGAGCGAAAGGGAGAAAGAAAAAGAGAGAGGTAGAGAGCAAAAAAATAAAATAAAATAAAACATATAAGAATTGTAGTCGGTACGGTGTTGCGAACGAGAATCTCGCAAGAATCATGCACTCCTAAAGTTTAGCTACCTATTTCAGAACCGCTATATAAAAATAAAGAAAAAGGGGGATGGAAACAAGTTCCTGAGTGATGAAATAAAATTCTCCCAGCATCGACGGCTGAGCTACAGCCGACACGCGGTGAACGATCGCGATCTATCGACCCAAGTCAATTACAAAATGCACATGAACATACGACGGATGATGGGTGAGCACAAGCATCGTCACAAGCGCAGTAAGAAGTTGCTCAAAGTGAGTACCAATTACGCTATTCAACCGTGGAAATTCTGCTTTGCCGAGTAACAACGCTGTTTCGAATATCTGTAGACGCCAGCCTGATTTATGCTAACTATTCACAGAAGAACTTCAGATTGTTTCCGAAACGATACTAGCTCAAATCTTCTTCCATTAACATATCAGCGGCATTAAACTGCGGATTTTTGTGCAAGATAACATTTACATATTTCATAATTTCAATAGATTCACAAACTCCACAGTATAACAGCTTCAAATTGTTATCCAAAGAGGATTTTCAATTGCATTAAATCTGGACTGTGCATTTTTATACAAGATAACATTTTTTGAACCAGTAGCAAGTAACAGCAGTCAACTACACATTTTTTCTTCTACTAGTTTTCATTCAAAGTCGCTACATATTTCATAATTTCATTAGATTCACAAACTCCACAGTTTAACAGCCTCGAATTGTAATCCAAAGAGGATTTTCAGTTGCATTAAATCTGGACTGTGGATTTTTCTGCAAGATAACATTTTCTGAAGCAGCAGCAAGTAACAGGAGTCAACTATTTTTTCTTCCACAAATTTTCATTCGAAGTTCTCGCGTTTCATCAAATCTACCACTGACGCACAAAATCCGCGGCCCGATAATTGAAATTCAAAAAGGATTTTCGTGAATGGAACAGCACAGGCGTGTTTTTTTTTTTCGTTAGCCACGGCAGTGTCTTATTTCTATCGGAACCAGCCTGCTCGCAATTAAAACTTCCATTTCTTGTAGGACGGCAAGCAGAATCACGTGAGTTTCCCGGAGTTCCAGCAGAACGGCTCGACGAAGTTGTTCACCCAGGGTAAGTTACGGGAAGACTATTGACGCTGGTTCGCAGCGGCAAAAAATAGATGGGGGCCTGCATGGAAGTTCTCGTTTGAATACGTGAATCTGAATTCGTCGCAGATTACATCAACGGCGTGCTGTACGAGCTGGAGAACGGGGATACCTCGAAGCCGTCCAGTAAAGAGGACTGGGACTGCGCGATAACTTTCACGGCTCGTACTTCCGGTAAGAATTCGATATTTTTCTCTCTCTCTCTCTCTCTCTCTCTCTCATCCTTTTCCCTCTTCGAGCTGATACGGTACGAAGTTCCATGTCTCATTAGAACGGCGAAGTTCCCGATGAATTTCACTCGGCCCCTTTGAGGAATCAGTTCCACCATGATTAGTCCCGTACTCGTTAAAGTCTTCTTTCAATGAGCGGAGAGTTAGGGAACTAATTTCCTCGGCGATTCACCGGCAAATAACTTATCGCGCTCGATTTCCATAGATTCGTCCAACGTGAACGCCGAGGGCCATCATGGCGCCACCACTACTACGTCCATGGACACCATTAACACGGAGGACCCGGACATGAAGCTTGGAAGCGATGGTACAATTAGTTTTATCAGTAGATACTCTTCTCGTGGCCTAATCTCTTCCCCCGTTCACTGAATCGTCCAGTATTCGAGTCTTGAATTATAATTTCCAAATTGTACGCCCCTGGCGAAAGTATTCGATCCAACGAATGGAGCGTCTGTCATTCTAATTAGACTACGAATTTTTATGCGAAAGAAAAATTGTCTGCGTTCATTGTGAGATGTAGGAGCTGCGTAGACATTCATTTAACATACTATAATATGTTTGAATTCTTTAAATGCCGTCACTGTTTTGCTTGTTTTCGTCATAGATGCATAAAATCCGCAGTTTAAATATAATTACCGTTTATATTTAATGTGGAAAATATTTTCATTAACGACAAAGTTGAATGCAATGATCAGAGTTGTCTTGCATAAAGAAAATATTAATTGCAAAACGAGTATGTAGCATTCGATCATTCCAAAACGTTCAAGAATCTTTTTCGGCTCTCTTCATCAGAGACTATGTATTGAAAAATGTCACACTACATCAATTTTTTTATAATTTTCACACACCGGTTTACACGCAGTACATTGTTATGTATTTGGTGGGAGGATAGAAGCATTTGCCACTTAATGAATATTTTTCTTAAATATCGTTAACGCGTGAAGATCTATCTTCGTTTGCGCAAAGATTGAATATTTTCAGCCAGGGGTGGTATACTAAAACTTTAAAACGGACTTTGTCTTTATGAAAGAACATGATTACTAACTCTAGGATGCTTGATCACACACACACATATATATATACCTGCATACACAGGTGGCGAAGAGAGTTTTTAGATTGAAATACGGGGAAATGATGATGAAGTAAATTAATAGGAATAACAGTCGTTAATAAAATAAGCAAAAGGGGTTTTTAAGTGACAAAAGGTAGGTGTCCTGTATCTGTGCATCCGAAGGTGAAGTATTACGCACAACATACGAATATAATCTCCTCTAAATATTTTCTCTATTCTATGTATCTCTCTCCTCTGAACTTTGATTATTTAAAGAGTCAATGGAGTGTGCATGCATTCGACGGATGCTACATTAAACAAATAATGTAGAAGCTTCTTTGAGATTATTTCACTTGGAACGTTACGATTTTGCGAATACCTATAGAAATTTTGATAGTTATTTCGATTTTCGAATTCTAGAAACCTACCGGGTGACGACGCCCACCGCTACCGAGACCATGCTACCGTGGAAGAGGGAGGATGACTATAATTCTGGACACCCGCTTAAACAAAACGAGTTCCCCGCTTGGTGTTCGAACAAAGAGTACCTACCGTATAGTTCTCCTTCGGCTACCTTCTTAGGTGAGATTACCGGAACAATGTCTAATGTACACCATTCTTGACACCCCATCGCGCCGTAGGACCAAATGGCAGCAGAGATAATGTAGCGACAGTACACTGATTTCATTGGCTGACACGTCATACAGTTAAACGATCTACACCTTTAACAGGCTGACTGCCGAGCAAACGTCATCGAAAATACCACACAGTCACAGCAAATTATTTATCAAAACTGAAACTGAAACGTTCAGTCATTCTTAAAACCTCAATAGAATACGATTTACTATATAAATTATATCACGCAGTCAACGTGTTAATACACTACAACATTTATTCTTTGCAACTTCTATTCACCGATAGAAGCAATACATTTTGGTTATGTGTACAGCGAATTCTCGATATATGTCCACAACAGGAGTTATGTTTACACTCCTCCGAAGTGGGGATAATTCGGCGACGTTTATCCTCCAAGCCTTGGCGACGTATATCGAGAAATCACTGTGTATCTATATCGAAGGCAATTGTTTGACACTGCTTATTTCGGACGAATCTCTCGTTAATTTTTAAATGGGGGTCGGGTAATTCCTTACACATAAAATTAGGGGCTTTCTAAACTGATTGCTCAGTTTCTGTAGCTCTTTGCTACACCATAACTCGATGTGCTTCGAATTCTAAGGGGACACGGCGCCTAAGTAAGCGTAACAAATTTTTACAGCTACATAGGGTCGTCGTGTAATTAACTAAAAATGTATCGATTCGATGGCTAGATGTCCAAATGCCAGGTACGTGTACGGTGAAAAAAAACCACTAATTTACAGGGGATCCATATTTTTGAAGACCAGGCAGCTTACGAAGCCGGGGGATACCTTCGGACTGCAATAAACGTCCACTTCCGGTTGGAGAACATGTAAATGTCACGCATCAGATCTTTCCAGACTTCCTGTCGTTTTCCGTTTTTCTTTCTTGACGTCTGTACAGGAAATGCGCTCCTTTCTTCGATCTTTGGGTTACCCAATCCCCTTCGCAGATCTCGCATACACAGTCACACAGCCACACATACACACATACACACACGCGCACACACATCTACACGCGCACTCGTTCGCCACACCGAGAACAACATATAAATTCGTTTGGTTTTCTTGCCGTGCTCGAACTCAGCCTTTGAGAACAGTCACTTTTCTGTTTGACCTCTCTTTTTCAAGCACTGCTTTCTCGTTTCCGTGCACCGTGTACAGGGTGTCTCATTTATTCCGAATCGTCGATCGTAGCTTGATACGGTAACTCAAAGTTCACGTGCCTCATGATGAACTTTCCGTTCGGGCCACTTGAAATTTTGGTGGTAGAGAACTTGTTAAACTAACAACAATTGATGAAATTGTGGATTTTTAATTTGTTTCGTACTGTATCTTAAACGCTACACTTTCTTCTTGATGACTAGACTGCGGATCATTTTGCATTTACAGTGTTTATATACATTTCTAGAATACAAGGGAACACGTATGGTTACAAATATTTATGACACCTGTATTCTATTCTCGCCGTAACGAATTTTGTAGTTGATAGACTAATCTTGTTCCTGATTCTTGTAAAATGATCCATGAAAGTTTGGAATTTAGACAATAAGTCTGATCATGACTTCTGATGTATTGCATAAAACATATTGTGATGCATGTGCCATCAGTATGTATGTATAAATGTGGATTTTATAAAGTACTGAGCTCGTTCAATGAATTTGAAAATATTGTCGTATTGCTTTCAAATCGTAAAAATTAATCGGGCAAGAAATACACGTCTATGCAACTACTATACCTTGCAATTATTTTAGTATAGATCTTTTTGATTCTGCATAAGAATCCGTAGTCTGATCATAAACGAAACATTGAATGAAGTTTCCAAGAAAAGCTCGAATAGACAAGATAGATGAAACATCCTGCAGCGTGATGTTAATTCACAGTGATGAGGAGTTTTCTTGATCGCAGGTGGAATCGAGCAGCCGAAGTTTCAATCAGTGATTGGCCTGTTCCGTCGCGACAGCGTCTGCACCCCCAGCAGTATAGATCAAGATATTTTGGACACGCGTGAAGACTTTCAGTTGACGGAGCAGACAGACTCACCCTCGAGGGCTTCGAGTAAGCATTCTTCCTATCGTCGAGTCTCATTTTCAAATTAATTCTCCTTTCTTCCGTTTATTTAATCACACTTTATGATTTTTATTTTTATTTAGAATCCGAGGAGAACCCTGATAGGGAACACTCTACTTCATTGTAGTATTTATAAATTGGTCCACAATTATCCTGGATTCCAGAGCCAAATTATGTTGTATCATACTTTTTTAGGTAAAAAGAAAGAATTTTTGGTTTTTTCAACAACTCTTTACGCTTTCTGCTTTTTCTTTTATTATTTCTTCATGAAACTAACCAAATATTTTCACGATTAACCAAGTACTCCATTTTGGAGTACATTTGTTCGTTCAATCGACGATTATATCGTGGATTAAACGAAAGAATGCGATCAGAATTGTGCCGCGTTTGGTGTCGTTTCAATCAGAAAAGTGTCACGAATATGCAGAGTTGTTCGAACACAGGTGGGAGAAAATTGAAGGGGTGATTCTCCAGGACAATATAAGACGAAAATAAAGAGTAAAACAATTGCGATTTCGGCTTCATTTTTTAGTTTTCATCAATTAAAAATCCGCCTAAAATGCGGCAACCCGACCGACAGAGGTGAACGTTGCTTACGTCATAAAGGCGCGCGACAGCGCCTTGAATTTTCTACCACCTGTAGTCGAACACCTCGAACACATCGTGGCTGCCTCGAGATGAGGCGGAGTGAGGCTGTCTCGGGGCGAGACACCTTCTTTGAGACGCATTACTATTTTAAAACGAAAATATAATAACAGTAACGTCATTTAACAATTTCTTTTGGGATGAAAATGTAAACATTCAAATGTAAGCTTTCTTTAAAAAGCTTCCGTTTCATTTCCGGCAGGTGAAATGTTAAGTGGCGAGTGTCGGTGTTGCAGGCAGCAAGAAGGGTCCGACGAGGAGGGTGTCGATGATGGAGCTTGGTTCGATGGAGACGTCGCAGTCGGACAAGATAACTGACGATGGCTCGCATTCGCTGCCGGAGTGTTGGAACCCGCCGCACAAGTATCGGATGAGCTCGTTCCCGTACTCGGCCCAGGTACCGAGCCTGTCGACCGCCCTGATCACGGACTCGTCCGAATCGTCGGAAGACATCGACGAGGAGGAAGAGAAGGCTTGACCCTTGGGGATCGTCGAGGAGCAGACGTCGTCTCACGCGGACGACGAGCGCCGGCTGCGTCGTCCGTGGCGGCGACCACCTCGACGCTCGTTGCTCTCGTCTCTCCTGCGACGACCCAGCGCCCCCGTCTGAGGAGCTTAGGCTCTCGTTTATTCCAGCGATTTTCTCCTAAACAGTTGCTGAACCCATGTCGATCGGCGCTCCCATTCGAGGAGGACCGTTCTAGCACGCGATGAGAGGACCAGCCGCCGTCTTGGCGCCATCGGCACAGCCTCTCCATTTTGCAGGACCACGATGACGGAAAGTATCTTCGTTGAACTACCATGATGCTTTCGTTCGCACGCAAGACAGGACAAAAAACGAGTTCTTCGGGGCGTAGCTAGTTTTCCATTTTCAGAGAACGAATATTTTTGTTCCGATTCGAACGGGGCCCGTGTCGACGCGTAGACGCGGGAAAAGGGACACCAGTGTTGTCTCACCCGACTCGACGGTTCCCCGAAGCTAAACTCGAAGAACGACTGCGAGACCGTACGAGACCTATGATATTCCACCCGTCGTATTGTTTTCGAGAGTGTTAGAGCAGAGTATACATATTAGTCGTCGGTATATTTTCGGAAATTTTCTGCACACACGTCCCCCCTCTGGCTCGCCGGAGGACGAAACGCGGCTCGTTCGACCGACGCCAGCTACCGTGGACAAAGCTCTCGCTGCTTTTCCCGCGTCTACGCTACACTACAGCCCCATAATTTTATAGGGCATCGTGAAGAGTAGGCGTCGTTCGAGTGGAGTCGATCGGAATCGCACTGGTGATCTACACCGCGATCCCGTTCGATACTCGAACCATCGATATTTTCGCTCGAAATACGGTGGCAAGACGCGAGAAAGAGAGAGAGAGAGAGAAGGAGAGAGAGAGGAGTCAGAAAGAGAAAGCTATTTTTTTAACCGATACCAATTCCTCCACGCGCGACCAATGGTCGGACACGATAGACCGGGGGAACGGCTGGTTTTCCGTGGTTCATTTTCCGAATGCACTTCCTCTGCACTTCGTTGCGCGCGGGAGAGCTCTTCTCAATCGATCTTCGACGCTGTTCCGCTTCTCCGCGTGCTGATAGATCGATCTGCCGGGGCAGCGCGTGTGCCATTTTCCTAGGGTCCGAATTTTTCCCCTCGGGTGTCGGGTCTACACGACACACCGCGTGCACTCCCGCAAGACTCTCGCAATGATCGCTGACGAGACTTGGTATCGTGGCCTTAAGATTCCTAGAAGTATCCTAGCGGCGACCGGGTGCACTTCCGGTCGGAGCGCGAGACGAGGAAGGGGCGAGAAGACGAGACGAGATCGTTTTCCGGGACGAACGGCGAGACGCGAGGTCACAATTCAGTGTCGCCCATCTTGGGTTGACACGCTATACTCGATGATGGCTTTGTGGCGAGCTTCAGTCGATCTATTCTTCTCTTTGTTTTCCCTGGGAGACACACGTGACACACGGTCATCGACGCGCCACGCCGAAGATCATGCAGCGATTTGCTTCGCAGTTCTTAGATATGCGAGTCTAGAATTAGGCGCGACGTTGCAACCCTACGAAAGGAGATCCGAACGCTCCTGTTGCGGGTATAGTAATCTCGTCGAGAAGTTAGATCACCGAGACTGCTTTCCGACTGATTCGTCCAGACGGTTGAAACGGACAGGATTTAGCTGGCTTAATCTTTGCAATTAAGTCTTTCTGCATCGAGTGCCGCACACTCGAAATAGAAATTTCTTTCTTTAATTGATAATTAAATGATTATAAAGTGTGTGAATGTAAAATTTGAAATTATAAAGATGCTTTCATGAGCAATGATCCAATAAATATCTTTAGTAGAGCACGCATTGCAATAAGGACCATGCAAAGTCGAAATAAATTAAATCTTGTCATTTTTATAAGGCAACATGTTACATTTATAGCTCGGTACGTTTAGCGTTAAGTACGATTATTTGAATTCGGTGTGAAAATACAAGTGTAAGATTTTTATGAGCTCTTTAGAAAATCCGTCAGCAACGGGATTACGTTCTCGACAACAGGAGTCTCCGCATCTTCTTTTCGGCGACATCGCTTCTCAGTCGCTGAGTTCCTACGGAGACTTTTGCGGAATGTTACAGTGGGGATGAATTTTCAAAAGTATTATTAAAACGCTATAAAGCTGCTACTACATTCGGCTGCTGTTATCAATGAAACGCGCGGGAAGTTTGTACGAGATACCTACGAAAATTCGGATTCGTTGAATTATCGAAGAACGGGGTCAAGCAAAAGTCTCTACGGGCAACTAAATTTTTCGATGCAACAGGCGTACTCGTCGACGGTCACGTTTTTTCAATAACGATCCTCACGTGGCCGTTTCTTAGATCACCCACGAGAAGAATCTCTGAGAAGAAAATAATAGTAAAGCAGAACGCTTCGTACAGAGATGCAAGAAACTCGGAGATCAACAAAACGAGTGTTTCTTAATGAATGTTTGTATAGGATTTATCCTTGTGTGTGGAGTTCCGTTTCAAATGAAATTGATTGTGAAAAGAGTTTGTGTAAACGCGATTAATGTTACAGATATCGTCGGTGCATATCAACTCCATTTTCAGTAAAATCTGTTCGCAGTAGACCTTTCGCGGCATGGCGATAATTCTCTTTACATTAATCCGACATTAAATTCCACTAAAGCGTTTCGAATTTTCAAATATCTCGGGACGATTTTAAATGCCAGAAAACGCCTAGAATTCGGATTTACTACAATTCAATTTACATTACGCATTTGCACAAACTTTTTGCATCGCTATATGTAATTGTTCCCTGGCGTTCAGCTTCTACTTCATAAGGACAAATCCTGTATAACAAAATGACATCTTACCGAGGATCGTCGGAGTCCTTTACGGCGACAGACAAATGGAAGTTGTCCAAAACGCTCCTCTCCTTAAATATGGCCTTAAAACTAAAATAATGATAATGATGATGATAACGACGATGATGTGGGATAAAGAAGTAAATCGATAAAAGTCTCAAGTAGCAAGGAAAAAAAAAATTAAAAAGACCAGCCGCGGAGGAAACAGTCGTAGGCTCAGTACCTAAAGCGACCATCAACACCGTATGTAAATAAAGGAACTTTTCATAGCGGACAACGTAGCAAGTTATTACGATGACGTATTATTACCATCATTTATTGGACACGGGATTAAGAGACATCGGCGTGTCGAGGTATGCGACTAACGGGAGGGTGTAAAGGGAAATCAGACTTCCAATTTTCATGAGAATTGAGCCCCGAGGCTGTTCGCTAATTCAAGACGATTTCGTGTTGGCGCTCGCCGGCGACTATGTACTTATGGAATTGATCGAAACACCGCGTTGAGATTTCATTTTTCTTAAGGTAATCGTTAAATAGTCTACTAATTAGAGTGACGGTTTTTAGGATTCTCCTAGGATTGTCGTTTAGGGTATATATTCCTTTCGCGCGCAGCTCCCTCGAGACACGCGCTTTTAACCAAACAAAACGAAAAAGAGAAAAATATACGCAAAAAAGTCAATTCTCGTGAAAATCCCGGAACGAGATCGAAATTTCCCTTCGCGGGATATTCCTGGTGGCCTCTAGTTATCTAGATCGGACAAGATGTCAGACTAGTCTCTAGACGCTAGTCTTTACGCTGTTGATTTGTTAAAATAAATGTTTATTTCGTAAAAAGCACAGTCTGTTTATTTCGACCTCCCCTCTCCATCGTGAATACAATTCTTCCAAGAACATCGAACTTCTTGCTGCTCCAAGAAAATTATAAATGTCGTTTGAACAGCGGGAACTGACGTGATTATGCATCTTTGTTTATCGAGCAACAGTTTAATTTATCTGCGACGTATGGTGAAACAAGATATAATAGTGAACAATTGTCTTATCTAAAAATTAAATATTGGGACTAGACTATTATTATTACCATCTTTTCATTGACAGTATTCGCTTAAGAAATTATTCACCGAAGAACATTCTTTCAACATACACTGTGCTTCACACATGTGAAACAAATTAAGAATATGCAGCTAATCAGCTTGGTAGCATCATTGGTTTACAAGTTCTTCTAAGATTATATAAATCTTAGGCTGCTGATTTCGAGATCCAGAAGGAAGTCAGAACAATCTGTCATCTCTGTTCTTGCATCTCGTCTGTCGCAACACAGGCATAAGCTCCTTGACAGTAATATTAAAAGCATTAGGTCAACAAATGGAATTAACGGGAGAACATTTCTAAGAACACGAACAGAATTTCAAAAATGTATTCATTACTTTCCGGGGTATAATGAAAGACACATGAGCACCGCCTGACACAACGCCGACGTCGCGTCAATTAAGTACGACTCAGTAAAATGATTAGCATCCCGCTAATTTAAATTTGATACCTCGGAGTATCTATTCGAGGCTTAGAGATTCATCCGAGCAGTGTCGCGAGGCTGTAGCGGATCGCGAATCCTGATCGACTAATTTCTCGCGGATAGAATGCCAGGCGGAGTGGTGTTTCTAGTTTGTATACCGACGACCAACTACGAGCATGAATTGATCTTCGGCGAGCCCTTGAAGAGACCGAGGAAGAATGAGAAAGCGGTGGACGTGCCGAAGGTGAACGTGCGTCTCCGAGAAACGAACACGAAGACTCAACTTTTGTCGCTGGAGAACGATGACGACGATGACGATGCTGCCATTACCAATCACTTCGGGGGCAGAAGGTACCTTCGAGCTCGTGGACGCGACACTTCCGGTCTGCGCGGAAGAAGCCCCGTCTTCGTCTCGATGGAAACGGTATATGCGAAATACAGGACCTTCCCAACCCCTTGCCGTATAAACATCAGGGCTTCTTCATCGTTAACAATTTCCTAAAAGAAAAGAGAAACTAATACTTATTTTATACTGAAGAGTCTCGTCGTGACCGACGAGTTCGGATAACCGAGGCTCGGTTAAAATGAAGCTTAAGGGGCCTTGTGAGGGCATACGGGTTAATGCTTAAACATTTATTTTGTCTGACTGGTTATTATACGGCTAGGGATTATTTTTACATTACTTACTGAGAATTGTTTGGGACCGTCGAAGGTTTTGGAAGAGTTGCTGAAGAAACTGAAAGTCGAGCACATAGTTTGGTGCAAGGACAAGGAGGACATGTACTACGAGGTAAGGAAAGGAAACAGTTTCTAGGCATTATTCCCGATTAAACATTTTTGTTGGTACAAAGGTGATATTTCCGGTCCCCGCTGGGGAGCCATGCGAAAACTGCCTGCACTGTCTCACGGAAATGGGGATCGGCGTGAAGATGAACTCCATAGTAAGGTGATTTATCCCGGCGTTACCTAGAAACAAGCCGCGCGGTATCTTTTCAAAATGTCCTCATCCATTTTTGAACGTTTCCCAGTGTGATTCCGACGCAGTGCACGTACAGCGGCATTGGCAGCGTTGGATCCGCCGCCATTAAAGACGATTTGGCACGAAGGTTATCGTCGGAAAAGAAAATGGACAGCGCCGGCAGAAACGGCAGCTATAGAATTGAAATTTAACATTTCAGACGGAAAGAGTCGGAGAACAGGAAGAACGCTTGGAAAGCTTTCGTGGAATCGATACGGTCGAAATTAACAGTGAAACAAGTTGTGGACGGCGTTCGCAGCGGGGGAGACCTATCTTTCGATTACGTGCTATTGGTGCTCACGGCAGAGTAAGAATCGGCAAGTGTTTTCGTTTAAATATATATAGAAACATTATTGTGATTCGTTACAGTTGTCTCGCGGCTCTAGGCCTCATCGAGAATAGCGCAACGAACGTCGTCGCGGCCATGTTGGTGTCTCCGTTAATGGTAACGTTTCATACGACACGACTCAAAATCGTTTACATCATCGTTGATATTCATGTCTATAACGCTTTCGAAGGGTCCCGTGATGTCGGTAACCTTCGGCACTATCATAGCCGACAGGAATCTACAATTTATCGGGCTGAAAAGTCTGTTGCTAGGCATATTTCTTTCTATACTATTTGGTTTCATATTCGGCCTCCTTCTGGGTACTACAGAGATGCCTTGGGGATACAACGATTGGCCAACCGACGAGATGAAAGGGAGGTAATTTTCAACCCTTTTTTTTTCATGGATTTTCACACCCGATCGAATAGGAATCGTCTGACGCGTCTGACCATGATCGACCAATTCTACTTCCCGCGAACGATGGAACCAATTCTACTTCCCGCGAATGATAATTGATGAAATCTTACAATGTTATTTTAGTTTTTCTGCCTAATTATAGCGCAAGCAGATATTTTTTTATTTTTCTTTTTTTGCCATTTCTTTAGAAGTAAAAATAAGTTTATGTCCTACAATTTGAAGTAAAATTCCCAACAAAAATCAATTGTACAACGAAAAAAGGTTTTATTTTATCAACGAATGGCTAAAAGACCGCACGAGGGTTAACAGCGAATTTATCTGTTTCGTTGGATGATTGAAAGATCAAGGGAAAGAAAAGCCTAAAGACAAACATGTCGCCCGCAGAGGCAATTACAGGTCCCTCTGGATGGGAATATTATGGGCTTTGCCATCGGGCGCTGGTGTGGCCGTGGCTCTATTACAGGGAAGCAACGGACCCCTGATTGGAGTCGCCATATCAGCTTCCTTGCTACCCCCGGTGGTGAATTGCGTGAGTGAACAATAATACGACATAGGGATCATAGTAGTATGTGCAAACTAATCCGAAAAAGTGTCGTAAACTTTTAACAACCGGCACTTGCCGCGGAACGATTAAACGAATTTTCGCAGGGCTTGTACTGGGCATTGGGGTGCATATGGCTAATCTATCGGCCGATTAAAATGCCGCACATTAAGGGCGAGTCGTACACGGACTACAACACCTCTTACGTCTACGTGTACACGGAGTACCTGCCGGTCGAGTTCTTCTGCAACGGCATAATCAGCGCGTGTTTGACCTTTATCAATGTGATATGTATCTTTATCACCGCGATAATAGTTCTGAAGGTGAGTAAGGTCACGACAATTCGACCGGGCCACCATCACGCCCGCGAGATCGGAATCATGCTACGTAATTTCTCACGATAATGTCAGAGGCCAGCAGAGCCATTACGCAACCGGGCTACTGCCGGTAATGCTAGACCATAAACGAGTTCAATCTCTGTAATGCTTCTTTTCTATTTCGCCCCGCGCGCTGGAATAATGCACAGGTTCCTTTCGGCCGGTTACTGACTCGCGGTTTCCTTGCAGATTAAAGAAGTCGCTGCCCCGTACACGTCCACGCCGGAATTACGCCGATTCTGGGAACACGACATCCGGCTGGTCCGCGATAAGAATATTTCACGAGATAACAGCTCCCTGGACTCGAGGTGACTGAAATTAAACGTATTACTGCTTTACCGGGCTCGAATGAATTTCATTTCAATCCGTTTCACCTCGACACGACTCCCGAGATTGTTTTACAGGGTGCGTCAAAACAACCGAGTTTCGCGTTTTTAACGCTAGACCTACCACCACCGGTTTTACACATTTCAATTTACCATTATTGAAATGATCTTTATCGATCTTGCCATTTTTATTAGGCTGCCAGTCGCTTTCAGTGCATGGTAAGTCTAGTATTAAAAGAAAATATCAAAAATCTAACAAAACAGAGAAAAATTATTCGTTTTTGAAAAAAACTTTCGTAAAGAACGCTTGTTCATGTACATGGTGTTCGACCACAGATGGGAGAAAATTTAAGGGGTGGTTTCCCTTGACAATATAAGACGAAAATGAAGAGTGAATTGTCTGTAGAAGAACATGGGTTAAAACATCAAGAAGGGCTGGTTAAAATGCACAATACATGCTAGGATATTTCTAATTTTAACTCTGTTATTCTGTCGCACCCTACGGAAACATGAAAGATTCTTTATTTCAAAGTTCTGCCCAGTTTACTGTTTTCCTGCATGGCTTCTAATAATTTTGGATCCAAAATTTATAATCGTAATGTCCGCGGAAAAAAGACAGCTCGGAAGAATGCGGGTTTGATTGGGTTGTTGGTAACATATAATTTTGCTATCGGCTGAAGTAATAACATCAACAAATCAAAGTATGAACAGATAGGGCCACCTATCGCCTCTTTACAGCCACGAACAGTATTTTGCATTGTACAATTTTCAATCCCCTTATTTTTAACATACATAAACAAGGAAATGTTTTGTACAGTTTCTACGATGGATTGAGTAAAACGAAACAACGGGCGCTGGAGCAAACGCTGAACAAAGCAGTCCGCGAAGCCATCAACGACGAGACCTTCCGCAAAGTGCAGAGAATAAGTTACGGTCAACACGGTCCTGAGCAGGTAATTACAATTATAAGAGTAATAAGCTGAGCGACTATTTTGATCATATTAACAAACCTAAGAAGAATTGTCAAGCCCCCTTGTCTCGACTTTCAAACAAGAAATTTATCGGATGATGCTAAATATTTAAATAACTTGCACATCAACTTTATCAGAGAAGAGAATAATGGTATCACCTAGCAATAGAAGGCCGACATTGTGATTGATCCTTTAAGAACAATTTGAGTACAGTATTAAATGTTAAATGTTAAAAACCGGCAGAGCCAAGTAATAAGTTATTTAACACCAACTGGGTAAATCTTTTATTTTCAACAAAGTGTGTACGAAATTAAATCAATATCATGATTCGGTACAGTTTACTCCAAAATTTGGTCTCCAAGCCAGCGGCGTGGGTAATATTACAAATATTGGAAACAACGAAGGGATCTCGGAGAGTTTCCGACCACCGGAAAGTTTAGGAAATTCTGGTAACACGAGCGAGGACTTGGCAGCGCTAGATCGACTGATCACGTATCTCTTGAACCAACCGAGTGACATTACCACCGGAAACTTGGATTCTTGGCGACGTTCCCGCCGAGCAAGTGCTCGCGGTTACAGACAATTACGCAGCACTGGTGCCGCTGCTGAAAACGGCGATGCCCGTTCTAACGTAGACACTACGCCACTCTAATGTCTGACTCACTATGTATAACCGATATATTAAAGCGAATAAACACAATCACCGAATTAAATTTGTACAAACCTATAGACTCGAGACATAAATGGTACACACGTACGGTAGTCCCGATCGTAACACAGATTTATTAAAGATATAAGAGACGACTGCACTTGCTTTGTAACAACGGATTAAATAACTATAATCGGAGAGCTGAAATTATCTTATGTTGCTTTAATTCTCAATCGCAGATGGTTCAGTTCCGAAGTACCGATCGCCGAAGTTGCCGATACCAGGTAACACGTAGAACTTCTCGTTCACCACAGGGTCCAAGGCGGACGTGACGATTTTAACATGTGGGAATGCGTAGGCAACCGAGTGCACACCGGATTCTGCCATAAGCAACGATACGAGTAACACGTTCTCTTCAGCCACATCGTGGTCCAGTAAAACTCTGATAGCCATGATGGCAGCAGCACCTGTCGCCACTGTTGCGTCCATCAATATTACTTTGTAGTCCTTTATGTCCTTTGGTAGTCGGAGGTAGTACAGCTGTAACATACAATAACAGGTTTGTAAGAGATCTCCTCTGACAGAGAAAGAAGATGCGAGCAGTACCTCGGGTTCCCCAGTTTGCTGGTTCGTTTGTATAAGTATCTTTCCTATTCTAATATCCTTACAGACATCCCTAACAGCTTGCTCCATAGTCTCACCGGCACGCAGAATGGATACACCACATATTTTATCCGTGGCACCACGTTTCCCTTGATATAGCACTCCTTGAGGTGTTTCTATTGTTACGTCCTTCGAACAGAGAATACATTATGTAACCAAATAAAATTTATTTAATTTGAGGCATACAAGAACCCGAAAATGCCGGATCAGGACGGGTTCTTGAAAATTTCAGTATTCTCGAATATATCGGAATACTCGAAAATGTTAGGAATTCTCAAACAGCTCTACATATTTTTTATACTTGGAGAATACGAACCTCGAAAGGCAAAAGGGATAACGCGTATTCAATGACTAAACGTATTAAACGCTTCGAATAGAATATAAATTCGTCTCTGTACGTTTCCTTGTTCCTTATAAATGTGTGTAGACCCTTAATCTGTGGTGTATCTGGAAGCATGTAGAGAGAAGATGGCAACGGTTGACCAATATATGAATGAGCTAACTTTTCTCTGAGTTTGAAACCCCTCTAAAATAAGAAGTGACTGTAATTACAATCAGTAGAGCAGATATTTAGGAAACAATTGATCTTACCAACTGCAGTTGGGTATGTATATGCTGTACTATCAACTCTATTGCAACCTCGTTTTCTCCGCCACGAGGCACAATAATATCCGCGTGAACCATCGACGGCGCTATATAATAGTAAAAAGCTGGTTGCACCATTGTGCTGTACTGCTTCAAGACACCAACTAAATCCCTTCCTCTTTGCGATATGTCCCTCCGCAATCGCCTTGCGAGCCTCACATCGGCATCGGTATCAACGAATACCTTCAGGTCGCACATCTTGACCAATCGAAGAAAGCGGATCAGTAGTAATTTGTGTTCTTTCTGTTTTTCGTACCTTCGCGCTGGTCACCTCAGTCATCTTGCTTTCGTGACAATACGATGGCTTACCTTTAAAACGTCGACATCGTAGAATGTCAATATTCCCTCAAATATAATTACGTTGGCACCATACATTGTTTTCTTTGGGATAAGAAGGAATTCAATAGACTCAACACAGGCTTAACTAAATCGAACACGTTCATAAATATCTACTTACTGTTCTACTTTCCCTAGAATGCGTTACAAAATTATAAACAGGAACTTCCACCATTCTGCCTTCTTTTAGACGTTGTAGTGTTGTTTTAAGGAGCTTGAAGTCAAAAGCATCTGGGTGATCGAAATTGTATTCATTACGTTCAGCCATTTCATGCTGTTTTTCATTTAACACCTGCATCAAGAGCCATTAATGACAATATTGATCTATAGTTAATATACAGTTAATAAATAGCAGCTTTCTGTACCTTGTAAAATGAATCCATGCTGAGTAACGTTACCCATGGTACATCCAAAGATTCTATTATTTTTGTTGCAACTGTGGTTTTTCCAGATGCACTGCCTCCACAAATTCCTAACACAAGGCTACTTATAATTTCAAGCACCCTTTCACAGATACATATTTCATATATGGATATTACCAACCTATTACAAAAGGTTCAACTTGTTGTCCTGCTGAATTGTACCATGGTGGTCTGCCAGCTGTGTATATTGTTCTTGTCTTACTTCTAAGGATGGATTCAGCAGATGTTTTTTTGCTAGACTGAGACAAGCTGGTGGTTCGCTGCCTTCGCGACCTTGGTGAAATTTGAGATCCTATTGTACAGTTAAGAGTTTTAATTATAATATATTCTTCAGTTTACACTAAAGATTCAGACATAGTGTATTAAAGAATGAAAAGCTAATAGAATAGGAGTTTGCATCTACTTAATTTTTACAAACTGTGAATCGTAAATACCATCAATAGGAAAATAAGGATAGCAAGAAAGGATAAAGGTACCAAGGAATGATACTTTTAGGAATCTTAGATTTCATCCTGAAATTGCACAATGTTTCTACTTCATTCTGCCAAGTACATCCTCTCTGCCAGACACAGGTGCTCCAAACTGGCACTGTAAATTGGTGTGTCATATGTATACAATTGCAAACAAACGTATCAACCAAATACCGACACTCGTGAGAAAGCGAATGTGACATCGCAAATAATATATTTCAAAATTGTTGATGATCGGAGCATACGATGATTTTACCAGTGGAAGGCGGGCGGGGAGACTGCGGCGCCGTCCCGATGTCAGAACGTTTATAGTGTTCAGCCTCTTCGCAAAGCTCATCAACGAGGCTTATCTCTCGCTCGTCCAAACAGACCTCGCCGTCTTCGCTAAACGAGAAAGATCGAACAGTTTGGTTTTGGAAAAAATACTGACAAATCAAATATCTGTCCGCTTACCTTTCGGAACTAGCTGAACTCGGTGGATCGAAGTAATTCATCTTAGCTGCCATATTACTCAGCCGAATGTGGGGAACTTCGACGCGGACCCACGCGGTCACAGCTTTTTTTCGCAATACTTACTGCTCACACTCATGCGCCCGATACTGATTCAACGCAAACAGCAAAGACAAATGACGAAAACGTGCGAAAACGGTATGTACTGTCACCTATCGTCTATGTCTGGAACCGACTGACGACGCACTTGCCATTCTGTCTGAAATTGCAGATAGATGTCACAATTACCGTGATCCCGCCCGAGATTTTATCACAGACGAGGCCTACACCTCGTCTGTGATATAAATTCTAATACAAGCTAAAAAGATGATGCAGGTTCTGATCCAGGCTAAAAAGATGATGTAAATTCTAATACAGGCTAAAAAGATAATGCAGGTTCTGATCCAGGCTAATAAGATAATGCAGGTTCTGATCCAGGCTAAAAGGATGATGTCACAGGACATCGGGACAGCGGGATGTTTACGTGACAATAATTATAAACACAACAACGTCTTGTTTATAAAGGTCCCGCTGTCCTGCGAAAATCTGTGATAAGGTTGAATTTCTAACTTGATATTACGCGAAGAAAATTTTCAGGAAATAAAGTAAAATTACTCGTTAATTATTAGGGTCAGGGCTAATGAAGGTCAATACTCTTTTACTCAAAATTAGACATTCTTCCATATTTTGGTATTAAAAAATATAGTATTTCATTTGAAAAAACAAAGTCGACCTTCAAATCTTCAAAACACTTCCACCTGTGAAAAAACAAATGCACTAAATTGTGTACCCCTTCAGACCATGCAACTTCTGTATACAAAACTTTTTCCTGCAACGCATACTTTGGAAGTTATATAGGTGTGGAAGTTGCGTGGACCACCCTATACATACATATTTTAAACAAAAATTATCAAAAACAGAAAAGTATTAATTCGAACTCCCAAAAGGACCATGAGACAGACTATACAAAATAGACGAATGAGCTTTAGCATAGAGAAAAAAAAGGAATTTTAAGACATTTCTCGAATGCATTGAAAAATGATAACAGTTTGAATAAGACACCTTGTATATGATTCGTGGCGTCTTAAGGGCCAGGTATAGTCACGTGACTTTTCAAGATTCGGAGGTCGGTATCTGCCGTACAGTTTTCTTTACAGAAATGGTATTACCTACAAACGTGTAGCTGATTGATGAACACGAGATGGAGATACCGTCGCATTCTATTTCGAATCAGAAAAGGAACTCGAGTGACGTTGCAACACAAGAAGTGTGTGACGAGGAAGCTAGATTTTACTGCGTTGTCAGATTTCAAAAGGGCAATGTTGCCGCATCGTATTCATACAAACACCGTCGATGCTTGCATCGAAAGCATTCGAGCTGGTTCGAGCGGTTTCTTCTCTTCCTTTCGGATCTGTCGAAATTAGGAGGCTTATTCTTTCTTAATTTAAAATATGGAATTTTCAATTGTAAATAATTGTATTAAACGATCATTTGAATATTCGTTGACTTGTTTTAAAATCTTCTTAATTTTTTAAACTTTCTATACGAATATAACATTTTTAAATAATTTTAAATTTTTAATTCGTGGATTTTTAATACATCACG
Source organism: Seladonia tumulorum (assembly GCA_913789895.3). Lineage (NCBI taxonomy): Eukaryota > Metazoa > Arthropoda > Insecta > Hymenoptera > Halictidae > Seladonia > Seladonia tumulorum. The sequence continues at coordinate 5,959,061 of OU565276.1, forward strand.
CGAACCTGATTATATGTGTACATCCTATGTAAATGTACAAAAGAAAAGTATAGGTTTACAAATTATGTTTTGTATATATTGTTAACAAATGTTAACATATCAATATAATTGATTTGAATTTTAATACGAAGAGTATTATTTTCCGACGTGGAAATGAAAGTTATAAACAATCACGGCATGATAATTGTTTCAATGTAGACAGCAAACATAAAAAATGTAATTAATTTATTGAATATATGAATAAACTAATTGAATAAACTAATTTATTGAATAAAAGATTGGTAATAAATAAAATAAAAAATAAAATATAAATATAGAGTATAAATTATTAATAATTCTTTTCGCAGTCAGATTTTGTTTTATTAATAATATTTTTTATTTTTGTCTTTAGCATATGTCGCGGTCATTATTAAAATTATTAATTATTATTTTATTTAGATAAAAAATTATTTAAATAACGATTCGAATAAAAGATACTTTATCTTTATACGTTACTGTTAGGTTCGAATAAAGAAAAGTATCTTTATTCGACGACCATCGAATAAATAATTTTATTCGACGAGAATTTATTCGACGAATAAAGATAATTTTTTATTTGAAGCCGATTGATTCGAAACTCGAGAGCTGTCGCGGCCACAACATTGTCAGCTATATCGGTGTGAGACTAGAAGACCACACTAATCCAATTACAAAACTTCTTTATTTCTCATTATTCTCTCATAAAACTTTTACCAACATATTCGTGGCAATGTTCTGATTAAAATGATACCAAATATGATATAATTCCGATGATATTTAATTGTGTAACAAGCGATAAAAATTACGAACACAGAGAAGGACAGCGTATATGAAAGAAAGAGTCGCAGAGAGTCGCGGCCGCCGGCAAAGATCAAAGCTCGCGTGATCGCAGGCCTGAAAAATTTAACTTCTTTAATATGAATTATTTTCTTATGAGACTTTCACCAATATATTTGTGGCATTATTTTGATTAAAATGATACCAAATGCGATATAGTTCGGATCATATTTACACTAATTTTCTGTTAATGTAATTGTTATGGGGAGCAACATTCATCGTTCATTACAGAAGTAAATATCATCGGAATTGTATCATATTTGGTATCATTTTAATCAGAACAATGCCACGAATATGTTGGTAAAAGTTTCATAAAAAAATAATGAGAAATAAACAAGTTTTGTAATTGGATTAGTAGTGGTCTTCTAGTCTTACACCGATATAGCCGACAATGTTGTGGCCGCGATGGCTCTCGAGTTTCGGCCACTCACAGCGGTGGTGTGAGGTTTTCCACTGCCATCAGCATGGGCATCCGAAACGTACGCAAATTGCCTCATCTGGACCAGCTCTGAAGGTTCGACAAGGAAAGCGAAGAGGCATAACGAAAGTGAACAAGATAGACATACTACGACGACGAGCGACCGCGATCGAGCTCCAACAATTAGAAAAGATGCCGCGCGTATTACAATGCAGACGTGCAAAGTTAGATATTGACAATAATATAATTCTGATATGTCTCATATTTTTTACTATTTCTTTTATAAATTACAATAAAAAAATTTAGTTCTAAGTTATAATGTAGTATATGTATATTTTATTTGTTCCCTTACTGTTTTCTTTTCTTCGTTTTCTTTTTAAATTAATCTTTCACCTATACAAAATCTATAATATCTATAATATCTTATAAATATAATATCTTATGTTCTTATACTATCTTTTCTTTCTTTCTCTTTCACTCATTCTCATCTCTCTTCCTCTCCTTTATATTTTCCGTCCTGTATTTCTTTTCTTTCCCAGTCTAATATTTTCATCCACTCTTCCCCCCTCCCGTCCTCAGCCAGTATTTCTTTCATCTTCTCGTGTATCCCTGTTTTCATTCCTTGTTCTCTTGCGCACCTTTCCAGCATATAATTACATGATAGTGTAAGAATATAAGATATTAAAGATATTATAGATTTTGTATAGATGAAAGATTAATGCAAAAAAAAGAAGAAAAGAAAACAGTACAGTGTAAAGGGAACGGGATCTCTTTGTAACCCGTAAGGGAACAAATAAAATATACATATACTACATTGTAACTTAGAACTAATTTAAATAATTAACTAATTTAATAATTTAAGTAATTAGAAATTTAATATATACTTTATTGAACGCAATTTCATATGGTACACATTGCTTGCATGAGTCCGAAACATCAAACTAGCGGAGTATTTGCATGTATAAGAAAATTATATACATATACAGACATACACAGACGCACGTTGCTGATGAGCGAATAGCCGTCGTACATAACCACAATCTACGGGGGTGTCCCACTTGGACGCTGACCGATTGGACGCGTCCCGATTGGACGGTCCCGATTGGACGCGTTCCTATTGGACGCCGTACCTTTTGGACGCCGTGAATTGGACACATTTACAGAATTTTAAAATCGCTGTATTTCCTAAACCGTGCGTCCTAGACAAAAAAATAACGAAATTTTTGAAAGACTTTATAGAAAGCATATCACCTCGGCACTATCCAATCCAATCTACGCGCAGTTTCTTTCAATTCCACGTCGACAGTCTTTCGACTTAGACGCCACCTGATGAGATTCAGCTTAACTAAATTTTTGCTCTATGTTATCGATATTCTCAGATATCATGAATTCTAACGCTAGAAAGCCACGTCCAAAACGCCCCGCAACTTTTCTCCTTTATTTCGCAAGAGAATCAAGACAAAATATAGCTCAATTTGTAGCTGGAGATCTCCTCGAGTGCGCGGAACTCTCGATTTTGTCCAGAAAACTCATCCAATGGCATAAAAATGCTTGGATTCAACGGCATGCACGTCGTCAATTTTTGGCCCAACTTCGAACGCTTATATTACCAAATATCTGCATAATCTCGGCATCTCCTGACCACCGCGCACTCGATTGAACCTTCCTCTTTCGAATAAGCCCTTTACAAGCGACAAAATATTCTTATTTAAGGACGAAAACTGGCGGGGCGAAAACCCATGTTTTGACGGTAATGTAGGCACTCTACCTTATCGCAAATCATCCGCAGACCTGGCCCTTAAACTCATTTACTTGTTGCTAGATGCATCAGAAGTTCCTGCACACACGCGCATAAGATATAACGACCACATATGTAATATCCGACGTGCATCATCGCGCTATATCTAAATGTGGTAAACGATAAATACCACACTGAATCGGCGACTATGAATCGCTGCTTCGAGTTGAATTACATACAGAAATTCTTAAAGGTATCGTTGCAAAGAATTCGTTTTCTTATTATTTAATTGACATGTTATTATTGACATAACAATTATGTCAAGCACAAAATGAAAAGCACGTAGCTTCGCGGAGAGTCAGACGTTTCATTTCGACACGCATCGATACAGAGCAAACAAAGTACAGTTACGTATGTGCAAGTAGAAATGAACAGTGCGAAATCGATAAAATAAGCAATAACATGGTGCTGATTTATGTATACATTCTGTCTAACATCCGGGTAATTTAAAATCGTTCTTGCAGTGGTGGTGACCTCCCGTGGTAGATGGAATATTTGCAGTCGGACCCGGTGTGATTTCGTGAATTGTAACAACTATGAAACGTTCGTACCAAGAAATCATTGGTTAGCCGATACACTTTCTGACTTGTTCGAACTCCGTCAGGACGCAAAGTGCAAAGTTACCCTGATGCTTCTGCGTGCTGGTCTGTTGTGTGACGTCGTATTGTCTTTTAATAGTCAGCCCCTGTGACCGGTTTTTCCGTCGTTAAAGAGGCCCCGTTGGACGTCGAGACGCGCCCTCGTCCGACCTTGAAACCTATAATCGTTCAGAGCGTTCGATGTTCGAAACATCATCGTCTGGAAAAACTGTGAATCGTGCTCCACAGGTTCGACTCGTTTTGTTTTCTTCGGCGTCTCGTTAACACGGAGCAACAGTGAAATGGCGAAAAAGACGTACGATCTGTTGTTCAAATTATTGCTCATCGGTGATTCAGGAGTCGGCAAGACCTGTATATTGTTTAGATTTTCGGACGATGCCTTCTCCACAACATTCATTTCTACTATAGGTAAGAGAAACAATTACGGATAATTGACTGTCTGTACGTAAAAGAAACGCAACTCGCGAACCGGATCATCCGACGGTGGAAATTTTTTTCGGCATAGTAGGTTATGCTACTAAGATGAAATTGCAATATCCTACTACCAAACAATGTTCAGCATTAATCGATTCAAATTTTTAATTTAATCAGTTGGCCCAATGCTAACGGCTAAAAAAAATTTAATCGTCAAAATTGGTCGCGATTGGTTTGATCGATTGACGAATTTAGTCGGCAATTACTGATTGTAAATTACTCGTTGATCGTCAATCGTTGATTAAAAACATTAATTGTTAGGTTTTTGATCGGACTTCAATTGATGTTCAGTTACAATCGTCAATTATTATTTGCATCAAACATTGTTAACCCTCTATATGAAACTATGTGAAAAATGTTGCTTGAAAATTTTTTAAATAGTTTGTATTAAAATGTCACTTTTTTAAAATGCAAACTGAATGTCGAAAGTGTAATAACTATTATTATCATGAATGAGGAATCGATTGATTGTTTCAGATAGATTGTTTCAAATAGATATTAAATTCTGTCTTCTTCTTTACTTAGGTATCGATTTTAAAATCAAGACAGTGGAATTAAGAGGAAAGAAAATCAAATTACAAATATGGTAAGTTGTGAAATATTAAATGTATCTAAACATTGTTTAATCTATATATTTGCAGGGATACTGCTGGTCAAGAAAGATTTCATACTATTACAACATCGTACTATAGGGGTGCAATGGGTATTATGCTTGTTTACGACATTACCAATGAGAAAACATTTGAAAACATTGTCAAATGGTTAAGAAATATCGATGAAGTAAGTGTAATTGAAAATTTGTATATTTGGTTCAAATAGACAAAACAGCTCTGTTCTGTATCATTCTATTTTCTATCATTATAGCATGCAAACGAAGATGTAGAAAAAATGATATTAGGGAATAAAAGTGACATGGAAGACAGACGTGTAGTCAGCACAGAAAGAGGAGAAGCGGTAAAATAATGAAAACTTAATTGTTATGATATTGTGAATTATGAATAAATTGATGTAACTTTGCAGATAGCGAGAGAACATGGTATCAGATTTATGGAAACATCTGCAAAGGCAGACATCAACATCGATCGTGCATTTAGTGAATTAGCAGAAGCAATATTGGAAAAAACACATGGAAAAGAACCCCAAGATGCTCCTGATAGAGTAACAGTTGATCGAAGGGTGGAAAGAAGTTCTAATCGGTGCTGCTAATTTTATATTATTTATTTTAATGGCGCATAATAAACTTATATATCAGCTCGTGCCACTCAAAATAGATTTGTGGATAGATTTAGTGCATAATTTAAAGCATAATAGTATAATTAAACTCTTCACATCACTGCCTAAACAAATTCAATTCAACTTATTCGATAACTGTTCAGAGAATACGTTTTACTCGAGATATAAAAAGAAACATCTCTCATTTGTAAGGTGAATTTTTTTAACTATATTTTGGTTTCAAAGGGTGGAACATAAATGCTGTTTGTCACATATATATACAATTGTACTTATGAATATGTTTATTGCATGTATACAAATATTGAAGCTCTATCAGAGTTTTTATAAATAATATAAGAAATCGATAATAAGTACTGCTGATGGAGCTTTGTTTTCCATATGAAACTCCATGCATTGTTGCACGAACAAAGTTAACTAGGAACAATTTATTTGCTATGAGGCTGCAATTTGTTACCATATTAAGAAGAGTGAGAATGAATGTGGGCTTTTAAACTTCTAAAATCTATGTGAACATTGAATGCTTTTTCATACCGACATTGCACTATATATGCTTATTTACAAGTTAAAATCTGAAAGCTTGAAATCAAGAGCTTTTATCCTATTTGTGTAAGACTAATTTACTACAAATATAAAAATATTCACAATTTTCAAGTACTCGTTTCCTTATGTCCCACACAATAAATAGAATGTATAGTAATATGCAATTATGTATATAGTATTGTCACTAGAATTTTCGTGACCATATGCAGCTATGCAGTATTGTATACATACATGCTTTCACAATGTATCACAATATATCAATGTTAATCGTCGGAGAATCTACATGAAAGAATTGAGATTGAATAATTGTTAAAAAATATTCAAAACGGAAAATCTAAATATTGATTTCTACTTTAGAATACTTTTATTGAAATATTATCGATAACATGACATCTATTTACTAAATACACATAATATGTAAATGTATATAAACATTTATAAGACGATTTCGGAAATTGCAACAAATTTCAATATCATTGTATTCTAATCTAGCGCGTATATAAACATTTAACATTAGTTAAACCAATCATGTCCTGGATATAAAGACGGTACAAAAAAATATATGTCCTGAGAAGATACACAGTAGGGTACAGGGAAATTTAATGTACAAGAATAATACTTCTTTGACTCTGCATACAAAACAAACAAAAAAGAGGAAGGATAAATACACGTGTTCATAATGCTTTCACATTTATCAGAATCTTATCACACTATTAACTACAAATAACAATTAGCTTGCCACTCAAGGTAAGCATAGGAATTATTTTGCTTGACTTACAATGCTAGCAGTCGAGCTTCAACATATTTATTTTTCTATGCTTTTCTGTGATAGCAATAATTTGAAAAACGTGTAAAAGCTATTATTTCACAGAAATTAACGCTTATAATATGCTGTTAAATTTTTCTTTTCGTGTTTCGATTATTCATCTGCAATTCTCTCTCACTCAAAAAAGGAAAGAGAGTTAAAACAGAACAATAAAATAAAAGCATTTCACGCATTAAAGAATAATCCAGCGACTGACAGAAACATTATATATTACAGTATTTAGTCGTGCGTTGCTCCAATAATATACAATACGTAAACGAAGATGTTAACTACGTCTAAGTAAAGACTCAACGCTGCGAAGATATACTCTTCCGGAGAAATGCTACACTTGTGATTTCCACCAATCATTGTTTGCGTGTCATAGATCAAGTATATAGAGAACAGCAAAGCCCCAAGCGATGCGTAAACTAATCTTATAGTTGGTCCACTCCAGATCATTGAGATTATTCCAAACAGTAGAAGAATAATGAGCGCAACATAAAGAACACTTGACAGACCAGTAAAGTCGATTTTCGTTTGGAATGCAAACATTGTTAATGCAAAACAAACGGCTGCTGTAATTCCAACTGCTAATAACACCTATAAACATTAAAAAATGAATAATACGTTTAAGAAGTCCTACAATTTTATATTTTTCGTATTTTTCTCTTTTATATCTTACCTCCTCGGAATCATACGTCGAGGCAGCCGTAGCTAACAGAAAACCTTCTGCTATCGTGAATAAGAACAAAAATATGAAGTTCATCGGAGACTTTCGCCTCACGCTTGTACAGCAAGTCATACATATGATCAAGATAAAAGTGACTGCTAAACAAATCCAAAATATCTCCAGATGATGTTGAACCCATAGCTTAGTAGGTCGGTGATAAAGGAATAATGCTATCATTCCCACCGTAATCAAAAGTTGACACATCAGTATACTGTACACTTTCCTAAGAGAAGGATATAATGTTACAATTAAGAGATGTTTACCAGGGATTTTAAAGGAATCACATGACACAAACCTGATGAAGCCCTTCCTGATTGATTCATCACTGAAACCAAATCCTTTGATTTCGACCCCCATAGGATCTTCTGCATGATGTGTGTCATACATGGTGGGATGTGCTGAAAATATTGGACCTCCCGGTGCTTGTCCTGCTGGTGGAACAAAACCAGGTGCTGCAACAAAATAAAATGATATTTATTATATGATTTGTGTATAGGTATTATATATGTTGTCTATAAATGTTAGAATAAAAAGTATGTATACCTGGTGGGATTGTTCCGTATGGAGGTGGATATCCTGGATTATACCCGTCTTGAGGTGGTGGGTACCCAGGATTTGGTTGTGGATATCCTGCACACAATCAACATTTAATGTATAAAACATTATGCTAAACTGAATTTTGCTTTCTAATTTATATAAACATCATTGTCCATAAACTTTTGTGCTCTAATAACAGCCACTGATTAGTGATATTTAGAGGTGTGCGAAAACCCGATGGCAGATATCGAAGAAAGTTCTCGACTTATCCTGTCCTGACATTTTCGTGTCCTCACACACCTCTGGTGATATTGCATGACAGTTATTAATAGTCACACTGCAGATTATTAGCTGCTAATGATTGTAAATTCTGATCAAGGCGTACACACACACGTGCGCACTCGCACACATAAATGGCTAAGAGCGATGATTGCCACTTGAAATAAGCATCATGATGTTTACAGTTTGCTAAACATTCTGTGGCTTTAGTATTAGAAATGCATATGATGTTGAAAATAGTGTGAACATAGAAAATAAAATACTAGAACCTTGTTGTCCTGGATAATATCCTCCACCGGGTGTACCTTGCCAATTTGCCATCTTATATCTTTTTTAACTGAAAAATAATCTAAGATTATAACAAATTATTGTAAAAAAAAAAAGAAATAGAGTGTCAGCGCACGAATGTATCCGCAACCTTCAAATAATAACTTTACCATAACAATACATTATAAGATACACAGTATAGTTTTAAAATACTATGTGGACAAAATAGATAACTCAAATCAATTCAATAATAAATATGAATTAACTTTATACAAAATTTCAATACAAAAATTTTCAATACAAAATTACAAAAAGATATTAATACGTAATAAGAAAAACATTTAAACGTATTTCTTCTATACATAATTGAAATAGTTACCAAACATTATTATAAAAAGCAATATAGTAGTTATAAACAATTATTAGAAAAAAGTTAAACATTAGAGCTTTCGTTAGAACGTTACACGAAAATACATACCCTGTTATCTTATCTGAATACATCAGTCCTTTTCTATATCATATTAAACAGACACGCCTGAAATGGCGTATTCAAACATGTGGAGAAACTTATACCCATACTTACAGATATTTTTAGAGCAACATGTGATTGATCTGACATAAACTTACTTAATTGCTTACAACTATAATATGTATAAATATATACATATGCAACACATGTGAATAGTATAAATACGAGTATAAGTTCTATCAATTTTTCAGAAGATTAATTTGAGCTGAAAATACATCTAAAGAACATCAGTTAATAATTATCTCCAAGTTTATATACTATATATGCTTTTGAGTTAACATTGCTGTTAGAAGAAAAAATTATCTTTTATTAAAAACACGAATACACAGTACATACATATATGTATTCCTTTTAATTAATACTGACATTGAAAAAAGAAACAAAATAAAAAACAATTAAATCCATCAAGTTACATAAAGCTACGTCGATATTTTTTAGTTATTCGTGATCTCGTCGAGATGGAAAAAGATTCAGCTCAAGACCCACTTTCAATTTAACTTAATCTGTTTATTGTACCAGATACCTGGAATTTCACACTATTTATTTTCCTAGAATCGGAACAGAAAAGCATGTTACGAATAACACCCAGTAGCATACCACCGCTTAGATTCGTTATTGTTTAGAGTTTGAGCAATATATCGTGATAACAGAACTGGTTGGTATAACAAATGTGAACGCAGCTTTAGATTGAGCTATTTTAATTTCACGTCGATGAGCAACCGCAATGTTATCTTTCTTTTTTAGACGTAAATTTCATTATAACAATTAATAAGTAGTCTCGGCTAGTTACTTATAACATTGCGACGGAGTAAACAAAACGATGCATCAACGTTTCCTAGAACGATAACTAAATGAACCGAACCTTGAGAGCGGACATTTTCCGTACAGCTGTGGCCATGTCCTGTAAAACAATTTCTTCCGCAATGGTACAGCGGAACATATTTACATCTGTGTACAATGCTTAACAAACAAATATATTGCTGTTCGCAAGAGTCAATTTGATGCGTCATGCGCAATTTCTAGAAATCGTTACAATCGATAACTGTACATTCGTGCGCCGAGTAAAAATTAAGCAATTATTTACCTCTTTAACAGAGTGTTTTAAGATCCTGAAGTGGCGAGTTGGTCGTATACGCTTCGAATGGTAATTGCGTGGACGACTTTGCACTGTCGATTACGTTTATCTATGCAATACGGTTTGTATTACAAGAACTGCAGGTTTGGAGTCACACGAAGATGTCACATTCCCCCACTTATCAACCATCGACTGAAACTTCATGCGAGTAACTGATATGAAGTAGGTTGAATGTTGGAAAGTCTTATTTCAGTATGATGTGCGCTTGCGCGATTCGAGCGCAGATAATGATTCTGGAACGTTAAAAATATTCTCCAATGAAACGCTCAAATGCAACTAGTAATCACTCAACGGCACAATATGTCAGCATTATATTATGTCACTACTGCGATCTGTAGATTCACTATTGTCTCCTGTACGATGCGTACAGATGAATCATACGATTGTATATCAATCGATTGCATTATAATGTGTAAATACATCGACTCATATTTTATTCTCAAACTTTTTCCATTAATTGGGAAATTTCAAGTTTACATTATATCAAAACTACAACAATTTCGTAGAAATTAAATTTTACATTAGAATATTTTTGACTGATAAGGAAACAGATGTGCGATTTTATCTCTTCTTCGAAGAGTTGATAATGTTGTATACTGAGTGATGGAAGATGTTGATAATATTAGTTTCAGAACACATAGTACAAGCGGCTTTATTTAGAAAATAAATTATAAGACTAAATTATAAGATTTTATTAAAATCACTATTAGTTTTCGTTATATTACAGGGAATCCCCAACCATGTCAGAGGATATAGAGTCACGTGATTTTAACAGGAGCTATTCACAAAAGAAACATGTCAAAAATATATTGTAAAGAGTCGACACGTGAATTATCATTTTCATTGTATTTATAATCGCATTTAGCTTAGTATTTAAGCCATGTCAACATTGAATGACAGTCTATTTCAAAATGAGTCATAATGTTTATTAACGTAATAATGTGCAACATAATCCTTTCCTGTCGTAAAACTAGAATAACCACGCAGCAACGTTTTCATTGCCGAACATTAGGCACCTGTTAACTTACAACTATATTATTATATAACGTCATCGTCTATATATATATATATACTACGAAAATAGTTTCGTAAGTAGATACGAACAACTTGGTTACAAATGAAATGCAGACTTTTTCAAATTGCTTGAATTGTATTTAGAATATTGTCATTTTATTAATACTTCACTAACATTGTATTGATAATTTCAAGCATAACAAAAATCAAATTCAGGTCAGGTTCAAGTATACATAAATTCCTACAGTTCTATTCAAAATTGGTACCAATATAAAAACACGAAAAGACTCGATCGCAGAGTCCACGGTCCACGTGCGTGACAGTTGTGGTTATGTTTTTTAGTGTGTAAATATAGTTTGTACAATTAGATTAACAACACTGTTGTAAATGATCCTACGAATATATATAAATCATGTCCACCTGTAAAATACATAATATTAGGTTCTATAATTTAGAACCTCGTTCTGTTACTTGTTTGTCTTACGAGTCGAAAACCAGGAAGTTAGCACTTGCGAGGTTAGTTTCTGTGTACACCTATGTAGCTGCCACGTTAAGTACAACTATAATAGATGTTTTACTAATCTTTTTACAGAAATGACAATTCCATTGAAGTTTGGAATGTTGGGAATGCACCTTTTGTGGAATATACAATAGCTGGACGTCAAGAAAACTCCATCGAGAGTATTCTGTGGATCGGTCCAAGATTATTCTCCACAGGTCTCCATGGAATGATAACAGAATATAATTTAACGACATTGTCTATTAAAAATGAGGTTGCAGTCACAGGAGGTGCAGCTTGGTGCATGGACCTCAATCATAAAAAAACTTGTTTAGCTGTTGGTACAGAGGACGGATACATCAATACGTTTACTGTAACCAGCGATGCTCTGATATACGAAAGAATTTTTGACAAACAGAAGGGACGAATTCTTTGCATCAAATGGGACAACACAGGAGAAATGATTTACACAGGATCCGTAGACACAATTAGGGTTTGGAGTGCTATATCAGGCCACGCGATTCACAAGATGACAACATCTAGAAAAGAGACTAAAAAAGAGACTATTATTTGGTGCTTAGCTGTTACAGATGATAATGTTATAGTTTCTGGAGATTCGCGTGGCTGTTTATCATTTTGGGATCCTCACATAGGCACCTTAATCGAATCCCACGAAAGTCATACTGCAGACGTATTAGCTGTTACGTTATCTCATGATATGAATGTTGTATATTGCGCTGGCGTTGATCCTGTAGTAAGAAGTTTTTGTAAAATAATTACAAAATCTACTGGCAAACCACAATGGGTAAAAGGAATTGAAAGGCGGTTGCATGCTCATGATGTGAGAGCTCTCGTAGATGCAGATGGGAAACTATATTCTGCTGGCGTGGATGGATATCTAGCTCAATCGAGCTATCCACCCAAGGTTCTCCTCAAGTATCCTCCGTTGCTTCAGCCACCGTGCTCTACCGTTTGTAGAAAATCTAGGTGTATTTTATTAAGATACACAAATTTCCTTGAATTGTGGAGGCTTGGTTCTCCTATTAAAGTTTCTCCAGAGTCTGTTCATCCCGGTATGATACATCAGCTAGAAGAGGAGCCAATCAAATTGCTACAATTGAAAACGAAAGGAGACGAAAGTATCATTTCTTGCGCTATCAATAAAGACTCCAAAACAATCGTGTACTCGACCGATAGTCACGTTAGAGTTTTCAACTTTGACGTTGTCGAGGGGGACACGCAATTGTCGAAGAACGACTCCGACATTTCCGCAACCAGGATACAGAAAATGTTATTCAGTCCAAACGGTAAATTATTCGTAACGATTAACAATGACGGAAAGAGGAACATAGTGACGCTCTATAAAGTAGAAAAGAAACGTTTGAGGCATCTTGGTTCATTCCACACGAACGAGGAGGCTATCGTAAACGTAGGACTGGTTTGTTTTTCTCCTGACAGTAAATATTTAGTTTGCGCCGACCGCCAAGGCGCAATTGCAATCTACAATGTTAGCGAAACTGTAAACACAGACGCGCCTGTGGCGTGGTTGCTGCCTAAGTACAATTGCCCTCCAACAGCCATGGCTGTACAGAAAGATACCCTGAACTTGGTCGTGGTGTATTCTGACCACAAGGTAAGAAAAATGAGGTCAACTGTGAAATATTAAGGCATTACAGCGAGGCAACCCGGCGTCGTAAAACGATGAGTTAACAGTAATTACAGCAGACCGTAAAAAACGTCTAATCCATCCGCAGGATTTCCTGCCTTCCGCGGAGTTTGCGCTAAATTACTGCTATAACTCCCTTCCAATATCTCACCGCGAGCAAAATTAAAAACCGTAAAACGCCGCGGTTTTATCGGTAATTATCTGTAGCACTCAATCCCCGGGTTTCATTTCAGATCGTCGAGTACAACCTTCTGCAGAGGCAGTACACGAAATTCTCGAACAACTTGCAAAGCCGTCTGCCGAAACAATGGCTCGCGCGATCATTCCCCATAACGAACATAATTTTCGACTCTCGGAACGAGAACATTATAATCATGCACGACGACTCGACGGTCTACGTGATCAATAAGTCGAACGAGCTCCCGGAAAAAGAGGCGAAAATTCCGAAACGCGAAAACGGCGACATCACGGAGGACAGTAGTTCCATTCTGAGCTCGCAATCCCAGCAAACCTTCCAAGTTCTGAAGAAGTACAAGGTAATTTCAATTCTCCATCGAACGAATCTCGAGTAAAAGTAAGAGGAAATGTTGTTCGCACTGTTCACAGCATCTGGTTTATCTGGACTGGTTAAACGACGAAGAAATGGTTGCCGTCGAAGTGAACCCGATATCTCTAACAGAAAAGCTACCACCGACTCTCAAAAAGAAGTGGTTCGGCGTGTAAATACCCTACGAACGAAACGAACCTCTCATTTTAGAGTGACTATATATCATGTACAAAGCATATTTTCTATATAAATATTACTCCGACATTTTTCATGTTTCCCGAAAAAAACTCTCATTGCCACACTGTTTGCAAACAAACCCGCCTCCACAATCTATTTTTTGATACTCGTGTTACAGTGTACAACGCACTGTATAAAAAAAAACATGCAGTCATCAATTTGTACCAATTCCTCGATTGAGTATTAACATTAAGATTTATGGAACCCGTTGATTTGACGCGGCATAGTAACAATAAATATTATTTTTTAGCTATACACGATCAATACGTATCCCAAGTTATTTTTTCTCCGGCTGTCCAACTTCGAACGTTAGCATATAGTACTTATTACACCAAGTCTTATCAATATCGATGAATCTAGTGTTAACGCTAATTGTAAGTCAACCGATCGACAGATTGTCCTCCTCTGTGCCACGGCCTTCATGAAAGTTTAATCTAACGACGTGATTTCATGTTGATTATCTTAATGCGATACGTAGGTTGACGATGCAAAATACGTTCTAACGACCCAGTAATCGTGTACCTTGTAGTGTACAGAGATCGTAAGTTGCCGAGCATCTACATACACATTAAATAGCGTAGGCACAAGAGAACTGGAGTGCTAGCTCCACCTAATCTAGGTAGGATCATCTATTAAGTTGTTTACAATAATACAATTTATATTTCAATTCCATTACTCAAAAATGTTTCAGACGAAAGTTCAATTGGACTATGAGCGGCACCATTGTTCTCTATGTCTGGTAACTTTCTTTCGAAACATTTTTTTTCAAAGGAATCACTACCAAATTACTTTATTACTAAAATACGAATTTTTCTTTTCTTTATCGTCACCGACATAAAAAAAAAATGTTAAAAATTAGCGGGACGACAGGGGCTCTCGTTTTCATGCATTATTGTTCGATTTCTAGAATTTGAAGACAGGGAAAATATTAAGAAAATCATCGAGATTATTGTAACGTTTGCAAAATCGTATAACGTTGATCCTACAGAATCAAACCGGCAATCGTCTTCCCCGAAGGGTTGATGCAGTGTGTAGGTGCTCGACAACTTACGATTTTTACAATCGAGTGTTAACCGAGAAAGATGAAACTTTGCTGTGTGACGCGGAACTCGCCGGATTCCATCGGTGGCTCGACCGTCCATCTTGGGGAAATGTACCATCGGCCGGTGAACTCGAGATTGTATTCCGGGCCGCGCGATCGCAGGCCCACCATCCCGGATGTCGTTCTGGGAATGGCCGGCGACGGTTTTAGGGGAATCGGCGAACGTTTAATCGCATCTTCCGGCGGTTTGCGTTCGAAAGTGTTGGCCGGAAGTCCCTTCTTTCTGCATTCTTCGGCCAGCACCTACGGTCAACGACACCGGGACACATTAAGATTCGAGTGGTGAATATCGTGGACACACTGTACCGTGCATTCTCCTCGTGGTACCTTTTTAAAGAATTCACCGGTCAGGTGTTCATACTTCATAGGCCAGGTACGCCGAAAGATTTTGTCCTGCAAAGTGACTTCCTTGCTAAAATACAACAAAATATCGGATCAAACGGATGACCTCGAAGGACGACGATAGACGAACCGAGTAGCGTGTACCAGATCTTGTCGAAAATCACCGCATTCTTCGCGTGATCTCTCCGTCTTGCATGACTCTTCTCGATCTTCCGGTCCTCGGCCTTATCCTGCCCTTTGTCCGCCATTTCTTCTTCGTTCCTCGCAAGAAACCGGAAACAGTTTCGATGCTATAGCAGCTGCGAAAGTCTAACAATGTAATTGTCAGAACCGTCGAAGACCACCCTCGGCGTTCTTAGCGGTTTGTTCGATATCTTCGTTGCTATAGAAGGAGTCAGCACCGACGGGCGAAGGACAAGAATCCTTCCCGTCGATGAAATATCCTATACAATATGCCCGTGTACACGAGAACAAACGGTAATCTATCAAGTCCTCGAGACCCGTGTATGAATAACGCATTCGGCGAAGGTGACGTCGGAGAACTTTGATTCGGAAAATATTTTTGCGGGTCGGCGCGACTTAACACCGGCCCGAAAGAAGCGACTGTCAGCTGGCGATGTATCCACGGAACCGGCAAGGTGGACGTTTCCGGGGCAAGTGGCGGGCAGGATCGGCGTGCTATCGATTTCCAGTAAGAGCTGCATAAAAGGGAGGCGAGTTACCGCGGAAAATCCCGTCGAGCCACGTAAACCGAGCCTAAAGACCTGGGCGGGCTATAAACCAAGAAGCGTTTAATCTCCGGCGCAGTTGTAACTCGTGGCTACGAAGGCGTAGACGTCTCGGTTTAAGCCTGCAGGAAATAATCAAAGCGGCGATACCGCGGCAAGTACAGTCTGTCGCGCGGCGGCGATGCACGTGTGCGTGAATTTAGGTGCGTCCTGGAACGTTCGTCTTGGTTCGGCGAGGAAGGCAACGGTTTGGAAACCTTTGTAGTTGTGAGGTCGGCCTGGGGAGAGGGGATGCTCGGGGGATGGAAATGGCTGTAGAGTGCAATGCGCCAAGATTACGACTAATCTGCGCCCGAGACCGGTCGGAAGCGTAGTTTCTGTAACTTACATCGCTTAAAGCGTCAGCTCGTTCAACCCTCAAACTCCGTCGCCACTAGCACCCGAGCTCTGTCGGTTTTCTCTCTTCCTTCTCTCCCACCTCTCTCTCTCTTTCTCTCTCTCTCTCCCGTAGTATCCCTCTTTACCTCGCTTCCTTTTATCCGTTTCTCCTTCCGTAACCACTCTTGCATTAGCGAGGACCGATTCCTTCGGGAAAATTGCATTCTAGAAATTCGAACGTTGCGCGCGTTACCGCGTCCGGGAACGCGCAACTTTGTTCTTTCTCGTACCCTGGAAAGTTCGCAAGGAAAAGTGGACAACGGGCTCGCCCGCCGCCTTTCGCCTCTCCCCTTCCTCCTCCCCCGGCTTCCTCTTCACCTGTCCCCGACACGATAAGCCGATTAGACGGGATCTATTATTTACACGGCGGCGTCCTCTTTCTCGGAAAGCCATCATCGAGGAAACGCGAGCCGGCCGAAGGGATAAAAGGCAACGGAGCGAGCCTGACGGGAAAGAGAGAGAGAGAGAGAGAGAGAGAGATTCAATTGGCTGGAGCCTCCTGGCACCAACAGCTGGAATTAATCACCGAAAGATCGTCGATATACGCTACCCGTTCGGGAGATAACGCGGTCAGGGGTAGAGAGCCCACGTACTTTCGGACACGCGAGGGGTTGCGCATCCTCTCCCTCTCACCTCCTCCTCCTCCTCCTCCTCCACCCCATGTCGTTATCACGATACCAATATTCGCACTCTCTTCACGCGTGGCCGTGTACACCCGTGTATACCAATTGACGCCTGCTTCCCTTTTCACGTGGCCTATCAGCGATCCCCTCGATCGCGCGTACACCGCCGGTGATATCTGAAGTGGCCGCGTCCCGCACGCGAGCTTCATCAACATCGGGGCCCGGAGAGAGCGTGTTCAGAGGAATTCCCGCAGTGATTCGCGTGTTGCCGCGCCACTTCTGTGTGCATCCTCAGCCTCTGAGTGTTTCGTGTCGATCGATCATCCCCGCGATGTTCGCGACGCTTACGAGACACGGAGCCAGCGGCTCTCTCTCTCTCTCTCTCTCTATCAATCTTTCTTTCTGTCCTTGATGCGTTCCGCGAGGATCGCGAGGATTGCCAGGATCGTCGCGCACGTCGCGCGACGCGGGTAAGGAACGTGTCGTCTGCCGGGTACATATGCACGGGGACGAAGGTCAATGGGGTGGCGTGGAAAGAGCCAGGTGAAAGGAGAGGAGAAAGACGGACAAAGGGGGAGAGAGGGAGGACAGAGAGAGGGAGCAAAGGGACAGGGGCGGCTGCAGAGAGAAATTTGCGGGATCGTAGATGTAGAGACACGGTGGGGCACGCTGTAAATTACAAGCGGAGCGCCAAACCGCTATGGTCTTCTCTCGGTGGCGCAGGGGTGTCTAGACGTATAGATAATGCCGAGTTTGTGCGGGGCAGACGCAAGCTAGACGGTCCCTGGTTCATCCAGCCACCCGAACCAGCCAGCCAACCAGCCAGCCAGCCAGCCAACCAGCCAACCGGGCTAGGCTAGACACATCGACCATGCTCCGTTTCTCTCGGTACCTATCTGTCTCTCGCTTTCTCTCTCTCTCTCTCACTCTCTTCCCCTGAAGCGTCTCTTTCCGTTCAACGTGCTCCGCGAGCCTTTCCGCCCCGTTCTAGCCGACGCTATCGTGTTCCACCTATACCGTTTGTCTTCCTTGTCGCACCTTCGGCCATCGCACGGGGCATACCTATACACGGTATATACCCAACCGGATTTCCCATCGTTTTCGTCGCACCGGCTCACGAACCCGAGCTTCCTCTTGCATTCGTCGCGGCAGGCAAGAGATGCAAATCCTCAATAGCATCGCCGCTGGATCCGAGATCCCATTGGCAGCGATCGTGACGTGGATGACGCACGAGTCTCTACCCCGTCTTCCTTTTCCTATCCCTGTCCTCCCCCTTCCGCCCTCACCGTCAACACCCCCGCGATTCGAACCCGCCTAGCAGCCAACGAGGTGTGTTATCGCGCGACCTTAGAATTGTTCCCTTCCACGCCGGAATATTGCGAGAAAGAGAGAGAGAGAGAGAGAGAGAGAGAGAGAGAGAGAGAGCACCGGGCGTTCTTCTGCATTCACGGAAAATTCTGGGATCCTCGGAGACGCGACTCGGCGGTAGCTGGAAATGTTCCGGGAATTTTAATGGAATATGTTCCCCGAACAAAAGACACCGGGAACCGTTGTACCGGCATATTGTTCCGGATTAAGAGGCATGTTCGAGCGATTACGAGGTAGCTGGTGCTCGCTGATAATGCGCTATCGGTGATTCACTCGCGACGAATTCGCTCCGGCGAGATAAGGAACGCTGGTCTCCGTTCAACGGAGGCTGCGACCGGACCTGAATCTTCTGTTCGTCGAAAAACTGCGGTTCATTGTCCCTTTGCGACGAATAACATTCAGCTTTAATAGCTTTTACCTGACTGGTAGCTTTTGCCTGTATGATCCTTACACATTCCTCGATTTGACAAGTTCTTATCTTTTGAATCAGTTGCGCAGATCGTTTTATTAGTTGCGAGCGCCGCGATTTGTTTTACTTTGAATGATCCCGCCTTATCTTATTCGTCTCTAAACAAGGGATTTGCGAAGTCAATTATTTATCGATTCAGTGTATCGATTTCGTTCTTCTGTGTCCGACAAGCATTGACCTCTCGCACTACGATTTATTTTACGGTTGCAGTTATTAGATCTTCTTCTGGAAGAGGGAGAAAATGTATATCTATCGTATGCCTGTATGTTCTCTGTATATTAACAACATAGAATTTTATTTCGATTTAGAGGAAGTTACAAGCATACACTACCGCTCAAGAGTATGCGGTGTATACGTCGATGAATCTCGTATTTGATTTTAGTGTAGTATTGGTAAGTTCCACATACGTAATTTTTAATTTAGCACTAAACATACCGCAGCCGGTCGAATGACCGGTTTCAGACTTTTTTTATTCTACAATGATTGAAATTGTAAAGATGCCGTCGTAGGAATTGATTCAATAAATTTCTTTATTCAATCATATATTGTAATAAAAATCGCACGAAATCAAGATAAATTATTTCATAAAACAATACATGCTAGTCAATTTTAATGCTCGGTAGCTTTAGCGTTAAAACGTTAGATATTTCATAAGAAACTAATAAAAATCGACTTTAGTCACTATTTTAGGCACATTCATTATTAATACATGTTTCGCAAGTGTCCGGATACTTTTGAGCGGTAGCGTACATATTTATCAGACTATGTTCAGAATCTTTATCACTGGATGTTACAGCGCAGAGGGTTAAATAATCGCCGATAGGTAATGTGTTAATAGATTGCAGTAAAAATTGGTTTCCGAGTTTGACGAAAAGAATTGTCCGACGTGGCAGTCGAAGCGTCAAGTTGGCATTAATTTGCAATGGGTAATAAGCGGGCTAAAATGTTTCATAAAATACGGCGAGCTTATTGTAATGCTGGAGCAGAAAACTCGTTTTCAACCTGTCGATCCCCGTAATCCCACACTATATCGCACGACCTTTCCCTGCACCTGTCCTCCCCTCTCGGCCGCCGGCGCCGGCCGCCGTAGTGTTTTAATCGGCAGACTGCAATGCATAAATCCCCGTTAAATAATACGGCAGTTAACAGTGCCATTAAGCCGTTCGAGATACCGCAAAACCGGTAGGGCGCTCCTCGCTGTACGCGCGAAGTCCGTATTTATCGGCAGCCGACGCGCCGCCGCCGCCGCCGCTGCCACCGAGAAATATTGTTCTGCATTCGTTTCCCTCCGTTCGGTCACCGGCGAATACGCAGACCATCGCGCGTCGCGTCGCCGGCAAACGAAAAAAAAAAAAAAAAAGAAAGAAGAAAAAACGGCCGAACAGAGCTACAAAATGCCCGTTCGTCGACCCAAACCCTCCAGACCGGCGCGTAATTAATTGTTTCGACGGTAATGAGCGGAATCGTTTTTGCGCGTCACGAATTGTAACCGGTGACCGGCAGCTCGCTAAAAATATGACATTTCGTCGAGATTATTTAACGCCTCGCCGCACGGGCTTGAAAGGAAGCCACCGGCGACAGTTCGCCGGCGAGCCATTCGAAATTATATTCTGTTCCGATAATTCCAGATGAATCGGCGAGAGTTGGGTTTCCTCGCGTTCGAAGGGTCCGGGAAATCAACTGTTATGTTGACATTTAAAACCTTCGAAAAAGTGCTCCTGTGCATATATGTTACAAAGGTCACCGCACACTTGTCACTGAATTATATTAAATACAACGCGCTACCGCATTTTTAATAACTTACGTTCCGTTTCTTTGTAACGGGATTTCTGCTGTATCCCAGGAAGTTCCAATGATCTGTGTTAATCTATAGATTGTTAATTCCTTTGGTAATAGATTGTAGCCAGGTATTTGCTAAGGTCTGGGAGGGTCGATCGGATTACTTTAATTGCGATAGAGATGTTTTGGCAACAGTTCGCCTCCGGGGCAAAAACAACGGAGACTCGTTAATAAAGAAGATATATCGTCGGGGAAAAGGAAACTGGGAAAGACACACAAATATGTACGTCTCGGGTTCGCGCATTTCACCGGGACGAAATTGCGGTGACCCCTTTACTTGACAAACGACCCCTGCGCGTCCCTTTCAGTGAGTCGCGCGAGCCAAAGAAACGGTAACGAGCAATAGTAGGTACCGGTAACAAGCAGCATTCGTCATCGTTTGCGAATCGCGACGCGCATTGTTCGTACCGGTTTCTGTGTGCTCCTCTCTTTGTCTCTCTCTCTCCGTTTCTCTTTCTGTATACGTCAGGAGTCGGTTGACGATCGGGCTCGTCCGTTGTTCCGGCCGTGCAACAACGAGGCCGGCTGGAAATGCTTGTAATAGGGGGTGGCTACCATCACGATCCTTATCCGTGGCGGACACATCGAAGAAAGGCACAAGGCAGATATATTGCCGGCGTCCATTTCGATCTACCGATACGAGCACGTTTGACAAATGGCCGTGCCACGTATTCTTCGCCGTAGCTACCGGCTCCGCATTAACGGTGCCGAATCAATTGTTTTTCTACGCGGAGCGTTTTTTTTTTCTCTTGGCGACGCGACGTTCGTTTCAGCTCCGATCGCCGCCGCGGCGACGACAATGGATTGTTCGACGGGAACATCGGCGGGAAATCCCAGATCATGTTCAATCCCAGATCGTCGCGAGTAGACTGCGGATCTTTGGGCGGAATAAAAATTCTCCAAGCGAGTTTTCAGACACAGAAATTAAATAAAAATGCACACTTTCTTTTGATAATTTTAACAAGTCGACGACGTTGTAATGGCTTCGCAGTACTGTGTTGTAACTATTCATCTTTATTATAAATTCATAAAATTTTCAGATTAACTGCTTTCTTTTCTTTTCTTTTTTATTAACTGCTTTCATTGTACGAGGCAGGAGTAAACATATCTTATAAGTAGACAGCTGATATTTATGCAAAATAAAGATTTTCTATCCGAATTGCAACAAACTGGAACGAAGTAGAAGTTTATTTTCTTTCCTCGTATGCCTTAATTATGCGTTGTACAAAAACATTATTTCTACAGATGTTACATGGTATCGAGAGGGACACGATATTTAGAGATTTATTATCTTTATTATAAATTCATAAAATTCTCAGATTAACTGCTTTCTTTTCTTTTATTTTTTATTACTAAACGTATCTTATAACTAGACAGCGGATATTTATGCAAAATAAAGATTTTTTCTATCCGAATTGCAACGAACTGGAACGAAGTAGAATTTTATTTCCTTTCCTAATAGGTTTAATAGGTTGAAAATTATATAACTGTACCTACAGATTTTTCTAGTGTTCTTACTATTTTAAATTACGCCTCATTTTTGTCATAAATGCATACAATCCACTGTCTACTTATAACAATCAAGTAACGTAGTAGACGAAGACTACTAAAGATTATCTCTATTCGAAAATCAGGATATACAAGAGTCCACAAAATTCATCTTGAAAACATCGGGTCGCCGAACCAAAAATAATACGAAAATAGGTCAGCACCCGAACAATAGGTAACCGCGATCATGGCAGAGAATGGGTTAAACGTCTCCACCTAGAAAATACTGATGTATATCCTTTGTCCAGCAAATCGTTCAGTGCTAATTTTTGTGGGAAATCAAATTGTTTAAAGAAGCGTTTCTACATCTGGTGTTCCGTTAGCAACCCCCATCGATATCGACGCAATCAAGGAAGAACGTGTCACGGCTTACAAATCCGACCGTGAAAATTGCGAGACATTGTAGAAAATTTGATCGACCGTCTGGTCGATTTTCAGCCGCGAGGGGGAAGAATTAACTTTCAGGCGCCCCTTGTCGCGGACACGGCCACCCTTTTTAGCAACCCTTTGGTCGTAAGCAACGTCGAAGGGTGACACGCCACGTTCTGATTACAATTTTATTTCCTCTCCGCTGCACTGTCTTCGTTCGATTACTCGCGCTGATCGACCGTTAGATTGCTTCGTGGAAAGGGAACTTTTTCTTTATCATATTTGCCGCGACTGGAAGTCGCACCCTCCTCGAGTTTCATTCCGACGAAACAACGGAGCGTTATCTGATCGTGTAATAAACGCATCGTGAAATTCGATTCTCGGATTATCTGCTGTTTCGTGTAATTTATTTTACGATCGAGGCAAACGGCATTTTTTAAACACACCGCCTACGACACGAATGCTAGCCGTCCTCGTCGGTATTTTTCAAAAAATATAGTCAAACATATCGATCCGCGGATTCCGCCATGCAGCCCGCGCGATAACGTGACACAGTCGATACAAGGCTCGGAGCGTCGGGCGCGAGAAATAAAAGAATTTTGCCCGCAAATAAAATCGTGGAAACAAGACGGGCAGTAGAAAAGTGGCGGGGACGCGATGTCAAATATTTTTTTAACAAATACAGGTGGGTGAGGGTGCGCACGCGCGAGGACACGGGACACGGAAAAACAAAGCGCGCCGTGAATTACAACCCCCTCCCCCGTCTCATCATTTCAATCGACAGATTTATTTCCCCGCGTGGCCGGCAAACAAACAGCCCGACTAACGGCTGGCAAAACGCGCCGTGCCACCGTATGTATCCACTCGGTGTCGAACGATAAAAAATCAAGATTTCCCACCACCAACAACGAAACGCGTTAAATCACGTTCGGCTGTGCACGAATGGGACGCAGCTGCGCCCCGGCTAAATCGATCGGAAACAGAATTGAGCCGTTTCCGGTCCTCGTCTGGCGGCCCCGCGTTTCGGCCAGAGAGTTCCGCTCCCGTCGCACGTGAAATCTGCCTTATAATAAGATCACCGTTACGAAATAATTGCAGGTTCGCTCGATAATACGCGCCGCCACGAAACCAAACCCCCTCCGCGCGCCCCCCGGCCGACTTTTATACTCGCCCGGAACCTTTTCATTCTCCGCGGGTTGACCGATGAGAAAAAAAAAGCGACAGGAAAAGGGTGACTCCAGAAGCGAGAACGGGAAGACCGTCTCATCGCATGCGGATTATTTCAACGATTTTTCGCAGCCGGACCGTTGTTAACCTGTCTGCGTGCCGATCGCAACAAGCTGAAAACGCTGCCTCGGTTTCCTGCCTTCTCTGCGAGAAACAAATGCTGCAGGACACAATACAATAAACCGCACAAGCAATTTACAGAATAAATTATAATGTATAAATTTCCCCTAGGCAGAAAATATTCCATCAAAATTGTAAATGTTGAACGATTTATTTGGGACGTATATTATAGTGTATATATTAAATAAACATGGTGTAGGAAGTAATAATATTTTAGAAACATATTAAAGAAGAATTGTTTTGCTTTTTACTGTATATAAGATAATAAGCTGTCCACCTGTATGTGAAAACTGTAAGGTCACTTCAATAGCTTACAATATAATAGGACATTTATTGTATTGCCATAAAAATGTTCTGACTGCTTGGGGGTAATTAAACCCTCCCTTAAATCATTGTCCAATTTGCTCATTTTGTACACTGTAAGAAAACAAATATTGTTATATTAACCCTTTGCACTCGAAGCTATTCTAACTCCAAAACGAAACATTTCTTCGAACAGAGTATATTTCCCTTGTATACACATTTTTTCATGTTATACATTCGAAAATGGTCCAATTTACTCGTACAATACTGAAATCTTTAGTTCTTTTATACTGGTTGTTGAGGTTTAGAAGAGTATATACCATATTATCTCGTGCGGTCAAATTGACCGACCGCGGTAGGTAGGACAAGATATTTCTTGGAAAAAGAAAATAAAACGAGAAAAACCTAGCCATTACGAGCGTATACAGTGAATTCTCGATGTGTATGTCAACAACAACACGGGTCTTGCCCGTTGCGCGTTATAAACAAGACGTTGTCGTGTTTATAAACATTGTCACGTAAACATCCCGCTGTCCTGCGGAAAGTGATAAGGTTGAATTTCTAACTTGATATTAAGCGAAGAAAATTTTCAGCAAATAAAGTGAAATTACTCGTTAATTATGTAAGGAATAGCCGGGATAAAAGCAAACAGTTCATTATTTAATTACACGTCCTTCTCTGGTGTCGGACCTGACGAGACTGCTCGTCCTTGTTTCATTCTGTTCGTTTCTTTTTTCAACACATTCGTTTGTCCGATGAATCGTTTGTCTTATCAATAACATGAACATATTTGTTAACAACATGAACAATA
Source organism: Seladonia tumulorum (assembly GCA_913789895.3). Classification (NCBI taxonomy): domain Eukaryota; kingdom Metazoa; phylum Arthropoda; class Insecta; order Hymenoptera; family Halictidae; genus Seladonia; species Seladonia tumulorum. The sequence goes on from OU565276.1 coordinate 5,984,510, forward strand.
TATACAGTGGCAGATATGTTACAGCTTATCTTACAATTACTAGGTTTAGGGCTAATGAAGGTTAATACTTTTTTACTCAGAATTTGACATTTTTCCATATTTTGGAATAAAAAATGTAGTATTTCATTTAAAAAAACAAAGTCGACCTTCAAATCTCCGAAACACTTCCACTTGTAAAAAAAATAAATACATTACATAACGCACCCCTTCAGACCATGCAACTTCTGGATACATAACTTTTTCCTGCAACGCATACTTTGGAAGTTATATGTGTGTGGAAGTTGCGTGCACCACCCTGTATAAATAAATGTAACTCGTTTTTAAATCGCTCGGCGTTAGAACGAAGTTCCAGAAGAAAAAAAGAAGATAAGAGTGTCAAAGCAAATTAGTGCGAAGATAGGACCTAATTATGTCCGGCACTAGGAGACCTCGCCCCGACAGCACATATACATTTAGACAGATTAGTTTTTCCTTCGAAGATGCTCGTTTCACAGAAATTATGTGAATCCGTGGAAAAGGGGTGGCGAGGAACGGAACGGAGATGAATACACGCGCGTGCGAAAATCTGCAAACACTAACGAAACTCTGGCGCCGCCGTCGAGCAAAGACACGAGGTTATTCATTTCAGAGACGGTCTAGCCCCCATCCGCGCGCACTATACCTTCTCGAAGTTTTTGTTTTGTCTGGCGAACTGGAATGTTTAATGCACCGTCGCCGACCAATTATATCATTATACGCGCGCCGGGATCCGCGGCATGCGGTTTCAGTGGCGCGTGTGCACTCGCGGTACACGTTGATGAAGTGTTCCGAGGTTGTCGCGAGTTAATTGGGTTGTTCGTTTGCCGGCGAAGGTTTGTGCATAGGTAAGCCCGGTCGCAAGGTGTAGGGTAGCAATCTGAAGAAGTATAGGCGGAGGTCTCGACCGCGCCGAGCCGAATTTCGATGCACGAAACGCTAAACACGAGTACGAACCGTTCGAATTGACGGTTGGACGAACGATATGTAATTTCTGTATTATGAAAATCGCGTCGTTTAACCGTTTACGTGTCCCTATTATTATTATCTTGCAGTTTCTCGGTGGCGTTACATATTCCATGAACAAACAAATCATGTCTGCGAACCGTTGCGAGGGCTCGAACGCTCGTCGGCGTCGGTGAAAAGGACGCCCGCCGCAGAAATTCGTTCGCATTCACGGGAACGTAGGAAATCCACTCAGCCACTTAGCTCGGCGTCGTAATTAGATCGAAATGACGCAGACGCCGCGCCGCGCCGCGCCGCGGAGTCGCGCGACTCGTTCGGAATTCGCTTAATTGAATGATTCACTAGTCTAACTGTTATTTCAATTAACGCTCGTGTGCTCTCGCGGCCCCGACATTTGCATACAGGCGCACCTGCACTCGCGCGAGGACGCGCGCCATGCGACGCTTCACGCTCGGGCAAGGACGCGTCGCGTCGCCCAGACATTTGACAATACTCGCGGCGGGAACAATGCCGGGAGACTTCGTTGCCCCCTTGTTTGCAAATTTTCGACGGGCCAAGAATATCAACTTCCCAGCCGGTTTCGTGTTTTATTCCAATTTTAAAACTGTTCGTCGAACATCGGCCTTTTTCACGTAAAGGATGACGTTGTTCTACAATTTGTAGAACATTTTCGATCATCTCGAATAACGCCTAAAATATCATACAAAAACATTATTTCTACAGATGTTACGTGGTACCGAGAGGGACACGATATGGTGTACATCACTTGTTTATAAGTGGTGGCGGTTAGGAGATTTAACACTAAACCTACCGAACGTTAACGGTATCTGGTAAATATTGCCTTATAAAAATGGCAACCCTAAATTTATTGAGATTGTCCGTAATTTTCAATATAATAAATTCTTGGACAAGGAGATTTGTTCTACTATTTTCCATAAATGAATTTTTAGTTTCCATAATTGTAAAATATAAAATCGGTCATTTTGACCGTGGTAGGTTTAGCATTAACCCTTTGTACTCGAAGCCATTTTAACTCTAAAACGAAACATTTCTTCCGACCTAGATTATTTCGCTTCTATATATATTTTTTCATGCTATACATACGAAAATGGTGCAATTTATTCGTGCAGTACTGAAATGTTTAGTAATTTATTAAATGCAAACAAATTTAATAATGTAAAGAATATTTTTAATAATAATACAGGAATTTTTAGTGGCGCCTTACAGTCGCCATTCGAGTGCTAAGGGTTAAAGGTCAACTTTGGTTTTCTAAATGGAAACGTATATTTCTTTATGCACCAATCGATGCGATTTTATATTCTCTATGAGAAAGTATTCACCCATGCATGACGAGAAGTTATTAGTTTAACAGATATTTTAATTTGAATATTGTCAAGAAAACGTTTTTATCGCGTTAGGATTGGTATACACACAGTTATCATTAATAAGAACGCGAGATTTTAGATACATTGAAGTTGAAACACCTACGGCGGCCTTTTGTTAAGTTTTGTAAATTTTTCCAGCTCGATTTGTTTGTAAATATATTTTTTATTTACCGTAGAGTAGGACATTTCGCGTGATTTCTTTACTGGCGGCTGACAGTCTTTCGACAGTATACAAGATCTGAAAAAGAAAAAAAAAATAGGTACTCTCCCCTTAAGTAGAATTACTTCGACACGATTTTATGACCATAATAATACTTTTTACGATATGAAACAACAAAATTGAAAATTGTTAAAGTTACGAAGCGTTGAAGAGCGGGAGACGCAGCTGCATACAGTGCTCACAATTTCAGTCGAAATCTCGTCTAAAATTGTCTAAAATTATTTACTCGTTCGCGAAGAATGACGCTTCCGGATAGGATTAAATCGATTTTTCGAAGTTTCGATAGTCCTCGATGCTTTTAAACGTTCGCATTCCGTTTTTGCGAAACTGAGATCGCGTGTCACTGCAATTTTGAGGGGGGAATTTTAATCATAGCAAGCTCGCGAGGCATTCCGAGACTCGAATTTCAGTGTTCGACGCAGTACATACACACTCGAGACGAACTGAATACCGTCAGTATTTGCGGGACAACACAGGGGTAAAACACGTTCGATGCCGGTTCGTCTGGCCGCACAGGTGTCCTTCGAGTGTTCGCGTTAATGTAGACCTCATGGCACAATAGCCTTTCAGGAGAAAACAGGCTGTCGCTACAGTTTTTAATGGTCTTAACGTATGAACCGTCACGAAACACGTGGGACAGGTGAGTGGACGTCGCACGGTCGATGTCTGCTCCGATGACGCTGCGTTTCGCGATAATTAAGAGGTTCCGGATGATTATGCTGTGCCGAGGATTATTACGGTTTTCGTTTGTCCGATGTTTCACGGAACATGTTGGCTTGCGGTTCAATTTCGAATTCAATCAGAAAAATGACAGCTTGGACTCCCCAATTAAGCTGTCTGGGAACACGTTTTGGACATTTAGATGGCTAGAAAGAGGGCAGAATCTCCGTTTCAATTAAAATCTGTCCTCGTTTCTTATTCGCGTGACGAACCGAAATCTGTTCGCGATTAAACGATAGAATTATGTCTCGTACGTTTTAGAATTCACCGTCGTCCGAACGAAACGCGAAATGCTCCAAGCAATAATTGATTGATCTACCGATTGAAACAGAGGCGATCCGTTATCCGCCGGGCTCCTAACGAGTTTATACAAAACTCGATAGTGTTCATGCTTCCTGTTTCATCGGAGAAGGGCTTGTTTCCTGTAGTTTGATCGCTCCCTTCGTGGCCTTCTCCAACCCCATTTAAAATCGTTGTCTGAAACGAGCCCTCTGCTACGATAATTTGATTGCTACGCCATCGAGGCCAGACCCCAGCCAGAATTCGTAATCGCAGCTGCAAATTCGTGGCCGTTCCCGATAGCCTGCTGTGCAAACACGTCGCAACGCTATCCGAAAATTCGCATTTCCGTTTATACAACAAAAATCCACCCAATTCCCAGGCAGAAATGCACTCTGTAATACAACCGACTGATATAACCTCCGTTCGACGAAAATAAAGCTTGGGACTTTCGCAAATACGTTCGCTCATATTCTATCTGAAAAATTCTTTCTTAGTTGATATTAACACGCTCGCTTCGATGTTACTGACGGTGGTAAGTTTGTTAAAAAATGTCGACAAAATTCGTAACAATGTTAGTTACACGTTACTCGTTACAAACAGGAGCAGTTTTAGGAGTTTCCTAGTTTGTAGAAGCCTAGGATAGGAAACTACCCTTAAAAAATTATTTCTATAGGGGGTGTATCGCCATCAAGGGCAGAACACACCTCTGAAACTAGAAAAGAAATTATACGCACGTGATACATATACTAATTAACGATCAGGTTTCATGAACATTATTTGTATCTACATGTTCGTACAGATTACCCACTCTGCGCGGACGATGGAGATTTCTGGCGATTTTAAATGAACGGATAGCTGTCACACCGGGAACAACAGGAAAAATGTCGACAGGACGTACCTTCAAAAATGTTTTGAAAAAAAACAAATTGATAAATAAAGCGTTAAAGCGCGAGAACGACGTGGAATTTTGCCTAGCGTCTCGATCCTGTTTCGATGACGCGGGGCATGTAGTCGAGCAACAAATCGGTCCGGTCGATGGTGTGCGTCGGGACCGGCGTTACGAGGCGTCGTAAAGACGCCTCTGTGCGCTAATAATCATAATTTGCAAGGACGTCTAGCCGGGCCGCCACTAAAACGAGACGCCGTTTGTAATTTGAGTGACAACTGACGTGGCGTCTACGCGTTAAACGCTCATCTCGTTGCCCGCGTACCCAATCTCACCCCGGGCCGAGGAACTTTTTACGACAAACCCGGGGAGGTCACGAGACGACGGGTGTGCTCTCTGCAAATTACGGTGGAAACGGTGGCTTTCTTCCAGACATTTTTCTCGGGCCCGACAGCGCAGAATGAATCACCGTTTCCCTCGCCGCCACCGCCGCCGCCGCGCGCCCATGGAACAGGAATTTAACATCGCGCCTCATTTCTCTTATTTACAGATGCATTTGCGTAAATTTCCAGCACCGTTTCACCCACTCCGTTCCACAATCCCCCCTCTCTCACTGGTTCTGCTCACACGATCCCCCGTTTTTAGGTTTCATTCGCGATCTGTTCGCCCCGCCGTAATTCCCAGGAATTTCTCATTTCTCGCCTCTTACGTGTTTTCCCGAAGAACGTTGACAACCCCCCCCCCTCCCGGAATGGAAAATTACGCCCCCATTATTCTCGGCCGCCGCGATGGAAAGGTTTGTCCCGCTGAGAGCCTAATTGATGGGAATCCTGCGGGGGTGAGCGGACCTTGAGTACACACATTTTTGTCATTCGGTTGGGTCACGGTGTTTCGCGCGATATCTGCTGCATCGATGTTTTGACAAGTCTTTCAGCCTGTAGGGGAAACCGGGCTAAAAGTTGACCCTTAACCTTTGCATCGTAAGGAAATACGAAAAAAGGCCTTTATTACCAAACTTTCTTTTACTATATTTAAGTCCAACATGACTACAAGTACTTCATATTTCAGCATTATAAGAAAGAATATTATATTATTATATTATATCTTTATTTGTTACCCCCAGGGTTACAAATCCCATAACAATTTATACATCTTCCTTACAACTAGCCTAAAAACTACCGCCCCTACGCACACAAGAGAGAAAGAGAGAGTGATTAGCGACGTCAACCTTACAACTAAAATCGCATACATTATACCTTAAAAAGAAAAAACGAAAAAACGTTCGATATACCTGGGAAAACATTTGAGTAACGCTCTATATGATTTTGAAAAACGATTACTTCTCACGAAGTTTATTTACATTGTACAATGTGCACATAAGAAAGAATAATACCCTCCATTTCTATTTTTTAGCTAACGAATAATGATAGTGACCAACAAAGTTGAGCCGCGTATATGGCGGCAAAAATAAAAAAAGAAATAAAATATAAATATTTTCCTTTCTATGCTTGATATAAAAATGTCGAGCCCACAATTTCTCCTCGTATGAAAAATAGCTTGGACCCGGTGGGAAGTAAACTTGAAATACATCCGGACCGTTAAGGGTTAATACATTGTTTAGTTTTTGTACAATTTGTCCGTCTTTTGCATGTTACAGAGTGCCCGTTGTAGATGGCGTCGTTTAAAAAAGTTTTCGGATCATTTTATCCTAGAATCAGGAGTCGGCAGAATCACCGGATACGGCGCAGCACTAAAAACTCCGGCGGAGCACTAAAAAGCGATTTTACAAGCAACATTTTTATCTCGATGGAGTCGCAAAGCGCGAGAAACGAGCGAGCCGGGACAATAAATTCTACAACATTGTGCGGCCATCCCGATGATTATCTAATTGGTAGTACAAGACCGACACGGCCGTAAATTATCCCGACGGGTTGATTTTCACGAGCCTCCATTACACACCTCCCGAGGCCGGGGCTTGCCGTTCCTTTTTCAGCGGCGCGGACTCGGTTCGGCTCGGTTCGGCTCGGCGTCGTCCAGCCCGAAAACTCGCGGAAACTCGGGTGCGTTAATCAACGAGGAACGCGGCGAAAGACGGAACCGCGATGAATGAAATTCCGCTTACCCCCTATTAATATCCATCAGCTCCCATAACGGGTGTCGCCGGGCTCATAACGTCTCGCCAGGCTCTCTCTCTCTCTCTCTCTCTCTCTCGGCTCTCTTGCTCTCTTGCTCACGCTCCGACTCGGTACACGGTCGTCCGCGAGCGAGCAAACGGGAGGACGCCGAGCGGAGGCGTCTCTTCGCGCGAGATTACTCGTCGTCGGCGGCTTCATTTGCTTCCAGCCGCATTTTACGCAACCGCGAAACAATCTCGCCCGCCTTGGAACTTTTTTACGCCCGCAGCGTGTACAAGGCGAGAAAGAAGCTCGGAGGAAGGACGAAGGAAGAGGAACCGGGAACAAGAAGAGAGAGAGAGAGAGAGAGAGAAAGAGAAGCGAACAAGAGGAGGAGGAGAACGAGGATGAGGTGAACGAGGAGAGAAGAAGTGGGCGTCGGAGGCAGAGGCGGCGACGTCGTCACGGTGTGTTTTATTTACCGAGCAGAAAAGCCTAGACTTTGCACTACGCCACCGGCGCACGACGCCCCGGCGTGTCTTCCAGCTTGTGTACAAACGCGGCCCATCCACACGGGGAATCATCCAACCACATCCAGTTCACCACAAAACTCGCTACGTAGACTGCTGCGATCTCCGTCATCGTCGTCGTTGTTGTCGTCGGCTACCGGCGCCGTGGCACGTGTAATGGGCAAGCGGTGGTCCAAAGTAAACGCGATAACCGGGTCAGATCGTCTGCCCCTGTGTTCGCGCTGTTGCTCGCACACCTATCGCAGAACCTTGTCTTATCGACGCAGCTTCGACCTGGTACACACCACCTGCCAACATCAGACTTCCGCGGCACGCGAAGCCAAGGTGAAGTTTCGAGCGCCAAGGTGAAGTTTCGAACTATACCGCTCGCGCAACTTCGTCGCTTCGGTGCTTCGAGCCGCGCGTAGGCCTGGCCTACCTGTTTGTTTTTCGTTCTTAACCGTCGACCTTTTCTTCTGGGTTAGTGGGGAATTCACGGGTTTGTCGTTTCTCGTTGTCTCTTAGCACTGTATTGTTGTCAGTGTCGATATTGTTGTCAGGTCTTAGCGACGACGATACAACCGAAACAACGAAGCCGAGTCGGTTTTGACAAATGCCGTTGTGGGAAGACGCAATGCTGAGTACTTCTCCTCTGCTTAAGGTTTAAGTTAGTTTATACGCTTTATTTATTGAAGATGCCCCGAACTCGCAACGGTATATTCAGTATTCTTATTGTTATTGCCTTTGGAATGAACGATGTCGCAATGAAGAGGTCAAATGCTTTTCAGCGAGTAATCTGATCAGTAGACTATGGATTTTGTGCATTTGTGACAAAAATGAGTTGGTGCAATTTGAAATGGTAGATAAGTGAAAAGAAATGTTAATGTGGCCTCTGTTGCTTGCAATTTATACAGACAATTTTTATTTTGCATAAGTACCCACAGTCTACTGATCATTGTGTAGAAACAGACAGTTTCTGATTGGAAGCAATGCAGCTGACGTCTACCTTCTGATAGAAGAGAACTGAGACACCAATGGTGATAATTAGACTATGGAGCTTTATGCAAAATGCGAATTGTCATGTGAACAGATCTCTTCTTCAGGACATGTCGTTTGTACCATTAGTGCTAATTGTACCTTTCCCATTGATGCTCCTTCAAGTATCGATTAAACAATTGTCCATAAACTTACAAACACCTTGCAAGATTAAAAGTAATTATCGATTTTAAAGGCGATATAGAAACGGTGATTGAAAGTGAGCCTTGCGCTTCCAAAGCGTGGAACCACCGGCTCCGGTTCGTTGACGACTTTACACGAAAATTTGCACGGCTGGATAAAAGAATCGTAAGGTGCAGACCGGAACAGTAGGTGCATAAAATGCAGCTGAACAGTTCTTGCGCCCCGAGACGGTAAAACGTAACTCACGCGACACCCGGAAGGTAGTAATTGTTCCCCGTGTTTCCTCCGGCGGGGCAGTTTCTTTTGAAATGTTCATGGCAGACACATGGTCGAAGGAAGAGTGGCTCTCAAAGGAGAGAATTATTTTCGCGATCGGTATCAATGGGTGTTCATCGACAACGCTTTTCAAACGATTATCCCTTGGGCGGTGGCAGTTGCAAACTTTAGCTGATCGTGTCACATCATCTGTCCGACGTGCGCGTATTGTGTCTTATAAATATCGTTGACGTCCGAGCTTCCGGGTATTCGACATTAGCATAAGGTGGTACGTGCATTTTTAACCGCTGGTAAAAATGTTGTCTACAATTTCTACAATTCATTACGCGAAGAATTGTTGTACATTTTTGACAAAAATGTAATAGCACTCTTGAAAATGAATTGTATATAAATAGAAGATATTTACTAGGACGGGCCCAATGTTTAGCCTCTTTGCCACTTCCAAAGTATAACTTCATGTCCTGATATAAAAATTATAGAAATATTAGTAATAGAAACGTTCAACATGGCTGACTACCTGAATAATTTGGGAATATGTACTGTCATATTATTTTCGTTCGTTTAAAATTGTGAGATGAAGCTTGTTACATTTTTCCGTAACTTTTATTTCCTACAGTCAGAAGCTAATGTTTTGCACAAATACCTGCGGTCTAATTAAAATGATAGTGGAACCGGTTTATTAATCGACTATTTAATGAATTGGTTTCTGTTTGGCGATCGTACGGGGTTGGAATCTTTGGGATAATGAAACATTGATGGTCGGAATTTATGCAAATAAATGGCGTGCAAAATTTCATTTGGCGGGCGGCGTACCGACGCGACGCGGCGCGGCCTGGCGCGGCGTGGCGCGGCGCGTCCGGTCCGAAAAGCGTTCGAAGTCGTTGGGAATTCACAGCATTCCGAACAGCGAAAGGGTTGCGCAGCGTTCATCAGCGTTGTCCACGCGAGAGTCCAATTTGCTCGGGAATAATGTAAGCCGAATCGACGCGCGACGGGGCGAAGTCTTTCACAGCTGCACTTACGCGCCGCCATAGAAATGCGGTCCCTCGAAAAATCCCCGCGTAATCACCTGGAGACGGGTATACGGAGGAGGGGGTGGTGTGGGGCGGAAAAGCTCCTGGACTTGCTCTCGCCGAAAAGCGCTTTAATTCCCCGGCCGCTTAATTCCGTGCGTACGAATGCCACACGTGAATATGCATGACCCGCGCGCCCTGTAGCCGTGGCGCGGAACAGAAAGAGAGGAAGAAAGGTACACAGAGAGAAATGGAAAGATAGAGAGGGGGTTCGAGGGACCGAGAAAGAATTAGAGAGAGAGAGAGACAAGAGAGAGAGAGAGAGACAAGAGAGAGAGAGAGAGACAGAGAGGAAAGGGTGATCGAGGAAGAAAGCTGGAAGCGGTCGGGAGGAGAGGAGAGAACGCGGGCCGACCTGTCGCGACGCCGATTTATTTTGTTTTGCAACTTTTTCGCTCGAACCCCGCGAACCTATTAAAATGCCGTCCGGCACGACCGCGCCCGTCTGCTCGCTATCTGCTCGTTCCCTTTCTTTTTCCTCTTCGCGTTCCCTCTGCCCGTTCCCGTTTCGTTTCCGTGAAAACTTTTCCCCTTCGTACCGGCGCGGCGGCGGGGGCCTCGAGCGGCCATGTTAAAGGACCCGGAGAACGACACGGGACGATCGGGCTTTGTGTGCTTCTTAGACCCCTTGAGGGCCGCGGGGATGGGGTAGGCGGGAGGGGGGAAGGGGGACGGGGTGGCGACAGGGGAAGGCAGGATTATTCCTTTAATCAAGGGAAACGAGTCACGAAAAGATTCCGTTTCGCGCAAAATGGCTGTAAACGCGCTTTATCGTTCCTTCCGCGGGGCGAGTCCTCCATTCCCGGTACCCAATTTCGAGGTTGACTCCAAGTTTTAAAGTTATTGTTCCGCCTGGAGCAACGGCGGGGAGACACGATCCCTCCGCACTCCTCGTCGGACAGTGGCAATAATAATTTGCGACTTCCGCGGTCGCGAGAGAGGGCGCATTAACGTGTCCAACGTTTCTTATTTTGGTCGACGAACACGTAACGGTCGCCGGCCGCGCGCGCGGAGTTCAGCTGTAAAAAAGGTGGAACATTCCGCGGCGGCGTGTATGGTAATTTGTTTGAGCACGAACGCGTCGCGGTATCTTCTGTAATTGAATTCGTGTTCACAGTTTGCCTGTGCTCCCGCGGAGCGCGGCCTCGACCCGGCGTAGTGGCGGTGGTGGTGGCGGTGGTGGCGGCATCAGCGTCCCGAAACTCCGAAAAATTAGATCAAAGGGGGTTGCGCAGCTTTATGACCGCAGGACGCGGCAATTTCCCCCTACGAGCGATCGCAATTGGTCCGGCAATTTTCAGGGAAACTTTTATGCACGAACGAGCCGGCACTCGTTAGAAATCCCATTGACGATGCTCCCAGCCGGCAGCGTAATTTGTCGCGGCGGGCACACACCGCCTGGCCCCCGACCACCCCTCTTCCTCGCCCGTCACACCCACACCGACTGTACACGGTTTCTCACGTACGGTTCATATTTACGTAGGAAAGCCGCGAAAGAACCGGGAAGAAAAGGGAGTCGGGGAGGTGCACCGGGGGTGGGGGTGGGGGAACGAGAAATCGCCGAGAGGAAGACGAAGCGTCTGAAATAAGGCTCGAAACCTCAAACCTCCCGGAATCTCCGGCATCGTGCAAGTATCACGTCTGCCTGGCAGTCTCTCCTCCTCCACCCCCGGTGCTCACCCCTTTACCCTGCCCCGTGTACGTATTCGCATCCCCTTGCTCGTGCGTGCGTACGTTCGCGTCTACATGTGTGCGTGTGTGTGTGTGTGTGGCGGCCACCCCTTTCTCCGCCGCGCCGTCGCCGCCGTCGTTTTCATCTCTCCTTTCACCCTGCCCTCGTCTCACCGTGCATCCCCTCGCCGTCCCGCAAGCCCTGTCTCACCCTTCCATTCGACCGACCGCCCGTCTAGCCGCCCTTCCAACCCCTGACGCTGCGCCGCGCCACCCCCGATCGCGTCGTCCCCACGAACGAAACTCCTCGCCACTCCAGACGACAGAAGCTCTGGTAACGGAGACTCCTTGAAACGTCGAACGAGCCCGTTACGAGACCGTTTTCTCATAGATGCGATCGACGCCTGGCTTCGCCTTGCCTCGTCTTGCCTCGTCTCGTCTCGCCTCGCCTCGCCCTGTGCTCGCTTCGCTCCGAGCGAATCTGCAAGGTCGAGCTGAAGGACTCCCAGGTTTTACAAAATCGATCGTACGCCTCGCGGAGCCACCAGGATCTGCAGACCGGCCAGGAGATTGCAGCTGGACACGATGCCCGATGCTCGACCTTTGATCTTTACCTATGCACCACTTATCGATTCGACCGCTTCACGCGGAGGGATGGTAATTGACGCTCGAATTGTTTCTAATCGACCAACGCTACACCTCCGCCAAGGACGCGGTTGTTCGGAGCCAGCCTTGAAAACGGTTGTAACGACGGTTTCGGTTCTCGGAACAGCTACGTGGAACGTTATAACTAGATTTCGAGTATTTATGCAAAATAAAAATCGTTTGCATTGACTGCAACATATAGGAATCAAATTTAAATTTATTTCTCTCTTTAGCGGTTTTATTAAACTGTCAGTAATGTATTGATACTCTTAACACAAAGCTCAATTTTCCTGTTCTTTTGCTTGTCATTATTTTTGTACTTAAATATAATAAACAACAAAAGTTTGGTGATACAGGCCTTCTTTTCATATTTCCTTCTGATGCAGACGGGTTAACCCCTTTTTCGGTTCTATGATTATTTTTCGAAAATAATACCGGTTTTCGATATAAGCCCGAACCGATATCCTCTCATAACAGTTATAACATGAGTTCGGTTCTTCAGAATTGTTTCAGTCAGGACCGATATATAACAGTTTGAAAGAATCATTTCCAGTATCAGTTCCAATATCTATAACGTTGAATATATTAGTGGAGAGGAATTTCTGAAAGGAAAAAGTCAAAATATAAGCTAACCTAAGTGCAGGATTCAATAATCGAGTTTGCACAATTCCTTTCCGAGGTTTAGTACCGTCCTATGCGCAACCCGTGTTCTTAAACAAACCCTGATAACAGAGCACCGATTTTCAAAAGTAAATCGCGTCAAATTCCCTCGGAAGGGACCTCGACAGCTGAAAGAATTTTCCCAAGTTCGTGAAAGGGATGAATACATAGTCCATCAGGATCCAAAACCTTCGAATGTTCAGCACCCCCTAACGCAGAACCCGTGTTCCTAAACAAATCCTGACAATGGAATATCGATTTCCAAAAGTAAAGCGAGTCAAATTCCGATAAGGGAGGTCCTGGCAGATAAAGGAATTTCCCGAAGCCGGTAAAGGGGCATGGGGGATGGTGTACCGGGAGCCAAAAGTAAGAATTGATCCCCGGTGATTTATAGTCTGCGCCGCGCGTCGATATAGGATGATTATGGATGGTGTTAAACGGCAGCTCCCAATGCGGCAGATGTGGTTCGGTCGGTCTACCCTGTATAGTAAAAGGGTGACGCGGGAGGGGAGGGGACCGTCTAAACCTGCGACCGTGACATTGAAACGTTACGACGGGCATCCCCCTCAACGACGGCCGACGGATGGACAGGCAGACGAATAGATCGAAATCTGCCTTCACAGTCCTTCGTCCCTTCTCATGCGATTATCCTTTTTCTTTGATAATTCGGGGCTCCGATTCATAGACCACCATTAACCGTTCACGATCGAATCTCGTCGCATAATTACTCGAAAACAAGGAGAATTGGAAGCCTGGATATGGTATCAAATTTTGGAAAATGTTTGAAATCAACCACTCGTTCCATTTATCATTCTCTTTTGACAATCAACACTTATGTACATACGCTTGTGGAAGGGGTTGAGGAAAGACTTCAATTTGGGGTCGCAAACTATATGTCGCAGTTTATGAAACGAGGAATTGTACAGGAGTTACAAAAGTCGAAATTAATGTTGATAGTTTGTATTATAACATCCATGAAATTCGTCTGTGTAAACAGACTTTTTAAAATTAGTTTCTTTCAAGAATGTAGATGAAACCGCTAACAATACACCCCTCGATTAGCTGAATCCAGTGTTGTGCACTTCAGATTTTATTTAACCCGTTCACGTTTCTGTTCCTTCAACAGTATATCGACTGTACAATATTTTTCGTTGAAAACATTTAGTTAAAAATGGTCCTGTATCCTAGAGAAAGGTACGAAACTTGTTACAAATATACCTGTTCTCTTTCCAAACTTCGCATTGCAACTCTATACTATAATATCGAGTCAGTCTCGTCATGAAGATTTGGAACAGAATCAACTAAATATTATTAATTTCCTTTAAACAAAAATTTGAGAATACACAGCCATACGGTAAATGCGAGCCTGCTGCGATTCGTTTAACCCATTTGCATCATTAGCGTATATATATGCGCTCAATTTTCCTGGTCACTGTCATTATTCGTCAGCTAAAAAATAGAAATGGAGGGTGTTGTTGGAAATGAAAGAATCGACTGATTTTTTCTTATAATGCTGAAATATGAAGTTCTTTTACTTGCAGTAATTTTTGTACTTAAATATTGTAATAAAAACAAAAGTTTGGTGATAAAGGCCTTCTTTTCACATTTCCTTATGATGCAAATGGGTTAAGGAATGACGAACGTCAAAGGAATTCCGATCACTGCAGCCGTAAAATAAATCGTAGTGCAGGGGGTTAAGTTGTAGTTGAACGAAGCAGCAGAGGAGGGAGTATTCATGAAAACCAACCGTCTACGGTTGTACCGATGGAGGACAACGCGTCTGGAGTGCTGGTCGGTTATCTCTCTTCCAGATTCGAAGGTAGGAAGGTGCGGTGGTGCGCGCTTTTATGCCCTCGATGTCGGTCGCATGAAAGATTCAGGCGCGAGGAGGGCTTGCGGATGCACGCTGGCGGCTGCGTCGGGCATTTCGGCGGTGTGCACGGTCAGACACGAAGAAGAAGAGGAAGAAGAAGAAGAAGAAGAAGAAGAAGAAATATCTGTAGGACGATCGGAAGATCGAAGCTGATGGGGAGCCGAGGCGTTACGTCCCGCGGCGGTTTTCGACCGGACAAGATCGCGTTATATTCCGTCCTGATCGCGGGAATGTTCACTTTCGTATGCGAGAAGGGGGAGGAACAATGGCGTAAGCGGCATGCACGACCGCACAGACAGACGGACGGACGGCCCTGCGGGAAATTGCATTGCACGCATCGGACGGACACGGAATCGCGGCATCTCTTTCCGTCTGCAAACGGCCTGGGCTCTCTGTCTGGGTTGTCTGTCGCTCCCTGAGCGCGTCAGGGCCCCGATGTCCTCCTTCCTGCCCACTTATGATCGTCAACCGGCCACCTGTCCCTGCGTATCCTGTCCACCCGTCTGTCTGTTCCTCCATCCGTTCGCCAAACACCCGATGCTTCACGCTTCCGGGAGACTCGACGAGCCGGCGACGCTTGTTCCCGGAGAACGCTTGCTAATAGCCGGTGTCTGGCCTGCCTGGGTTAGGTCGTTTCTCCCGAGCCGGAAAGCATCGTTGAGGCAAAGGCGAAGCGTGTCGGAAATTGCGAAACTCCGTGTATTCTCCCTGCTAAAAATACGGAGTCATCGAATCCGCGAATCGGGTTCGCGAAAAACGGTTGCCTCGATCGTACCCGATGCGATCCGCCGTGTTTTTTCGGGTCACACGAATCTTCGAGCGTCCCGGCGTCGCAGTTTTATGTAGGACGAACGTTTATTTCTCGCCGAACATCGAGACTCGCGCAGGCCGCGCGGACACTTGCTACCAGACTTGGGCGAAATTTCGTTGGAACGTCTCCAAAACGCCCACGTCTGCCGGAATTTCGCTGTATTTTCGGGTAAACTCGAACCGGATATGGCACGAATTACATTTCAATTTCGGACAGAAATCGTAGAATCCGAGCAAACAATTTCGGGATTCGGAGGGGATGGTTTCCCGAATGGCTGCGAAATAGAAAATCAATGGTTCGCGGCGGAAATTTTTCGAAAATGTCAAGGCGAGAGCTGTTCGTCGATGGTCGAAGCAATTTCTCATAGGAGTTTCGTCAGCGGTGGATATCGCTCGACCTAGACCCTAGGACTGGCGAAGTCTGCTCGAAGGGTTGCCCGTTCCCATTTAAGGAAAGACGAATTCGTACGAGGTCAATCGATCGGCGAGAGCTCGAACCGTTGCTCCGCTTCACTTTGAAGAGGTTTACTGTATTTTTGTCCGCGCTTAGTTCTTGCCTTGGTATGCGGCCAAGACAAGCGTGACAGCTTCCCCCACGACGGCCAGACCCAAAGGCGGCTCTCCTTGTCCCGATCGTCGCTTCCGCGTGGCCGTCGATGTGGATGGTCGTCGACTCCGCCGTGGATACCAGGTATCGGAACGACTTTAACGAGGAAAAAGACATCTCCTTCTATAGGGTGGCAGACGAGAAGCCACGTAAGGCGACGGCGAACAGCGAACGCGCAGCCAGTAGGACTTGCCTATAAGGAGGCAAAGAGGATGGCAGACGCTCCGCTCGTCTAGACCCGGTCCGACTCTTCTCGACCCGACTCGACGCGACCCGACTCGACTCGACTCGATTCGACCCAACTCGACTCGACTCGACTCGACTCTCAACTCTCTGCAGTCACTCGATAAAAAACAGTCCGCCGCTTTCCTGGCCGTCCGATCCATTGGCGTACCACGCCGGGGATTTTTCTACGGCGCTGCCCCGGCATTTTCCACCCCGAACGATCGAACCACGTCAATGCCTGCCCCCTTGACTGTACTTGCTTTGTGATTTCAAGACTGCTCGATACCGCCGTTGCTGTTTTCCTCCACATGCGCCTTCCATCGAGACACAAATCGAATTAACATTTCACACGGTTGTCTTTTTAAACTCTCCGCCGTCTCCGCTGCGGTCTCGACGTTTGCAAATTTGGCTTCGTCGTTTCCACTGTTTCAGTGTTGGCTATTTTTAGTATTTTTATACCTTCTTTCAGCGATAATCAGTGTGGGAAGGCTTTATTTTTACCGATAATTTGGCACAACGTGTTCGATTGAAACTATGTACTTGTACGATTTGGAGTTACAAGTGTATTTTTAGTATTTTTATACCTGTTTTAGTGATTTTCAGAGTCATTTTCGGAAGGCTTTATTTTTGCCGATAATTTGGCAACACAAGTTCAGTTGAAATTATGTACTTGCACAATTTGGGGTTGGACTCTTGACGAAGCTCTCAAACCGAGGCTACTAAATATGCAAGTTTTGAAACAGAATTCGTACCTTTCCGGTATTATATCTTAAGATTTGCTGATCATAGGATAGTTTTACATTGGGGCGACCCTACATTAAACATATCGCCGCGACAGTATTACTAGCAACTCCTATTAGGTTCGACAAGAAGATCAACGTTGATCTCAAAGAATCGGGTTCAAAAATACAATGAAAATTGTTAAGCGAAGATTCCAATGTTCTAACCGTAGCCGTCATCGAATCGTCGAAAGCATAATGAAGGAAAGTGTACAAGAACAACAACTCCTCTACCTTCGCTACTAAATATTGCAACGCGGAACGACTGAAAGCGGCGACCGAACCAACCAAAGTGTGGTATAAAATTAAAATAGATAAGATCGTCGAGGTGGAGCGAAAAAAATTTCACGGTTATCGAGGCTAACCTTCGGTCCCGCCCACACGCGCAATCGTCGGACTTCATTAAGCGTGGTAAAAGGAGAAACAGCGACCGTCGAAGGAAAGGAACCGTCAAAGGAGCCAGGGAGTAAAATACGACTGACAAGGGACCAGACAATGTAAATTCGAGTCTTATTAAGCGTAACAGTTCACATGCGCGTAAGGTTGAGGGAGGGGGGTGTTAGGGAGCGACGGGGGTATTAGCGCGCGCGGTGGACAAAGAGGCAGAGAGCGCAACGGGAAGTATGATTTATGAAACCGCAGGACAATTACCAACGCGACGTGCGTGCGTTCAGCTAATCAGAAACGGGTTGACGCGATCGCAGGCCTGCCAGATGGGAATCGAATTCGCAAGGCGCAGACGGCCAGGCCAGCCCACGCTGGTTGGCTGGCTGGCTAGCCTGCGACATCCTTTTTCGGGCGGACGCACGTAATCAGAACACGTGCGGCGGCGTCGGGCGACCAGGCTAGGTTGGCCGTCATCGATGCAGGTGCAGCTGAACGGTGTACGTCGAACGGACGTGTACCGTGACCTCTCCGAAAGGCCACCCTGGTCGGTATCGCGCCAGGTGCAGTCGGTCCGGCTCGTCGCGCCGGTCTGGTTTCGGGCGTCGATCGTTTCCCAGCTCTCGACGCCAATGCAGAAATTACCCCCTGCGACCCCCTGGACCGTCTGAGCGGTGTCTAGCCAGCGCCCCCTACCTCGAACTACCGGAGCCTTCGCCCCCGCTGCGCCCTAGCTCGATCTCTCTCCGATTCTCCTCCCTTCCGCGCATACTGTCCTTCTCTATCCACCATCGATCTCTCCCGTCTTCCTCGCGCCACCGTATCCGACTGCCCCACCCATCCTCCCTTACCCGTCTCCGTTGCTCCTACCCCCGTCCCACGATCTCCGCCGACCTTCTCCCCGGCTGGCGGGGGTGCAGTCTAGCCAACCACTATAGTCCTCGCGCCGCGGAACGTTATATTGTATAGCCGGCGACCGAGCGTATCGCGTTCTATAGTACCCGGCGGACTATACACGGCCAGCCGAAAACCCATCGACGAGACGTTGTTGTTCGGATCGAGGAGGAAAATTTTTGCCTTTCTCTCCGCCACCGCCACCGTCGCGTCTCTTCTCTACCACGTTGCCACACGGCCCTCGACTTACGTCGGGGGAGGTGTCGAGGGCCGATTGACAGTCGCGTCGGTGGGACAAGGATCGACCGTCGATCCTCGATATCTACCGGCTCTCCAGAACCGACGGAGATATCGAAGCCTGTCTCGAGTAAATTCGCTGCGCTCGGACCGTAACCGGGACCGTCGCGTCGCGTCTCGTCGCATCGTGGCACCAACGATCGCGAAGTTGTTTGAATAATAGATCAAGAGCACAAGAGGTTTTGTCCTATGACGAACCGAGACAAAATATGCGGCGTTTCACAGAGAGAGAGAGAGAGAGAGAGGGAGAGAGAAAGAGAGAGGCGAGTTTCAATGGTTTTTTTTCCCGAAGTAGCATACTTCTCGACGGGTTCTCGGAGGATCGTTCGCGGATACTTCGCACGCGTTATACGACGGCCCGAAGTCGCCGGTCGCAAGAAGATAATGGCGTGTACACGCGGTCTGCGACACCGTCGCGGCGAACATCGTCGTCCGGGTTCCATAATAATTCTTTCTTACCGATGCGTAGGGATCGCGGAATTCCGAGGGGGATCGAAGAACGCGCGCAAAAAGCTCTCCTCCCTCCTCGGCACTCTCTCGCAGACGGCCCCCGTACTCGTCGCGTGACTCAAGGCGATTAGGTCTGGCTCGGGAGCGCAGGAGTTTAGTCTCGCTTTGATTGGGGTAGGTCCCAAACGTATAGTCGACGACGTAATAAGCCAGCCACGAGGACCTTCCACACCGGCGCGGCGTGGCAAGGTCAGTGTTGGGGGACCTACGTTAATTATCGTCTTGCCGTTAAACCGTTCCGATAGATCTCCGGAGACCGAGCCCCGGCGACCATCATAAAGCAACGAGAGCGGCGAGCAACGATGGAATCCCATCGGGATGATCGATATATTTTACGCGGCCGGAACCCGGGCGAAATGTATTGCCGTTCCGTATCGCCATGTCGCCGGCAAATATAATCATTGCTAAACACAATCGTTTTAATGAAAACCAATATTGGTAAGGCACCGTTTGTCCAACCAATTTCCGCACTCGTCCGTTTAATTGGCTGGCTTTTCGAGAGACCGTTCCGACCTTGGCTTCGCCGCAATTTCCGGGCGATACTTGCTCGGAATCGGAATGTCATTTCGGATCCGACGAGGAAACGGACTCTGTATGTCGACGTGTGCGGCGATATTTATTCAAACAGGCCCGGCAGGAAAAACTCCGCGGTAATTACCATTCGGCCGGGAGTTCTGTATTCCGTTTGCGCCTTGTAAGCTCGAGGCAACAACGGCGACCGTGCTGCTCCACGGATCCACGGAAAATCCCGGGGCTCTGAGCCGCGGATCGCGACACGCTCATGAATACGAATTTAGGAGTCCGGGCGGGTTTCACCTGCCGTGCCGGTCAGAAGTATTCAATCGCTAAACCGTGAGAGAGAAAGATCGTCGAAGACGCTCGAGAACGACGCGTTTCAAGCCGATACAAATATTCCACGGGAAGCGGGAACGAAGGGTGCTCGAAAAACTCTCCGCATGCGGCGCACCACCGCGCCGCGCGGCCAGGGGGAAAAAAGGCTACACAGTGCTTTTATTTCCTTTCTTGCGTCGAGCACACGTCGTCGGATTCTAGAATCGAGCTTCCGTATTCCGCGTCTGCGGGTAGTCGAGGGCCAGGGGTCGGGGCCAGATGGTTGTCGTAGGTTAGTGATCGATAAAAACTTATTTTTCCCGTGCGCGATGCGACGCCGAGCGGAGCGGCGCGGCGGGACGTGGGGTCGCGCGACGTTGCTAGTTCTATTGTGGTCCGCAGCTGTACATTTCGTCGCTTCGCACGAGTGGCGTTATCAAGGAAATCGTTTTGTTGCATTCGCTGCCGCGAAGGACCAATGGAGCGGAATGGAAAAAAGGGAGCGAGAAGGCTCGCGACGGGCGACAGGGGTCGCGCTCGAACCGAGTTATTGAAAAGCGTGGAAAAAAAGAAAGACAGGCGGGGGGATGAAAAGGGGCAAGATAGAACGCGTGCGAAACGTGGGCACACAGCAGAAAGGGGAGAGGGGGGAACGAACACGGTTGACGCATCCACGCGTGAAAAAGCGAGCGGAGAAAGCCGAAACATCGTGTCACTCGCTGCTTGTGTACAGGGAACCCCCGGTCGTCACGTGACCTAGCCCCGTTTCACACCACGGGGCCGCGGCCGGTGAGACCCGATGTTTTCGATTTTTCGTGTTTGCAAAATCCTCGTAGCTAGGTAGTAGTCGCGCGCGGCTGGCACGCTCGTATGATGTAACTCGCGCGTGTACCACGCGACCTCCTCGAGCAAAAGCTCGGAACGAGCGTTGTGAGTGTGCGAGCGAGCGAGCGGGCGACCAAATAGACGTGCACGAGCAGGCGCGCGCGCGCGCGGGCGCGCGAAAGCCGTTCACGCGCTCGCGTCTCCCGGACGTAGCGCGAGCGAGCGAGCGAGCGTATGCACGCCGCGGACGAAAACACGCCGACGCCCGAAATAACCGGGTATGAGTCAACTGGAGAGTCTAAATAGGAGGTTCGCCGCATTTAGAGCTCGTGTCTGGATTATATACGGTCTACACGCGAAATAACCCAGAAAATACGTGGCTGTCGAAAGAGTTCGATCGTGCTCGCGGTGTCCGTTCCTCGAGATCCCCGAAGACGCTGGGATCGTTCGTCGTCTTTCTCTCTCTCTCTCTCTCTCTCTCTCTCTCTCTCTCTCCCTCTCTCTCTTTCTCTCGCTGGTCACGGATTTTTCAGTTTCGCCGGAGTGGCATCGATCGTGGCCACGAGCGGGTGTCGCGGGCTGTCGAGCGGAAAGAGTTAACGGTAATGTTTTATTCATCCGTTAATCGACAATTAAGGTACACCTGGGCGGCACGTGGAAAGTGTAAAATCAAGTAGGTGCTCTTAAGCGCCCCGCGTCGATTTAATTTCTCATCGTCTTCGGGTCGCTCGTTAAACGCGACCGCACGCTCAAAACCGGCGGCTGGAGTGTTACTTGATTTTATAGAAAACCATAATAAATATGTACAAAGAGGTAGCTCGCGGCGACGCGGGGGACCGAGGGAGGGCGTGGGCGGTGCGGCGCGGGGAGGACCTCGGGGGTTGCAAAGCGACGGAACAAAAGCTATCGTTCGCAGCGAGCGCTTGTAATTCAAATTTTCTCTTCCGGAGGCGCAAGATGTTTTCGTGCTCGCGGAACGAAACAGAGGCTCTCGTAATTAGCAGGTTCCGGCGGGCAGGAATCGTTTTTGAGCCGGGGCAAAGAGCGCGGAGGGGTTCTTTATTCATCGTTGCAAAACCGTTTGCACACGAAAGTGTTTCCACAAGTAGGTAACACCTCGCTTGCCGGGCGGACAAGCAAAAAAAAAAGAGTCGTTTCTACTAAATGTGGTGTGAAAGCGCGAGTCGCGAATATATATATATACAAGGCGTCGGTAAGAGAAGAGGCTTTCCCACCCTATACGCCGCGGCGGACGGTATTCACCGGACCGCGTGAAAAACCCCATAGAGGCGAGGCGAGTGGAGGGGCGAGGAGGAACCCGGTTACCGAAACACCGAAAATCGCCACCGCTTAAGCGGGGTTGAATTATCAACCGGGCCGTGTCGACTGTGTATACGGAATCCCGAACTCCTTCTTTCAACACCCTGTAGACGCGGCGACGACGCGGCACGACGCGACGGGTCGAAAATTTTTCAGGGACACGTTTTCATCCCGCCACTCGGGGATTAACCCACCTCCCTGGTGTACATACACGTTGAATATAAATATATACACGGTCGAAGAGAAACAGAGCGAGAGAGAAGAGAGAGAAAGAGAGAGAGAGAGAGAGAGAGAGAGAAGAGACAGAAAGAGAGAGAGAGAGAGAGAGAGAGAGAGAGAGAGACGCGTAACCCTCGCGAGCTGACCGGCACGTGTCTCGACACGGCGGTTAGTTGAAAGCGCAAGATTGAAAAGCAGACAGGAAAGAGAGACGGAGAACAAGAGAATAAAGGGGTGAGTGGGATGGGAGATGACGGGGACGAGGTGGTGGGGCATCGGAGGGGAAGGAACCCGGAGCGTGGGGGGAGGGGGCTAGAATTATACGTGCCCCGAGGAAAACTCAATTCGCGGCCACTTTGACGCACCCTCCATCTGGGTGGATCGTCGGATACGCGCTGATACAAATCCACAAGGTATACTCCTTCTTCCTCCTTCCAACCTCGAGCATCCTGCTCCTTTCGTCTCTCTTTCGCTCCGGTTTTGCCCGCGTAGTCGTGGTAGTTCATCCTGCTCCCTATAGCACGGTGTGGAGCAACACACCAGTCCACCACGTGCAGAAACGAATGCTCGTTCGGCGTACACGTACACACGTACAGCCACGTACACACGCACACACAGAGACAGACAGAGACAGGGTCGCAGACACGTGCGTGGACCGGCAACAATTCCTAACCAAAAAGCCGGAGTCACCCTCGCCTCCCGCCCTCCGTGCCCCTCGCACGGGAGTGTCTGGCTGCGACCGTCATCGGCGTGGCATCGCGATGAGGGGAAGTAAGAGGGGAGAACCAGCCGGTACCTGGACGAGGGGCCGGGCGGGGTGGGAGAGGGGAGGACGGCAGACCGACAGTGGCTCAGGGGGGAGGGTACGTACTCGTGACGTTGCGTCTAGACGCCCCCTCCACCTCAACCCGAAACGACGTCCACACAACGAGCGCGTCGAGGAACCTCTCGGCTTTCTCCGCCCCTCGTCTACGTAAATTGCCGAGTGCCGAGGATTGCGCGCGCCGCCGCTTTGCCCGGCCGCCGCTAGATGTCGCCGCCGTTTCATTGGCCGCGACTGATCGAACCGCGGATTTTCGAATAGCGCGCGCTTTCCGCCACTGTGCCGCGGGAAAAAACAGTTTCACGCGCTCGGTTCACTCGTTATTTACGGATGGACCATCGCCGTGGAAGACCGTCCTCGGTGTCACCTGCGTGCATCCGGACAGAATGCGGCTCGACGGATCCAGTTCTCGTTGTGGAATCCATGGCGACAGAGAGAGAGAGAGAGAGAGAAAGAGGAGCACGGTGAGTTTGCTGCTGCTGCTGCTGCTGCACTCGAGTTTTCTGGAGGTTACTTTGTATACAATCTCTTTCGAGACGTGGTCGTCGCCAGTAGATATATTTATCAGCGTTATCGCAACGGTCCCGTGACTGATTCACGCTTACCAGCAGCGTTTATCTTTTGGGGACCAAGGCGAAAGTGCACGGTCGGAGAGAGAGAGAGAGAGAGAGGTTAGGCGGGTTCCCAGACCGTCGCGTATCCCTAAGTACCGCCGATCTTACGCATGCGTTTAAATTAGGAATGGCATTTAAGGCCATTCGTGAACTTTATTATCGTTTAATCGCGACGCCGTGCTCGCACATGCGAACACCGGCCTCGTGCGTATACATGCGTGCACGCTGAGAGGCGAACAAGCGAGCGAGCGAGCGAGCGAGCACGCACGCAGAAAGGGAGACACGAGAGTAGATGTGCATCGTTGAATTTTTATGGACTGAGGGGAGCGATGCGAGACAGACGTTTCGTGGCCTTGAAGATCCGCGGGCTGCGATAGGGGGCATAGTTCTTTTGTGGAAAATAATTTTAGTCGTTGAACCAACCTTTCCACCGGCTAATTAAATTTCTACGGATCGGCTAGCCCCGCTTCACGCGGCAAACAGAGGGCCGGACTTCTAAATACCTTTTAATAAGTTTAAGGCTGAACTTCCCCGGTTGATGGGGGGCAGGGGAGGGGAGCGAGAAAAGGGGTTGGCAACGGGAACGGGACCCGGGGGCCACCATAGAACTACTTTGCGACTAAGCGATCTCCTCTGTCGACGTAACTCAAAGCTAATAGCGTTCTGCTGACGACCGTTGTTATTTGTCTTCGTTGGGAAATTTCTTTGGGAAAGTTGCGCTTTATATCGTTCACCGGGAACAGTTTTCTCCCCCTCTTTCTCTCTCCCTCTCTCTATCTCTCTCCCTTCGCGAGAAATGAAATTTAATATCTCTACCAACCGCGGAGGGCGTTTCGAAACTGGATTGTAAATTGGAGCTATTGGAAGAGCTTATTAAAGCGGCAATTAATCAGTTTACCGCGCTCCTAGCGGAGAGACACTCATAGGGTTAGCTTACAGTTGTGAATATCAATTTGTTCGCACGTTGCACCGTTCTGTTGTCGGTTCAGCTGTAATTAGGGTCTATTAAATAACGCGATAGAGGCTCCGCCACTGGGTTAATGAATTAGAAGATCACCCGGTGATCCGAAAAACTTGCTTCCAGCTAGTTAGCTTGCTGTGAGCGTTAAACGACTGCAATTTTCATTTTTCGGCCGTCTTTCATTAGTCCACCGTATCACTACATGTTTCGAGATGATTTTCATCCCATTTACCCTCGAGTACTTACCCTTAAATAAGTACTAGAAATAGTATTATTTATTTTACATCAAGTTTCTCATTTTAACTCTTTATATACAAGATGTCATCTTAAAAAGAACTTGTCGTATTTTTAGCTGAAGTCGTAATAGCTGTCTTTACTCCCACGTTGCAAGTCTAAAGCAAAATTTCTTCCAAAAAGCACACGACAAATAATTGAATCAAACCTTGGGAACTAGTTGTACGAGATCTCCGAAGGGTGTCAATATTAAAAACATAATACTAAAAATTGCCAAGAGAGCTAAATATAAAATTAAAAATGGCCAAGTTCCAGTCTATTTTCTACCCAAGAGAATACTAAATATAAAAAAATAACTAAGAAAAATACTAAAGAAAATACTAAATTCTTTCAGCTATAAATGTAAATAAATCGTTAGCGTTGGTAGTTGTCTGGATAATTGACCCAAGATAGACACGGACGACAATCGTTATGGTTGTCGCAGGTTGCAGAATTCGAGGACTCTGTTTCTACATTCCTCGGCTCACGTGTACGCGAATAAAGAGAGCACCGTTCGCCTTCTGTCGGCGACGATGGTAATAACAATTGAATCCGCTGCGAGCGGTAGCTGCACGTGTTTATGACGATCTCGGTCTGCGCTCGTAAAGAGTGGCTGGCCTCTAAAAGGCCGAGGCATCCGACCGACCCTTGCCTCGTACTCTTTGCTTTAATAAATAAGACGAGGTCGATTGCATTCGCTCCTCTGCTCCCTTCCCTTAATCTCATTTCGCGCGCTCTTCGGCATCGGCTTCTTCGCACTTTTCTCCGAGATTTCCCTCGTATCTTGCCAAGTTACGCGGCTCGCTCGGAAAATCTGAGCCCTAGGATAGAGAAATCTGAGACGGAGCTGAACAACTTATTTCGCACCGGACCGTTCCCTAAATTATGCAGTGCTCTTACCTACAGAGTTTCCTCTATACTTCCGGGCTTAATTAAAAATAGTCGGGTCAGTATTGTTAATAGGGCCTGCAACATTCTTTCCAGTTGAAACACAATGTCTTCGGCAAGAGCAACTTCGTCTGCATGGTTTATACTTCGTACAATTATTCTTTTATACTCGAGGTATAGCTACGCTTCGCATTTTTCTTTTGTGATCGCATCCTACATGAAATACCTCTCACTAATTAATCCTTCACGGACGAGAATCTTTTTTAGTCCGAATGTGCCTATTTTCTATTGTGGAGCTGCGAGGAGCAGAGATTAAATAGAAATTTATTTCTACTCTTGATCACTTTCAGCGCTACTTCTCTCTAATTAAAAAATCACTGTACCTGGTCCTCCGTTATTCGGCTGGGCCGAATAAAAAATCGGGCGAAAAACACGAATGAGGAAATCGAGCTTTATAAATCCGACTGGCCATGTAGGTGTAAACATCGGGAGAGACAATACGCAGGGGCAGGCACGTTCGGGTGCCGCGAAACGGGCGCGCGAGCGTTCGCTCGCATATTTTTACGTGGCCGACGTGCAGCTGCACCGCCGCCGCGAAATATATGCGTGACCTTTAAATAGTTTCCCTCGTGCTTGCTGCAGGAGCCCGCATTTCGAGCGAGTTCGCTTGCGTAAGTTCTGTTTTGCGATCAACGCCGCTGTCGCACCGCCTACCCTTTTGGAGAACGCTGCTCCTTTTCCGATCTTTCGCGAAATCCGGTTGGCCCCGGTGTCCTCTTCCATCGATTGTCCAGCATTCCCGGTCAACGAAGGATCTCGCGCCACCTCGTCAACATTCTCGCTTGTTCTCTTACGGACGTCCACGTAGTCCCTGTATCTTGCTATCGATTCAGTCAATTTCTATTTTGCATAACAGTGACTTCCACTAATATATGGACGCTCTTAAAAATCGCATAGCTTTGTCAATATTGGATTATACTATTTGAATTTTTTTGAGAAGTTAGAACAATTGCTTGGCTACATATTCTGAATATTTCATCCAAATCGGTCAACGTTGCAATGAGATACAAACGTTTAACGATGAAAACTTAAGGATGAACGTCTCAGAATTTTAAAACAGCTGTATTTGCAATGTTGACCGATTTTGATAAAGTTCACGGAATACGTATAATTCAGATCTACAAATCGTACTTTCTAAATTTTCAATGTGAATCCACATAAAAAAGTTGCAAGATACAACTTTTAGTATTTTCTCTGCAATTTCGACCCACTGGAATTTTTGTAAAAAATGTTGTTCACTTTATTATAGCAATTGTATTACTTCTTAAAAAAAAAATCCAAGTCGTATGGTTCAATGTTAACAAAGTTATGCGATTAATATGAATATGAGTGGGAGTCACTGTAAATCCGCAGTCTAATTATTATTGTCCAAGCTTTCCTTTACCAAAAAAAACGAATTTGAAGGTTTCTCGAGCACGCATGCCACTGAATAGCAATCGCGTCTGGCGCGTCTGATCATGACCAGCCGATTCTACTTTATGTAGAACACGTATACATGACTTGACGAGATTCTAAAATCGATTTTCTCGAAAACGAAGTGTTGAACGCATTTTTTCCCTACATCTCTGTTTTCTTTCTGTACAGAAAGATATGTATATTCATATCCGTATAATAATCTTTACCTATTCAACCCGATTGCTAGGAATCTTGGTTTTATAATAGACTAAACTTAACCTAGGCATTCTACACATTCACCCGTTTCCATTCATTCTTCCTTTCTCCCAATTTTTTCTATTCCTAATTACTTTATCTAACCTATTCACCCTGTCTATTGCACATTTTACTGTTCTTTGGTTTCTCCCTTTTCTTTTTTCTTTCTCTCCTTTTCTGTTTCTCTTGTCCTTTATAATCTTTTTGTCCTGCTTTTCGCTCACTACTTCTATATTAACACAGCTGTCGGCTTGTTTACAAGCCATTATTAAACGTTCTATAGTCCGGAAAATATTGGGATTATTCGCACCGATTAACCCTTAGCACTCGAATGATGACTATAAGGCACCACTAAAATTTACTATATCATTAGTCAAAATATTTTTTACATTATTCAATTTGTTTGTATTTGATAAATTACCAAATATTTCAGTATTGTACGAGTAAATTCCACCATTTTCTTATGTATAACATGAAAAAAAATATATAGACGGGAATTATTCTAGGTCGCAAGAAATGTATCGTTTTGGAGTCAAAATAGCTTCGAGTGCAAAGGGTTAAAAGTATGCAAAAACTCTTGCGTCTCGACAGAAAGCTAACTGGAACCGGAATATTGTATCGAATCAGACCGAACAAAATATATTATATGTAACTTTACTGTTACATGTGAAACGAAATTTAGTTGCAAGTCTAAAGGCTCGGGGATGTAACAAACACTGACACGGACAATTTAGAGGCCGCAGTTGATTGGCCAGTGAAGTACAACAATCTCGGGATCTGGCTTAACAGAATCGGCAGTGTAAATTCAGCTTTGCCTGAGCTGTTATCCGAAGGTCTTGGAAATCATCCGGATTGACTCATCGGCTGGCCTCACGCTCGAGGAATGTATCGCGTGATACGCATTTTCTAGTATCTAATAGTTTTGAACAAAATTCCTTAACCGACTTATCGAAAAGTAGAGACTGTCCGAGTTAGGATACTTGTGGATCCAGGAAACCGGTTTCCCGAATTGGACCGCTGACACTGTTTTGAAAATGTTTTTTGCAATCAGTTACACAATGCTCCGATCGACCGTAACGTTAAGATTCTTAACTTTTTTTCTGCACGAGAGTACAAACACGTGTTCGATGTATGTAGGTATTTGCCTACGTGGTCCCCGTGTAGGGGATACTCCCCTACGATTGGATCTCCAAAGGATTGATTCGGTTGTCGGAGAGAAATTTCGTTGGAAACGTCGTGGGGCGCTTTCGCGTGGATTTTTGCGTGCCGGTTCGTCGTCGGTATGACGTCCGCCGGTGTCGGATGAGAAGAATGCAGGACGCGGAGAAATCCAGGGAAGATTCCAGCGGGTAAGGAGAACGAGGACGGCGAGGGCCAGAAAGAAAAACAGACGGTCCACGAAACGGAGAGAGGGAAAGAGAAACCGTCTCGACGAGTTTCCTCGAGTTGTCGACACGCCGCTCCGCGTCGGGATACTCGGCCCGGTCCCGGCCCGCCGCGCCGCCATGGTGGGGTTGTTTTGATGATTTCGCGTAAACATATTGCGAAGGAATCCGCCGCTTTAGGGGGTGACGAGTTAACCGCCTCGAGCGGTTACGGGAAACGCGAAACCGTCCCGAGGAGGTGGTGGGATTGGAGGAGGGGGAGGAGGAGGGGAGAAGGACAACACACCGAACCAACGTGTTCGTATGTGGGGGGCCGAGGGACGAGGAGGAACGGGTGCGAAGGAGGGAGCCATCAAGCTCGTCCTTTTTTGATTAATTTTACTCGCCGACCGACAGCCACGTTTCTAAAATCGTCCCCATTCTTAGCTTTCTGTGTATGCGGCACACGCGGCCCCGCTAGCCTGACTGCGTCTCGCGGCCTCCCGAATGGACGGAGAAAACAACGTTTTGATTTAATGCGAATCTCGGCCCGTCGGGAGTCCGATGTTTGCTCGACGTCGAAAATGGGGGGGGGGGGGGCTGTCTCGCTCTCGCTATGTCTATGCGCTCTCTTTGTCTCTTCGCAGACGAATGGAATTGCGAGTGGATTCACGATAAATACTGTTCATCGGGACGGGGCATTGATTCGATGAAATCTTTTCGAGTTCAGGGAAATATCTCGACTTTCACGGGACGTAATTCTTTTTTCTTTTTTTGTTGCACAGTTGTAATCTCCGATAAGAGGTTATTCTGCAGTCTGTATTACATACATGATATTACAATAATAACCTTATGCTAATGTGAAAGTAACGTAATACGTACATGTCAATTGGAGTCGCTATAGTGACATTATAATACAAAATCCACAATCTTTCAGAAAGGAACATAATGGTCGTGATTCTTAACGTGGGTACTTTGGACATACGTCCTTTTACTGAGAAATATTCTGTACTCTGATCGAATTTATTATTGATGCTTTGGGATGCTTTGGGATTTTAAACATGGAGAAATTTTCAAAATGCACATAATTCAATATCGTCGTAGTCCAAAACGCGCATCTTCTTGTGATGAGAACATTACAAGGGTATTATAGTGGGTATATGCCAACATCTCGTTGGCATTCCTATACCGTACAAAAAAAAAATCGCATAGAAAAGGACCGTACAAAAATTGGTTTGACTGTATCTTTTTTTTCTACGAAATCCTGAACGATGAAGAATTTCTAATCATTATAATCACAAAATAAATAGTAGTGCAAGGGGTTAATGTTCGCGTTTAGTTTGTAATTAATTTTCGAGAGGTTTCTCTATCTCCATCCAAAGGGAAATAAATCCAAAGCGAAAAAGGGCCAAGTCTGAAAGGACTCACCGGCGGTTTCTGAAGAATTTGAAAGAAGTATGTTGTTCCACTTCCGCCGCACTGGCACGAGACGCGACGCAGCAATCACACGCAAGAAGCCGGGATTCCCACATACGGTGTGCACGCACTCTTAAGATGTTTCCCTTTCGCGGTCTGCGGAGGTCCCCGGCCAAGAAGCTTATTATCCCTCGCAGCCAGTCATAATAGAAACGAGTCGGGAACGCGACCGCCTCGAACCCGCTGATTACAGCACGGGAAAAAGTCTAACCAGATGGTATTTGTTTAGTCTGGAATCGTCGCCCTGCTAACACAGGTTTACGGTCGGCCATCGAGCGGAAGGGGTCGCTCCGATAACTTCGTCCGCTCAGCCGAGTCAAAGTTCATCCGCTACGAGGGATGTCGGATCATATTTACCGCTTGCACAGAACGGGGGAATTGTTCTAGTCTAAAGAAATCATTTCGCATAGTGCGTTGCACGCTGAGATCTTCCTTTAAATCTTCTGCAACGACTTAAGGGATGATTTTGTGCTACTAAATACAGTTGACATTGAGAAATAAATTATTCCCTAACAAGTCTTTCCGAAATAAGCTCATTGAATTATATTAGGTCGTCCCATAAGTTCGTGCAGTTTACTCTTGTACCATTTAAATTCTAAAAATAAAATATGTAATCACCTTTTCGTTCCACAACCACTTCTGATCTTTTTGGAAAAGGCATCATACCGTCACTATACAATGTCTGCGGTTTTTCATTAAAATACTTTTCTTATTGGACGACCTAATACATCGCATCATCTTGCATTCCAGAATATCAAACCGTGGAAGTAGAAGCGGACAGCGGTAGACGGACACTCGAGTGAAGGAATCCCTCAAATTAGTTCCGGATATTAAACTCTTCCGTAACCTTTCAATAGGAGCAATAAAATCGGTGTAAAAGATCGGTGCAACTACTTATGACCAATTATGTGCATTTATGACAAGAATGCTCAGACAAGGCCCAGATCATTTGAGTCCTCGAGTTTGACCCAGCGGAATTATGCGCGAGCGGGTTCCGACAATAACCGGCGGGGATGGCCCGAGACACTGGATAAATCGGCAGGAACCGATCACGGGCGGTAGAAAGCTCGTTTTTCGCGGGCGAATTTTTTCGTGGCGGAGACGGATCGGTTCGTGGAAAGAAAGCCGAACGCAGCCAGCGTGTAGGCGCCGGGAGGCAAGCGGGAGAGAGAGAGAGACAGACAGAGAGAGAGAGAGAGAGAGAGAGAGAGAGAGAGAGAGAGAGAGAGAGAGAGGGGGGGGGTGGAATAATGCGGGGCCCAACTGCATGCATTCCGGCAAAAAGATTTGTCTTTTTCGCGGCCGGGAGCGAGCCAGGCTCGTTTGTCTGTACTCTCCCCCCGGGAAGGGGTGGTGCTCGCCGAAGAAGAAGCCGTTGGAGAAAGACAGGAAGAGGAAGAGGCGAGGGATGGCCGTAAAGACGGAAAGAGGAAGGGAACGGGGGGATGGGTGTTGCTCTGGAAAGAATCGCCGCGAGCGTGTATCTGCTCCGCGTCCGCAAGCCGCGAGCACAATGCCCGCGCTGGCCCCGGGCGAAATTAAGCAACGAGACGATCGCCGGTCATGAATATACAAACAGGACGACCGGGACGGCCGCGTTGATCTTCGCATAAAACGCGATTAAAATTAACTCAACAATAACCAGCCCGCATTAACAATTTATATTCCGCCGCGCCGGCCGAGCCCCGGAGGCGCTCCGACACGCGTTCCGCGTTTTCCACGAGCGATCCCCGCGCCTCGTGTATCGCGCGCCGCGTCGCAACAATTGCCGCGGACGCTCGTAAACATATTGTTCTCCGGAATAATCGGATCGAACGAGGCGTTCCGTTTTTATCGCGCACGGTTTTACGAACGACGACTCGCCGCGCCGCGAAACAATTTTCTGGATCCTTGTCCGTCTCCGCCGGTTATGCTCGGGTCGCCCTGTTCTCCGATATGATTGGCTTCTTGATAGAAAATCAACGTTAGCCAATTTATAGCGCGCAGATTTCACGATTCTCACGGCTCACGATTAAATAATGTCAAAGATCGACGAGTCACAAAATAATGTGACCGTCAAAAGTGGTCCAATTTCGAATTTTTGATGTCATGACATTGCCGTCGGAGTGTCCCGCCAGCAAGGCTGGATATTAAGCGACTAATTTCTAGCCGTAGATTTTAATCGAAGCATTTTGAATAGCGTCGAGCGGGTAATACGAGACGGCAGGTTCCCCCGGCTCTTTATCTAGACAATAAATTCCGGCATCGTTGGCCGGTCAGCTCTAAATCATTGTCGTAGGTCTCGTCAGCCGGGGCTGGTACTTCGGAAAGCAATAAGCCCGGCTTATCCCTGTCGGGTTACAATCTAAACCGACTTCTCACTTCCCGAGATTCCCGGTCCCGATAATCCGCCTTAATATTTCAAGCCGAGATGATTGTGGCCTTGCGTTTAACAATTACTGGTTGCATAGCGGCGAGACGTAACGTCAATAATTCCAGGCAGCCATTCTTTGTGACGAACGATCGGCAAAACTGATAACCGTAAGTCCTGGTAACGAAGGAGCGGCTCTGTGTATCGCTCCGGCGAAAGCCAGAGAAAGGAAAAGGGAGAGCGAGAGAAAGAGACCGGCAGGAAAGAGGGACCCCGTGAGAGGTGGGAGACGAAGAGAGAAAAGGAGAGGGAGTGAGAGGAGAAGGGGGAGGGGGGAAGAGAGAGGAGATCCATAGTAACAATGTCTTTGTCAGCCGGTCGTACATTCTTCGTGAGCCCGACAATTACATTCCACGCATCGCTTTGCGCTGTGCCCAACCCGCCGCCGTATTCTGCCCGGCCACACATCGACACGATTTGCTCCTGGA
Source organism: Seladonia tumulorum (assembly GCA_913789895.3). Taxonomy (NCBI): domain Eukaryota; kingdom Metazoa; phylum Arthropoda; class Insecta; order Hymenoptera; family Halictidae; genus Seladonia; species Seladonia tumulorum. The sequence goes on from OU565276.1 coordinate 6,017,632, forward strand.
AAATTTCAATACGCTTTACAAGGTGGCGGACACTCGGTATCGAGATCAAAGGGATCCTGCGCGTATCTCGCGTCTCGCTTGTATCGCGAGGCTGTCAGGGAATTTGCTCTTCGCTCGTAGCCGCCGCCACCCTCCACCCCCTCCTGGCCCATTCACCTTTGATTCCACAAAAGAAATTTTCGTGCCGGCCCCGTTTCGCCGAAGCTACGCTCGATACTCGCCGTTTCTCGCGAGGAAAATTTTATAAGCCGCGCGAACCCGTCGCTTTTTCGTCGAACAGGATCACCCGCGGTCCTTTCACCGTTCGACTCCTTTCGAATCGCTCGGACGATGCGCTTCTGCGTAAATCTGCTCCTCTAATTGCTCGCGATTGCGATCTGGTGACGACAGAGGAGGGAAGTTCGGCAGTAAACCGTTTTACGCGAGATTTGGGAGCGTTAATCGGTTATAATGTCCTCTCTCTGCGGTTGAACTTTTCAAGTCGAAATGTCCGTGCTTCCAGATAGAGTGGTGCACGCACGCTCTGTGCTTCGTTCTTCTGGTTAATGGACGCTAACTCTGGTAATTAATCTTCTCCGACTCAAATTTCTCTTGTAGTCGCAAGAGATGCGAGTCAATCATCCCTTTCCGATTCTGATGAAAATATTATATACAGATCCATAAAACAGTCGAACAAAAGGAAAATAAGGGCAGCAACCCCCATGCTAATCATATTCATTAGCTACCTCTCATTATTTACTGTATTATCAATCTGTGAAGTTAAATATAATATTTTAACACTAATAATAGATTCATTCGGATGTCACAGGATTTCGACAGCAACATGTACAGTAAAAAATTTCTCACGGAAAATATTTCTTTAACCTTAAAGGAAACAATTAAAAGAGTACATTGTCAGCATTTTTAGGGTGCAACATTTCCGGTGCATTTCTAACCACCGACCAAATGGTTCGAGTGCGTAATTCCGCGAAACTGCAAAGCGGCCTTAATTATTTATTAGCTGGCTTGTTCAAAGTGGAAACGATTTCTGAAAGCTCCGCAGTCACACGGGGTAATTTATACGCGTTCCTGATTGTCCATTGTTCCCATTATCTCCGGGCATCAGAATGCCACCTTTGAATCGCGCAGGGTTCTCTATTTATTTACGCTATTCGACCGGCGCAAATAAATACGGCGTAACGCACCGTGCCGGGCGCGTCGCGTCGTGTCGCGCGAATAAGCGTCTCTATTATTAGTATTCTAACATCATGTTTCTCATTTGAAGCGTCGAGTGGCAAGAGTCGCGTGCACCGAGGCCGCTTGTCTTCGCGGCGCGCCGCGCGTAGAAACTCGAGAGCCCACGGTTTTCCGGATAACGCTTCAGTTTTTTCATCATCGTCATCGATGCAGTCTCTCTCTCTCTCTCTCTCTCTCTCTCTTGTTCAACCCCGGTCCTCTTCTCCTTCGCGCCCTTTTTCCGCTCGCACCACCACCACTACCATCATTGGTCGCGTTGTTCCTGTCGCTTGGTTTTTTGTGCATCCACTCGTTGGTTCGAGCCGTCGAGCGGCCGGAGAAAAGAAAAAGAGAGCACGAGAGAACGGTTAAGAGATTTTGGACGAGTGCATCGGGGAAGGTGTGAAGAGGAAAGAGGTGTAGGGTGTCGGGGGTGGAGAGTTGGAGAGAGAGAGAGAGAGAGAGAAGAGACGGGGGTGGGATTGTTACGACATTGGTCGCAACCTGTCTGCTCGCAGTCTGAGTGGTAGTGGTAGTGGCGGCGAGGGTGGTGCGCAACGGGGGGCCAGAGGATGAGGGGTGGAAGTCGGGGGACTCCCGTCTAGACTAACCCCCGATTCACCCCCGGCAGACAAGCCAACCAAACTGTTCGAGTGAACTGCTCCGCTCCTACTGCTTCGTACACCCCCTTAAAAAGTTAAAATACTCTGTCCTCGCGCCTCCGCCGACCTGTCCTCTGTACCCGACCACCGCACCGACCGCCTTGACTCGCGACCCTTCAACCCCCTACCCGCGACCCTCGACTCCTCCAGATTTTATTATTACCATTTCTAGTAGGCACCTCCTTTCGTTTCCACCTCGGTTTCTTTTATTCCTGCTCGCCCGGCTTCTTCTGGCCACCCCGTTCCCCCTCCAGCCGTCACATTCGCCACCCACACCCCCCGAAACTGGTTTCTCCATCGGCTTTATCCGGCGACGACGACGTAACCGGGAAAGGCGTCGTTTAAATTGTTTCCGAAGGAAAATGCATCGCGTCTGTGCTCTCTTTCTTTCTCTCTTCCTCGATTGCTCTGTCCGCGAAACTTCCACTCACCGATCAGCGGGAACCGGACCGACCGAGGGCGGAAACTTCGCGACCGGTCTCGGAAAACTTCGCAACCCCCAAAGTGCCGGGAGTGTTTGTAACCGGAGAATGGATGAGGGGGTGGCCCGGCCAGCGCCGGAGCCCGAGCCCGTTTGTCCACCGTAATCGCCCGCCGCCCGGTCGATTTTTCCCCGGATTATGGGAATGATTAATTGTTCGGGGCGGGTCGATGCCGCGACCCAGCTCATTGAGGACTGACAATCGTGTTGTACGCGACTGCACGCGCAGACGACCCTCTATCCCCTTGTTTCGCGTTGGCTTAGCTCAAGCCGAACACCGCGTTCACCCTCCACGGAACGTCGGTCGGTTTGATCATCCGAAAATCTGAAGGTAGCGCGCTATTGTTAAGGAATTAATCCCCATCGAACCGCTAATTGTAAAATCGGAAGCTGCAAATCGAATTGTTTGAACCGTCGTTGTGCGACTGCTCCTCGGTCAATTATTAAGTTCTCCGTTCATTGGTAAACATGATTTTTTCACACATTGCTTTAGGAATATCGCAGAAATACTTCTCGACCAATTACGAAAATTTTTCATGATTTATTCCACAGAGAACGGCAACGTAAGTCTTACTGATTTGTGTGTGTGTACATGAGCCTGTTTTATGAGCGCGCTGCGCTTCTTTTTCTTAAATTTAACACTAAACGTACCACCACCGGTTCTAGGTTTTTTATTTGCCAATTTTTGAAATTATAAAGCTGCTTTCGTTAAAGTCTTTCTTAAAGTCTATATAAATTAAACCTAGTCATTTTTATAAGGTATCTGTTACATTTGGTAGGTTTAATGTTAATCAATAAAGTTTTCCCTGAAGAATCTTTCGTTTCCGCTGAAAGACATATTTGTCTCAATTGTGTGCAATACATCCTCAAAGAGGGGTCTGAACGTCTAGAAAGTCCTCCATTCAAGGTAAATCCTAAAAACCGAGGTTCCACCAAGTTTTCAAGCGAAGATCAAACCAGAAGAGCGTTGCGTCTGTTAAAGTTAGGTTCCTAGAGTTGGCTGATCTTCCTCAAAAATATCGTTTACTGCCAATTGTCAGAGAGAGAGAGAGAGAGACAGCCACATAAGTCGAGTCTGTTGAAACCAGTTTATTTAACACTGTCGCGCAAGGACTCTGGTACGTTAAACGATGTTTTCAAGAATGCCCTGTACCGAAGTCACAGAAGAGTACATTGTCCTCGACGGGAAGGTATCGTGGGAGGATTAATTCAGGACACCCTGAAGTGTTCAGGTCACCTTTCTTCCCTGGTCTCTACCGACGAAAAATCTAACAATTGCGAGAACTTTTCATAGCCTTTTTTTACGCAATCCTTCAGGAGCCACGAGTCCCCGAAACGGGTGGCCAATCCCCGGTGAATCTACCTGCGTTCGTCCATATCGGTGAGCATTTTGTTTGCCGATTCACTTTGCCGGGAGTCCCGCGTCCCCGTCATCATCTGCCAATCCGTGTGCCCGGGTCTGGGTTAGCATTGAGAACTGTTCGCAACATGAATCATTAAGAGGATTCAAAGTGGTAAGCCCCGCGAACGATCCTATCGAATCGGCGGTGGATGCTCGCCCGGAGAAACGGCTGCCCACTTTTGTGTCCGTATAGGGGCCACACGGGGGATCGTGGGGGCTACGGGGTGGGGGTAAGGGCAAAGAGGAGGGTCGGGCTGCGTGCAGCCATGGAGCGGAGACCGCGGCGTTGCATTTAAACGACGATAAGTCTCGAAGCTTTGAAGACACCGGTCGGCTCGGATATAAGAGGGGCAAGAGGGGGGTTCAACGACCCGTTGACAGCCAGACAGGCGGACGCAGGCCAGACCAGTGCATCACTCCGGTCGATCGAGAGAGAAAGAAGAAAGGAAGGCAACGGTGCACAAGCACAGCCACGCTCGAGAGAGAGAAAAAGAGGCAGATAGAAGGGAGGGGGACAGGGAGGAACGTGGGGTGTGAGGGGGCGAGTATATCGCCGTTATTATCGCCATCGACTTTTATCGCCAGACGATAACTCTCGACTCCTGGCGGTTACCTAGCCGGTCCGACGATGCGTTTTTTTTTCCTCTCCTTTCGTTCTCCTTTTTCTCGTTCTCGCTCTCTTCTGCCTCTTGCTAGCCGACCCTAGCCCCCTTTCCCTTTTGCCGCTTCTCGGCCACCACCCGCACTCCCCCTTCCTTCTCTCTCTCTCTCTCTCTCTCTCTCTCTCTCTCCTCTGCCTCTCCCTCCCCTTCCCCTTCTCTCTCTCTCTCTCTCTCTCTCTCTTTCTCTGGGTGGGAGAGAGTTCTCTCTCGTCATCACGGGCAACGTGGTTAACGCGACGAGAACGATCCGACTGGTCCGGCCGCGGCAAATGCCCTTTGACGGCTTATCGCTCTCCAGCGTTTCGCGTAATTTTTCTGTCGCGTCCTCTTTTTTCCCGCCAGCCGGCCGGACGGCCGACCGGCGCGTCCCTGGAAACTGCAATTTTTTCCCGTCGGTTTGGAAACAATGCGTGAACCGACGCGACGCGACGCGATGCGATGCGGCGCAGCGCGTCGGCCGCCCCGTGAACGGGTTTGAAAACACGAATGATTCGAGATCATGTTGCACACGGTTTTAAGTTCACTGGAAATGAACTGCGTGTATTGAAGTTTTGAACTTCGTGGACATGTTTCCGAAACACTGCGATACCGTGAGAAATTCAGCAGGGTTCTTCTGGGACCTCCTACGATACTGCCTCGGCACAATTCTTGTTTAATCATTGAAAATCTACACCTAAATCTTCCACAATAATATTCCCTAATCCAACAACCTCGAAACTTGCATAGAATCAAAGCAATTCGTTTAATGAAATCAAAATTGAAAAATCGTTCTGCCACTTAACCCCCCAGCACTGGAATGACGACTGTAAGACGCCACTAAAAATTCCTGTATCATTATTCAAAATATTTTTTACATTGTTAAATTTGTTTGTATTTAATAAATTGCTAAACATTTCAATATTGCACGAGTAAATTGCACCATTTTCGTACGTATAACATGAACAAAAATATATAGAAGGGAAATAGTCTAGGTCGGAAGAAGTATTTCGTTTTGGAGTTAAAATATTAGGTCGTCCCATAAGTTCGTACCGTTCATTCTTGTGCCATTTAATTTCTAAAAATAAAATATATAATCACCCTTTCGTTTCACAACCTCTTCTGACCTTTTTGGAAAAGACATCGTACCGTGATAATAAAATTTCTGCGGTTTTTCATTAAAATACTTTTCAATGTTGAATAATATAAACAGATCCACGGCACGAACTAATGGGACGACTTAATAGCTTCGAGTAAAAAGGGTTAGCCAATTTTCGTGCACTGAATATGCATGACAACGTATAACGAATTAGGCCATCCGAATGTGAGCTCTCCTTGTCTTTCGTCAAGACATTTCTGAGAAATTTCCGGACGACAAGACCGCGGCTCATTGTCAGTGAATCTCGGTGTAGCCCGAGTGATATATCTCGAAAAAATATTGAAGCTGAAGGGCGAGGGAGAGGGATGGGCGCGATCAAAGCAATTCCGACGGATCCCGCGTCGCGTCGACGTCTTCGGACACCAATCTGTCGGCGGAATGCGGAATTTTGCAATCACCGGGAAGAATTGGCTGCAGAAGCGTGTGTGCCCGTGTCGGGGTTACGCTGTCGGTGAGAAGAGGCGGAGGGAGGAGGGGAGATTTGAGGGGGTTGTCGGGTTGGAGGGTACGACGTAGCAGTAACGGCGTTGAACCGATAAAGATGAAGGATGAAGCCCTTTCCGAGCGATTTGATCGGATTCCGTGTTTGATCGCCGATAATCCAATTTACCCTCGACGCCCGGCGAGCTTTCGGTATACGTGTACACGTACACGTACACGGCCATGGGGGCCCATGTATTTTTCAACGAGCGTGCACCGTCTGCTCCGTACAGACGAATAGATGCCCCCTGTCAGACGTAGAGCCGTTCAATTTTCTGGAATCATGCATACGGTGTGGCGTGGCGTGGCAGCGGTTCGAGCACACCGGAGCGGAGAGCGGCGCGGGGGTGGGTCTCGGAGTATTTTTGCGCCGTGAAACGTTTTCCGGACTGGCGGGGGGAAGGGGGTGGTGGCGGTGGTGGTGAAGAGGGCAAACTCGCGCGGATTCGACGCGTCTACGCTCGATCTTCCGTCCCCTTTCCTTCTGGTACACCCACCACCCTCCGGGGGCTGATTACGAATTTCTCCTTGCGAACACTCCTCCCGGCGCGTCTTACCACCGGGCCACCATCTCTGGGGGCAGAGTTGCGCTTTACTCGAATGAATTTTTAATCGAATAACGAATAAAATTTTGGCCTACAATTATCGGATTCTTATTGTTGGTGTGCAACGACAGCCACTTCCACAACCGTAGGTTTAAGGGGCGGATTACAGTCCTTAGATATAAACGACCCTTGCAGTAAAGAAAAAGCGAGGACTGCAATCGGTAACAGGAAACCGTCAAGCTAGCGCATCGTCACATTTTTCTAAAAAGCCATTTCAGTGTATTTTAGTCATAGAGTTGTATGTACTCAACTATTCATATCTTTAACACTGTATACGCAATATCGTAGAATTTCACTACATATTTCAATCAAGTGTAATACTTTTTAAATGACTGTATACACTTCCATCGACACTCTGTTTTCACAGGCATCAGTTTTTATCGACATTCTGTTCTCACTTACCTAAATCAGTTATTTGATCATAAAGTTGCAAGTAGTGGGGGAAGTCAGTGGACTCCTCTTACATAAATTCTGCCTAATTATGCGAACTGCTTGTCCCCCGACGAGTTCATAGAAATGGAGTTTCACTTTGTTGTCCCGTGATATAAAATATAAAATAAATTCGCATACGGATTAGATAACGAATAAACGGATTCAGTTATTCGTGAGTAATGGGGGAAGTCAGTGAACTACTGTTATATAGACTCTACCTAATTATTAAAATAATTTTTTATACGGATTAGATAACGACTAAACCGATTTAGTTATTTGTGAATAACGAATAAGAGGGTTTATTCGCTATTCGAAGTAAATTTTGTGTAATTCTGTCCGGGGGGAGGGGGGAGTGACGCGCGAGAGAGTACACGTCACATGACTTTTCGAGGAATCGAGAGGCGTCGGCCTTGCCTCGCCTTGCCTCGCCTTGCCGCGCCGGCACCCGGTAATTTCCGCGGCCGCGTATTAAGATGATCATTCAACAGGTGTACCGGGCGCGATACACGAGTAATTGCGTTTCGCGGAAAGGAGAGAATCAACGGCGAAAAAATCGGGGTGGGAGACGACGGTCGGACGCCGCTCGAATACAAAGTGACGCGTCGCTCGACGGGGTGGCTGCGTCGCGCACGCAAACATTCCGGTTATTAGCGGATAACAACGGCGGACGGCCGCGGCTCGCGCGTAACGCGCGCCCGATCAAAGGGGTCGCTTGTCGTTTAGCTTTTTCGTCGATATATCGAACCGCGCATATAACGCCGATTCGCCTCGGCTCGATTCGGTTTTGCATCCGCCTCGTCTGCCTTGTTTGCATCGCACTAGCCCGCACCGTATCGAAATTAGGATTCGTGTTGGCTTTGCGGCTTTCTGAACGGGGTTCCGCGAACGCGACGTTTTTCCGAGTTTCACGAGCAGCGCGGTCAACCTCAGACGATTCACGCTGAAACTGTAACGGGAGATCATTCCGAACGGTTTCGAGCAGTCTGTGAAATTTTTACTTCATACTAGAATTTACATTATAAAATATTTCGACATATCAGTTTGGCCGGAGGTACTAATTGTTTATTATTCGCTAAAAATCAGATACGGAACACCTTTACAGTTTACACCCGCGCGTCCTCCTTTGCCAAAGGTGTAACGCAGATTTGAAACTGAAAATGGCATTGGGAATGGTACTGGAAGCGGAGCTGGGCCCGCCCGATTGTCCATTAGATTCTTTCATCCGGCCCCGTTTAATCGGATATTTCATGAGGGTTGTGGGGGAAGCGGAGGGGAGGTGGAGGGTCCGCTCTGGGCGGCTGATTTCGCATAATCGGCAAGTTCATTGACTTCGAAAGAACAGAACTTGAAGAGACCGAGTGCACGTCTGGTTCTTCGTCACGAGTATATTCCCTTTCGCAGTCGCGGCAGTTTCTCTTTTCGGCTCCCCCTTCGCTCCGGCCGCCCTCTTCATCGTTTTTCTTTTTCCTCCCCCCGTGGCACCCCTCTCAACCACCCCTCCGCCTGGTCTTTTTCTTTTCTTTTTGCTTTCTTCCGACTCTTTTTCACTCCCGCGGCCGCCGCCGCCGCCGCTCTGCTGTTGCTGTTGTGGCACACACCGCGTGCGCGCTCGCGCTCAAGATTCGTATACAAGGCTCGTCCTCATGTTCCACGCATGAAGTACGAAGCAATACGACGTGGTGCGTGACGTTTGCGATCGAGACCGGCAGGTGTAACTGTAAAAAAGAGCCGCAAAAATTCACCGGGGCCCCGGCCACGCTCTCCGAAGGGCCCCAGCTCGAAGGAGGGCCCTCTCTCCTCCTCCTCCTCCTTCTCCTCCTCCTTCGTTCCTTTTCGTCCCCCGGGTTTGTCGTCCTCTCTTCTTCCTCTAGCCCGTCCCTTCCACGCCCTTCGTTGCCCCCGGTATTTGATGGAATAATAACAGGACCAGCCGGAAAAAGATTCGTGATGCGCCACGGACCTCGTTTCCAGCACGGTGCATGCCACCGACACGCCAGCACCGGCCACGACAGGTTACACGGAACCAGCCTAAATGACGGATCATTAATAAAAGAAACTTTCGCGATACAGTCTTTCGAACTGTTTCTCCGGGGAACGCTCGGATAATTGTTTAATGATCGGTTCTTCGGCCGAATAAATCGAGCCCTCGATTTATTATTCATTCGCGCGAACACCACCCAAGCGTTCGCCGATGGGCATCGAGTCAGCGAACGATACTAATCCTCGTTTCCTGAAAGAATTTCTTCCACCGATTCGACTGGTTACGCTGTATTTCAGCGATCCATTCGTGTGGGTTCTGATTCAAGTGTCGATTGTATGGATTCTCACACTCTGAAATAAAATACAATAGCTTAGAAATGTTCGATTGGCGTGCAAACCCTTTAAGTGGACGTTAACGTTAACAGTCGTACTGTTTCGAAAGGTAGGACTACGAAGGATGTTCCGAAATGACCTGACATTTTAATTTATTAATTGCATGAATACGAGTATCGCCCCACGACGTGAAACACAAATTAAACGTGTTAAAAAGAAGTTATTGTTAATCTAATTAAACGTAGATAATAGTCAATTTGTTGCTGAATGAATTGCTTTGTTGCTTTTGTTGCTGAGTAGACAAACAACTTCCATAAGGGGTCTAACTACTGTACGGATACCAATTACCGTGCCTATATTAATTATACTTATTTTTAAAATATAATGGACATTGAAAAAGAGGTATATAACATTAACTGATATCAATCAGGAAAGAATTGAATATTTCCTTTCCTAATATTCGTTGTGCTTTAAAAATACGTACGATTAATATAGGCACAGTAATTGGTACCCCCTACTCCGTAATTGGATCCCTTACCCTATCGTTCATACTTAGTAGACTCTGCAGAGAACATTGAACTTTCCATCGCCGGCCCAAGCAACTTTATACGTTCGCTTCTCGGAACCGGCATCAGCGTAGCAATTAGTCGAACACTTGTCAAAAAACGCAAAGCTATTTGGGGGATCGCGCGTTGTTGCGCGAGTACTCGGAAGAGCGTCCAAGGGACTACGCTTCCAGCAACGATGGATGTATTCGGGTGCCGCCAAAAACCGTTCGCCGCATCAGGATTCAGCCGACTGGGTGACGGTCCTCCGCGAGTTCTCCAAAATGACCAACTTTCCGAGGATTCTCTGGAATCGCGTCGTTCGCGTTCAAAGAGTCGGCCCCCTCCCCCTCGCCACCGAGTATTCCTGTCACGCGCGGCGATCAAGGCTGCCTGTCCGTCGCGTTCTTGGACAAGAGCGTGTATTTTGCAGAAAGGAGGAGCTGGTCTCTTGGCGTATGGTCTACTCTCTTGGTATCGCTTTGGTCGGCTGACGGTGGCGGAGCTCCACGTGGCCTGCCTGGCAAAAAAGAAGAAGTCACGCACGCTGGCGAGCAAGCAAGCAAGCAAGCAAGCGAGCGAACAAGCAAGCAAACGGACCAGCGAGCCGAACAAGCAAAGCAAGGAGTCCCCGATGGTTCTGCTGAATAGGTCGAGATCGCGGCCCGTGAGAAATTGAAAATCACGGACGTTCGTCGGAGCCGGGTGTCTTGCTTTCATTCGTTCGCGCATTAGCCGACCGTGTTCCCTTTATTATTTATGAGACGCGCGGTGGCCAGGGGGACGCGAGATAAGGGCAAGAGAAATAGAGGAGGGGAGGGCGAGGGTGAAAGAGAGGGAGGCAGAGGCGAACTGGAAAAACAGAGGGGAAAAAAGGTGGGTGGAAGAAACGAACCAGGAGGAAACCGGGACGACGCAAGAAAAGAGCCGGGAAGGAAAGAGAAGAAGGGCTGGCCGGGCCGCGGCTTGGAAAATGAGAGACGAGGGAGAGAGAGAGAGAGAGAGAGAGAGAGAGAGAGAGAGAGAGAGAGACGTGGCGGTGAATGGCAATGGCCTGGACTGTACCACAAGAGCGAGCCAGAAGAGCCGAGCGGACAGAGACGCACGGAGGGAAAGAGAGCAGGCCTGTGCCGCAGGCCATCACAATGTGTTCTGGTTGCTTCGGTCTGTCCGTTCGTTCCTGTGCACGTTCGTACGTCTATCCGTTGTCTGCCCTGGCACTCCAACCGAGTGCATAGCCGTCTGGCCCCGGTAAAGGGTCTCTGACCGATTATCACTTGGTCTTTATGCTGTTTGAGGTTCTTTTAAACGTCCCCCTCCCCACCCGCTCCTCGGCCTCTCTGCTCCACCTTCTTTTACTGTGCGTTCCTTCCTTCTCATCGCGGCTCGCATATCTGCATCTTCTCCCGCTTGCTCCTCAACCTCCTCCTCCACTACCACCTTCTTCTTCTGCTTCTTCTTCTCCCTCCGCTTTGTCCCCATTTCTTTTTTTCACCGTCACGAAATTTTCCCCCCGTTCGCGCCCCGCTTATCTCACGATCCATTCGATGTTCCCTATTTATTTTCTCGGTGCCCGGCACCGAAACCCCCTTCGCTTCAAACCCCCCTCTTCGGACATGAAGAGGCCCGTTGTCTTCGCCGGGACACGCCGAAGAACGACTCGACCGTCGACGGGCGTATCTCGTTCCGGCGACGGGAGGATGCATGGCGAAAAAAACATTCCATCGGTCTCGATAGCGGCGATACGCCTAATCTGGCCGCTCGATTGTTTTGGCGAACGATCCGGCGGTACGACGCCCCCTTCGCGCGATGATTCACGAGCGACCGGTGCCAGCGCTGGCCAGCTCTTTAACGCTCCGCCGGCGAGAGGATTACGCGCGAAAGGGATTTCGTCACGGAAAACAACGCGTGACGTGGCGGCCCGAAGGCTGTTTATTAGCTCCTGGAATGTCGCGGCTACGGTGCAGCCTGTGCTCGGTGCACCGCAGTCTACGCGAGAACTTTGCGGGAAAACTCCATAATTCATCGACGGTGGCCAGGTTCCCGGAGCCAGGAATATTTTCGAGCTTACGTCAATTATTGAGAGGGTGGACTCTTTGATAGCTAGTTTCTCGATATCGCGGCCGGTGGTTCTAGATCGAGGTCGTTTTTGATATATTTTTGGAGCCCTGCCCCTGCCCCTGCCTCGCTGACTCGTAACGAGAATTCGCTGTAGTACTCGAGGAGAAAAATTTCTGCTTTCGAATTCAAGATGTTGTATACCCGATAATCCTAGGCCTTAAAACGTATCCAAACGCATCACGATAATCATACAATAGACACGTCAGCCAGAACACTTGAACCACTAGAGCCAAACAAACCCTTTAGACTTTGCCTCTTCCACGTCATCCCTTTCCACAGCAAATCTTTTCCACTCCCTTTCACAATTTTACTCTGAAAAAATACTTAGGACAGTGATCATATTTGTATTCAACTGCGTGAAAAAAATCGTCGAAGGATGCGAACAAATGTTTCCTTATTTAACGGTTTACATGTTAAGGAACTGCACTCGTATATGGAAAACCTTATTGAGAAGTAAAAAAATATTTATATTTTCTTTTCATCGAAGAATCCGCCACGTTCCATTATTACAGATTCCACTATTCTTGGCATCCGCGTGATTAATTTTTTCATACATTCTGTTGTTATATCATTCCATTCTCGTTCCAAAATATTCCGTAAATGTGTTTTCAAAGTAGGGCAATGGTTCCGTACCTGTCTGTCCAATTCATCCTATAATTTTTCTATGGGGTTCAAATCTGGTGATCGGGGTGGATATTTCATAATTTTTAATGAATTATTAAATGGAAATTGTGATTATTACTGGACGTATATTAATAAAGTTCAAGGTTCATAATCTACCAAATACCAGAGTTTTACTAAAAACCAGAGGTGTCCTAAGATTTATGAGCGGGAGTGTATATAGCAGCCCGTCGAACCAGATTTAGAGTACTTCTTGCATACTCGAGTGCAGAAGGTTACGTCGTTGTACCTCAACACCTGACCGTGTACTTAAATAAAACTCTTCTCGATTTTGTTATAATCAGCTGTACTTGATTTCCAAAACCCGGAATCCAACGAAGATTCAGCGGCAACTGTACGCCGTCGTTGATTCCACGGCTCAAATGGCTTATAATAAAACGGACCCAGTGGGCAATGCGCGAATACAAACCCGACCCGTTCCAGGGGTTAACCATGAGTCTCGATTGCAACATGGTATCTTGGTGGCTCGACGATGCCAGCCACGCAAGTGACGGGCAAAAGGTCGACGGAGGTTGATGGTAACGGTAAACGGGGTACACCACGGTGTGCCTTTCTTTAAATAGCATAGTTCTCGAGTGACCGTCCCGATTCCACGAACTCGGTGTCCGGTTCCAAGTATGTCCGTGGAATACCGGTGCCCGGAGCGACGTGTAAAAAACTGCATTTTTGCATTTTTTCCTCCCTCCCCGGCCACCAGTCTCCCTTTCTCTACCCCGTGGAGTTGTGTTCCTTCTTGCCTCTCCTTCTTCCCTTCGGTCCCCGCCGTCCGTCTGCCACGCGGAACGTATCTATACACCTATATCGGCCTACACGTTTCGCCTTTCGCCGACGACGATGTTCGTTCTCGGATCGGCAGCATGCCGCCAAGCCGCGCCGGTCGATGACAAGCGACCGTGTCTGCCGTCGATCCTTCTCGTTACGCGAACGTTCCGTTAACGATACGAGCGTTCACGCGAGATCGAAGACCCCTTATCTCCCAGCCGGGGTTTACTGTGCTCGGCTGCTGCGTCGGTAACGGCACCGACCCCGAGTGTCTGCGACACTGATGAACATGATGACGCGTCTCGCCTCGCCTCGTCTCGCCTCGGGAGGAATAAACTTGCGGTTTCTTTAACCCCGAGACACTCGTAGAAATGCACGTTTCGCCAGGGCTCTCGGATGCTGTTTCGGCAGAAATTGTTTTTCACCGATCCCATTGTGGCCCTCTGTTCAGCTACTGGATAATGTGTCGCAAATATCTGGTCGATAAAAGTCGCAGAACTATCCCCACTACCGCGGGGTATACTCCGTAGGGGTCCTCGAAGCTCGAGAGGCCTCGGAATAGTATCTCCTGGACGATATATGTCACTAACTAGACCCGAGTTTTGGGCATATATCGAGCAAACACTGTATTCCTTCGAGATGCTGTTCGGGGAAGGGAACAGGTGTGCACGCAATATTGTGCAGGAACCTGAAGATGTCGGGTTGGGTCGGGTTGAGAATTTTATTAAAATTCGGGATCGGTTCTAGAATACATAATTGGTGCAGACAATTTTTATTTTGCAGAATAACCCGCAGACCACTTAAGAGGGCGTTGCTCTACAGTTTTCTTCATGGTTCGCATATCTTTGAGTTTCAACTCATACAGTATACCCAGATAGCACAGAGACGTCTTAAAGACGTCTGTCGATGGACATTCAGACGTCTTATAGACGTCTTGAATGTCCTACGAACGTCTTCTGAACGTCTCTGGAACGTCTTTGTGAAAAAACTGTACGACTTTAAGACGTCTCGAACAGACGTCATTGAGAGAAAAAATTAAATTATATATTTATTTATTTTTATGTATTACTTTCTGTGCACTTCCTTCCCGGAAAAAACCTTAAATTACATTTAAGAAATTTTTAAAAGACGTCTTTTTAGGTCGTAAGACGTTCAGACCAAAAATGGACGTAAAACAGACGTCTTTAAGACGTCGTGTGCTATATGGGTAACGCCTTGCACTGATTGTAACATCCATTTTACGGTGGCAGTAATCACATTTTTTTTGTCATTAATAATTTATTAGAAGGAGAAGAATATTTTTGCCTAGGCATTCTCCGATGGTTTAACAACGACAAAATAACATTTTATTTCAGTTTAAAGAAAATTAATAACATGCATACAGTGAATTCTCGATATATGTCAACAACACGGGTCTTGCCAGTGTCGCGTATTGTCCAGGAGACATACCCTAGTCGTGTTATGTTTACACTGTTCAGTGTTCTCAGCCTCTCATTCTTCGTGGTGGTAGTGGGAAGACATAGGCTTGTGTGTGGCGACATATATAGGGAAATCACTGTATTTAGAAGATTGTGTCCAAAATCTTCATCCTGACTCGTTGTACTGCAAGGGGTTCATGAAACATAAATGCGAACGTGTGAAACAGTCCTGAAGAGCACAACAGGGTTAAATAGTTTAAAAATTCACAGGATCGCGTGAATCGATAGTGATCTCAGGTTTTATGGACACCACGAGGCTAAGAATGAGCACGGACCGACAACCGTGATGTATCACACTTAGCTTCTCAGTTCTAAGGGTGCGAATGATCAGATTTTCAGGAAACCGTGGTAAGCAGGGTACAGCTACGTCCATCAGTATTTTTGTCGTCGCCCGGCGACGAATCGGACAATGAAGGCTGCATTTAGTCCTTGGCCGGTTCATTAAGACCGAATGCGATCTTTCATCTGTCAGACGTGTTAGGCGTATCGACTGGAAGGCTCGAGTGACCGGGCGATTAAATCTTAACGATGTTTCAAGTATTTATGGTATAAATGGAAGGACCGGGTATCGGGAGAGCGAGCGAGAGGTAGGTATCGTGGAAGAGCAGAGTTCCAGGTCAGTGCCGGTACCTGGATCGATACGGTACCCTGGAGTCTTCGATAAAATTTCAATCATTCTGCCGCGCAAAGAAAAAAAAAAAGACAAAAAAACACCGGAGGCGTCATAAAATTGTTATGTGGTGAATTATTGAGACCGGTTAACCGACTCCTGCTGGACGGCTCTGACGCTCTGGTTTCTAAAAAGGGAACACGCCGGCTCCGTGACGTCGATAACCGTTACTCCCCACGTGGAGGTGGAATCGCCGAAAATGTCGGGATTCTATTCCGAAGACGCGGGGGAAGCGCGCCGCGCGGATTATATTATTTATAAATTTTATTTGTTTCTCTTCCCGAATGAATTATTTCCAGTGACCCCAGCGCGCGTCAATCCACGTTCACGATCGTGCTCCACGCCTCGTGTGTGTTCCTTCCTCCATCGTGAACCCTTCCGTTTCGTATCGCGTCGCAGACCTAGCGGTGAGACAACGTGACCCAGAAGCGGTTCGATTTCGGGCGTACCTACGTGCCAAACCGGCGACGTATCGAAATTCGGTTGTACGGCCGGCATGTGTCCTGTTACGTCTGCTGCGCGTGCTTCAGCCCGAAAGGGTGACTCAACGGAACGTGCCGCGAGTGATGTGCCAAATATGCATAGGACCGTCTGTATTCGAGGACCCCGGATTCTGCCGCGCGGCCGATTGTCTTGGGGTCGTTGCGGGTGCGTGCCGCGTGCCCGATGCACCGACACCAACCCTGCAATTCGAGGGTGCGCGTGATCTTGAATTTTAGCCGGCCACTTTCCCTCTTGCGCCCAACCGCTTCGAAAAGACGACTCGATCGGGCCAATAAATTGTATCGCACTTGCTGTCGCTCTCGGGATTAAGTTGCATCGACGCTCACGTTCAATTAACCCTTGCCCTACAATCTCGAGTCAGACTCGTGACGAAGTCCAATAAACGTGTATGTTATTAATTTCCTTTAAACCGAAATAGAATTCTATTTTGTTGTAGTTGGTCTTTATATCCTTCGGAGAAAACATAGGCATACGATAAATATATATCTTTTTTGCTATGAAATTCTGAACGAGCAAGAATCTCGAATCATTATAATCACAGAATAAATAGGAGTGCAAGGGGCTAACCCTCGCTGGGCGGATGCTTCTGAAGATTTCAGCTATTCAGCCAGTGTAGAAAACATTCGCCCATTAAAAACGTTTTTTTTTTTAATTGGACCGAGCAGTGCGAGTTTGTTTCGGGAAGGATTAATTTACTAGCTAAATTTTGTTTTAAACTGCAATTCCATTTCTGGGAAATTGTGAAAGTGAAGAACAGACTTGATAGAAAAACTGACACTACTCATGAGCTACCTCAGGACCCGGTACATGTGTATTATTTTGTTCTATCAAAGTATTACTATGCTGAAATGTCTTATCAAGTTCATTAACACTAAACGTACCACCACCGGTCAAATGACCGGTTCTAGATATTTTTATTGAACAAGTTTTAAAATTATAAAGATGCTTTCAATGATTCAATAAATATCAATAATTAGCAATAAGAATTGCGCAAAATTCTAAATAAATTAAATTTTGTCATTTTTATAAGACAACATGTACCTGTTACATTTATAGCTCGGTACGTTTAGTATTAAATGTGACACAACCCCTAATAGAGTAACGAAATTTTGGCTCGTCAGGTTTGGCTGATTGGAGTGGGATTCTCTCCCAGCATAGAAAACTGTTACTCCAGGTCGTCCTCTAAGGGTGGACCTGCAGACACCATAATGTCGGTATACATAAAAACATCCGGATTCGCTTCAAAGTGGAATCCACTTGGCAATGTTTCGTCATCCTCATTGTCACCTAACGAACCACCCGTTCACCTGCATCATCAACCCCCACCACCGGCAAGCTTAGAGCCATCGAGGAACCAAGTCCGGTAGTGTCGTAAGGTGTGTCGTAAGTTGTGTCTTGGCTGCCTGGGTCTTCCATTGACAAGGGGGTTTGCAAGGGGGTGAGATCGAGCGTATGGTAACGACTGCCGGTGAACCGGGCGGTTTTCGCGAGCTCGCTGATGGAGTATGACTGGTGACGGGGACCGCGGCGACGACAGCATCCGCGAGAGAGTATGGTGGCGGCGGCTGCGGCGGCGGTGGTAACGTCGTGTGTCGGTGGTGGTGACAGTGGCGATGGCGGCCTAGATGGAGAGAAACGACGCCGCGGCGGCCGCTGGCGAAAGAAGGAGAGAGGCAGAGGGTGTTGTACGCGGAAGAAGGGGTTAGAGAACCGGCGCGCGCGAGAGAGCTGAATAGACGGTGGAGCAAGGGGGCGAAGCCGAAGAGCCGAGGTAGTAGTATAGACGGTGGAAGGAGCGGCGCGCGAGAGAGACGCGGATCGGATCGGATCGGATCGGATCGGAGCAGAGCAGAGCGGAGCGGCGTGGCGCGGTATGGCGCGGCGTGGCGGCAGAGAAACTCGAGGGACGGAAAGGGGCGAAAAGCGACGAGAGCCGCCGAGACGGGACGAGGCGCGACGAGGCGCGACGATGAAGGCCGACGGGGGTCGCGCACCGCGGCGCTGAACGCAGTGCCATCCGATAGGCAGCACCGCTTGCTCCACGGATACTCGGCTCGCTCGCTTCGAGCTCCGGTCGTTCGCTTGTACGATTCACGCTCGATCCGTTTCACTTCTTCTACGGCCCCGGCCTGGTCGGCGTGGTGGCCTGCTTGCTGCTGCTGGTGGCCGGTGTCCATGTCGGGAAAGGAAATTCCCGCACCGACACGACGACGACGACCACGACCACGACGGTAGAGAACCGCGCCGCCGGAAAAGACGACGACGGAGCGGCGGCCGCGAGAACCGAAGACGCGTGCACTCGTCGTGTGTGTCGTTGCCGCGCGTAGTTTTACGTGTACTGCGTATACGCTGCTCGTGCTCGTGAACAGAGGTGCCCCCTCCCTTCATCCCGAACGGCGAACGCGTGGTGGTCAACACGGTGCGTGTGCTTCTCTCCTTTTCTTTCTTTCTTTCTTTCTTTCTTTCTTTCGGTTCGTTCTTTTACTCGCACGCTTTTGCTCTCTATCTAACCTCCTCTCCTCTTTGTCTTTCTTTACTTTCGCCTTGTCCTCCTGCCTCCGCTCCTTCTCTCTCTCTTTCTCCCTCTTCCTTTCCTTCGTTTATCCACCGGTCAGCTCTCCCTCTCTCTCTCTCTCTCTCTCACTCTCTGTACGTGTGCTCCTAGAGAGAGAGAGAGAGAGAGAGTCTTGCCTTTTCGCCCGTCCGACTCCATTCCCCTTTCGTTTATCTCTACCGTCTTCTTTTGCCCCATTTTCTTTTCTGTCTCTCTTATTTTTCGCGTTTCGTTTCGTTTTTTCTTTTTCTCTTTGGTTTTGTGTCGCCGACGAACCGTCCGACGCTCGTTAATCCCGCGATCGCGATCGTAAACACGATCCGATCGGTATCGCGGCGTACACGAGGAGAGCGGCGGAGGATCGTCCGCGCGCGCGGGGGTATCCGCCGCGCGAGTTTCCACCGTGCACGCAAAAGGTACCCATTCTCGGAACGCAACAGAGACCCAGCATGGCCGCCTAGCACGAGACGAGTCAGAGTTCCTCGCCGGTGTCCATACTACACGACGGCACAGCTCTCTCCGTCTCTTTTTCTCTCTACATCCCCTTCGCGCTCCGTTTCTGTCCGCCTTCTCTCCCGCCCGGTGTATTCAAAGAGTATACACGGCTCTCGCGCTCTTTCTCGCCCCTCCATCCCTTTCTCACGCTCTCTCTCTCTCTCTCTCTTGCTCCCGCGCTCTCTTCCTCTCTTTGCTCCTCGGCTCTCGCTCCCTATCCATCTGTCCCCCTTGGTCTCGCATATATACGCATATAGATGCATCGCAATCTGTCTTCGTTTTTGTACAATGCTGTTGCTCTCGCTGCGTCGTCTTCTCTCGCTTTCTGCTCCACGCTTTTCCCTCACGGTTCGTTCCTACGTCCGTCTTGTTCGCTTCTTGCCCCGGTCTTTGTCTCGCCAGCGCGTTCTCTCGCTTGTTCTCCTCCTTCTCTCCCGCTTTCTTTCTCCCTCTCTCTCTTTCTCTCTGTTTCTGTTCTTATTCTTCTTCTCCCGTTCCACCGCTCCTTCTCTTTTTCTATCTCTCTCTCTCTCCCTCTCTTTCTCTCCGTCTCCGTCTCACCCGGCTCGTCTCTCTCTCTCTCTGGTTCTTGTCCCCTGATCGCGCCTTTCATTCGAAAATAGAACGTCAGCACGCGTGCCGCGCACATTTTTCCTCATGAAAACAGCGAATTCCCACTCGCTGACACGCGCGCGCGACACCGGCCAACCGGGTCCGCTCGTGTGTGTCGTATTCTAACCTCACTTTCCGCGAAAAATTTCGCGGCGACCGATCCTCCCGCACCGGCGACCGATAATCCGCTCGAATACCTGCGACCTATCGAATGTCTTCGGTCTGGTCTCTCTCCCTATACTCCTTTTTTTTTCTCGTTTTTCAACGATCGTTATCGAAAGCAACACCGACAACCGACTAGAACCGAGACAGAGCCGCTTTTATTAACAAAAATCTCCCCGACTCGATCATCCTGCACACAGCATGCCCTCTTCCGATTGATCGACTCGATCCCGGGGACCACCGACACCGCGACCGTTTCGAGGAACGCGGTGTTGTGCGCCCTTAAATGGTGATTCGGTGGCCCCCGGCGAGCCTGTACAGAGGCGTTCGCGCCGCAGGAAATACAAATGCGATTGTCCCCGTGGATTTCCAGCGAGTACCGCAATGCCGTCTGCACTCTAATCACCATCCTCTAGCGACTATAATGTACTGTATATACACCTTTGAATCTTCGCAAAAAAAGAACTGGATTTGTAGAAATTTTTGCCTACGACTGTTGTTGCACCTAACAGAGAGAGAGCGAGAGAGAGAGAGAGAAAGAGAGAGAGAGAGAGTACCGTTTGAAACAATGCACGTTCCTGTACATCTTCGACAGACTTCAATAACATTGTGCGCACCAAGCATGTTGTATAGCCCGCCAGAACAATGAAGTTTGACGACCTAGGGAATTCTACAAGGGTGCACCGACCGACGTAAACTCGAATCATCTCCGAAACTGTTAAATCACGGGCGTTTGTCCCTCCAACGAGTTCCTGTTGGCCTGTAACGAAATAAATAAGAATGCCAGACACTGTTGTTACGTTTTATTCCTCGTTTCAGTTCAGCAGATTGTCGTTCTCGACGAGATCCCTTCCCGAATACCGAGAAAACGAAAAACGAAACCGACGACGGTCGCGAGGAGAAAGATCGGTTGGATCCGTGGCTCGATCGCGATCGTTCGCGTCGTCTCTCCGCGTATCTCCCGTCCGTTGGCTTTGTTGCGGTCAGACGGAGGCAGACGTCCGACGCGATATTCTGGCGGGAGACTCGTAAAAATAGTGTCTTCGTCGTTTCCTCCCTTCGTCTCGGCGACTATAATTAGCGGGATTCGCGTTTTCTGCGTAAACAAATATTCGCCGGGTCTGTCGTGGCCGGTTGGGCCGCGTGCGCAGCCACTTTACCGTTGTTCCGTGATTTCCTGTTCGATAGAGCACACGCTGAATAAACACCGCAAAACACGGCCTATCCGGCAGTCACGGGTGTCGCGACCGTAGCCGACGTCTATCGATGCTACACGGCTTTTGCATTAGGCGACCGTGGACAGTAGAAACAGACCGGTCTGTCTGTTCGCGTCCGTCTTCCCTTTTCCTCCTGGTTCGTCAGCCCCGGGTACTCTAGTAGAATATGTCTATAGCTGCGCGTGCGAGAGAGAGAGAATGTGCGTGCGTGCGTGTGTATGCGTTTGGGTATGTGTGTGTGTGTGTCGGGCAGAACTATTCATACCCGACCAGAGAACGTTCATAAAAATAGGATTTTCGCGATTCCCACCGCCGCGACGTCGCGCTTAATGGTGGTTCGCGTGCCTCGCAAATAAATCTCGCCAAAGTTTACCCGTGTACTCCGTGGGGTTGACGAACGATTTGTGGAAATATTCACCTTTCGATCGGTTCCTGAATTCTTGATGGCCTACTCGAAGTCTCGACGGCTACTTTTAGAGCTCCTTACGACTGGCCATCGCGAACTTTTCAATTTAACCGCGGCACTGAAGCAACTCGGCCCTTTGATACGAATACAGTTAAATCATAGTTTCACTTTTCAAGATACTATCCAAGTGAATTGATCCTACTAAAATGTTTCAAAAATTGGAAATGCTCCATGGGGCACGTCGATCGTTAACACGTTCACTGGCCGATGAACTCCAGAAAATACTACAAGATCAAAATAATTTAAGCCCTTGCGCTACGATCTGTTTGACAGTCCCAGTGATTAGATGATTTTTGTAGTTCATAATATCCTAAAAGAATATGTTCTGCAGCAGTTGTACATTGACACCAACAAAATAGAATTTTATTTCGGTTTTGAAGGAAATTAATAACACGAATATTCAGTAGACTCTGTTCAAAATCTAAATCAGGAATCAAAATCTTCATCTCCGTTTCAATCTTCGTTGTAGCACAGGGGATTAACTGACAAAGTCGAAGCTGCTATCTTGCTGTTCTAATCCTTTTACATCCTAACAATCCTAACGAGCTGTACTTCATTCGAATATGACGCAATAAAAATTAATTTCTACTACCGATAACGGAATCTAAGTGTCTTTCAATAATCTTTCTACCGATAATCACATCTAATTCGGAATAAGAATCTTTCGCAGAAACGTTCGAACTTGTTTGAGGAACAAAAGACGATAGACGATATTTCGTGAATTGGTGCGCTTTTTATCGCGGCCAGAGCGATGGCGAATGCTCAGTTTCCAGGTGGATATCATTTCGGCGGTGATGACGTACACACACACACACGGGACAACGGGTACAATCGTCGTCGATCTGGTGTCGATGCCGGGCCGCGATGCCAATCGTTATCGTTGTTTTTCATTTAATCAGCCGCATCGGTGAACATATATCGATCACCGTTTATCTCGAGTATTACCGTCTGTGCAGTCGGAATAATTATTCGCAGCGCACCGGCGTGCGCGTGTGTCCCGGTCGAAGGGGGATATCCCCGGGATAAAAGGGTTACGGGGAACGGGAGAACCGTAGGTCGCCGATCCTCGACATAAATAATAAATCCACGCAATGCCGGGCCGAGTTGCCCGAGGACCACTCGAAATCTCGAGTGAGCGTTCCGCGGGGCAACATTTTCAGTTTTCTTTTTTTACCGTGAACCGGCCGCGTCACAGGGGCGAGAGAGCCCACCCCTCTCTGTCGGACATTAGTTCATTATGTCGTATTGTCATGCACGCACGAGGAACTGCAGGGACAATACGAGCTAGAAAGAGAGAGAGATAGAGAGAGAGAGAGAGAGAGAGAGAGAGCGAGTATGCGAGCCCGGGGAGAAGGGAGGAACGTTGAACGAAACGAATCACTCGAAATCCGTTCGCCAACTATTTCCTGGGGGCTTATATTTTAGGAAGTTGTAGGAAGCATGAGACCATGGACCAGAATAAGACAGCGCATGACTCGCAACACTGTCCCTCTTATTTGCCAGCCTCTCCCCTGTTTGGGAGCATCGCGCTACTGCGTGTGCTCGGGAACCGATTTCTTTATTGTTGTGCAACAGCGAATTTGCAAACGAGGATTTTTCATGAACTCCCCTTTGACAGTCGGCGGAGGAGGGATGAAATTCTTGTTCGCTGTTCTATGCTGGTCATTTTTCAAATTCTTGACAATTTTCTGAGACGTTCCAGGCTATATATACATCGAGTAATTTACTGTTGAGCAATAAGAGTAGACCGCAGATTTTATGCATTTGTAGCAGAAATGAGTAGGTCTAATGCAAACTAGTGAAAACACAAACGCAGTACATTTAAATTTCGAAATACATGTATTGAATTTTGTTCCACAATTTTTCTCCATCTTTTCACGCCACATGCGTTTTCCGGCGAAAAACTTCTAAATATGATTTTTTATGTCCACCAAAGAGTTAAAGTTTTTGTCATTATGGGAATTTTGTATTGACCTAAATAGATGAAAATCTGAAGGTGTAATGTCATCCCAACCAAGCTCCAACAGTTTTTGGAAGAAAAAGGCATCGAATGCCTATAACGCATTCTGTTTCCTTCCATATTTAAGAGCGTATAAAACTAACAAAAATTAATGTATCCTAATCAAACCTTTTTCTAAAAATGCATGAAATATTACCTTTTTAGACTATGTGCACATACCATTCGTTTTCAATCATTCTGACATATTCAGACCTGTTCTAATGCCACCTACAGAAAAAAGGCACGATCTTTCCGGACAACTCAGTAAAACCACTGTTACTTTCAACTGATTAAAATGATTAAGAAAAGAAATACATATTTGCATAGCTCCTGTAACTCAAAATTAACGTAGACAATTTATATCTCGCATAAAAATCCGCAGTCCAGTAATCCGATTGGTAGAAATTATCTTTAGTTTTTTGGGGGATCAGACACTCCATGTGGGTAAGGTCACTAGATTGCGGATTTTTATACACAATACAAGTTTCATGCGTCTATTGCAGGAACCAGGAACCACTCAAAAATTTATTTCATTTTCTAATAATCCTCGTAACGATACTCTTCGATCCTTTCAATCTTTCAGTTGCTTGCAGCTACTGACTTTTGTCACAAATGTCATATCCGCACAATTTCAGAAAATGTTCTTGCAATGCGTAAAACGGTTTAAATTTTCGATTCGGGTCAAGCTAGCAACGCGCGAGAGCAGATATATCTGTTTGATCTATCTGTCGGCCGGTACCGGGTCACTCATTCATTCCTATCAGCATTTTTAACGCACTTTTGGATCTAGCTTCTCGTCAGAAAGATATTATCCAATGATCCTTGTCTTTTCGACAGGAAGGTATTTATCTACACGGTATAAGAGGATTAATTCGATCAACAGAATCGATCAACAGAGTCGTTCGTGTCTTGCAGTAAATAAGAGACTCGTGACTCTATAAGTGTTCTTGATATCCAAATAAATGCAAACACTCCATGAACATTAACGAAAGATGTCATCATAATTGACTAGAAAATACAAAGTAGAAATATAAAGATGAACAGAGAATAAATGCTAATCGGATATGCGTTAACTGAGGTTTGCGAGAATTTTTTTTCGCGTTCTGGATAGGATTCCCGAAAATTTCAAGATTTCTCGAGTTTCTCAAACAACGTTGAGACTTCGGTATTCACGATCACTCGGGATTATCCTCGGAAATAATATTCGAGATTATTCGGGATCGTTCCGGAGAATCCTGAATATCCTCGGGAATCCGTTGCCTTCTCGTCTCGAGCATCGGATTCCCTCTAGTGTTAACGTAGGAGAGATAATTCAGCGTAGACCCCTGAAGAGATGACTCCCTTCTCCATCGACGAGTCGTCAACTAAATCGTTCGACCTTTTCTGTTGCAGACCGATCAAGTTGGCCGGAAGTCAGGTGATCGTCAGGTGATCTCGTTCCGCAAGAGGAGGGCGCGAGGGATCGTCGTAGGATGCGAGGTCGGGTGGTGTTGGCGCTCGTGACCGCGTCGGATCGCTTGTCGATCGGGCTCGCTCTTGATCATCAGCGGTGCTCGCGATGATGTCGGAACAGGGTCGCGTAGCATCGGTTTCGTCGTCGGTCGAGCACGCGGTGGAGCTCTGTGGAAAGTCGGTGGACGCGACGGGATAAATGCGAGACCGAAACCTGGTCGGTGGTGGACCAGTTGTCGCGACGACGACGAAGAGGAAGAAGAAGAAGAAGAGACACCTGGAATCGGGTCGGTGGAAGCGTAGCAGCGATCCGGGCTGGCGGTGTACGAGAGCAGGTGCGCCGGCGAAGAGCGGCAACAGGAGGTTGGATGTAGAACAGGAGGAGGACGACGAAGAGGAGCCGGAGGAGGGGTGGTCGGGTAACCGAACCGAGGATAGAGGGTCGACCGAACCGGCCGGTGAGCTGGAGATCGAGGGAAGAAGAAGAACGGCCAGCCGAGTCGTCCCGTGGTACCGTCATCGACAGGGTCGGCCTACAACCAGCTGGACTGGACGGCCTCGCGGGTTTTCGTGGTAGGGCCGAGGGTTGTGGGGGCCACCACGGGGGCGGGGGTGGGCTTGCCCCTGCTTCTTCTCGTCGTCGCTGTCCTCGGCAATCAAACGCGCACGACGACGGCTGCGCCGGTGGTGTCCGATACGTACGTGTCCCTCGACGCTACGCCTCCTCGTCTTCTACCTCGATTACCGGACCGTTCGCCCCCAGAGTCTACCTACCGGAGAACGATCCGTCGGTTTTCCAATCTTCAGCCAGGGAATCCTTCCGGAGGTTATCCACCGTCAAGCGGAGCGCTGGATCACCACGAGGCGTCTCCGTTAGAACTAGGGGCTTGGTCCGGGAAGAGGGCCGACACCAACCACGGAACGAAGGATCCTACTTCTTCTTCGCCTGTGACGGGGGAAGAAGCAGGGAAAGGAGGAAGAGGAGGAGGAGGTCTGGCTCACGAGAGGACCGAGTCGAAGCGGCGGCAGGTCCCAGCTAGCCTGCTCGATCGTCGAGGATCGGCAACGTCCCTGGGTCTGCGACCGTCGTACTGGCTCCAGAAAGCGTTTTCGCATAACAAGACCCTGGTCGAGCCTGTGACCAAGGTCGACTCGTCCGATCCTGAGGATTCCGTTAGAAGAAGGGAGTTAACCAGCCGCGGGGACGCTTCGTCGACGGTAACAACGGCACCGGTGATCGCCAGGAGCACCGTACCCTATCGTCCGGTAGCACGGACTGTGCCGCGGGTGTTCGAGGACGAGGGGAAGGACGAACGAAGAGGTGTCGCGGGAAAACACGGGGGGAGGTTCGCGGTCGCGGGGAACGGTAGTGGTGAGGTCATAGGTGGTGGTGGTGGTGGTGGTGTCGTCGAGTGGACCACGACAACAGTCGCCGGGCCGATGTCATCGTGGTCGTATCATCCTGAAGATGAGGAGCCGGGAGCTGGAAGCGTAAGGACACGCCCGAGTCCGGAGGAGGAGGCGGCGAGCGAGGACGAAGAGGCCGAACGCGCAGAGGATCAGGTCAAGGTCACCGTAGCAGAGCCGACCAAAGGCTCGACCGCGGCGTCGACGACAGCCCGACCGACCACGACCACGACTACGACGCAGTTACCACCACCGAGTCAAGACACCTCTATGGAAGCACGTGAGTACCACGAAAACACGATTCTCTTACCGACTACCTAATTCGATCGCCCCGGCGTCGTCGTCACCGCCTCCTCTCTTCTTCTCCTTCTCCTTCTCTTTCTCCTTCTTCTTCTTCTTCTTCATCATCATCTTCTTCTCCTTCTTCTTCTTCTTCTGCTTCTTCTTCTTCTTCTTCTCTATACCCTAACGGCCGCGCGCGTGTCTTCTCCGTGTGCCAGATACGCGGCCCGGCTTGGGAACATCTTGCTCCTTTTGCCATGCCTATCCCCGCGGGAGTGTTTACAGGAACCGAAGCTCCACGCAGGACCCTTGGCCAGGTTATTTTTAACTATTCGTACCATGCTGCCACTTTCGCCCGACTTCTTCTTCGTCTTCTTCTTCTTCTTCTTCTTCCCTCCCTGCCAGCCCTCCCGGATAGGGACCTCGCGGCTTCTGTGTCCGACTCTGACACAAGAGGCTGCAGAAATTACTCCCGGTGATCTATTGACTGCGGATCTTAACGCCTCCGCAGCAGTTAGCGTTTATTCTTCTAGTGCATAAAGATACGCTTGTGTTGGGACACAACATACATTAAATTTCTGTAATGTATGTTTCTTACATACGTTACACTTCTGTTCTTACTCGAAGAGAACTCGGCGGACGAGGGCACGCTTGTTACATTTTTGAAATTGCTCCCGGTGATTTAACGACGAAGCAGCTGCAGGTCCTCGTAGCGTTTATGTATGACTAGACCATGAAGAAACGTTCGCATAGAGTTACGTTGCCACTCTATTTTTGCTGAGAGAAACTTTATTGTCGGAGGAGGCGAGCATGAAAGCTGCAGAAATTGGTCTTTGCGCCTTCGCAACGTTTAGGGTATATTTTTCTAGAGTCCGTCCAACGTGGCGAGTCAACGGAGCAGCAGCGTGTATCCTTCGCTAACTATACCGGAAGTGTAACTCTGTCTCGTTGGACAGACCATAGAGTATGAAGAAATGTTTATATTCAGTTACATTTCCATTTTATTTTTACTGGAAGCAACTCGATACTTGATGAGACGCGTGTTACACTGCAGAAATTACTTTGGATGATTATTACTGCGGATTTTATGTGTTTATGACAAAAATGTGGAAATCAAATACAAAACAATAAAAACATTTAAAAATGTATTGTTTCCAACTTTAGAAAATGATTCGGAAGAAGTATAAATGCCTATGTAACTCCTGTGGTCTGCGATTAGTCCAATGATTATTAATCTTGAACCAGTACGCCTTCGCAGCGTTCAGAGTATATTTTTTTACAATGTGACGAAGTATAGAGTTGCTCCATTTTTCCCGCAGGGTACTTTATACAGTGATTTCTCTATATATGTCGCCTGGATGATAACGTCACGGAATTATCCCCACTACCGCGGGCTATACTCCGACGTTGAGGAGTATAAACATAACACGGGTATGTCTTCTGGACGATACATGACGCTGGCAAGACCCCTGTCGACATATATCGAAAATTCACTGTAGTCAGCGTAAACATCCGCAGTTTGAAGATCTTCAAAACAATTCAACAAGATCTTCAATCTTGGATTGGAAGTTACCAGAAAACTGGAATTATCACTTTGTTGGACCTGAAAACTTGTGACGTCCTTGCTATTTTTTTACCGAGAATGTGTTCGTGACGATAGAGTGTCAATTACATCTTGTCTCATAATTTCTTGCTCATTTTCGCAACAGAATGCTTTCGTGTCTATCGTCGGTTGCACTCGAAATATTATTTCAAGCCCGGTGATTAAGGTCATGGAACAAGTATTGTGTTTTCGAGATTTTCATTGTTAGGATTGATGGCAGATAATTTGACTCTCCGTAAACATTCATGTATCCTTGACACTAGTTCGAATTTCAGAAAAACGAAATTCACCCTGCAACGGATTTATTCTGGGGTCACTCACGACCCTAACAAATTTAGGGTATTCAGTCTCAAATTACATACTTAAAATTGTCTTCATAAATTCTGGAATTTTAAACATGGTACCACTGAAGAGAGTTAACAATATTTTCCTGAAGAATTAACAAGTTTTCAATATTTTTTATTTAACCCCTTGTACTACGATTTATTTCACGGTTTCAGTAATTAGAACGTTTTTGTAATTTATAATTTCCTAAAAAAAGGAGAAAATTCATATCTATTGTATGCCTACATGTTCTCCGATAGCTGTATATTAACAACGCCAAAATAGAATTTTATTTCGGTTTAAGGAAAATTAATAAGAAATATATTTATTAGACCTTGTTCAGAATCTTCATCACGAGTCTGACTCGATATTGTAAGGCAAGGGGTTAAGGCTTTTATGGAATTTTCATAATTGCACAACGATTAGCTTGGAGTGCATTCTTTAACTCTTTCGCAGTCTCGTATAAATAAAAATTCTCTACACGCGTATAGAATCACCTATGAAAAAAATGTAGACCAGGATAAAACATATCTTAAAGGTCGCTCCAAGAACGCAACAGAATGGAGGAGCGTTTTTACTGAAGCAAATACAATTTCTTCAACAGTGATCTCTCAAACCCAAGCACTAAGGAACAGTTTGTTAAGAATACTGCTCGCAACAATACCGTTACATAAAAACGTCCTATCTTCTCGAAGAAACAGCAGCTCTTCAGCCTGGCCAGGGTAAATTACGCTCACCGAAAACGAAATTGCACCGGGGAAATCCTTTCGCGTCACTATATTCAACCACGAAATTCCGCATCGAGATCGCAGGAATGCGTGTTTCTTCGAGTTCCGTTCGCGGAAGGAGGAAAGAATACTTGTATAAAAGCGTGTGCGGATCAAGAGGGGAGGGCGAAGGAATGGAGGAGAAGGGAAGCTCGCCGTGAAACGTGTGCATCTCGTGTGTTTTCGATTACGCTTGCACGGCCGTACGCCGGCTGCGTACGATGTACGGCTCGTGACTTCGCGTATGAATCAGCCGGCTATTCTTTTCGCGCACTGGCCGACCGCCGACTCTTCGTCTCGTCTCTCTTTCTCTCCGTTTCTCTCTCCATTTCTCTCCCTCTTTCTCTCCTTCTCTCCCGGTTCCTCTTTCGCCGTTTCATCGGTTGCTCGGTCGCACTCGCTGTTCCGCTTTTGCTCCGTCCACGTCCCGCGCGCGCGAATCAAGCGAGCGAAGACGGCCGAATACGCGCGAGCGATTTCGCGAGCGAAACCCTCCTTCACCCCAACCGCCCTGTCCCTTTTCCCTTCGCTCCCGATCCTCTCCCGGTTTCTTGCCGATCCTCCTCGCTCGCCTCCCCCCAACCATGATGCGCCTCTCCGATCTGCTTTTGCACCGTTCCCCGCTGCACCGCAAATTTTGGAAGTGGAAACGTTGCGTGATCTCGTCGCTGCAACGCGGATCAAGGGACTTCAGCGATCTTTCAGCTCTCGTTGTCGAAGACGACCCTCGATCGCTCCGTTTCACGACGCTCGCATCTCGAATTGATGCGGCGTAAAATCGAGATTTGTATGGAAATCGATGTTCAGTCTCGAATATATCCCCGAGGGGACTGGATTTGAAATGGAACGAGTCCTAACTATTTTTACTGTGAACAAGAAAAAGAAAATATGTACATTTTACTTCAATGCTCAACCCCCTTTCCTCTCCCTGCCGTATCATTTTCGACTCTGCCACAATGATTAGAACTTCAACAATTTCCAATAAAAAATGCATGCATACTTATGATTAATTTTCAATATTCAGCGAAGGAAGAATTTCGTTGGATTTCGTTGAGAGTCTTCATCTCGCGAACTGGTCCAACGGAAATGGAGGTCGCTAGAAAAATGTGGAGACTCGAATTTCCTCCGACGAAATTAGATCGAGTTAATGAAATCGTGAAATGTTCCATTAATTGCGTTACCGTCTCGAGCGGACGTTTTCGGACACAGAATTCTTTGAGTTACGTTTCCCAGCTATTGTCTTCGCGGTCGATGTTCGGCTTGTTAAACACTAGTCTTTATGGGAAACTTAAATGGCGGCTTGCGAGCCCGAAACAGCGAGTTCAGCTTGAAATTGCGCGCTGGGTAATTCATTGAGTTTCATTACCGCGGCAAACAGTGCCGCCATAACAATACAATGTATGGTTTAATAACGAGCGTAAACGTTGACCTTTCCCCGATAACGTTCATTCATAACTTTCGGTCAGTGAAATCTGCCTTTTAATACCGTTGTCCGCGGGACCGGGGCAGTCGTCAGCGGTGTATAAACAGAGTGCTCGCTCGCTTAACAATCGGTTAAATATTCATTTTTACGATCGCCTACCCGAGGCGGTCGCAAGATGGTCGCCGGACGAAGCATTAACTCATCGAGTGCCGCGTTTTCTAGAAAATGGGAGACAAAATTGCTTGTTCAGAATTAAAACTGTATCTCTGAGCTTGTACGTTTGGTGTACCAAATTTTGGTGGCATAAATCCTAACTTTTCAATTTTTGTTTCACTCATTAGCGAGCATTAAAAATCACCAATGCTTAGAGGAACAGGAGCCAATTAGTATAAGCTCCCGAAGATTCAGATGACTACGTCCTTCAAAGCTTAATTGTCAAGTAATATCTGTACATATGAAGTTTAGAGGGCTAAATTAATTATAATTTCTACCGCGGTTTTATATATATCTATTTCGATTTATTTTTTCGACCAGTATATCCAAAGAAATAGATTTATTGAATAATTATCCTTCGCTGTACCTTCGCAGCGTCAATAAATTTTTATGCAAAATTTTAAAGGGTGTCTTTTATGTATACTTATTTCGACTTATTTTTTTAATGTAGAATCACCCCCTTTTCGCTAATACCATCAGTTACCGATCATCCAGAATATTCAAATAAATAGATTTATAAAATAATTTTTCTCTAATACAATTTAGCAGTGTCGATAAATTTTTGTACAAAATTTTAAAGACAATCTTTTGACACCTTCGGTAAAAATTTGAGAAAACTGGGCTTGCACAGATTGGTTTCCGAGCCTTCATAAATCAGTCGGGTTTAGTTCTCGGTGGTTCTAGCGCTAAAATAACAGTGTACAGCTAATTGGGTAAAATCCCATGGGCCGAGAATCAAACATGAAACTGGAATTTTACGAAATTTTTGAGGTTGGTAGTTGCCAGTCAAAGTATTAATATTCCGACGTATTCCAGGGGGGAGGTGGGTGGTGGATATTTTCGTTGAGAGAATCGACGAGAACGGAGCAATCCAAGCAGAGCCCGCGACACGCCGGAATTAGTTTTGATTAACAGAACGTAGTTGCACCGGGCCGATCATAGTTATTACGCTTGTTGTAACCGGTCGGGCTCGCGGCGGCGCGCGGCGCGGCGCGGCGCGATGGGTGAAAAAGCTCGCGGTATCTTGACGAGCTTGAACAGGGCGAGAATAGCGGCGAACGTTTAAAATAAAGTCGCGGCGGCGGTAAATTTATCGTTCCCGAACGCGAAAATCTGTTTACCGTCCCTTGGGATCCGGCGCGTTGCGATGAAAACCACTAAAATACCGGGTGGAATTCGTACGCGGCCCGCGGTCCCGCAAAAACTGCCTGCCCTCCTTGTCACTCACGTGTCACTTCTGTATAGCGGTGAAAATAAGGCCGGGTTTTGGCATACCTGACCGGTTAGTCAGACCATTTAGTCATTCCTCTTATACCGGGTACCCGGTATCGTCGCAGTCACCAGAACTACTCGCCTTTGGGAACCATCCAGATCACGAATTAGCTCGTAAAAAAAGCCTCGAGGGTTACAGAAGCTCACCGAAATAAACGCGTTAAGTAACAACATCGGGATACATCTTGTTCGCGCGACGATCGACGCGGGACCACCGCCGGAAGCATCCTGCCGTCGATCCCTTATCACTCCTATCTATTCTCGTTCGACGCTCGGAACCGCTCTAGAAAATCCCCCGCGACTTCCTCTTTGGATCCTCTTGAAAAACAGGATCCAAAAGAAGCTAGAACATTTTCTTTTGAATAATTATTTTACCCTGTATCGATCTCCGATTTTCAATTTTCTTCGAAACGAGAAAGAACTAGTAGGCAAAATTGCCTGTTGGTATAGCGAAAGATTTCTTTCTCTTCTCTTGACGCTTTACCCACAGAAGATCTTTAATACCTCTGCTGTATACTCAACAATTTTCTTTTCAATAATTACTTCAGTAGACTACAGAATCGCTCGAAATAATTTTCTGCTTTACCCATCGAATATAGGATCTTTAACACCTCTGCTGTATCTATCAGAAGCTCAACAATTTTCTTTTCGATAATTATTTCAGTAGACTGTGTAGGGTCGCTCGAAATAATTTTCTGGACCACGAACGAAAATTACAAGAAAGGACTAACAGTCGCTAGGTAAAGCGTCAACATTCAGATGTTCGGAATAATTACAGTATGTTATGTGCAGTTGTCTAAAGTTTCAAAACATTTCATACGTTTTCTGAAACCGGAGCTGCATTAATTTCCTTTCCTCATAATTTTAATAATTTGCGAATGTTTAGTCTTTGTAGATTCTCACTATTTCGTCTAATTATAGTGTAACTATAATGTATAATCTTTTTGATAGGCTACCGAGGTAGTGAATCTAGTCGGACAAAATATACTGTGACGCAGTTTCTATATTCTAAAGATTCACGAAAAACCTAGCTGCTCGTGTATATTAAACTGTGTAGTAGCGCCACTTCTTAGACACTTATGCATTGTTGATGCCGCTAGCTTAATTTTAGAGAGCAGTGGGCACGAATCTGCTTCCATCGCGTTTCCTTCCCATCCACTCGTTTTAGCTTTATAATTAAAGGGAACATTGTCTACTAATTTTTAATTTCTTTTCGCAGGCTTTGTAGAATCATCTAAATCTTCATAGACACCTATGCATTGTTGATGCTGCGCTTGATTTTAGAGAGCAGTGGACAAGAATCTGCTTCCATCACGTTTTCTACCCATCCACCCCTTTTAGCTTCGTAATTAAAGGGAACATTGTCTATTAATTTTCAATTTCTTTTCGAAGGCTTTGTAGAATCATCTAAATCTTCATAGACACCTATGCATTGTTGATGCTGCGCTTGATTTTAGAGAGCAGTGGACAAGAATCTGCTTCCATCGCGTTTCCTTCCCATCTACCCCTTTTAGCTTTGTAATTAAAGGGAACATTGTCTACTAATTTTCAATCTCTTTTCGAAGGCTTTGTAGAATTATCTAAATCTTCATAGACACCTATGCATTGTTGATGCTGCGCTTGATTTTAGAGAGCAGTGGACACGAATCTGCTTCCATCGCGATTCCTTCCCATCTACCCCTTTTAGCTTTGTAATTAAAGGGAACATTGTCTACTAATTTTCAATTTCTTTTCGAAGGCTTTGTAGAATCGTCTAAATCTTCATAGACACCTATGCATTGTTGATGCTGCGCTTGATTTTAGAGAGCAGTGGACAAGAATCTGCTTCCATCACGTTTTCTACCCATCCACCCCTTTTAGCTTCGTAATTAAAGGGAACATTGTCTATTAATTTTCAATTTCTTTTCGAAGGCTTTGTAGAATCATCTAAATCTTCATAGACACCTATGCATTGTTGATGCTGCGCTTGATTTTAGAGAGCAGTGGACAAGAATCTGCTTCCATCACGTTTTCTACCCATCCACCCCTTTTAGCTTTGTAATTAAAGGGAACATTGTCTACTAATTTTCAGTTTCTTTTCGAAGGCTTTGTAGAATCGTCTAAATCTTCATAGACACCTATGCATTGTTGATGCTAGTTTTATATTAATTAAAGGGAACACAGTCTACCAATTTTCAGTTTCTTTTCGAAGGCTTTGTAGAATCATCTCTAACAGATTATAATTCTACTATTACAATTTCGATGAAACATTGAACCGGAAGCACCGGTCCAGAAATGAATCGAAGGAGGCAATAATTAACAGGAAGCGGAGAGGAGGACCGTGAGGTGGAAAGTGCAGAGAAAAAAATGTGGTGAACGGGGTGGGACGCGGAGGGGACGGGAGGCAGGAGAAAAGAAAAGAAAAACGAGGGGCGGCCAGAATCCGGGAATGCCAAAATTTTTGGCGCTCCGCCAATCCGCGGTTATCTTATTATGATCGAGCGGAATTAACGAGCTATTTATCGAGATTACACGGCACGATACGCAACGTTATAATCTAAAATAAACCGCGGTCTGTTCCGCGGGCTTTTATCAGGCTTTTAGAGCACCGTTCGCCAAACACGCGATACAGATATCGTGTTATTGCAAACAACCGTAATTAAACAGAAATCCGCGGCTCCTCCGATCCTCCGTGTCCTCTTTGTCTCGCGGTTTTTTTTTAATCGATCGTACTTGCCGACACGAGGCGTCGATTAGATTCTATCGTTAATTTCACTCGAAAAGAGAAAAAAGAAATCGGCACGCTGACTTGTTTCTGCAATTGCAATTGGCGACCGTGATTTTGCGTAAGCGACTGTACACACACACACACACACACACACACACAGTGTGGTTCTACATTCAGTATTTGCTATTCTTTCGATTGCTCGAGGCTGTGTTTGATTCGGTGTTTGTATTATCTGCTGGTGGTTCAAGATGCTTCAACACGTTGACTTCGATGCGACGCGTATGCAGACTCATGCAATTATGCAGTTTAAACAGTTATTATCGTGCTAGTGTATCGAGTATACGGTAGGTGATAAAAATATTAGAAACGCTTCCATAACTTGATGATTTTACACTGAAACGATCAATTCTTAAATAGAAGATTAGCTAGTGTATTGATTATACAGTGGATGATGAAAATGTTGAAACAATTTGTCCGAGTTGGCGGTTTTACAGTGAAACAATTGATTTCTAAATAATGGTCCAGCTACGTTAAATTCTTATCATTTTTGCGTTGATGTTTGCAGATTAAAAATTCACTTTTAGCAGTACCGTAGACATATTTATTACATGGCTAAGAATTCTAAGAATTCAAGCTTTCTGTACGATATGAAGAGGTTCTTGCATCAGATGCAAGAAGATGAAAATTTTAGTAACTTCCATCGAATATAAAATTCTTAGATCTTGTTGCGTTAAATAAATGTGGTCTTTTCTGTGGTCACTACAACCTGCACGAGAAGTGCTACACGTTGAAATTTTAAATCCGCGGATTGAAATTCGAGGAATCAATCACTTTTATCGTTTGGATGTTTCCGGTAATAGTAGGAATTACGCATGATGATATAACAACTTTTACAACTTTGTATCAGTGTCTCGTATCAATGGCCAGCCACGGTCGTTTAAATATCCCGGCTCGGAGACTATCTCTTCAAAAATACATGCGATTTTGAAATCTTTATGAGCCCTCCAGCTTTAACCCCTCGTGCTAATGACGAGCCAGACTCGTGACGAAGATTTCGAGCCGAATCCACTGAATATGTGCGTCGTTATCAATTGCCTTGAAACCCGAATAAAATTCTATCTTCCAATAGACATAAAGTTCGTTCTTCTAAAAAACAAAAAAAGAATGATGAACGTCAGTTCTAATCGCTGCAACCGTAAAACAGATCGGCAGCGCAAGCGGTTAAAAAGACATTACTATGATACTATATGCGGCGCGGGTTCGATAAAGTTCTTTCACAGATCCAAAAATAAAGTTCAGGTTGATGAATCGAAGTCATTGGCCGCGGGGGTTAACTGGAATCGTACGCTCTCTATATTCGCGTGATCGAATCAGAACGACGCGCCCGTAGAGAGGTAATCCGGGGCTCGTAAAAATCACGTCGAGATTCGATGAAAAGTCCCGAGTTTCCGCGAGCACGGATAAATTTCGAAGCGTAAAGTTAAATCGAACGGAAGAATGACGGTGTCAGTGGCATGACGAGCCGGGCTCGTCACCCCAAGCGTGATTTAAGACCTTCAACCGGGGCCGGGCCGCAGAAGGGTTTAGAACACGGGAACGAGGCGGAAAGAGAGAGAGAGAGAGAGAGAGAGAGAATGAGAGAGAAAGAGTCGACGAGCAGGATAATCGGGCCAGAAGCTATTACGTGTGCGGCCTAGGTTTTAAGATCAACTCGAATAATAGTACGGAGGTACCCCGCACCGGTGAAACAATGGCCTGGGCGAAGCCGGGTAGACGCAATGATTATCTTTACGACTTTATAATAATATAATGGCGTGTTATTAGGCGAACAAATTGGTCCTAATAATTATAACGTCGCCGGTTTCTTCCCACGGAGGGCGAGGGCCAACGGCGTGCACGGTCACGCGAAAATATGCAAACTGTCCCAGAAATTTCGCGTCCGACCCCCGGTCGACGAGCACGAGCGCCGCCTTTTTCCCGCCCATCGAGCCAGATTCATTTGCGCCTTAGCTCCTACGTAATTAGTCACCGGCCCGTACCTCCGAGGAATACGTTAACATGCCGGTTAAAATATACCGCGCGGCTTGATCATCCATTGTTGCCGACGACGTCATCTTTTCAATTAACTTTTCTCACCTTCCTCCTCCTAATGTGGGACTCTTTCGAACAGCGGTAACGTTCGCAAAAGCCTGCTAACATTTGCGATTTTATGCGAAAAATTTTGTATCCTCCATTTTTAGAATACATTCTGCCAGCTAGACAATCTTTCCGTTTCGATCTCTTCCGTCAGTTGATTAAAATTTAATTTTTACCACGTTAGGTTCGTTTTTTTAGGTAACTTCTTTAGTCTATCTTGTCGTCAAGATTATTGAACGGTGTGTTATCAAGAAGTTTTTAGGTACTCGTTAGGGTTTGGTTATTGAGACAAAGGATATTCTAATAATTTGAAGTCTGACTGTAAACTTGAGTGCAGGCATTTTTTTACCTGATTATTCTAACCCTCGACAATTCAAATGACATTATGTGAATTTTCGTATGTGACCAAGAGATTCCAGATTTTTCTGTAAAATAAACATGTTCTCCGTCGATCGTGAAAAATAGAAATAAATGAAAATGCGTTTGTTCTTTTAGTAATTTTTATCCATAAATCCATGTAGTGCGACACATTTATGCTTTCACGATGAAAATGTGTAGATCAAATGCGAAATATTGTGTCTAAAGCATTTTAAAAAATCGTTAAGAAAAGGAATTACATTTAATAACAATTTAAAGAAAAAGATGAATTCAACAAGAAAATTGATTTAATGATTGACAGTTGATTTCGATTGATTCATAAAATCAATTTTATTAACCGTTAGCACTCGAATGGCGACTGCAAGGCGCCACTAAAAATTGCTGTATGATTATTCAAAATATTTAAAAAATTTTATTATATTTAATAAATTATTAAACACTTCAGAATTGTACGAGTAAATTGCACCATTTTCGTATGTATAACACGAAAAGAAAGTACACAGAAGGGAAATATTCTAGGTCGGAAGAAATGTTTGATTTTGGAGTTAAAATAGCTTCGATTGCAAAGAAAAGATACAGTTTTTGTATAAAAAAATCCCCAGTCTAGTGATCAGCAAGATCATCACACTCTCACCGGTGAATCGTTTGAGTGTTTACTGGTATTTCTCGTCCGACTGAATATAATCTGAGACAAATAAAAATAGCAATGTTACTATCGGTACGCTCTGGAGCACGCTCCGAACGTTCTCGTGGCGAGCAGAGTGCAGCGACCATATAAATATCGTAAAACGTTATTTCCGAAACTGGCGCAAGCGTAACCGTGGAGCAAGAAGCCGGGAACAGCCGAACGCAGGGAAGCTAAAAAGTAAATGTAGCTCGCAGAACCGCGAAAAGCGGAATACAGAAGCCGAGGCGGTACGCGGTGACATCAGACATGCAACGTCGGCGCAAAAAAAAGGTGAGAGCCGCGGAATCGTAAATCGAGAATTAAGTATGACGCCGGGCGGTAAGACGTATATAAATTTTCCTTGCCGATGAATAATAAATGCCGGAACCTGGAACAAGGGGGAGACAGTACGAAGTGGAATCGCGCTCGAGTCTCGGAGCAAGAAAGGGCACGGGGAACGGAAAAAGAGGGAGAATCGTGCGAAGGAAATAAAGCGAGAAAGGGATAAGGATAGCCATTCGCGGAGGAGAGAGCGGCGAGGAAAGGGTGAGCGCGAGAGACACGGTGGAAAAGAGAGAGAGAGAGAGAGAGAGTTGTAGAGAAAGGAGAGAAAGAGAGAGAGAGGGAGAGAGAGAGGGAGCAAGGAGCGTACGAAAGGACGTTAACCCTTTTCTTGTTTCTCTCCGGCCTATCCCTCCGCTCCTTCTCATCGCAGGAGTGCTCCTTTCCGCAGGAGAGTTAGCTTCTCTGTTTCGCTCGCTCCTCCGTCACTTTTTCCACCTCGCAATCTTCTCCCTTTCCAACGTTCTGCCGCGGCCCTGTTCGTTGTACCGAGTCCCTCTGTGCCACCCGCTTCTCTTCCCCTTTCTCTTCTTACTCTGTCTCTCTCTCTCTATCTCTGTCTCTCTCGCTCCCTTAGCCTCTCTCGCCGCCTTTCTCACTTATTCTTTCTCCTTCTTTCTCCCTTCGGTCCCTGTCCGC
Source organism: Seladonia tumulorum (assembly GCA_913789895.3). Classification (NCBI taxonomy): domain Eukaryota; kingdom Metazoa; phylum Arthropoda; class Insecta; order Hymenoptera; family Halictidae; genus Seladonia; species Seladonia tumulorum. The sequence goes on from OU565276.1 coordinate 6,056,897, forward strand.
TTTCTTGCTCCCCCGTTTCTCGGCCGAGGGGAGAACAAAAATTACGGAATCCGCGAGGCATTCGTCGAGAGCCACGAGAAGCTCGATCGAGAGGGGTTTCGCTCGGCCGTGCGCTCTCTCTGCTCTCTCTCTCTCTCTCTCTCTCTCTCTCTCTCCCACTCTCCATCTGCAACCCACCACGCTCCCGAACGAACCACCGAGGAAATGTTTAACCCTTTCCTCGACGCATCTTACCGGGATTGTCAGCGGGCGGAGACAGCGCGCTCCGCTCAGACCGTGGCTCAACTCGCGTGAAATTAAAGGCTCTGCTTCGTAACTGTTGCGATAAACCAATTAACCCTTGCACGATCAATGCAGCATCATTTTTACTCGACTGTTGCAAAACCGATGCACGATGTCAAGAAACTATAGATCGAAATTTTACCCTATCTGCGGAATGTGTCGTTACACATAAACGTCGTTACTGCCATCAATTAATCGACCCTCGTGCGACGATGCAGGATCATTTTTATTACCCTGCAACTGTAATTTATTTATCCTAGTACGCGATGTTTAACCCCTTGTACTCGAAGCTATTCTAACTCCAAAACGAAAAATTTCTTTCGACCTAGAATATTTCTCTTCTATACATTCTTTTTCATTTTATACATACGTTTACTCGTGTATTTTATTCAGAGACAGTCAATACGATGTTGCTCCAGTTATCTAAAATTAAACGTCGTCCTGTGACCACTCCCATAAATTAATTGACCCTTGTACGACGAAGCAGGATCATTTTTGTTACTCTGCGGCTATAGTCGTATACCGCGTTTAAAAAATTTATAGATCGAATTCTACCTAAAGACAGTCTGCAGGATGCGGATAGCACCATTTACCTAAAATTAAACGTCGTTCTGTACCTGCTCCGGTAAATCAATTAACCATTGATACGACGATCGCAGCGGAAACATTTAAAAACTGCAGATCGCATTCTATTTGGAGACAATCTATAAGATTTGGCTCCGGTTACCTGAAATTAAATATTTACCTGAGATTCACCTTTGTGTATGACAAACACAGAGCCATTTTCGTTCGATTATAGTCGCTTTTAATTCACGCGATTTCTAGTTTGAGGATTACAAATTATGTTATCCGACGTTTCTTCCGACCTAGAATATTTCCCTTCTATATATATATATTTTTTTTTTTTTCACGTTATACATACGAAAATGGTGCAACTTACTCGTGCTGAAATGTTTAGTAATTTATTAAACCCAAACGAATTTAATAAAGTAAAAAATATTTTGAATAATGATACAGCAATTTTTAGTGGCACCCTACACTGACAATTCGAGTGCTAAGGGTTGAACATTGCTTTGTAACCTGTTACGATGAATCAACGATCTCTAGCGTGTTCAAAGGCTCCTAAAAAATTACATTTCCGTCCACAAAGGTTTTTAAACTATTTTTCAACATCCAAAGAATCTCAAGATTCACCGGAAGATACAAAGCAATTAAAACAGTACCGTATACTAGATACCACCTGTACCGGGGGTTCCTCGCATCGCCGGAATCGAATGTCTTTCACTCGGTTACCGAGCCGTCGAATTTATCGCGCAGTGCAAAGGGTTAACCATGGTGCTCTCCGCCCCCATAAGCCCCGAGACCCTTCGACGGAAGATCCTCCAGCGACCGGGAAAGATACACTGGTATAGTCTCTCTCGTCCAGGTTTCTGGCCGCCTCGTCCGCTGATTTATTTTATTAGGGGGTAATACTTCCTCACGGCGACGTTGTGTGCCTTTGAATTTGTCTAATAGATTTAGGGCAGCCGGGGATATCTAAGGGTGGCGTCGTCCTAGGTATAGGTCAACGACAGTGGTAGGAGAGCTCGAAGGGGTGGTTTGAACGGGGTGTGCGGGGGTTTAGTCGCGCGAAAGGGCTTCGTCGCTATGGAAACCCTGGCACACCGTTGACTGTGGGGTGCCTCAAGTTTTTTATGGCCTGGACGATTGTCGGAGGGTCGAGGCTCTAAAAATCGTTACACAGACCTAGATACTCGGCTCTCCTCGACGCCCTCCCGCGGAGAACACCCTGGTTCCACTCTCCGCCACCCTTCCGCACTGCAAACTTTACACAATTACGCTTCTGACTCGCCGGCGGAACGAATTACTCGGCCAGGACGCACGCTCGTCGATCCGCGAATGATTTTATAGAGAGAGAGAGCAACGTTACAGCGAGATCGAGAGCCGAGTCGATGGTGACGTCACTGGGGCAAGCAGCACTTTCGATCGCTCGAACGTCATCTTTGAACATCAATTATCATGTTCGATGGCGAATAACAACCCTAAAAACTTCCCACAGAGCGCTTTAACCCTTCTGAGATCACGCCCGTGCTTCTGACTCGCCGCATAGTGAGACGAGAAGATCTGATGACGATCAACAATCGATTTTCCTAATACTCTAAATTAGAAAAAATTGATGTTGCACGAGAGAAAATTGATTACATCCGCGGTAACAATTTCTGATCGTTCCCGCAGAAAACACCGAAATATTTAAATTATGACAATAGTTTTTAAATTGCAAAAATCAAAAAATTCTATTTCATGCGTATTCTGTTTTCGGGTCTGCAGACAAAAATATTCAAGAAAATGGATCAACATTTGAACGGAGGAATTAACGGTAAAGATTAAGATATTTACAATTGGGTTGCACGGCTAGATTTCTTATTAGAAAATACACAACTTTATCATGCGAACCACCCCTGTAGCTCTAATAATTCCCGAGATGGACCAAATATGGTTCCAATCCCTCAAAAGCTGTTTTTACCCTTCGAATATAAACGACGGCCGCTAAAAAATACGTGCATAGTATTATTGCAAGAACTACGTCCTCCTAGAGTTTCAGACCTGGAGATGTCGCTTCGGGATCGTCCTTGTCAGAGCTGTAGCACCGAGTCGGACAGGGTTAAGAGTCCGGGATAGTCACGTGACTGAATTCTGACTTGCCAGAAACGTGCTTCAAGTTTTCGGCTTTATTTCGCAGAAAATCGAGACAAAATATACATAGCTGAATTTGTAGCTGGAGCTGTTCTCGATTTCATTCAGAAAACTCATCCAATGGCATAAAAATACTTGGAGTAAATTTTTGGCCTACTTCTAACGCTTGTATCACCAAATATCTGCATAATCTCGGCAGCTCGAGATTGAACCTTCCTCTTTCGAACGAGCCCTTTACCAGCGACGAAATATTCTTATACAAGGACGAGAACTTGAGGCACGTGAAATGTATGTTTTGACGGTAATGTAGTCACTCTACCTTATCGGGCATCTACGAAGACCGGGCCCACGGAGGAAGGATGCGAAGAATGGAATCAGCATCGGACGGTCGAATCCGGCTGGTTCTGGGTACCCGGGTAGCTCGATTGATCAGAATCGTCTCTGGCAATCGGAAAGGTTCCGGGTTCGATGGTCAGAACGATGGTTCTAGGTTGACAGTATCGCGGAAGCTTAGGGAAATAAGCCGGTGGCGTGGGTGATGTGTCGCGCGGGCGTCGTCGTCGGTCGGGTTCGAGATTAAAGGGAGCTCGAAGGGGGATGAAGCTTGGTCGTAGGATCGAGGATAGAGGCGGCGATGGTGTCTCTAGGCCTCTCGTCTTGCTGTCACGGACGGGAAAGTAGCAGAGTTACGGTCGACACGCAACGACGACGACGACGGTGGCAACGGTGACGACGACGACGACGACGACGCAGCTCTTTCCCGTTTTATTCGCGGGGTGGCGATGCTCTCTCTTGCACGGCGCTCGGGTTGGTAGCTCTCGCGCTGCAAATTCGCAGCCCTTCATCGCTTTACGTCTACTCCCGTTCCCTCCGGGGAGCTAGGGATACACGGAATATTGCGAGCTACCGGAGACCGATGGGAGATCGTAGAAACCGTCGCTCGTATTTGCCCCCGGTGCTGGAAGAAAGGGCGAGAGGAAAAAGGACGGCCTGGGTTTGGTACCCTCCACGGCTCTCTAACGCTGGATCGTGGGGTGTCGACGGGGGTAGAAAAGAGAGAGAGAGAGAGAGAGAGAGAGAGGGCCGGAGGGCGCGAGAGGGAAAGACGGAGGAATGGGTGGCACAGTCAGAGGGAGAGCGAGAGAGTACCAGCATCGGCCGGGAGAAAGATGGCTGGAAGTTGGTTCGTGCTATAAAGTATTGACTGACTGTTGTACAGCGAACTATATGTACCCCCGGCCCTATAATACCGGCAGAGCGGAGCTCGGCCCTCGCCTCCAGCCAGGAGGAATAATGCGACTTCCGGAACCGAGGAAATACCTTTCAGCTTTTTAAGAGCCCCACGCCGGAGCGGGGAATCCGGGCCGAAAGGAAAAATAAAAGAGGTAACGGGAGTTCTAGCTGTTCTGGCTCGTTAATGTATGAAATCTCTTTCGGATACGGAGGATCCCGCCGCTGCTGCTGCTCCGGTGACTCGCGGTCGACATCCTCGTCGTCGGGGTTAGTTTCCGAGACCCCCCGGGGGCCGCACGAATTTTCTCCAGTCTTTTTCGAATCTTCCGCGGGGAGACTTCCGCGCCCCGGCCTGCTCAAGTTTCTGGACGGATAGACTTCCCTGCTTTATGGTCTGGAAATGATGCGTAATCATTTTTACTGACCGCGTGGACGGCAGTAAACTGCGTTTATTTGCGACATCGTTTCCGCTGCTTGTTGTATTCTTGCCGCGTGTGCTGCTCGAAATTCTTTCGAACGATGCGAACATTCTACATGATCGGAGATTTGCACACGTTATCGTGCGTCTTTCTGGATCAATTTTGACGCAGTTACAGATGTAATATAGCAATTAATATCAACCCTCTTTTACGGAACAGTTTAAGCAAAGGAGGCACGACATTTTTTAATTATATTCGTGGTTTGAATTGCTTTTATATCCTTGCCGCGTGTGCTGGTTGAAATTCTTTCGAACGATGCGAACATTCTACATGATCGGAGATTCGCACACATTGTTGTTCATCTTTCTGGATCAGTTTTGGCGAAGTTACAGAAGCAATATAGCAATTAATATCAACCCTCTTTTACGGAACAGTTTAAGCAAAGGAGGCAAGACATTTTTTAATTATATTCGTGGTTTGAATTAGTTTTATATTCTTGCCGCGTGTGCTGGTTGAAATTCTGTCGAACGATGCGAACATTCTACATGATCGGAGATTTGCACACGTTATCGAGCGTCTTTCTGGATCAATTTTGACGCAGTTACAGAAGCAATATAGCAATTAATATGAACCCTCTTTTACGGAACAGTTTAAGCAAAGGAGGCAAGACATTTTTAAATTATATTCGTGGTTTGAATTTGATAACGCCACTTCAATTTTAGCAAGGATTAATTTTATTAACATCGAGTCAGACTCGTGACGAAGATTTCAGATAATGTCTTGTTGAAACTTAATCATTAGTGAACATACAGGAATACGAACAATGTATAATTTATTCTCATTCTAGGAAATTATAAATGACGAAGATGTTCTAGTTATTGCAGGTGTAAAGAAAACCGCATTGCAAAAGGATGATTAATTTATCCAAGCTCCTTTGGTTTTGTATGTTCTACGCAGTCTGAGCTGATAGAAATACATTAGAAAAAAAGTAGTTAATAATCATCTGGATTTAAGAATTACACAATCTGATCTGTTCATTAAACATGATATGAAATGTTAATATTGTTTCCTCATGTATTTATCAAACGACATTCAATCATGAATTTCACATGACACTGCATCGCAACTAATTTTTAATACAGCATACGCTGATCAGAGAACATTCAACAGTAAATGTATTTACTGTGTCGTGAAATTCACATTTTTTCGTTGAGTATGAAAAACACTCAATCTTCCGAGTGATTACATCCTGATCTTGCACAGAAAAAATTGTCTCGATGCATTCGCTTTGAATTTCAGCACAAAAAGAGAGAGAGTTAGATAGTAGAAGAGTTAGAGTTAGATAGAAGAAGGTAGTTTTAATCGAAATGGCGATAATTTTCGTGTGATTGCATCCTGATTAAAATTCGTCTCGATGCATTCTCTTTGCACTGTAATATAAGAAGAAGCTTCTCAGAGACATGGTATTTGTATCGTTCTTTTCGCAGATCGAGGAAGTTATTCTTTCAATCGAAAAATCATCTCAGTGTCGTTGCGTTCCATTTCGCAAAAAGTAAAAATGGTCCCGACGCATTTTAGCCTAAAAAGAATTGTCCGAAATAGAGGGCAGGCACGCGTGTTGTTTTTCCGGTGGCATCAGAGAGCGAAGAAGGCATCGGCGGTCGTTTTAATTCAAAAAGTCACCGAATACACGCGATCCCGTTCATTGTCGGGCTCAATTATCGCCGGGAGATTCGGCGGGCCGCGGCGGGCTGGAAATTTAAATCCCGTTGCCATTAATTGGCGATGTAAATGTTAATTACCGCGGTAAATCGCGTGCGACTGGAAAAAAAAAGAAGGGAGAAAAAGGTTGCGAGCCGGTGTGTGCAGGTGATCGCGCCACGCCGCGGCGCGCGGGCGCGGAGAGGAGAGGAACGGAGCGGAGCGGTCGATTTAATGGCCTATGTACGTGAGAGTGCGTTCACGCTCGCTTGCGCGCGCTCACCCGCTCGCGGAGCGTTCACTCGCGTAGAGAAACGGGATGTTCGGCCTAATTACCGCGTTTTATCAATAGGGATTCTTCCGCGCGCGCGGCCCGGCCGTCTAATGGAGCGTCTACGCTCTCTGTAATCTGTAGTGGGAAGCACGTGACACAATTTCGATGCCGGGTTCGTCGACCCACGTCCACGTTGCGCCATTGTCGCTGACATTTTACACGGCGGAACGATGTGTCACTGTCTCTGTCTTCGAATTTATGACACCGCCGCCGATCCTCACGGCGCGGCGGCGGGTTCACACGCGCTCGAGCGCGCCCGCGCGCTCACCGGCCAGACTTTAAACCTCGTTTCGCGGCAATAATTGGCTGGAATGTTTTGGTCCACGGAACCGCGGACCAAAGACGTTGGGAAACTAGGTTGTCGCCGTGTCTGCGCTCTTTTGACGTCAATCTCGTCTCCTCGTTCGGGGACTTCGGCTACCAACCCGTGGAATTCGACACTGTCTGCCGCGTCATTCATACAACGGCCACGAAATTATTATCCGAAATATAGAAATCCAACCTTACATCGAGTACGCCAGGTTCTAAATTCCTTACTCTCAATTTTAATCGTGTTCAATCACCTTAATTTTGTGCAATTCTTTTTAATTTACTACCGAGCCGACCACATTTTTGGTTACTCATTTCACATACTATCAGTGTATTTTCGAAAACGTAATTGTACGAAAATTTTTGCACGAATTTGTGAAAACTGGGAGAAACGTTTATACGTTCTAGACTGCGGATTTTATGCATTGATCACAAAAATGGATAAACGTATTTTGAAAGACTGTTACATTATTTTAAACCTATCAAACATATTAAGAAAGAAAATACATTTCTACATCGCTTCTGTCTGTTGCAATTCAGGTAGAAAATTTTGTATTCTGCATAACGATCCATAACCTATCGTCTATCCATATCCTACAAGATAATAATACTAGAATTTCTCCGAACATATGATTTATGTAATTACTGCGAATTTTATGCATTTATGACAAAAATTGACACTAAAACGATTTAAAGAAATTACCGTATTAGTTTCAGCTTAATAACATATATAAAAGAAGCAAGCAATTTTTCTTTGCCCCCTGTGTCATCCTATCAGGATGCAAACATTTTTTATCTTGCATGAAGATCCACAGTCCAGTAATTATGCAGTTTGGTAAATGTTACTTCACTTATTTCCTCAATTTCTCAGTGATCTGGACCCTGTAAACTGGAAAAAGTGAGAAGTCGTTATTGCATAATTGGTGTTGCAGGTGCTGCATGCAGTTGGACGTGCAGGGATGTTTCTGGGGTGGTTTGAACAACATTGAAATCGAGCGCGAGAATTTAACGAACACCCAGTACATTCGACACCATCGCCGCTTCGGACCCTCCACCCTTTGATTTAATCCGTTCTCCCTTTTCCCTCTTTATCCCTCCGGAACACGCGGGGCGAAAAAGGGAAGGAGAGCGATAGAGAGAGGGTGCGATGGGTAGGGTAGGAAAATGGTGCCAAGTGCACAGCACTGGGGCATCGACCAGCCGTCGTTCGCGGTTGTCGTTGGTCCGATACTCTTGGCCATTTTCCACCGTGAAATATCCTCGATGCCTTTAAAAATGGAATCGCGGCTTCCAATTTTCTCGGGAAAAGCCTTCGTCCTGTTCCTTACAAAATATGTTAACGTTCGCAGCTCTTCCAGTTTCTAGCACGTAATAATGTACAACATTTAAAAAAACAAATTACCAATTTTGTTAAATTTTGTAGCATAAAAATTCAATAAATCTGCTTTATCACTGCATAGGAACGAAATAAAAAAAAAATATGTAAATATTCAGAAACTCCCCTTAAATGGAACAGGGACATATATTAATTCTACAGAGTAAGAAAAATATTATTATGCTTGACAAAAATATAGAGGTGGCTTATTTTAAGTCTCGATTAGGCATAACGTCTTCCCTAAATCGAATAAAGATATTTATTAAGTGTGGATAGAATAAGAAAAATGTTACTGAGCTCAACTATTAGAGAAATAGGAGCGGCTCGTTTCGATTGTTTTTTAAAAACTTATCGACTCGAGTCGCCGAACAGAAAACGATGAAAACCAACGTCTGCGTCAGGTTCAAAGGCAGCAGCCTCTAACTTTATTTCGCCCACCGTGTATAAAGTGCCATTAGCGTAGTCGGTAGCCTAGCTCCTCTGGAAACATTTTACAAAGGCACCTCCGGCAAGGCTGCTACGAATGGAACCTTGCAGAACCCATTGAAGAATATTTTGCCAGCAACTTGATGGCGGCTAGCTGTCGGCCATATTAACGAGCCGTGAAAATCCTGCTTTAAAGAGAGTAAGGAAAATTCGATGGGAGAACATGAATATACAAGTACGGCAAGTCCTTTTACTCGCTGCTGATTTTAATATCTCGCCAATGGTAATAGACCCTCGAATTCATCGATCGAACAGATTTCCGACGAACTCTTCTTTCGTCCTCGAGGATCCTTCGGCCTTCGTGCAATTATAATCTAGAAAACGCCGAAATCCCGTTTGCACGATGGATCCGCAGCAGCCTGTCGGAGAATTAAGTCAATGCTTCCTAATGAGCACTTCTAAATCGCTCGTAACGCTCGACCCTGTCATTCGCCCCGTAATCACGATCATTCGCCGCGATCTTTGTTCTTCATCGTCCCCCCCCAGGTCTCTTGCCACTAGGAAACAATGACGCGGCCATCTTGTTACTCCGCTGCTACCATTGTGCCTGGCTGTGTCTGCCTTTCTCGTTCAACTTTACAAAAATCCTTCAACGCGTTCACTGCCGGATCGTAATCCTGAAAATCTTCCACAAAATCAATTTAATTAACGAAACCAAAACTGGAAAGACAAAATTCAATTTTGTCAGACTTGGTCGAAGAATTATATCAACGTGTTGAACCAGTTTCTATTTTATACCGGTGTTGTAAACCTCCGATTAAAAGCTTTACAAAATTTTAAGTCGACTTAGTCATATCAGTGTTCGTAGAAATAATTTGTTTAATCCACATTTAAACTGGGTACAACATTCTACATAAGGTAATTTGTCGCATAGCTTTGAAACGAAATGTTCACGAACACAAATCGTATACAGTGAGTTTTGATACAAATAGACCTAGGTTTGTAGACTACGAAGTTAAAAAGAAATTGATAGGGTTAAAGAATAAATGCTAAAAAATAGCGATGCTTGTGGGCAGGGTTAAAACGCATCTTGTTGCGAATCTATAAAGATTAACATATGTACAACGAGGTTTGCGAGGTTTGCTGTGCAGTTGTAGGGACAAGAATTCGCTCGGTCTTCGGAAGCAACAATTAATTTAGCCGCGTCGGCCGTTGTCGTGGTCGCGGGAGACCCGTTAAACAATTCACATTCTGGTTGCTCTCGGCGAGATAAATTCCGGGTCGCAACATTGTAAGCACCCTCTATACCTGCGGGTCGAATATAGTTCAAGAGGGATGCACAAACGGGCGGGCAGACTAAACAAAAATAACCTCTCGCAGCGTGCGCGTTCCCGTGGTGGCAGCCACCGCGAAAAGAGAGTGACATAAGTATATTTCTAGTGCGAGGAAATCTAACATATTGCCTTCGGAACGACCGGCGAGCGAGCCGAGGTCATTCCGTTACGCGTTATCGCCGCGTTCCTCGCCCTTCTTCCATATCATCGCCCATTCCGGCGAATCCGCAGGCTCTGGCTCCCCTAAGTTCCTTCGTGCCACTCCCGAACTCATTTCCTTCCCGTCCGTGGACCTTATTCAAATCTTGCCAATTTTCTGATCAAATATTCAAATATGATAATACTCCCAAGATTGGGCGAACAGAATCACGTAATACGTGCAGATTTTCAGGAGCAAAGAATGTGTTTTTCCTGCTGATGCTCTGCACTGTGAATAATGAGCTGATAGAAAACTACTATGTACGATTGATGTTAGATCAATGAGCTTTTCAAGCAAGAATAGAATGTTAAATGAAAATGTTTTTTTGTTTCTGAAAAATGTCCTGTGCTGATTTACTGTGGCAATAATTCTGTGTCAGTTTCGAATGATGAATTAATAGGGAGCTCTCTGTGTGCACAATAGTTAATGAACCAGTCGAATTAAAACAGGAAAGCATGTTAAAATATTTCCTCTTGTCTCTCTGTGCTGGCTCTGAATGATGTGCTGATATGAATGAGCTCGTAGAGAGACTATATTTAATGAATCAATCATACTGAAACAGGGATGGAATGTAACATGAATCTATTTTGACATGTTTCTTCTAATGTGTTGATCACAGATAACGAAGCTCATAGAGAGGTGCATATATGATATTTGATGAATCAATCAAACTGAAACAGAACGTTTCATGAATCAATTCTATTTTGACTTGTTTCTTGCAGTGCTCTATGTTGATCGTAGATTATTGAGTCGTTGCTTATAGGGAGACGTGTATATGATATTTGATAAATAAATTAAGCTGAAATCTGTAGACTAGAATGTGGCATAGAATGTGTCTTGTTTTTTTCCAATATTCTGTGCTGGTTTGAAGTCGTGACCGGATATACATGAAAAATAAAAATTAATTGCATTAATTGCAGGACGTAGGACCAAACAGGAATTTATTTTTCTCCTCGGTGGTTTCATTAAGTCGTACGAAGCGTCTTGATATTTTTAAACTCTTTTAATTTTTCCACTGTTTGGAATCACACTGACCTATTTTTTTTTTATAAATTCATAAAATCTGCAGATTAACCAGGAGCTTGCAATGAGGTATTCTACAAGTTACTTCATAAGCGGAGGTACTACATAAAACCCAGAAGCTGCATATAGCAACAACAAGACATAATAAGCTCCCCTGCGTCTCGCACAAGAAATAAAGCTACGTTTCGATGAACAGCTACCCACAATCCAATCCCAAAACCTGCTCGCAGTAGAATGGGACAAGCGAGCAAAGCGCAAGCCAAGTCCATCATTCATCCACGGCGCAAGATCAGCCTGAAAATCAAACGCTCGCGCGAGTACCAGCGAGAGGACGGTATCAACGAACTCGGAAGCGGGTCCATTCAAGAAAACGCGCTGGGCGCTTAAAAGAAGAAAATTCCGATGAGTCAGTGTCTCGGGTACCGGTTCCGGTGGTAGGGAAACGGGGCGTCGGTCGTTGTTAACTAATTTAGCCAGGCGGTTACGTTTTTCGGTCGACGAGAGTTTGGCCAGTGTCACCAGCCGGTGGCCAAAGAATTCGATTCCGTCTTCGCATCGTCTGTCAACGGATCGCGCGGGCCTGCGGCGGGCCGTTCGGGCGCGTTCTCTCTTTCCGATATCCGGCTGTTTTGCGTCAATGCGAATACCACGGATGTCTCCGGTACCCTCCCCCCCCTGGTTGTCTGTTTCCTCTCCGCCGCTAGGCGGTTTGTGTACACTGGCGAAGCGCAAAGCGGAGCCGAGCGGAGCCGAGCGGTGCAGAGCGGTGCAGAGCGATGCGGCGCGTGGCCCGGCAAAATGCCCGTTTGCCGAATGTCTGGCCAGCGTCTGGCCGGGATCCTTGAATGAACGCCTATTTTTAAAAGGGCGCACAAACGGATAAACAACCGGCGAACTGCGGCGGTGATCTTGCTCCGGCGTCGCGACGCTCCATCGATCGTCGATTGCGCCTCTCCCGGGCGGCTGCCGCCGCGCTTCCACGCCGCCTCCCGCTCGATAATAGTTCGCCGGCCGTCGCGACGGTGCTCGCTAATTGCTGGCCACGCTCTCTCGTAGTCTTCCCCCTTTTTAATTAAACGATCTGTATTTTAATGTTCCTCTCGGTCGCCCGAAATTCCGCTCCGATATTGTTTCCCTTGCCGCGCGGCGGCGATCCGATTTGTTCGATGTGGAAATTAGAAGACCGATTTACTATTATGTCGCAACACGACGGGACAACTTTGATCTTTACAGTTCTTCTTATTTATATCCGAGTATAGCGTTGCAGAGGCGAACACAACGAAAATATTACAGTTTCGTGGACTAATGAGCCTATAGGTTTTCATAGGATGCCGATTATCGAGCAACGGATTGTTCGCAAAAAGAATTCAGGTGGTCGATAATTCTGCATATAAAATCACCACTCAGCCGCTTGTAACAACCTGTATTACCAACAGGATTTCTTTGCCATCGAATTTTTGTTGTCTGGCCAGCGATGTCCGATTCTACTTGTAGCACAGGTTGAAGATTTTATAGCATAGTATTCTTCGTACTAGTTTTATATCGTGTTCTAGTTACCAGTTCGCTAAAACATCTGTTCCGCCTAGTCTGTCTACAACACGCTGTATCTACTCCGAAGTATTGACAGGAATACCGAGTTGTTTGATTTATACCCACTCTAATATGAAGTAGGTTGTCTGAAGTTATTCTTAAACAGATTTATCTAACATGCACTAAGTTGAAACAGCCTGAGATGATCAGACAGACTATTCCACTCGCATTCTCCGTCCTATGTATATTGTTATAAGTAGACTGCCGATTTTATGCAATTACAGCGAAAATAGGTGTAGTGCCAAACTGTGAAGATATTAGAAGAATTTAAACACGTATCTGCATGCTCTTTAAGTTGTTAGTATTATTGGAGGACGAAAACATTTTTATTTAACTGTTAGACGAGAATCTGTTAATTTTCTTTTTCGATCTTTCGTTTCCTACAATCGATTTAGGAGGCTTTTATTTTGGATAAGAATCCACAGTCTTGTAATAAGTTGCGACATTTCATTCACAATGAAATTTGCACCTCACGTTATAATTTATTCCATTTACAGACCGAATAAATTGATTTTTGGTGCCAATAATTTTATGAGAATCATTTTTACAAAACGATCGAAATACATTTTTATTTAACTGTTGGAGAAGGATCTGTTAATCTTTTTTTGCATCTTTTCTTTCTTACAATTGATTTAGAAGACTTTGATTTCGGATAAGAATCCACAGCCATGTAATAAGTTTGACATTTCATTGACAATAAAGTTTGCACCTCACACTATAATTTATTCCACGAAGGAATAAATTGACTTTTGGTGCCAGTAATTTCTCATTTTTGCAAATAAAAGTTCTACAGATATTTTGCGATTGATCCAGATGCTGGAAGTTCCCGGCACATCCATTCAGCGCCATCTTCCTCGCGTCGCGGGCACGAGCGTAAAAAATCGCTCGCGGTTCGCGGTCTCGGTCGTTCGACAATAATAAAAAAAAAAAGGGGAAAAACTATCGATTCCGTCGAATGAATGAATAAAACGCGAGCGCCGGTCGTAACGATGCATCGCAGATAACCCGTCGCGTCGCGACATTAATAGCGTGCCTGTTTATCGATACGTGCGCGCGGCGGATCGCAGACATCGACTAGACAGAAAAATCGCGCGACGCGACCAGACGCGACACGTCGCGACGCGTCACGTTGCACGGGCGTCCGATAAATGCTGCCAAGGTGTTCACGTGTCTCGCTGCCGGCGCGGCGGTTTTTTTTTTCTATTTCCCCCGAGCGAACTTTTCTACGGTCTAGCAGAGCGACGCGGCTAGATATGCCGGCTTTATTATCCTCGTTAGGACAAGGTGATTTCAATGTTGCGGCGGCTCGAGGTACGGCGACAGAACAATCGCGATTTCGAAGCTCGCAACGCGGCCACGTTGCGTCAGAAGGCCGTCCAGCGACTTCCGCGCGAAATTGCGGAACCATCGAGAAGGAATTATTAGGTTGGCAAGAAAGTAATTTCGGTTTTCACTAATACCTGGCGTTATGTTTTGTTTGATTGACTTCTGTTAACGTTGCGTTTTGTTTTCTTTCTGACATTTCATAACTGCATCTTTTAGGTTACTTTTCAAGCAAATCACACGTAATTTTGATTAAAATTGTTAGTTCTGTGTCAATTTGATCATGGAGTGCAAAAACGAACATTATAGGCATATACGCTACCGCTCAAAAGTATCCGGACCTAAGTGCCTTCAGTGCCTAAAATAGTGACCAAAATCGATTTTTATTAGTTTCTTGTGAAATATCTGACGTTCTAAATCAACCCTTTACACTCGAAGCTATTTTAACTTCAGAACAAAACATTTCTTTCGAGCTAGAATATTTCCTTTATATATATTTTTTGTTTCATGTTATACAAGAATGGTGCAGTTTACTTGTACAATACTAAAATATTTAGTAACTTATTAAATACAATCAAATTTAGTAATGTAAAAAATATTTTGAATAATGATACAGTAATTTTTAGTGGTGCCTTACAGTCACCATTCGAGTGATAACGGTTAAAAATTACGTATATACGAGGTGAGTCACCCAAAATTTCCACCTCAAATATCTTTGTTGTTTCTAAAGATAAGTAAAGTATGGTAAGGGCAAAGTTGAGTGGTATAATGGGGCTGACACGATGCTATAAAAAAAATTTGTTTTTATGTCATTTTTTTAGAGATATCATGGTCACCTTAACTTTTTTTTAAATGGAACCACCCTTTTTTAAACACCTAAAATGATAGTCTTTTCATTAGGAATTCAGTGACAATAATTATTCCAAGGTCATTCAAAATTTTTTTATAGCATCGTGTCAGCCCCATTATACCATTCTACTTTGTCCTTACCACATTTTACGTATCTTTAGGAACAACAAAGATATTTGAGTTTATAAGTGTCCGGATACTTTTGAGTGCTGGTGTATGTGAAGTTTATGGTGTGGATTGCTTAACAGAACGCACGTGCTAGAATTGTTTTAAAAAATTCCGTTCTGGAAATTTCTCACTTGTGTAAAATAGTATTTCAAATAGTTGACAGTAACTTATATTTTTATGATATTTTGTTGCCTGTAATGTTATTACGATATTGTAGTCTGTTTATCAACATGTTACATATTCGTAATTAAACTACAAATAATACTTTGCTAACTATTATAGCTTCTCATGTTAAAAATTATAATTTATAATATTAACTACTTGCTCAACTTATTTTCATTGTAAGGAAATATTTAAAATACAAAATAAAAATATTTCATTTTATCTATCTGGTAATCAAAATAAAAATATTTGATTTAAAGTAGTATCTTATTTGAACCACATTAAATTATACTATACATATACCAAATCATTAATGATCGTTAATATTCGTTGCAAAATATGATAGAAAACCTTGTATCCAATGTTCCACATACGAATACTAATTCTACATTATAAAATACTAATGTAAAGTGTACTTACTTCTGAATCTTCTGTACCTCCGTCGGATCCACAGCACACAATTATTCACTCACGAGAATAGGTCCGAATAATTGAAGAAAAATCACTAAACAACACACACAACACACTTAACGAAATCGTGACAGCAGACGAGATGTCACTCCGACCACGAACAAAATAATACTGCGATTTTAACAATGGTCCCTTCCACGGAGGTGGTACGGTCAGGTTATCCTAGGCAGGTTAGACGCTGAGGGTCTATAAACACTAGATACAAAACCAAGGTAAAAAAATTATGGCGGGGCGCCGACCCTATTTCCCGGAATTCCCTGTTTTCGTATCACACGTCCGTGGGAGGGGAAGGTTAAAATCGCAGTATTATTTTATTCGTGGTCGGAGTAACATCTCGTCTGCTGTCACGATTTCGTTAAGTGTGTTGTGTGTGTTGTTTAGTGATTGTTCTTCAATTATTCGGACGTATTCTCGTGAGTGAATAATTGTGTGCTGTGGATCCGACGGAGGTACAGAAGATTCAGAAGTAAGTACACTTTACATTAGTATTTTATAATGTAGTTTGTAGTACATTAGTATTATATTTTATTATTTGTATGTAGAATATTGGATGCAAGGTTTTCTTTCATATTTTGCAACTTCAATGTCCCGTTAACACTAGATTTACAAAGCACTAAAACTGACTAGTTAACATTATTTTACAAAAATAACAAGAACGTGTCTATCCACATTTGTATCAATTTTTTAAATAATATATACCCAAAAAAATAATTTTGTTGAATAATTCCCCATAGATACGTCTTCGCAATGTCAATAATTGTAAATTATAAATATTAGATCCCGTCATTTTGACAGGTCCGTGAACCTAGTGTCAAATTTCGTTTGTCTCGAGGCACGCACACGATTATGTTCCATCTCACACACTGTACACTTTACATTAGTATTTTGTAATGTAGGATTATTATTTGTATGTAGAATATTGGATGCAAGGTTTTCTTTCTTATTTTGCAACTTCAATGTCCCTTTATTACTAGATTTACAGAGCACTAAAACTGACTACTTAACATTATTTGGTAATTATTCACATTAAGGGCTTCCTCACCGATTTTGATTACCTTGAAATATGTTGTCAAGGTCATCATTTTGAACAAATTTTCGTACACATGTTACCGCCGCTCAGCTGTAGTTTCCGAGATATTCGCAAAAAAGTTTGGTAAATATTTACATTAGGGGCTTCCTCACCGATTTTGATGACCTTGAAATATGTTGTCAAGGTCATCATTCTGAACAACTTTTTCCTATACATGTTACTGTTTCTCAGCTATAGTTTCCGAGATATTCGCAAAAGAGTTTCAACATCTCAAAAAGTGAGTAGGTGTGGGTTAGATTTGAAATTGTGGCCGCCGATAAGGCGGACATATTTCGGGTCATATTTCGAGGTCATCAAAACCTGTGAGGAAGCCCCTAATCTAAATAATTACCGAATCGTGTTCCACTATGCTAACGCTAGGCCACGCACATCTTGGTAACACGTGAAAAGTTATTGGAGCTTGGTTGGGAAGTGATGTCACATCCACCATATAGTCCTGACATTGCACCATCAGATTATCATTTATTCCGAAGTTTACAAAACTCTTTGAATGGTAAAACTAATGATGATGATCTGAAATCGCTCCTGGATCAGTTTTTCACCGAAAAGTATCAGAAGTTTTATGAGCGCTGAATTATGAAGCTATCAGAAAGATGGCAAAAGATCATAGAACAAAATGGAAAATATTTTTTTGATTAAAGTTCATTGCTTTGATAAAAATTCTACAACCTGTACACGTACTAAACACGAAAGTGTTTTCTGAGCAGCTGTGCAAACCCCCCGTTCAATAGTGTAAGGCGTAATAAGTAATAGGCGTGACGATTTTGCGTTGCGTGTTTCGTTACATCTTTTATGAAATCACCCCCATCTGTAAAACACTTTTCTCTCTCTCTCTCTCTGGAACGAGGAGTCCCTCCTCGAAAGATTTTTGTACTTTTTGCCCGTCCGTTTACCTTTACCTTTATGTTCACCTTTTCTTTTCTCTACTCGCTTTATGACTCTGTCGATCATCAGTACCAGGTAACGGATTACTAGGGTTAGGGAATTTTACCTGGGACGATTATCGTCGCGTAACGCATTTCCGTCCCGTAACACATTTCCGTTGCATATTTCGTTACATCTTTTCTGAAATCACCCCCCATCTCTAAAACACTTTCGTGTAAAAAAATTAGATTTTATTTCACCTAAAAATACCGAAATTACTTTCTTGCCAACCTAATAGAATCGCGTTATTATCCCCGGCGATCGAAACCAACGACCGACATACGAGCCCCACGTCATCGACCCGGTCCGTTTAATCGCGGCGAACGAGAACCAGCCCTCGTTACCGGGATTTTTCACCCTCGGACGCGTCCTTAAGGGAGCGACGCACCGGTACTCGCTGCCAAGTCGCCGGTATATCGGGTTTCTTGGAAATCGGCCGGCTCGGATACAAAATTGTACCTCGACGGTATAGTCCGCCGCGGTTTTCCCCGGAAATTGTTGCGCGCGGGTAGGAAATTCTTCGAAAATAATTACTAGATCGTCGAAAGGTTCAGCGTTACCGTCTGAGCACGTGTCTGTGTGTGAACGTTTTCTGCGTCAGTTGCAAGGAGCAGGAACTTTGTAGAAAGTTTTTATTTCGTTTTAATCATTTTTGTTAAGGTGGGAACGACATCTGTGATTATCACGGAAAATCACTGTTCTGAAACATCTCGTCTCGAAAGGTCGAGCGATTAGCACAGTATACTAAGCAGCCACGTGCAAATTGACACTTGTTATATAACAATTCTAATCAGTTAGGAATAATATATCGATGTTCTTGGGTTTTTAAATCTTTTTGCTGTTTTAAATTTGACCGGTTCGCTTTTTCTCGCAAACGCATAAAGTCTGCAGTCTGATTATCATACTAACCCTTAGTACTCGAGTGGTGGTACCACTAGAAATTGATTATTTCAAAGAAATTACTAAACATTTAAATGTTGTATGTGGAAATCGGATCGGTTTCGTATGAATGAAATGAAAATATTCTAAGACGGAAGAAAAATTATTTGCTAAAAATAGACCAACAAAATTATTTGCAGCTACTAAAGTTTGTCAACTGCTCCAGTATATTTTTCAGTCTTTTTATCATTGTTAAACGTTCTTATACTATTCTATTACTGTATCGTGCTGGCTATCTTTCGTTACTTTTATTATTTGTTCTTACATTATTTTGCACTCGTGCGTGATGAAATAGTTTTTGCACAAAACTGGACCGAGAACTTGAAATAAAATGTTTGCTTTCTGATCAGAGAAAATGTTCCTATGATAAGTAGAAACGGCAAGTAATAACCAGACACGTCAGAGAATGGCGTATTGGGTAGCACAAGTGCTCGGTGATTTGTTGTATCGACAGATCGAGGATAACACGGCGAGGAATAAATGTATAAAAATCTGTAGCAACACCGATAAATAATTGAATTCGATTATTCTAAAAACCCTGTTCAGCGAACATTCTGCGGTTAAACACGAGCGCTATGACGATGGAATGTACGATGTCGTACGATGTATTTGAATAATCTATTCGATGTTGAATTCCGTAAATCATGAATTTTACAGCAGGTACTTCTATATTAATTTAAATGATGCATTTCTAAGGACGATCGCAATGACAAATAACATGTTACACGAACGTTATCTATATGTTAGAACCGGTCTGCTGTTATCTTTGCACAGAACGCTTTTTCCAAGAACGCAGCATTATCCTTTCACAGCGTGGATCTGAAATTCAAATGTTCCTTTCTTGGCTTAAATGATAAATTACTATTAATTAAGACTGTGTGAATCTTAACATAAGACACAGTAAAAAGTTCTTTTCTTAATCATTTCAATGAGTTAAATTCTTACAAAATTCCCTGCTGTTTTAACAGTTTGACTGCCAAACTAGAAACCTCAAATATTCCGTAAAATCAGAGTAAGTTATTTAATGAAATAAAAATTGAAAACAATTAAATGTATCATATCGAGTAGTCCTTCAACTTTCCTGCATTTTATAGATCCTAATCAAATTTGTTACAATGAATATATTAACGTAAAAATTCATTTTTAAATCTCGACAAATAATTCCGTCACCCACATACGGCTGATATGGCAGTCAACGCGTTAAATTGATCAGAAACGCATAAAATCCGCAGTCCTCCAATGACACTCTTTTCCCAGCTTCTCAGAAACCGAAGACAATGTTATCGTTTCAAAATTCTTTGCTTCTACGAATCAGAACGTTGCCTATTATTCGAATCGGCGAGATGACGTTCGAGACGCGAGATAGTCCCCGTTCGCGCGTCCATTTGACGGCACTAATAAAATGTGGCAAAGTTTGGCCAAGCAATTTGCGTGGCAGCTGAACGAGCGCTAACGAAACGGGACGTTGATTCGTGCCCACGGTAATTCCATATTGTTAGCGCACGCGACCCGGTGTTGATGTCGTCACACCGAGCTCGTCCATCGATTACTCGGTCATCGACAAATAAATCTGGCTTAAGTAACGCGACCGCAGTCAAGTTGCGCCGCAACATTCTTGCATCTGGTTTCGCGCGGCCCGCGGGCTGCATAATCGCGATAATATTCTCGTCTGCTCGATACACGTTACACGCAGGAATGAAGCCCGACCAGGAAGAAAGAGGAAAAAGTCAACCGGTTGAAATTATGGCCCGACACCGCGTACCGATGATCCTTCTCTTTTATTCCGACGCATTCTAATCGAGCCTCTAAAAACCAATCCGTAGGCGTACACACGCCGAGAATCGAGTCCGAAATTATCTAGAACGATAAAGAGTCACGCGTCCGTGGAAAATCTGTCGATAGATTGAAAACGTTCGGTATCTTATCGAACAATAACTCATACATCTATTCGCTGTTCTAATTACTCCGAGCGTTTAATCTATTCGCGGACTCGTGCTTCGCATGAACCTAGCGATTGTTTCGTTATCGGTGCCCGATATACGAACAATTGTCAGTTAGTGCGTGGTAATCGCATGTTAACGAGACAGACGAAGCTTCCGAACACTTGTTAAATTAATTGTCGAGTATCGTAGCTCGCCAGATATCGTGCACGAGTTCGATCGTTTCGGTTCGAAAGATCTCGCGTGAAACGCGATTCACAGAGAACGAACGTTATTCGAAATCCTTGGATATTTCTTCTTCTTTTTTTTTCTCTCTCTTTCGGTTACACGCTTAGATTGAGTCACAGTAGCGAGTCACACGCGACACAGTAGCGTACACACACAGTCGTCGGACTCAGGGTCCCCGACGGCCACTTATCAGCAGCTGGCGATAGTCGATGTATCGAGGAGGCACCGTATCTTATTATTACGTGCAACTACGCACGTGCGATATCGCTGCACGTCGTCGCTCGGTCACGAATAATTTATATTCCGCTGTCAGACCGTGCGGCTTCTCTTCATGACTCTGTTACGCGTGCACGTGTCCTCTCAGCAGGCCTGTCGGGAGCAACAGATAATCTCGGTTCGCCCATCGTGTAAGACATTCCTCGTCCGTGGCTGTCCGTTCCCCTGGAAATCACGCGGCCGATGATTTCGTTTATCATTACGATCCCGCCGCTGCTCGGACGCGAACCGCAATGTTCCCCGGACGTCCCGCCGAACAAATAAAACCCAGAACCGCTTGCGAACTGTCTGCCCGCCCCTGTTGCTAGCCTCCTTCACCTCCTTCGAATTTTCGCCCGTCACGCTGCAATTCTCGTTCGAATCTCGATCGATTCTCCAATCATTTTGCAGAATCGAATGGAAATTTCGTTCCTCGGTTCACGTTGGAGGGGTTAAGGCAAACGGTGGCTGGACGGTAAATCTTGTTGCGCAACCAAGAAAATTATTGCGGGTAATAGAGTTCTAAGCGTCGTAACGGTGAAAAAGCGATGCCTGAAATATGCAATACCTGCCGGCATAAAAGAGAATAGATGGTAACATTAATACGCGTGATCCTCGAAGGGGAATTACGGCAGCTCGTAAACTCGCGGAGAAACGCCGCGAGTTTAACGAGCTATTAAAAACAATCCCCTTTTGGCGTGCTCTGTTCGCGATCAGTGTCGCACGGCTCGCTCCAAATTGGTTTCCCGGCTAATTGCACTTACAATATGCATTTCCCGTGGACCGCTGCGGACCAGGCAAACTTTTCGATTACAACCGCCAAATTCAATTTCTACGAGTCGCGCGGACACACAATTGCAGAACTTTGCAGGATCTTCTGCCTGCACAACCTCGTTTCTAGTGCCTGAACTCCAGCTTCGGTATGTTGCCGAACGCGTCGACAGACCTAACACACTTTACCCTTTTTTTCATCGAATGATTAATAATCCCGCGGAACGAGATTCTCCTCGTCAGGAAATCGGGATTCTCCGTCGAGGCTGGCTTTCGATCGCGTCCGCCGATTTCTCCGGCGATTTTCCCATCGTCGACGCGGGTCGAGGAAAGAAAGAAAAGAAAATGGTGGCGATAGTTCGCGGAGCATAGCGATTGCGTTGTCGGGCAACCGGACGAGCTCGCACCGCGATTATGCAGGAATGGAGCCGCGAGGAGAGAGGGCCCGGACGTCTACGACGGTAGACAGGAGGCTAGCCGGAGCACCGAGAAAACTCGTTCCGCGGATTTTTCTAGGATTCTAGGCGAGGCCGGTTGAATATCCATGCCTCCCCGGCCATTAGTTGTAATCCCCGTAGTTGCGTGTAGCTATTAATAATGCGCATTTGCCACAAAGAGGACGTCGCACTCGGCTGCGTTCAGCTCGATTACTTTTCTTGCCGCGCGCGTCTACTCCGCCACCGGTATAAATAAAGGAATTTTACGAGGGTGCAGGCACCGTTCCTGCGAATTGCCACTCGGGCCCACCGATTCCTGCATACCGGGCGACGCGGAATTAAACAGCCGCGATCTACCCACCGGATCAGGACAACAAAATTTGGCAAAAATATTTTTCAACATGATCTTCTTTTGGTGCAATTCAGCTTTCGGTGTGGTTTGGGCTGATTCATCACGCTTTGACCATGATCGTTTTGGAGTTGTGTTATTGTAAACAACCCATTTCTCATCACCAGTGATGATTCGCTTTAGAAAAGGGTCGATTTCATTTCGTTTGAGATGCATACCGCACACCGGGCGACGCGGAATTAAACAGCCGCGATCTACCCACCGGATCAGGACAACAAAATTTGGCAAAAATATTTTTCTCTTTATTCTAGCGCTACAATCGGACAAGCTTTAAAAAATGGTCGTACTGTCGTCTTTAACACATTGCGTACGGGTCACTGTACGTTCAACACGAGCTCAAAGCCCGCACATTTTCGAACGCTCCAGAAGCATTCTTGGCGAGCAATACGAAGCGGATACGTACATTTCTAATTCGTATTTGGCAGAACATTTTCTGTTGAAAATGTAACATGTACAGTCGGGGACAATATTAAGTGGACACTTTTAAAAATTGCATAACTTTTTTGAAATTGATCCAAATGACTTGATTTTTTTTAAGATGTTACACTGATTAGTTTGCTAGACAATGAGTAAACAAAAATTTCTTTAGATTGCAATTGGTTCGAATGATAAAAAAATGAAAAAATGATGATTTTTTAACTTTTTTTATGTAAACCTATAATGATAATTTAAGAAATGCGGTTTGTCGATTCTGGTAACGTATATGCATACTGAAAATTTCATTGAAATCGGTGAACGTTGTAATGAGGTACAAACGTTTAAAGATGATCACATAAGGGCGAAATTCCCTGGCAAGGTCGAAAATCTGCGACTTTTACACCCTTAAACTCTAATATTAAAAAGTTTGTAGCTCATTGCAACGTTGACCGATTTCGATGAAATTTTCAGTATGCATATACATACGTTACCGGAATCTACAAAACGCATTTCTTAAATTATCATTATAGGTTTACATAAAAAAGTTAAAAAATCATCATTTTTTCATTTTTTTATCATTCGAACCAATTGCAATCTAAAGAAATTTTTGTTTACTCATTGTCTAGCAAACTAATCAGTGTAACATCTTTAAAAAAATCAAGTCATTTGGATCAATTTTAAAAAAGTTATGCAATTTTTAAAAGTGTCCACTTAATATTGTCCCCGACTGTACTTGTTACATTAGAGCAATGATTGTTTTATTCAGCACAGTTATTATTTAACACGGTGATCGCCATGTCACCCAGATGTGGGTGACGGAGTTATTTGTTCAGGTTTTAAAATGAAGTTTTACGTTAATATATTCATGGTACCAAATTTGATTTTGATCTGTAAAATGCAAGA
Source organism: Seladonia tumulorum (assembly GCA_913789895.3). Lineage (NCBI taxonomy): Eukaryota > Metazoa > Arthropoda > Insecta > Hymenoptera > Halictidae > Seladonia > Seladonia tumulorum. Next base: position 6,081,102 of record OU565276.1, read on the forward strand.
AAGTTGGAAGACTACTCAATATCACACATATAATTATTGTCAATTTTTATTTCATTAAATAACTTACTTTGTATTCATGGAATTTTTTAGGGTTCTGGTTTGGCACTTAAAGTGTTAAGACTTAGAAGAATATATATACAGAAACCACGCGTACTGTGCATATTTCCGGAGCGAGTTTCCGTTCAGTGACGGTACTTCGGTGGATGGAACTGGGAAGGGTTAAAAAACTGTTGCCTTACAAATGAAAACGCGAACTTTGAAATTCCAAAGTGTACAAAAGCAACACTTTATAAGATACGGTACATGCTCGGAATGTCAAAATTCAATTATTTCGCTCATCATTTGTCTTAAGAGTGGGACAGGCTTCGTTACCCTAGTAACGTAACAAAAATATTTGCTTAAGTTGCCGATTGAATCGAAAAAGGCAGGAAAACGAGATATCTCGTGACCCGTACGCAACGTTCGATTTGCTAAAAACGAGATATCTCGTGACCCGTATGCAATGTGTTAATTTCACGGGAAAACCGATTTAACCCTGCCACGCTATCCTGGGGTTTCCCGTGACCCCAACAACAATTGTATTCCACAACAACTGTAAATATGATTTTTTAAACTACTTTGAAACAATGTATCCATTTAGATTTATGATTTTTCTTCGAATTTTTGTCACATTTCATACGGAATTTGGATGTGGTCACTGCAAAGACTGTTGAATAAATGGTGGGTGGCATACGTCAACGATTGAAATCTGTTCATTCGAAGCTCTCACGTCGAGTAAATGATCATACAAAAGACTTAATATTCATCCATTTTCGCTTTACTCTTTAATTCAGTCAATAATTCTGTTTCATTCGTAACGTCATATTTCAAAGAAACACATAAAATTGTGACACAATGAAAGAGACAATGTCGGCACTGTCTTAAACAGAAAATTGATGAATTTTCATTCACGGAACGCACACAGATTGATTTTCTGCGAAAGAAATATTACGCGAGAGATGTGTTACGACAGTGTCGCTTCCGGCAGCAACGCCCAGTACGTTTCAACAGCATCAAAAGCAATCAGGCAGAGTCATTTATTTTAAGGATTCAACTATGTATTGAAAAGTTGATCCGCCGTATCGATATATCATGGGGGAACAGGTTTGCATGTTTTCCTCGGCAGCTTGTCGACTCCGGATTTATGCTGTTAAAGATAGATGATTAAAGAAAGTTGTTCATGTTACCGCGGAATAATTAATATCCGACGAATGCCCGGGGGACGAGTTTTCGTTCGACTACGAGGCTGTCTCTTTTTTTTTCTCTCTCTCGAAATATAAATTCTGCAACGTTTGAATCCGACGTGTATGGCTCGTGATTTTTTCCTGTTTTTCTTTTTTTTTTCAACGATCTTGGAGCGCGCGAAGGAAGCGGCTCGTTCTCATCGCTCCTATTCAGACCGAATCATGTATGACCTCGTTACGACGACGGTGCTGGAGGCTGTTGCTACGTCAATGACGTATTAATCAGCGTTAGGCGATGCTATCGCTATTCTGCGGACGTGAAATGACGCCGGGGCGCCCATATGCATTTGAATGAGGGACGCGGCTAGGTGCTTCGACGATAAGGATTATCGCGCGTCGCGGGACTCGAAAGGTGTTGCGGAGTTGTGTATTGCGAAAGCGGTGCGGAATTTTGCATTGTGATCCCGCGCCGCGGATTTCGAACTTGCTCGTCGTCTACGTCACGAACAACTTCCGCGGACGGAAAATATTTTATAATAAATCCTTTCGCGGCCGGATGAAAGGCTGCTACGGCTGCCTACAGATCGTACGAATGACTTGTTGAAACAGAAGGCAGAGGCGAGGCGAGGCTCGACTCTGTCAAAGAACATCACGTATTCCTGCTTAATTACAAGATCAAAGAGGAACTCTCCCCTTTTGCTACGTGGCACTGAAATATTTTGCACTCCAAGATCCGAAAAATCTCCCGCAAGACTCGGCATTGTTCTTTCGTATGCATCGGACTGGCCTCTTTGGGACTCTTAGCCTCTTCCAGACTCCAGAAGGAAACTGCTGACGACTTTGAAAATCTTCTTTGTCGATGCTGCTCAACTTAACGCGCAAATCTGAAATTCCAACAATTTATTCTCCGTTAGTTCGGCTCGTTGAAATTTTTCAGACGACGGCGGCGGCAATTTTTCAATCAAATTCTAACTCGAACTCTATCTTTTGTTAGAGGTACCCATAAGTAATCGATCATTTGCAAAGAATTTGTTTCGCCTTTAGTTCTGTACCCCTAATATTAGGACATCTAGCGAATTAATCAGAATTAGTCACTCTTGGTGTCACTTGGACATAATGTTAAAAATTCAATGGAAAAGACAGACAAACAATTAATTTTTTAAATCCCACTTTGACGATCAAAACTTCAAGTAAAAGGCAAATTATAGAATTTTTCAAAATTCTGGCAAAATTTTCTGTATGCCCAGAAAATCCCGCTTCGATAGAGCTCAACCCAAGCTACTACTACTGGTTCGCCTTCTGTCGAGGTACTCCGAGTGCAAGAATCTTCGAGAACAAGTCACAGTTGATTTTTTATCAAGTTTTCCAGCGCTTTCGCAAAAGAAACTTCACACCACGCGTCAGCTATACTCCTGCCATCAGTTTCTCTATCGGAGCACCTGGGCTGTTGGAATCTCCGCGAAGAGACCACGGTTGATTTTGTTAACCAGTTTTCGACAATTCTTTCGCAAAGCTAAGTTGCAAATGTAGTCGTGCTACCAGTTTTGTTTTCTACCTGCGCTTCTGGCTGATTGGGATCTCCGCGAAGAAACGATTGGCAATTTTTCCGCCGTTTCCCTGGTTGTTTCGCAAACTGAGTTTCATCTCACGCATCAGCTAGATTCCTGCCATTAGTTTCTGAGGATCTGGCCAGTTGGAATCTCCGAGAAGAGGCCACGGTTGATTTTTTAACCAGTTTCCGGCGACCCTTTCGCAAAGCTAAGTTGCATATGTAGTCGTGCTACCAGTTTTGTTTTCTACCTGCGCTTCTGGCTGATTGGGATCTTCGCAAAGAAACGATATGCGATTTTTCCGCCGTTTTCCCGGTTGTTTGGCAAACTAAATTTTATCTCACGCATCAGCTACACTCCTGCCACCAGTTTCTAAGGACCTGGGCTGTTGGAATCTCCGAGAAGAGACCACGGTTGATTTTTTAACCAGTTTCCGGCGACCCTTTCGCAAAGCTAAGTTGCAAATGTAGTCGTGCTACCAGTTTTGTTTTCTACCTGCGCTTCTGGCTGATTGGGATCTCCGCGAAGAAACGATTGGCAATTTTTCCGCCGTTTCCCTGGTTGTTTCGCAAACTGAGTTTCATCTCACGCATCAGCTAGATTCCTGCCATTAGTTTCTGAGGATCTGGCCAGTTGGAATCTCCGAGAAGAGGCCACGGTTGATTTTTTAACCAGTTTCCGGCGATCCTTTCGCAATACTAAGTAGCACGCAGAGTCGCGCTACCAGTTTTGTCGTCTACCGGCGCTTCTGACCGATTGGGATTTTTCAGGCGATTTTTCCGTCGTTTCCCCGGTTGTTTCGCAAACCGAGGCCGAGACGGTCTCTCGCCGAGGCTCGGAACGGAAAGTGCACACGTCCACACACTGCCCGTGTCCAGACTCGGTCCGAGAAAGAGGCAGAGAAAGAGAGGAAACGACGTCGGGTGGGTTGGAATGGCAGAGCGGTGGTGGCGGCGGCGACGCATACGCGCATAGTAGACCTTGAGCCACTATTACCGACTGTTTATGCCGTGATGTAATCGTATCCTAGCCTATCCGAGCTGGCCTAGGCTGCACCTAGAGAGAAACCCGGCGTCGTAAATAATACGCTTGGTACATTCGACGCTCTAGGTGCATTGAAATAATTTACGGCTGACCACGTTCCGCCGCGCGGACGCCTCGCGTCCCTGCTTTCTGCATAACCCGCATACATAGACGCCGTGCACGGTGCACCGTGCCTCCGCGCGTCCGTGTGCATATTTACAAGCGCTCGCTCCGAACCGAAGCCTCCGCGAATACGTGGAACGACGCAGTTAAAACTGTCAAGCGGCTTCCGGGTGCAATGGCTATCCCCTTTGCGAAATCGTTTCACCTAGGCCTCCCGTTCAACGACGTTGCTCCCACCCGGATGATCCTGTCGCGTCGCCTGATCCAGTCAACGGACTTCCTCGCCTCTCATTAGCTCGCGAACCTCCTTGCGATCATTATAACGAGCCAGGGAAATGACGTAGGTGTGCCTTTATAGAGGCTCGTCGAATTTGGCGGTACACGATAACTTACAATTCTGTTGAGAGGTTATGTGTAAATATTAGGTTGGCAAGAAAGTAATTTCGGTATTTTTAGGTGATGAAATAAAATCTAATTTTTTTATCAAAGCAATGAACTTTAATCAATAAAATATTTTCCATTTTGTTCTATGATCTTTTGCCATCTTTCTGGTAGCTTCATAATTCTGCATTCATAAAACTTCTGATCCTTTTCGGTGAAAAACTGATCCAAGTGCGATTTCAGATCATCATCATTGATGAATGTTTTACCATTCAAAGAGTTTTGTAAACTTCGGAATAAATAATAATCTGATGGTGCAATGTCAGGGCTATATGTTGGATGCGACATCACTTCCCAAACAAGCTCCAATAACTTTTCACGTGTTACCAAAGATGTGCGTGGCCCAGCGTTAGCATGGTGGAACACGATTCCTTTGCGATTTGCCAATTCTGACCGTTTTTCTTTGATTGCTATGACCAGTTTTGTTAGTTGTCGACAATAAACATCTGAATTGATGGTTTGGTTCTTTTGGTGCATATTCAGCTTTCGGTGTGGTTTGGGCTGATTCATCACGCTTGGACCATGATCGTTTTCGAGTTGTGTTATCGTAAACAACCCATTTCTCATCACCTGCATATCGCACCTGCATATGCATATCGTATATGTTGGTGCGTTGCGCTAAGTGAATTTCTTTCCATTCGTGTGGAACCCAAATATCGAGCTTCTTAACGATACCGAGACTTTTTAAACGATATTCTATAATTGTATGCGAGACATTTAACCTGTCTGCAATCTCTCGGACAGTTATATGACGATCCGATTCAATAATGGCTTTCATTTGGTCATCATTAGACATCGGATGTTTATGCAATTTCCAATTTTTATAGAAACATTTTAAGAAAGTGGAATGAAATAAAATTTTATTTTTAATGGGGACAGCCTTTGTAGATCCACAGCAAATAAAAATCGTGTTAAATTCTCTCGAATTTTATATTATAGCATTTTTTTAACATTTCCATAAGCCATAAATGCATAAAGATCCGATGTCTAGTCATCATCAACTTCAGATGGTCGACCAGAACGTTGGTCGTCTTCAAGTGAGAAATTTCCAGAACGGAATTTTTTATAACAATTCTGGCACGTGCGTTCTGTTAAACAATCCACATCATAAACTTCACATTTATCTTTGTGAGCCTCGGCAGCTTTTTTATCTCCACGGAAATAAAAAAGGAATATGTGCCTATAATGTTCGTTTTTGCACTCCATGTTCAAATTGACACAGAACTAACAATTTTCATCAAAATTACGTGTAATTTGCTTCAAATTTAACCTAAAAGATGCAGTTATGAAATGTCAGAAAGGAAACAAACGCAACGTTAACAGAAGTCAATCAAACAAAACATAACGCCAGGTATTAGTGAAAACCGAAATTACTTTCTTGCCAACCTAATAATTATATATGAAGACGGTGGAAGAAATATATTTGAGTAAAAGAAATGTCGTCGGAGGTGTTTACAAGGCGGATGTACTATTAGAACCGATGCCCAAACGCGAGGGCGGCGATGCGTACCTTCAAGGGAGGACGGCATACTATAAAACGAAGGGGAATCAGGTATTTCCCGATATTTCTAGGATGTGGGGTTTTCCACAGGGTACAGTAAAAAGGCCTAACGTTTTACTTTGACAAATTCCTTGGCGATTAGTAAATACTAAATTTCTTCTTGAAACTGGATGATCAAAATATGTATTATCGGAGGGTTCACGGTTTCGTTTCACTAGAATGGGGCGCGAGTCGCACCCGGAAGCCTCTGACCCTTTTTGCCGTAAGAATCCGGCCTCGTGAAAGTCTCTAGGATCACGCTAGGAACGCGGTTTCTCCTCCTTTCTCACAGCGATCCAGGCTCGGCCGCTCGCCTCCGCCTCGCGTCTCATTCTCGGGCCTGCTCGTGGGATAATTAGGTATCCGCGAGGCTGTGCCGTGCGCGACGGGTCCACGAGGGAGGAATAACGATCCATTCTGCGGAACGCCGTAGAAATTTCCACCAGGTCTCTCTGTCTCGGGGCGCCTCGAGGCCTCTGGATGCCCCTTTTCCTTCAATTAGAACGTTTCCAGCTCCCAGATACCACTCGCTCGTCGACAGTCGACGCACCGTTGCTCGGTTATTCGAAAAACTGGGACAAAAGTCCCTGGTTACTTGAAAATCATTCTTTCGTAGCCGATACAGTCGATATTAAACAATTTAGGACACTTTCATTTCACTGGAAGCTTTAACTTGGACTATTTCAAATGAAAATAACTGTTTAAGAACTGTTAAAATTTACGGAAATATTTCTTTTCATTCGAAAATCTGGGACAAAAATCCCTGGTTACTTGAAAACTCGCTCTTTCGTGGCCGATACAGTCGATATTAACACTAGGTTTACGGGACACTAAATGTGCCTACTCTACATTACTTTATAAAAATAACAAAAATGTATGTATCCAAATTTATAGCCGTTTCTTTTACAATATATACCCAAAGAAACCAATTTGTTGAATAATACCTTCTTCATGCATCCTTACAATTTCGATAATTATGAATTAAGAGGTACCAGAACCCGTCATTTTGACGGGTTCCGTAAATCTAGTGTTAAACAATTCGGGACACGTTCATTTCACTGGAACCTCGAACTCTAGACTATTTCAAATGAAAATAACGATTTGAGAACTGTTAAAATTTACGGAATTATTTCTTTCCATTTTTCTCCTTATTTCCTAAAAAATTAGAAAGAGTTGAGAGTGCGAGAATCGAGTAAGTTTAGTTTTTGGTGAAATCGTACCAGGTTTATATGTTTTTGCACAGAATGGTTCAGAAATCGTGGTAGAAGCGAACGAGTGGTGAACAGAGTGGCGATTCTACATGTAAAAATAAGTTGATGAAAAGAAATAGTATTTTTTCATTCGGCGCTTCGTTCCCCCGAGAAAACCGGGTTTGGAAATTCAACGAATACGCGTGCTATTAAACTGGAGTCGGCTGACGCGTCTGATCATGACCTACCGGTTCTACTTCTTCTGAATACTAGAGCGCGCGACCGTGACGCGAATCTAAAAACCCATTTTTCTTGAAGATGAATGTGTCTGCAACCACCGTCTAACTGCTCGTTTCAATCATGACGATTTCGGAGATACTGCTGACAGCTCGATGCAAGAATTAATCCGCCCTCATTTGTCCAACTCAGTTTGCCTCTTGGTGTCTCGTTGATACAATGATAAAAAATCAATGGAAAAGAAAGACAAACAATTACTTTTCTAAATCCCGTTTTGACAATGAAAACCCAAGGTAAAAGACAAATTATAGAATTTTTGAAAACCCTAGAAAAATTTGTTCCGTGTGCCCAGAAAATCCCACTCTGGAAAATTATTAATCAACATGTAGAACCAACGGTCGCAATTGAGAAAAGAATCGAATGGTTGACCGATGTTTGCAGAATATCCGAGAGAAAACAAAAGTAGTTGCAATTAACGGTTATAATTCAGTAACCGATTTTTTTCTGATTTGAAGTTTTTCTTCGAACCACTCTGCCCGATTCGATTTTGAGTTCTATTTAATCGCGATACCATGCCGCCTCCTCCCCGTTCAGTCCCGACGCGGAAAGTAACAAACAAGGGATGCGTGTAGGCATTAGGATTACGCAGGATTTACATGGGATTACGTTCATCGAACGTACATCCGCTTTTCACGCAATGTTTCCTGTTGCTGGCTGGTATAAAGTTAATTACACGTTTGCCGGGACGGGATCGAACTAGAAACGCGAGGATTTGGAGTGTACCTCCGCCTAAGCTGATGTAGTTCGACCGAATTTCGGGTCCACTGCTCAGTTCGTTGAATCAGAATTTTTCCTCTCACTTGGTCCAATCAGAACATGCACTAAATTCATCATTTCACGTGCTCTAATTACGTGTTGAGAGACAGATTTTGCTGTTGTCTGTTAAAAATTGAAGCTGTTGTCGTCAGGGGCGGCTCGTAGCTGAAATTAGTGGGAGTGCTGCTCCAGAAAATGTTCAGCTTCCGAAGCGTACAGTTCCATACAAAGATTTTTGCATCTTTTTATTATATTAAATGTTGTCGATGATATCAAGTGGAAATAGGGGGTGCCGCAACTGTCATCAATGATTGTCGACGGACAAGAACGATCTTAGTTTTAATTTGGGACGATGGTAGAGGATCATGCTAGGAAAATCGGCAGAGGTGAAAGGTGTTTGGGATGATGCGGCAGATCGGAAACACTTCAGGGACAGCGGTCTCGGGCCGAGCGTTTGGGAGGGACACGGGATCGAAGACCTCGCCGAGTACGATTTCGTCCTGTACCGGTGGCCGTGCAATATGCATCGAATCATCCGCGGAGTACGTTCACCTCGCAAGGCCAATTGCATTGCATTACATCGACGTTGCCCCTCTCGGCCCCTTTTAAGTTCTTCGCAGGCATTCAATTCTAAACGCCTCGTGAATAATATCGTGTACTCGTGAATGGTCGTCACGAAACGGACACGTGGTGGACCAAACGATGTGAAAACGCGTGGACACGGGCCCGGGACAGCCGCCACATTGTTTTCCGTCGACGACCATTCGAAAATCGTTCCACATTTCGTAGAACACACGGCTATTTTAACATCTGCATTCCGATTTTTCGAACGAAAGAAAATTTCCTTAAGCAACGAACAGGATACGAAATGACTCTAATAACGAATGGAGATTAATTTTACGAGTAATCTACGGTCAGAGAATAAACAGCAATTTAATACAGCGAATGTAAAGTGTAACAGCCGTTACGGACGACCGCCTACATCCGAAGCTGTGTCTGAACAGAGAGCCCCCTCGACAAACTTTGCTCGGTATAATTGCAAAGATTGAAATTAAACATAACTTTATGCTCGCGGTCGACAAATTCAAGCAGAAATTAGCAGCCTCGAAGCAAAATTATTTCGCGTATAGGCATAATTTCTAATTTATCGCCGGCGTCTTCGTTAAAATTTCTTGAAAATTTCGCGAACCCGAGACTGCGGCGAGCATTTTACGAGATCGCCGGCTAATTGGCAGACGATAGGGATTCCGCGGTTGCGTGTATCTTTCCAATAATTTGAGAAATCCCGGCGCTCCGTGTTACACGTGATAAGTAGAACAATTATGAATAACTTACGGGCGTTGAGATTCCATCGGCAAGCGGAACGCGGCATTAAAATACAAAGGCGCGGCGCATCGGAATTCCGCGGAATGGTCGATAATGTTCGATTCGATCGCGTCTCCGAAGAAATAAAATTTTATTCTTGCGTGCGCAGTCAGTTTCTGCGCGGGGGCTAAGGGCCGAGGGCGCAGTAAAACGGGGCCCGATCGCCGGGCATAAAAGTCCGCGCGAGGGCCCGAGAAGGATCATTCGAATGCCTCGATCGTTCCGACGATTTTTATCCTCCACAGTGGAATCGAAAATCTCCGAAAGCAAAAACCCCGAAAGTACGATGTTGCCTTATAAAAATGACAAGATTTAATTTATTTAGACTTTGCGCGGTTCTTATTGCAACGCGTGCTCTACTAAAGATATTTATTAAATCATTGCACGTGCAAGCATGTTTACAAATTCAATAATCGTCAAATAAAAAATCTAGAATCGGTCATTTGATCGATGGTTTAGTGTTAAGGAATCCCCGATTCTATTAGGTTGGCAAGAAAGTAATTTCGGTATTTTTAGGTAAAATAAAATCTAATTTTTGTATCAAAGCAATGAACTTTAATCAATAAAATATTTTCCATTTTGTTCTATGATCTTTTGCCATCTTTGTGGTAGCTTCATAATTCTACGCTCATAAAACTTCTGATCCTTTTGGGTGAAAAACTGATCCAAGTGCGATTTCAGATCATCATCATTAGTGAATGTTTTACCATTCAAAGAGTTTTGTAAACTTCGGAATAAATGATAACCTGATGGTGCAATGTCAGGGCTATATGGTGGATGTGACATCATTTCCCAACCAAGCTCCAATAACTTTTCACTTGTTACCAAAGATGTGCGTGGCCTAGCGTTATCATGGTGGAACACGATTCCTTTGGGATTTGCCAATTTTGGCCGTTTTTCTTTGATTGCTATGTCCAGTTTTGTTAGTTGTCGACAATAAACATCTGAATTGATGGTTTGGTTCCTTGGGAGCAGCTCAAAATACACAATACCTTTGTAATCCCACAAAATTGACAACATGATCTTCTTTTGGTGCAATTCAGCTTTCGGTGTGGTTTGGGCTGATTCATCACGCTTGGATCATGATCGTTTTCGAGTTGTGTTATCGTAAACAACCCATTTCTCATCACCAGTGATGATTCGCTTCAGAAAAGGTTCGATTTCATTTCTTTTGAGATGCATACCGCATATGTTGATGCGTTGCGTTAAGTGAATTTCTTTCCATTCGTGTGGAACCCAAATATCGAGCTTCTTAACGATTCCGAGACTTTTTAAACGACATTCTATAGTTGTATGCGAGACATTTAATCTGTCTGCAATCTCTCGGACAGTTATACGACGCTTCGATTCAATAATAGCTTTCATTTGGTCATCATCAACTTCAGATGGTCGACCAGAACGTTGGTCGTCTTCAAGTGAGAAATTTCCAGAACGGAATTTTTTAACACAATTCTGGCACGTGCGTTCTGTTAAGCAATCCACTCCATAAACTTCACATACGTTACCGCTCAAAAGTATCCGGACACTTATAAACTCAAATATCTTTGTTGTTTCTAAAGATACGTAAAATGTGGTAAGGACAATGTTGAATGGTACAATGGGGCTGACACGATGCTATAAAAAAATTTCGAATGACGTTGGAATAATTATTGTCACTGAATTCCTAATGAAAAGACTATCATTTTAGGTGTTTAAGAAAGAGTAGTTCAATTTAAAAAAAAGTTAAGGTGACCATGATATCTAAAAAAAATGACATAAAAACAAATTTTTTTATAGCATCGTGTCAGCCCCATTGTACTACTCAACTTTGTCCTTACCATACTTTACGTATCTTTAGAAACAACAAAGATATTTGAGGTGCAAATTTTAGGTGACTCACCCTGTATGTACGTAATTTTTAATTTAGAACGTCAGATATTTCTCATGAAATTAATAAAAATCGATTTTGGTCACTATTTTAGGCACTGATTAAACTTTGATGCAATGCTAATGACGATATTTCGCAACTGTCCGGATACTTTTGTGCGGTAGTGTATATGCCTATAATGTTCGTTTTTGCACTCCATGTTCAAATTGACACAGAACTAACAATTTTAATCAAGATTACGTGTAATTTGCTTCAAATTTAACCTAAAAGATGCAGTTATGAAATGTCAGAAAGAAAACAAACGCAACGTTGACAGAAGTCAATGAAACAAAACATAACGCCAGGTATTACTGAAAACCAAAATTACTTTCTTGCCAACTTAATAGAACCGGTCATTTGACCGATGGTTTACTGCTAAGGAATCCCCGATTCTACTTATCGCAATGACGAAGAAGATTATTAATTGTCTGCGCGCTTCAGAGTACGTTGTCTAATGAACGACGAGGGTCTAGTAACACTCAGGGTCCCAGGTGTCGCGCAACGATGCAGATTCGGATCCCTTGGACGACGACGACGACGTGTTCTCCGATCATGGGGGATGATTCACCGTGCTCCGTCGACACGGTGGCTCGGTAATTGCCTTATGTAAAACCGCTCTATATAACTGTAGATCCAGCGCTCCGTCGTCCGACCAAGGACACGCTCCTTAACAGCGGATTAACACGTAACACTTAGCGCGATAACGTTACACGCGGCAACACGCGTGGGTTACCGTCGCGCCGGTGTCTGGACTCGTTTCCTCGCCGGTATCGAGGCAAGAAACGAGACGTTCCCGGAAATTGCGATCAATTTCGCGGTACCACCGCCGCGCCTCGTTGGCACCCGCGATTTTACGTAATCGGCGACAAACCGACGACACGCGTCCCTCTACCAACGACGTTTCGCGTCTCTCCGTAGAACCACGCTGATCTTTCTTCCTCCGGATTAACCCTTTATGCTGCTAATTAGTTCACATTTTTCACTCTGCCGCTCCGTAATTCCCCCTACCCGGCTGCACGTCACACTTGGAACTCGTATTTCTTGGTTCGTACGATTTTTCATTCCGCGGGGCGGAATCATTTAATTGAACACACTTTGTACGTGGAATTAATGTCTCTCGGCTCTTCCAATTTCTCATTTTCCAGACATTTTCTGTAGGGTCGTTCAATTGGGCGACGTTTTGTGGCTGGAATTAACCGTTTTACATCTCATATTATTTCTAATTTTTAATTTTAATATATACGTCAATATTACTTCAGTAAACCGAATTCATAAGATCTTTGCCTGAAGTCGTTCATTAAAATTGTAACGTTGCAAGCAAGCTTGGCATAGATTACTAAAATACATACTAATCAAAATCATATCGTTCCTTTCTTTATTGACATAGAAATATGAAGAATTAAATAGGATCGGTTAGAGAATCCTATCAGCCGCTTGCGTCCTTGACTTTATTCAATGAAATTCTCACAAAAAAGTACGCAGAAGAGTAGCTTGATTTTTTCCCAACCTTTAAACCAACGGCACCAGAATAGTGCACTATCTGCTAGATTTCCTTTGCTGCCACAAAGGGTGACAAAGGGCCCTCATTAAGTCGGCACGTCGGCCAGAGACCAGAGTGGAACAAAGCCACCGCCGCAATCGAGGAAAATGAAAGCAGTTTGGTAAACATTTTTTGTCGGGAACGATTCGTTAGCGGGAAGGATTGAAAAGTTGGCGTGGAAGCGCGCGAGGCTGGGTGCACCAGCACCAAGGTGTTCAGTGCACCAGCACCAGAGCGTGCAATTGCGAGCAACATAGTTACAATGACGGGAGGAGAGAAAAAAGCACGGCAGACACAGAGACGCTCGTACGACGAGACGCGTGTCCCCGTGCCAAGAGGAACACGAGCGTCTCGTCGGCGCACAGGGCTTGTGTTTGTTTGAAAACGCGAGTGCAATCGAGCTTTACGTAATGCCGTTGGACGCACGACGAAACGCAACGCCGGGCTGAGACCCGATGACCCGATTCTGGAACGTCGAACGTGAAAGAACTAACACGACCCTCGCATCCTATTTGCAACACTAATTTCACCGATACCGGCCAGCTAAATATTCGCCTGTCAACCTTCGTACATCCCTTATTCTGCTTACTTCCTTCCTTGGTCTTAAACTTAATAATAAAATTATTTGCCAAGCGTTGCCTTGGAAGTGTGATAATATTTATTTGGATTTTCTGCGATTTTTATTATCGAAGAAAGACACAGGAACCAAATAAAAATGTAGTCCTCTGTTTAATAGTTTTATTAAGTTGTAAGAAAAGTATTGGTACTCTTAACCCTTAGCGCTCGACTGTAAGGCGCCACTAAAAATTGCTGTATCGTTATATAAAATATTTTTTACATTATTATATTTATTTGCATTTAATAAATCACTAAACACTTCAGTATTGTACGAGTAAATTTCACCATTTTCGTACGTGTAACATGAAAAAAATATATATATAAAAGGGAAATATTCTAGGTCGGAAGAAATGTTTCGTTTAACATTTGAACTAATACCCACTTCTTTGCCGTAAATTCATAAAAACCAATTATAAAGCGGTAAGTTTAGCGTTAAAATACGATTTGTTGCATTCTCCACAAACAATCGCGCGTCAAATGAATTATGCGTGTTTATAGACGATGGCGCATCTAAATTCCGATTTCACGTAATAAAATTGATTACTGAGAAAATGAATCGCTGTGTAAACGTTCGTGTAAAATGATTGCTCGCGCGAAAGAGCAAAAAGCTGTTCGCCACCGTTGAACCTCGGCACCGAACGGAACGTACGGAAAGATGATTCGAGCTGAAAATGAATTTTAATCGTCGGGACACGGTCGTAATTTTTACGTCTCGGTCGTCTAACATGCGGTTCCACGGTTCCGTAGGAAAAAATCTCTCGTGATTCTTAATCAGGATCGCCGGCAGCCGGCACAAAGGGTCATCGAACCACGAAAGCCGGACTCGAAGGATCGCGGAACGTTCTCGAGACGTTTCCCGGGCGGTTTCTCTGTCCGGACATGGCGTCGCGACGCGGCGCGCCGTTAACGGTGCAAGAAGCGGGCTTTAATCCGGTAAACAAGCGTGTAGCGCGACGCTGGCCGTAGATGGGGCCGCAATCGCGATTAGCTGATTTACTTAAACCTTCTCTCCCGAGCGGACCGGTGGCCTTTTCCGCAACTAGGCTAAGGCCATACGCCGCCGTTGCGTCCTGGAATCCCGGCGTATCTTTAGCGAAGACGTTCTTCTGCCGCTCACGTACCGCGATTGTTCCATTTAACGAGCTCTCTCTTTCTCTCCGCCATTCCTTCCCCCCCTCCCTCTCTCTCTCTCCCTCTTTCTTTCTGTCAATCTATCCGTCGCATGTTTTTCAATTGCTCGTCACCCAGGCCTTTTGTTTCGACCGCGACAAGGCGCTCGGCTCGATTAGGCTTCTCCGCTCCTCTAAACACCGAGCGGGAATCCCGAGCGCGCCCCAGATCGTAGATAAAGCCGCGTTTGCATATTTATGAGCGTTCCGACTCGATCGAATCTATATAATTGGGCGACACTCTCTGACGTAACGATCGCAGATTGAAAACACCGCGTGGGCCGCGCGGTAAACCTGCCGCTGCTCCGACAGCCTCTTTCCTCTTACGAGATCCAGCATCAACGAGCGGGAAGATCTTCCTTCGCATTGCGATCCTGGAACTCTTCTCTAGAACGTCCTACGGAGGATTATGAATCTCTTGAAATCCTGCACAGATGAGAAACACAGTGGAACCTTGGTTGATCAGAGAAACATTAGCGTTAGGATAATAGAACAGTTACCTATCTACGTTGCTAGACTCTTACCGATTTATTTAATAAATCGTGGACCAGCTTACGTTAAGCTCAAACGTGAAACACATTCTGCTGGCAGACAATTCAGACATCGGACGAATCTGATAATCGAGGCTCTACTATATGTGTGAACAAGTTCTTCGTTATGCAACGTCCTCTGTGTTCAAACAATATCAGGTAGACGGAGAAGTCTTTAATATAATATGGCTTCTGTCAATATGTCTTCTTAATCTTTCTGGGCAATCGACAGCATACTCGTGCTTGCTGGAACGTTTCTGACACAAAGAGGACAGGAACAGAGCTTGACAGCTTGCAGATATTTTTAAGATTGTTCTATACGTCCTTAATTATCCTAACCTAAAAGAATAGCGTAATCTAGAATAGTTCTATCATCTCTGGAGCATTATTTGAGAAATAAAACATTCGCTTCTGTAGAAGATGTACCTTGATTTCTACAAGAAATTTCTTGCGGATTTCTATAAGAGGGGGATTAAAAATTTGCAGGAAAGATGGCAAACTGTCCTTGGTAATGATGGAGATTATGTAATAAATTAAGAAGTAAAAACCTGAATTTACTACAATTTACTACTTTACTGATTATTCCGAAGTGCACGAGGGAACCACGTGCCCACGGTCCGGTATCCTTCAAGATTCGCCGACTTTTCTGGGACCGTCGCGGCGTTTCTCCGGACAGGTCGGCGAGAGTCTATTAGCATAAACGTTCGTCTAGCGATCAAGGTTCCACGGCGGGCGGCTAGAGCGACGCGTGGCCAGCTCGACGAGCGGCACACAGGAGCAATTCCAAAATCGTCTGGAACAGACAACAGGGAGTCGACGCGGAGTGGGAGCCGTATAACGGTGGACTCCCCCGTTGAAGCGGCCGCCTAGACACTTGACAGACTTGTGCTTTGCACAATAGTAGGAAGCGCTAAAAATAAGCCGGCTCGGTTCCACGACGTTCTGGCCTTGGCCAGCCTCGGTCCTCGCAACCTGGTGGTACCACCTTCTCCCTCCCCTGGACCCCCTATCCCCGTACGTTACTCTTCATCCGACGCGTTCCTCCTCCTCCTCTTCTTCTTCTTCTTCTTCTTCTTCTCGGCTCGAACGTCTCTCCGTTGTTCCTCTCCCAGCGACGACCTACCTTTTTCCTCCCGGCGTTCTGTACGCGCACAGAGAACGTCCACCCACGCGCGCCGAGAGGCCTCGCGTGGGCACAGCATTTTTCCCGCGACTCTTCTCTTTTTGCCGCAACGATCCTACGGTTCCGCGTCCGACCCTGCTGCCCAAGCTCATCTGCTTCCTAAGGGATTGCCTCGTGATCCTCCGGAGAAATTGGACACTCGATCCTGAACCTCTTCCGGCATACCGTTTTCTTTATTTTTCCAATCTCCGACGGTTTCGAATCCTTTTTCTCCGTTGCTACCTTCCCCCGGGCTTGTCTTGGCCACCCCTGTGGTCCTTTGCGTCTTCCTCTTCTATTTCGTTCACAGACTCTTCAGGGGTCTCCAGGTTCTGCAGAGATCCCATCTGAGTTTGTGCATATCTGGTATTATCTGGTGCGGATTCTTCAGGTTGTTCCCGGGGAAATGGCCCAGGTTATCTATTTTCGTCTATCTCTTATATTTTGCATCGTGCATTGTTTTTTTTTTTAAGCACTGTGCCCGCTACCAATGTTCTTCAAGTTGCCTTTTAATTCTTCTTAGAATTTCGAAGAATTTTCAAAATATTCAATGTTGCTTTGAAACTCGGAGTTTCATTTTTCCCAACGTGAATTTTAAACTGCACTTTTCCAGGAACATCGTGTCTGGTATACAAATTCTCAGATGTTCTTTTTATTCTCCAGAATTTTTGTTTGTTATCTATGTTTTTGGTAAACATACAATCACGTGTATTGCTTACAGTACATTATTTACGCGCAATATTTCAGTTTCGTCTGTGTTTGCTAAGGCTTCGGGTATGTCTGTTGACGGCGACCAGGGGATTCAGACATTCTTGGTCAGACGCAGGTGAACGCTCCGCAACATCGTTGGTGACATTCCTGTCTACGATGTCCCACAATACTGTCAAATTGAGGACTTGCCAACATGATTTAGCATAAACTTTATTCCCTGATACAGTAATATGATAATTAAAAACTCTTCCGTTCTACACAACAAAATAGTAATCTCTTGATCGACGATCGCTTAAAAGTTTCAGATCCTTATCATTTACGAGATCCTTCTTTAATGTACTGGCAAATGTCTTACCCTTATCTGAATAACCTATTTTCAATTTCGTTTTGAAGATTCCGTCAATATTTTTAAATTATTGTAGATTTTTATGATCTTGGATGATCACAGATTAATTTGGGCATAAAAGTGTGCGTTGAAACTATAAATATCTCAGAAAATTTTGGTTATTGGAGTGAGGGTTAAAGCGTAACTATTTTACCGACATGTGAACGGAACACTCGCACCATTAGCGTATATACACGCGCTATTTTCCTGACCACTGTCACCAGAGCGTATACTGGGTGTCCCATTTGAAGCTCCGCACTAAATTACTTCCCAAACTACAGCTATAAATAATATTTCAAATAAAACTGACTCTGTTTCGGAGGAAATCTAGTGGTGGTAACAAATCTTCTCTATGTAGGTGTGCTCCTAGCTGAGCTAAACTTTGAATAGCACTAAATAACGTTGAATCACCTTGGAAGACAAAAGCGTTGTAGGTCAGCGAAGTCGTCCCAGGAAGGGCTACACGTCACCTAAATAAAAACATACAGTTCCGTATAAGAAAGAACAGAGGTCACCTTGAAATCTCGGGAGCAGGTCCACCTAAAGAAGATTTGTGATCGCCACAAGATATCTTCCCCGAAACAGAGTCAGTTTTATTTGAAATATTTTTTCTAAGGAGTGAAACTTTCACTGCCAAACTAGAAACCTAAAAAATTCCATAAAATCGGAGTGAGTTATTTAATGAAATAAAATTGAAAAAAATTAAATGTATGATATTGAATAGTCCTCCTCCTTGGCGCGTACGCTGTTTCATTTAAAATGAGATCGGCTCTGGATTTTCCATTTATTCCGAAGTGTCAGACCTAAGTGAAGTTTCAGACCGAATATATTTTTAATAATTACATTAGAACTGCCACTTCTGAGTTTAAATAAAAATATAATTAGTGCTTGTTTCACAGTTCGTGATTTACTATCTCTCATACTTTTCAACATGCTTTCTAGCTTTTCAGATAATCAAGTCTACCACCAATAGTATTATCCCTACATTATAATACCGTAACTTCATTTGTTTTTCAATATTTAACTATGTTCCACCAATCTTGAAACTTTTGTACATATTAGATAGGTAACAGAACATCGTTCTTGAATTTTTTGGAAGTGGTCACTCGAAGGGTTGCTTGCAACCCCCACCCCTAAAAAATTAAATAATCTTTTTCTACCCTTAATAATTTGATCACAATTGTGAAAAAAATATACGATACGAAGGAGGTAAGATCGAATATTTTCGTTTTTATTCTATCCCAATATCTTAATTAACAACCGAGAAAAAAAATGATATAGTTTAGGGTGTTTACCCTCATATTATCCTTAAACGAAGGGTTAGCGACTTAAAATTTTAGGGGATTGTCTTTCAACCTAAAACGATGGTTTTCCACGCAATAACAATAAAAATTGTCGCCGGGGCCGCTGGACCATTCTTATCCACCCAGACCCTTTGGGACAATTAATATATCAACGTAAAAATTCATTTTAAAACTTGGACAAATAATTCCGTCACCCACATATGGGTGACATGGCAGTCAACGTGTTAATGCTCCGCTTGAAATTGTTCTATTCTTCCTTACGACGCAAACGGGTGAAACTGCGCGCATCGTGACGATCGATCAGAGTTTTAAGTTCCACGGTCGTCTCCGATCGAGGATCTAATTAGCCACGGTCGTGGGGCTTTCCGGGAAGAAACCGACGACGTCTCTCGGCATCTGTTGACAGCCAACCGGACGGTTGTACATCGATCGCGGTTGCGGAAACGCTGGAACGTCAGACGTTCCCTCCGCAGCCACGGGGAACGCGGATGACGCGCGTCGTCGAAATGACAGCAACCACCGGCGACGGGTCAGACAGTCATCCTCGGTCCATTCTGCAACGCTCGGTTGCACCGAGATCCTTATCAAACCCATTGTTACCTTTTTTTTCCGTCTGGTTCCCTTCTCTTTGTTCTCCGCGGCTCGTCGAACACCGGCGACGCACTTAATAAATAGATAATTACGTTGCAGAACGCGCTCGCATTGTCCGCGGTTTATTTTTAAACGCGACTCTCTTCGAGACTTCTTTCTCTCCCTCTCTCTCTTTCTACGCTTTCGCCGACAAGACCCTCCATTAGGATCGAAAAACTTCGTTTGATCTTTCAATTACGCAACGTCTGCAGGGAGAGAGACCTCGGGCATCTTCTATTACATTGGCGGAACTCCATGAGGACTGGTGTTTTCATAGCGACGTTTCGTGAAATAAACAGTAAGAAAAATTTCATCATCTCGATAGGAATTCGCTTTTAAAATAATTATTTCTTTCTCCGACGAAGACGTCCGTTTTGGAAGGAAGACAATGGTGTGGTACAAAATCTACGTGAAAATAAAATGAGAAAAGATTTTTCCAACATTTAGATGTCCATACTGAATTTCGAAGTGAGTATTGAGTTCAAATTTCTGGTCCAATAAATGCGTTTTTGGGAGGGGGATAGCATTCCGTGGAGTCCGCAGGGTACGTTACCTTTGCAGAACCAGCAGGTCTGTAATTGCTGTATAATATCGTCAATTTGTTGGCCTACTTCTAACGCTTGTATTACCAAATATCTGCTTAATCTCGTCAGCTCATGACCAGAGCTCGCTAGATCGAACCTTCCTGTTTCGAATGAGCCCTTTTCGAGCCGGCAAATATTCTCACGTAAGGACGAAAAGTTGAGGCACGTGAAACCGTTTTTTCGCCTATTTTTGTCGGTAACGTGGTCGCTCTACCTTATCGCGAATCTACGGAGTCCTGGCTCTTAAGTTAGCGTCTGAACGTTTTCGCGCGAGCGTTCTCAATCTAATTCTAATAAACCGGCTCGGCGAGGCTGAATAATAGATTCGTGGCAGCGTGGAGGATGGTTCCGGGTGGTTGTCGAGACCCATCGGCGAGTCAAAGGACAAAAGGATGCTGTTCGGCCGGCGGTTGGTAGTCGTGACGCGAAGTTCCTGTTCGTGGAAGGAAGGAATCGTGTCGCGGCAACGGCAGAGCGGCGTTGCATCGTTTCCTCGTTAATACGATCGCGAACGGGTCGGACACGGTTGAAGAGGGAGAGCGAGAATCGCGGGCAAAGGTGGGCAAGATGAAAACCGTGGTAGCGCGCTGTCGTTTGCACGGGAACGAACCAAGGGGCAGGCTGAGCACGCGTCGCATAGAGGCTGGACGACCGCGTCGTGGCTCTCTCTCCTATTGTCCCCGGGTGCACGGCTCCTCGTTAGGGGATCCTTAACGATCGCTCTTCACCGACGGGTCGTGGTTGTCGTCGAAATCGTCGTATCGTCGATCTTAACGAGACTCCTAGTTTATCTCCCACCCCGTCCAGCCCCGGGAACGAGCTTAGCAGCACCTCGTTTTATCGTCCCCGATGCCAGGCCCGTGAACACACAGAGAGAGAGAGAGAGAGAGAGAGAGAGAGAAAGAGGATCGGCTTCTTGTCGAACGCCGTCACGCGAGAAACGAGAGACCCGAGATGATTAATATAACCCTGTTCCGGCTGCGATTCACCATTACTCCGGAAACTTATTCCCCCGATTCGACAAGACCCGCGACGGCCAATTACCGTGCAACTGCAATTTTATCGTCGAAACTTGCGAACTCCTGCAGACAATGATTCATACTAAAAAGTTTGTGTGTCGTTGATTCCGAGCAATTAGCGTCGTTGCTAGCGGAACTGCATTTTTATTGCTGTGATCTGCGAAGTTTTAAAGATACATTCTCGATAGATGTGAACAACTAGGGTCTTGCCAATGACGCTTCATGTTTACACACCTTGACGTCCGAGGTTTCTCGAGCTTCCTTGCCCCTCGCGGGGTACAATTCCGCGACATTCGTCATCCAGGTCTTGGCGACATATACAGAGAAATCACTGTACTGCCCTTATCACGTGAAAATTGTTTCTAGACAAAAACAATCATGAGACATTTTCTACATATATCACCGGAATGCTTTTTACCGTTTCTTTCAGTTCTCATTGCAAAGAGTTTTTCAACACATACATTTTTGTATGTACATTTTTGTTCATAGAACTTTCTTTGTTAAATTCACCGTAACAGATCGAAAAATGGAGGGTGAGAAGTCGGGGTGTAAATTAATGAGATTATTCTGGCAAAGAAGAATTAGAGTTTCATATATTTTCTGCACTTTTAGAATAGAAGTGAATAATTCAGTTCGAAATTTCATTTCTTCGGGCTGAAATTAATCCGGCAAAGAATAAAGGAGAACGTTCAATAAATATTTATGCACGAAAATCGATCTCGATGTACAGTCTTCTGTGGCTTGAAAATGAATCGCTATAGCATTTTCCACAGTTCAAGAATCTTACAAATTCGGACAAGAGAAATAATTGATCGCTTAAAAGTGCGCCATGAATTTGTCGATACTAAACGAAAAGAAGTGCAATAGCTTTTTACCAGACGAGTGAAACGGTTCGGGAATTTCGCAAGGCAGCGATCCGCCGTCGAAATCAGCGGGAAGAACCACAAGTTCAGCCGGGTAGGCAGCCAAGAGGATCGAGTAGGTGTAATCTCCATCGCGGTTCCGCGTACCGAGCGGAGACGATCGCGTTCCGCGTCTAATTGATGTTCGTTCCCGTTAAACGGTCGCCGGGAGGTGCTCGAGGGAGGCGAGGATCGTGTTTGCTGCGAGGGAACGCTCGTGAAAAATGGAGGAAACCGAGGGAGAAGACGACGGGAGAGGGAATGGCGGCGGCGGTGCACGCGTCGTTGATTTCGAGGTTAACCTTTCGGCCCACGAACCGTTGGTGTACGCGCGGCTGGGCTGCCGGTGCACGAGACCTAACGGACCAAGGACGGCTTTCCGTCTCGCTTGGTACCGATGGAATTCGTGGATTTCAACGGCGCGTGGGCACACCGCGGACACGTAGCCCGACACGGAACTCCTGTTGTCCCCTGTTCGCCGTGAAATGCGACGAAAAACGGGGGCTCGTCCATCTGCGTCGCACACTTTCAGCCAGCTAGCCGCTTCGTGCGAACTTCTTTTCAAAGTCGAGCGGAAAAAATTACTGACGCAAGTCTTCTTGCCCTCCCGTCGCGCCGCCACGATTTTTCGAGAGCTCTAGCGCTAGTTCCGCACCGGCGCTGCTCCGTTTTCGACGCTAGATTTATCGAGGTCATCGATTCGACGAGGCTTGTATCGTCTGCTGATAGAAAACGATAGCTAGGAAAATCTGAATTTTAACAGTGGTGGTGATCAAAAGTTTTCCTCCACCCTCGAACAGCAATCCACAGAACTATAATATATTGATCTCCCCCGCAAAAGTGTGTCGACAGTTGTCACTTTCTGGGAATCGATGAAATTTCATTTTATTGAACGATGTTTCTATATAATATAATATTTACATTGAGTGCAAGACCGAGGAGCAAAATAAAAATTTCTTTCTTCTTTTCATTATTTTATTTAGCTAAAACCAATACGTTGGCGCCTTTAAATCTTTTTAATTTGTCCACTGCCACTCGAAAGTATGTCGACAGTTGTCACTTTCTGGGAATCGATGAAATTTTATTTTATTGAACGATGTTTCTATATAATATAATGTTTACATTAATTGCAAGACCCAGGAGCAACATAAAAATTTCTTTCTTCTTTTCATTATTTTATTTAGCTAAAACCAATACGTTGGCGCCTTTAAATCTTTTTAATTTGTCCACTGCCACTCGAAAGTATGTCGACAGATGTCACTTTCTGGGACTCGATGACATTTCATTTTATTGAACGATGTTTATATCTAATATAATATTTACATTAATTGCAAGACCCAGGAGCAACATAAAAATTTCTTTCTTTTTTTCATTATTTTATTTAGCTTAAACCAATATATATACGTTGGAGCCTTTAAATCTTTTTAATATGTCCACTGCTTTAAATTGTGCTCACCCATTTTTCTCTTTTTCAGTCTGTTAGTAGTAAATTCTCTTATATTTATCTTTTAGTAATATTAGACTAGTCTACTTTGCGCCAGTACCTAGATTGAACCGCTATGTACATTCAGATAGGAAACTAATAATAGTTATTTTAGCCCAAGCTTACAAACCAAACATTAATTTCCTAGCTACTAGTCTAAATCAATATCCATTCGTATTACTTCTGTTGGAGATGCGTGTACGAATGAGTGCGAGTGTATGAGCGCGCGCATGCCTGACCGTAGAACCCTCTAAAGGTCACGGCAAAGTCATGTACGAAAGGTAAACGTTAATATCAATCTTGTTGCCAATTCTTATAATATAGTAAAGAGACAATAACTTCCAATAAAGTGATTAAGATCGATCTCCCAGAAATAGGATAAAAAATATTTAACCAGTCCAGCGCGTTTGACGTGTAAACACGTCAATCCAAAACTCTATTGCGGTGCGGTTAACGTTAATGAATTGTTAATTTCTTATCGAATGAAAATGCAATTCTTTACACTTCTTTCTTTGCTTTACTTCTCCGTAAAATTTATAATACCGGCATTTGGCCTGCGTTCGACGCGTATATTCGTCACTGCTTGACTTTAATTCCGCGCCGTGAGGCATTTTTAAAATTAAACTACGCAGTTAACTGGTTAAAATATTGTCACATAAGGATGTGAATGGATCTGGCCACGGCTGCCATAAAATCGTTAGTAGAAGTGCGTTAGTCGTTAGTATCTGTCCCCTGGCAGGGGTTAAAAGAAGACATTGCCTTTTAACAAAAATTGATGATTAACGATTTAAAGGCGTTTGTTTAAAAAACTCAATCTCCAAGAACGGATCAGTTAATCGCGCCACCACACAAACCGTCATTGAAACAAAGGACTGGGGAGCTACCGTGTCCTCGAAGGCCTGCGCACTGAGATCATGTTCGTCAACCAGGTTCTCGTAAAAGAGCAATTATTCTCTTTTTTCCGGAATCAGCGGCGTCCGAGCCCGCAATCAGGCACAAAGGATCTCCGGCTTGGCGAAGAACGATTTCCAGCGAACACGCACGCTCGTTCGAGAGATAAGTCAGCCGGATAAATCTCGCGGGGCGAATGCGGGAGGAGATCAAGCGGTTTGACTGAAATACCGCTCTCTCTCTCTCTCTCTCTTTCTCTCTCTCCCTCTCTCTGTTTTCCCGTTCGTGTGCATCCTATATCACGGAGGCCCGTAAACACGCGAGTATGAGCACCGCTAACAATGTGCGCGCACTTAGCGCGCTATCGCTACTTGTTTCCCGGGGTCCTTGCGACGCTGACAAAGGCGGGACAGAATTACGATCGACGGTAAAACGCGGATGAGGCGAGCGCGGTAAAGATCCCGCTGACGAGATAACACGCGGAAAGACGAGAGCCCCGGTTTACGCCGCTCCCGCGACATTGTACCGGCGTTCCGCAGGATTTCTTGCGCGGAACCCGCGTCCTTTGAAGCGGGCTGCGAGGCCCGTGACAAGCGTGGGCGCCGACTGAAAGGACCGAGAGATACCATCCTTCTCGCTGTACTACCGCCGACGGTTAATTTTCATCTAAATAATAATCGCCGTTGTTAACCTTTGCACGAAACTCGCCGAACTACCGACAGGATACGGCCGGATAAGCGTTTCGGTCTTTGCAGGTCGGATCTTCATCTGAAAAATTCGAGAAAATTTGCTAGAGTATATTCTCATAACAGCTTCATGTCCGATTTTATCCAGAATTTTTACGGGTTGTTAAGTGCAGAATTTGCATGATCACGTGTATAAAGATACAGCTGGATAAGTGTTTCAGTTATTGCAGAAATCTTGCAGAATCTTCCATCAACATGGAGAACATTTTCTAACGTGTGTCTTGGTAGCTGCACCGTGTACGATCTTATTCAGAATTTTTGCGCTATTATTAAGCAGGAAAAATCAACAAGGAGCTAATAATCTATGGAATTAATAAAGAAAAGTTTGCAGATGGTACACAAAATTTTTCCAGCACAGAATGCCAAAAATTCTTGGGCGAGCCGTTTTATTTGATTAATCACCGTTTCGAATAAAAAAACCGTGTTGCCAACGATGCGAGCGTCACGATGGAATGTTAAAAAGGTTTTTTAATCGTTGTTGGTGTTAGAAAGTCAAATACAGAGAGGAATGCCCCGAGGTGTTAAGATTAGTTAATTTTAGAAAACAGGTTTCCGTTTCTGTGATTAGTAATTGTATCCGATATCCATTGATCTTGGAATCACGATTTCCTAATGAGAGATTTATTCAAGTGTCCGGAGATATTCGGTTTCTCCTTATTAAAAGTAAGGTGTGATAATATCTCTGTAAAAGACATCCAAGAAACTAATTGCTAATCATTGGCACACAAATTAGAATATCGTAGTCGGCAGACTCAGACGTCTGACCATGAAGGTTCAGACATTTGAAAAGGGGATTCTTCGGATCGATTTTAAAATATGTTCTAGCAGGAATTTTTGAACGTTTGAAGGCTTACATAAAAGATGGAGGTTCCCACTTTACGATAGACTCATGTTTGTTTGAAAAAAAATATTAAATCATGTAGAATAATTGAGAAAACCCGACTATCAACTC
The DNA here is from genome assembly GCA_913789895.3 of Seladonia tumulorum. NCBI lineage: Eukaryota > Metazoa > Arthropoda > Insecta > Hymenoptera > Halictidae > Seladonia > Seladonia tumulorum. The sequence continues at coordinate 6,107,142 of OU565276.1, forward strand.
AGACGATATTAATGCGATTTTGAGAGACTTCTTCGAGTCGGTTTTAAAATGTGTTTTCGTAGGAATTTTCAAACGTTTCAGGGCTTCAATTTAAAAGGGCTTTGATTTAAAAAGAAATGCGAAATCAAAATGCCAAACATTAAAATACCGATTAAATCCGACCGTCAGCTGACTTGGCCAGAATTGAATCGATTTTGAGGGGATTCCTCGGAGCTTCGCTAAAATTACACTCGAAATTTCCACTTCCATGTCGATTCCCATTCAAATTTCAAATATTCAACAGTTTCGAGAATCTAACTATACGGAAATGGGTCTTAAAACGTGCACATTATGGATCTTTTATTCGCAGCAGTCTTATTTCTTCGACAATGCGAACAATTTCCAATTACTCGGGTATCCAAGACAATTGAACCATCTTGTTCCACCTTGTTGCTCTCTATTAATTGCATTTCTTTCGACGGCTTGGTGCATCGATCGTGAAGCGTACAATTGGCGATGACGACGGTTGGCTACGAACGATTGATTAAAGGACAAAGGCGAATTTGGAAAGTCGCATTGAACAAGTCTGATAAATAAAAATGAAAATATCGATTTCTCCGTAAATGATTCCCAATCGAGAGAACAATCGAGCGTTTTATCAACACTGTCTTTTCCGACGAAACACTTGCACCGATCATCGCCTCTAGAAACGGACCCCGACGCGACAATTCCGTCCCGAGCATAATTCATCCGCGGTTTCTGCATTACGCACAATTTCGCGGGTGCAACGTTTATGATCTAAATGAAGAGCTATTTCAGCGCGGTATCGCGAAGACATCGGGGCCAATTAATCTGGCCGTATCGCTTGACGTGATCTGGAATATAATGCTTTCGGCCGTGCCGGCGGAATTGTAAGCGGCCAGCGTTTGTTCCGCGTCGTCTGTACGAAATTGAAACTGTGGACGCCAGTTAACCGGTCGAAATTGCAAATTTCGCCGAGCGGCGAGCCGCGGCTCGTTCGATCCGAGATAATGAGACACCGTTCAATGAATATTTCGACCGATGGACCGGAGACAGCGTCGAAAACCAAAGAGAATTCTTTTCTTCTCTCTCCCCCCGCTTTCAACTGCGAACATAATTTACCGTCCTCGAATTATTAGGGGTACCCGTAAAAGTAATCAATTATTTGCAAAGAATTTACTTATGGGTCTCCCTAATAATATATTGCCTCTTGCACTCGATGGCGACCCTCCTGGCGTTGCGTTTCTGAAAATCTCATCCCTACGATTGCCGAAATTCTTTACATCCTGCGAGTGCGTTCGATGCTATTTTAAGGCACAATGTGTGGCAGATTCTTCTGAAAATAGCAGATTAAGTTTCTTTCACTTCGCTTATAAATAGACTGCGGATTTTTATGCGGAATAAAGAGTGTCTGCTTCAATTGCAAGAGGCACAAGTCACGTGGAAATGTCTTTCTCTCTTGAATCAGTTCAGTCAGTTGAACATAATACAGGGTGTTCCAACAATGAGTTTTCTTGAACAGAGTCAATGCTAAGGTCGTTTGAAATAACTTTTTCCTTTACGAAAATCTTCTGCGCGGCTTCGTTACGGAGTTATTCGCGAAAAACACGGACCAATCAGAGCGCGGCTACAGCAGACGGATTCTCGGCCAATGCCAATGCCAAGCTCAGGGGGACCTGTCGCGCGATTGGTCCGTGTTTTTCATTAATAACTCCTTAGCGAAGCCGAGGAGAAGATTTTTGCAAAGGAAAAAGTTATTTCAAATGACCTCAAGAATTACTCCTTTCAAAGAAATACATTTTTAGGAGGCCGTGAAAAATTTTCTGCTGTGAAAAATTTCACTAATTATTGTTACGAATCTATAAAAACCAATGATCTTATTTCCCCTAACATTAGTTTAAGTTTTGAATCATCGAAGTACGTACCGATATGAATATTAATTCATCGCTCGGCTGAAACCTTTGAAGAACAGCGTGCATCGCTTGAAACGCGGATTTATTTCACGTTCTCAGCATCCGTAATCATAGAGAAAGCACTGACTCTTTTGGCGCTGTACGACTCATCCCCTGCCATAACAATAAACCACAATTATGATCCATAATACCGTCGATAAAGTGTCTTACTGCTGGCGAACAAATTAGAGGCGAATAAAAGGAGCCATCAGCGTGCAGCCTCTTCTGGATCCGACGCGTCCCTAATGACTATCATTTCAACCCCCTGCAAATGAAGAGAACGCGGTGTAATCCTGCGTGGCAATGGCGAACGGTTTCGCTTGAAATCATTTATTCGTTTCCGGGAATGAGCACGGCGTGGCCCCGTTAATTTCCCCAAGGTTGCGAGCATGTTCCCGCGGAGAAGCTCGCGGGGAAAAAGAAGAAGCGAAAGTTTCAGGAAGATCGGGGACTGGAACCTAGAATCGCGTCTTTCTTTCCGAGTACATGACCTGGACTCCGATTCTCCTCTCTCTCTCCCTCTCCCTCTCTCTTTCTCTCTCTCCGTCTCCCTGCATCTTGATCGTCTGATCTATTCTCCTACGCAGCTAGTTCCAGTGCTCTTTGTCCTCTGACCCAGATAGGAAAGTCGCGTGGAGAGCGTGGAACCCGGAGAACGTTGCAGAAGAAGAGGATCGCTGCCTATCTCTCTCTCTCTCTCTTCCTGCAATCTCGTAGGAGATATTGGTTCGCTCGCAATTAATCTAGTTACCGGCTGCATGCAAAAAAGCCCGCGAGTGGCCCTAATTTGTTGTAATGACGGGAAACCGCTTTTGTTGCCTAGCTGGTCTCCCGAGCATCCAAACAAAAATGATCTACACCTTGATAAATATGACTGAGATTCTTACACGTTTCTTTTTGGGAATCATTCTTCGAGTTTGAGCTCACCTTAATGCTAGTTTCGTTTAAAGACGTTCAGACATTGCACAAACACCTCAGAATATTTGACATTTTTGGGACTACTTAGTGGATCACACATTTGTTCAGATTCCGAATAAAAATTCAGTGGAAAAATTATTACACGATACCTTGTTTGACTCTTTGTCACATAAGGAACAACCCTACCAGGTCACATATTTGTCCATAGAGTTTCCAAATGGAAATTCAGTGAATAAATTATTATATGACACCAACACGTTATGTTAATTCTAACATCAAATTTGAAATGTGATATGGTGTTTGGTCCAATAAATATGGTTTCTTTCTATGAATATACCAATGAGTCGCTATATGAGTCCTCCTAAAAAAATGAATTAGTACTAAGTTAGTTGAATACATTTTTCGGACATTTGTTCTTCTCCTTTCCTGAACGTGAAAGGATTAGCAATAATCTGTTTAAAAAACGAACTCTTTTACAAGCTTTTAGTAAACCCATTATGGCACGAGGTTCTTCTTTATTCATGATTATAAAAATTTCATTTAAATTTCAATTTTCTACCACCGAGTTTAAATTATCAGCCATTTATCCCAGTAAAAGTATCAAAAAGAACAAATTCAAAAATGTATAAAAAGGATTCCGCAAGGATTCGAGAGATTGCCATAAAATCGTGGAAAGCCTCGCGCGCGGGTTAAGCAATTCTCACCATGAAGATTGTAGGATAGTCCGATAGCAATCAGTGTAGGAATGTGAACTCTGCACCGCAACAAAGTTTAGCAGTCCTGATTCTCATTTTAGTCGGCGCGTCGACCAGAGCTAATAAAAAGCGGGGAAATCCTAGAATTGAAATCACGGCTAGGAGACCGGTGATTTCTTATTCCGTGAATTCTTCAGGGGTCGGCTGCTCGTGTTCAAAGGTCCCGAGGAATTTCCACGCCTAAGAGCGGGTTAGACACGTGTCTGACCTGGCGCAGTGGACGTGGCCACCCGGACGATGCGCAGGGGCGAATCTAGTTGAAATGGAAACCGGATTTCAGCTGGAACACGTCGACAGCCTCTTCGCGGCCTTTCTGTCGAGAAAAGTCCAAGAAAAATGCACCAAAATGCACTGCATCAAAATCTCGACCTTGAAGATCCGGTCCACGATGCGATACTTATTTTCCTAATATTCTAAATTTTCGGGAACATCGTTGACGCTGAAACTGTTACAGTGTCGCGAAAGATAAAAAATTCCTCTAACTCAAAGAATAAGTGGAGAAAATTCAGGAAATATACGTTCATTGTTAACGTTCATTGTGATGTTCCCTCCCACGTGAGTTTTGTGTACTTTACACGAGTCTTCGTGATTTTATTCGTATAATTGACCGGAGTAATGATTATTACTAGTCGCTTGGTAATGCATTCTGCACCTTACTCTGTAATTTATTTAATTTCGAAAGGAATGAATTTTATAACAATCGGCGTTAGGAATGAAAGTGGTACTCGCGGCAAGGAACGTGTTCTTCGTTCGTTCAACTTTTGCCATTCTGCGGGTATTCTAGCCTAATTATTAAGGAGGTTTATCGTGAATGTTATAATGAAGTGCCTGGCCAGTAAAATATTAAGAAGCTGGAAAGTTGGTTAACCGATTTGGCCTGTGAACTTGTTTGTTTATTGAAAGCAGTAGACCTCGACTTGAACGAGCAAAAGGATAATAAAAAGACCGGACGATTTATTTTTGTGGGTTGTCGAGTATTCGGGAGAGAGACAAAATTTTCAAGCATGATTGAGCTGTTCCCCTTCTGCGTTTTGACTGCTCGATGGTTCCGCGATCGATATTGCGCAGTGACGAGAAAAATGTGTCGATGTCTTACGACCCGTATACGCGGAGACCATCTGTCGATGACATCAGTAGCCCGCATGTGCACGCATCGTTTTTCTTTCTGGGCACGTGTGACCGTCTACTTTTATATAACAAATAACGGCCAATTTGCGTCGCATGTTAAGTAGTCTCTCGGCCAGGTAATACATACTCGGACACGATCGGTCGATCCCTCGGTCGCGCTCCTCCTAGCGACAATTAACTCGTCAGCATTTTTAAACACGCTAATCAATGCGTCTGTCTACAATAATCATGTCTGTCTGGAAAAAGAAAACCTCGCGCGAGGTCGACTGACTTGCTGGACTTTGCCGGTGTGTTGAAACGATCTTTCTGAAAGTAGATCATACATGCCTACCTCAATCAACCAGTCTTCCTTCCTGTTACTGGTTATTAAATTTTTTAATACACTCATTTGTTCCGTAAATTGCAGGCACTGAGTTGGGAAAATAGTACCCGAAGGTGTGAAGATTAAAGTGCTGCTTACGGTGTAATTTTTATTACGGGGAAATGAAACAACGCTATAAAAATGATTAGCACTCGAACGGCGACTGGAATGCGCCACTAAAAATTGCTGCTATCATTAACATTTTTCTTACATTACTAAATTTGTTTGTGTTTAATAAATTATTAAACATTTCAGTATTGTACGAGTAAATCGCACCATTTTCGTATGCCTAACATAAAAAAAATAAATAAATAAATAAATAATACATAGAAGGGAAATATTCTAGGTCGGAAGAAGTGTTTCGTTTTGGAGTTAAAATAACTTCGAGTGCAAAGGGTTAAAATGCGTTTGTGCACTTGCAGCAGCGAAATTATGTTTCCATTAACCTGATAGAAAACATTTTACATTCAAGGGTTACACATAAAGTGTAATGTTTTAATGTACTTAGCAATTAATAGACTGCGGATGATTAAGGTAAAGGCACCAGTATTTAGTTGACCATTTTATAGAAAAACATAAAAAATAAGGTTTTTATAAGCGCACTTATAAGTGCACTTTTGATGAAAGTGAACCTCGGATGTCATGCCGTCTGTTGTTTAAATTTCAAAACAATAAGAACATTTAAAACCTTATTTTTTATGTTTTTTCTATAAAATGGTCAACTACTGGTGCCTTTACCTTATGCAATTTGCAATTTTTTTAGAGGTATTTTAAGAAAGTGGAGTGAAATAAAATTTTAGTTTCAGTGGCAGTAGTCTTTGTAGATCTGAAATAAATAAAAATTCTACTAGATTCTGTCGAATATTATATTTTAGCATTTCTTGAACATTTTCAGAAGCCATAAACGCATAAAGATCCGCAGTCTAGCAATTAAGAAGGTTCGTCCTGTTATTGTGAAATCTAGAGATTCGTGACGATGCTCCGAAGATGCTCTAAAATGTTCGTTGGTCTCTAGAACCACAATGTCTAGCGTGTTTCGAGCAATATAAAAGTGCTAATTTTCTAAACATTTATGCGAATTAATCCTGGAGGCTGCGAAGTTCTTTCGCAAATTCCCAGAGACGCTAGACGCATCAAGTGACGTGCCCAACAGTCTAGCACCCGGTAGCCTCGACAGCGAGACCTGCAGGTTGTCAAGTGGCGAAGAACAATGTTTGGACACCCGGTTGAAAAGTAACGAAATCCAGTGTTCCCCGGAGAGTCCGCTCGAGTCGGCACGGAACAGCTCCGAGCTTCCTCTCTCTCGGCTCCGGTGAGCGCGGACTTGTGTATCTGTTCGCCGTTGATATCAAAATGCAAAACGGTCTCCGGATCGCGGATTAACGAAGTTCGCGTCGGCTTAAAAGAAAAACTGCCGACGCCCGGTTACAGTCCCGGGTACATATTCATGAGAGCCCCTCACCGACAAAGGTGGATATCCGGGCGGTAGGGGACCGGCGCGAAAGTTTTAATAATTTATAAAGAAGCTTGTACCCGGACCCGGGGAAAATTAATTTCTGTTTCCTGGAAAGTTGCCGTGTACGCCCGCCGTGCGCGGCTCTGTCGAACATCGTCGCGCCATTATGCCGCCGCATTATGGGAAATTAATGACGGGACTGCTTGTTCCGTCGACGAACCCCGTGATTCTCTACTTCGCGGGATCGACGCTCGGTTCAGAACCGGAAATCGGCTGTGGCCACTCCACCGAGATTCTACCTGAACACTCTGAACATTCTGTCTCGGGACTCTGATCGTATCTTGGAAGCCTGAAAATTCTGTTGATGGCTGCATTTTACTATAAATTTATTTCAACTTCGGCAAATTTCACGGTACAAGTTCAAAGATCGCTTACGTGGACACTGGACACGTGGACACACCATGCAAAATAAAATTTGTCTGCATTAATTGCAGGAAACGGTAGCAATCATGCTGAGAAGTCGAAAATAATGTATCGACATTCTTAAACTGTTTTAATCTTTTCACTGACTTAACCAGTTAACTATGGAGCTCAATTTCAGAAATCCCCCACGGCGCGGAATTAAAATCATGCAATGCGGAATATACATGAAAAAAAAAAAAATAAAATAAAAAAGGTTCAAAGGGGGGGGGGCAGGGCAAGGGTTCAAAAATTACATTTTTATTCGATAAGAAATTAACAATTCATTAACGTTAACGGCACCGCAGTAGAGTTTTGGATTGACGTGTATACACGTCAAACACGCTTAACTGGTTAACACGTTGACTGCCGGACGGATTTTCCATGGTTTGTCCGAGGCGCCAACATGAAATTTTCATTATGCAATGCATATTGTGCCGCCGGTCACCGGTGGCCCCCACGGCGCTGTAGCAAAGTCGAGTGTCGGTCACCGGTGACCCCCACGGCAGTCAACGTGTTAAATTACCCCAGCTCGTCTTAAATATAATAATTTTTGAAAGGTTTGTAGGTTAAGGATTGCTTATAGAGAGTAGCATTATATTCATTTTACTACGGTATTTATACAGTAATTCTATTACGTTATTGGTCTGTAGTTCGTGGCAAAGAATGTTTTATCGGATTCCTCGAGACTAATAGTGATTTAATAATTTTCATTGGGATTGTATTATAAAACATGATTTAAAAGCTGCCATTTACTAAAGGCTTCACTCCAAAAATCTCGAGTTCCCACAATTCTCCCTGAACACCGACGACCGTAAATGAAACAGGACCTTGTTCTTAGCCATGCTCGCATAAGAAATGTTTAAAAGATCGTGCCCGACAAAAAGTGCAGCGTCACTTGAAAGAACGACGGATCGTTAAAGAGAGCTCATTAAAACAATCGCTCTTGACCTTCGCGATAGACCGTTCGCGTACGATAGGAACGGAGATCGACGGTTTATTGGCTGTACGGCGCAATTTACGATCGAAATTCTAATTAAACGTCAATTAAATTCGAGGATCGCAAGAAATCAGCGGCGACGTTCGACTTCCGGTTGGAAGATGCGAAGACGCGGAGGTTCGTGTGTATTTATCGTAGTCGGTGTTATCACCGGCGGCATGCAAATGAATGGATTACAACGCCGGTTAATTGCGAACTATTTTCCGTCCCGGGAAACGCGAAGTTTTGCGCGACGGGGCCGACAGCGTCGCGTCGCGTCGCGTCGCGGTTCGGAACAGATAGAGAAGGAAAAATAGTGGGGATATCAAAGGTCGCACCTGCACGTGCGTCTCGATTACGTCGGCGCGACGAACGCGTTGTCCGCCTGCACGGCCGTCGGAAATCCGGAACGGAGTGACGAGGATTGCGTAATAGTCGGGATGACAGCAAATTACTAGCCGCGCCGCGGCGTCCACGGTGTTCCGAGAATCGAATTCGTTTGCTAATTGGAGTTCATCCGCAGTCGAATATTCTCCGATATTCCGGCTCGCTGTGCCTAGCGACACGTTCTGTTGCGAACCGTCGAAAACGCGCGTCCCTGAAGCCGCGAGGAATTGCCGAGGAACTCTCACGCTCTCGCAATCGCGAGTTCCTATACACTCCTTGTCGAAAAGAGAGCCCAGGTGTGCTATCTTTAATTTCTCAAACATTATAAGCTCAGAATATGCGGCTTGCTGGAAATAAGTCACAATGTCGTACATGTTTCTGTACAACAAAGAAAAACTGTTCCATACTAAGGTCGAAATGATAGCACACTCTTTTAACACTTTGAACAAAAATTCCACGAAATCAAAGTAAGTTATTTGATAAAATAGAAATTGAAAAAATTCAATGTATGATATCGTGTGGTTCTCCAACTTTCTTGCATCAATCAAATTTGGAACAATGAATATATTAACGTAAAAATTCATTTTAACCATCATCGTTCAAATCATAGTATGATTAGAAATTGCTCAGCATTTCATGATCTATCAACGACTAAACTTACATAGGAACATACACCCAGAAGGTCGAAAAGTAGGCTTGAATATTTTTTCAATTTTAACAAATGGTTAAGAAACATTTGGTACATATGTAAGTTGTGTCACAGTTTTATCTACAAAATGCGAAATTCTCGTTAAAAAATATCGAAAAGAAGTGGGTCGGTAACTGTGTTCATGAGACTGTCTATGAAAGAGACTTGAGATACATCAAGAATCATGTTCATTTTATTTCTAGTAGACACATCGCTCGTATGTCATAAGCCTGGAGCGATTGGCGCGAGGTAGATTGCTATTTTATGATCATCATCAGTGTAGCTTAGCTATAAAGAATGTTGGCAGTAAAAATAAAATGCTGCAATCAGTGTTTGATTGTTGTTTATATTTTTTACAATTGCTGATTGCAATGATTTTACGATTGCCAGTAAAGAAGCTTTTGATTCTGTTCGGTTAATGAGAGTTAGATGACTCAATTTAAATTATTGTAATTTTGCATTAATTCTTGCTGGACGCGTTAAAAAATCCAGATAGAACTTATTTCATCTTTACATATCCGCATGAAGATGTGCAAGTTGTTCTGATGTTGTTAAACAAGTTTTTGATCGTGTTGTACGGAAATCTATTGTACGTTTGTTGCCGCACAACATTTATAAAATCTTTTTAGATAGTTTCCTGTATATGGAGATCTACTGTATTACTCTAGGATCTTCCGTGCAAGTACAATACATTGAGGAAAATATAACTGAAAATTAACACTGACTGCCAAACTAGAAACCTCAAAAATTCCATCAAGTCGACGTGTTATTTAATGAAATAAAATTTGAAAAAAATTATATGTATGATATTGAGTAGTCCTTCATCTTTCTGGCATTTTACAGATCCTAATAAAATTTAGTGCGATTAATATATTAGCGTAAAAATTCATTTTTAAACTTGGACAAATAATTCCGTCACCCGCATATGGGCGACATGGCAGTCAACGTGTTAAAGTTATTAAAATTGCAGAGATTCATCGGGAAGCTATGAACCAAATTAATTTATTCGAGCTTGCGTTACTGTAAAAGAATAGATTATTAAAATTGCAGAGATTCATCGGGAAGCTATAAACCAAATTAATTTATTCGAGTATGCGTTCTATAGTCGTAGAAGTCACTAAGAATTTCAACGAATGTCGCTTTTATTAGAAAATAGAAATTAGTTGAACGGTGGATTTCATCGTCCCCTAAAAATCAAAAGTAAAATCGCGCGTAGTGGTAAGATCCTCGAGGATTGAAGCACAGGATTGGCCACAGCACTGCAGCAGTAGAAGCACAGAGGGAGTATAGTATAGCGGAGAGCCTGGTCTCCTTGGGTATGCATGGTTTCCCCGTGGCTGTTGTCCGGTGACTGGAAATCGGCGTGACACGGGTCCGTCGGGACGACACGGCCGGCAGGTGCACACGGAGATGTTGCGCATCTTCCGCGGAAGGCTCGCAGCCTCCGCCTGCTGTTAGGCTCGCGGCGATCATAAGCGCGGTGGGACGGCCTCCGGCGAGCGTGTGCATAGAGTGTGCAAGGAGTCGGCGTCCTCCTGTAGCCGGCACACACGCTCGTGTTGCTCGTGCACGCTGCAGACGCCGTTGCATGCGTCGCCACGGTGCGTTGATAATGCACACAAATCAAAAAATCAACTTTCATGTATTTAAAACCTCCATAGAAGCGTTCCCTGATGTCTACTGTAAAGATAAGTAATTATTAGACTGCGGGTTTTATGCATTCGTGACAAACATGGGTGAGTACAATTTAAAGCAGTGGACAAATTAAAAAGATTTAACGCTAAACCTACCATCTCCGGTCAAAATGACCATTCCAGATTTCTTTTTTTTAGGATTACTGAAATGGTAAATATGCTTTCGTGGGAAATGATGAAATAAACGTGTATAGGAGAGCATGTATTATAATATGAGTCGCACAAAACCCAAATGAATTAAATATCGTCATTTTTATAAGACAATATATATTAGTCACTTTCAAGACTCGGTAGGGTTAGTGCTAAGGGCACCAGCGTATTAGTTTCAGCTAATAAAATAATTAAAGGAAGAAAGAAATTTTTATTTCGCTCCTGTGACTTGCAATCAATGCAAATATTTTTTATCTTGCATAAAGATCCGCAGTCTAGTAATGATATTAAAACCAATAAACAGGTATTAACTGTGCCTGGATACTTCACAAGTGAAAAGTGAAAAGTTTCTACTAAAATTCACTTATCAATTGTGTGTTCCTTTTATGAAAAAGTAAACATTTTCATTATATCCGCGTAAAGTGTGTTACTGGAGTTATATACTTGTCATTTCAGTGTTTGTTAGTCTTTTCGACATGCTGGAGATGAAATAATAATGTATATACATTAAAGACGTTAGCCAGATCTGTAAATAAGGTTTTAAAAAATATTTTTCAGCACTGCTTCGTAATTTTTAACGGAAATATGTGGAGACGTATTCTGTAAAAAATTAAAGAAGGTTTAGCTGCCCCTAACTGCTCGTTTATTTTCTACCATATTTATTTGTCAGCGACAAAAACATCTTCGATGTTTTCACACGATTCAAAAACAAATTGACTTGAAAATTCTTTTAAACCTTGTACTTTCATTGACTGTTTAGTGAAGAGAGTTGCAATGCACTGAGTACCGTGCAAAGTCCAGCTGAACAACTTCGCGATGTACACTGCATAATGCTAATGTCGGCACGTCAACTTTGGACGCTTGTATCTCGATAATAGTTTTTGCAAAATAAAAATGTTCTAGCGTTTCGTAAAGGTCTCGGTGTCAGCTTCAAGAATACGTAATAAAAACTATATGTCACCGGTAAAACTTTCAATTGTAATACCTACAGAACTCTTTAAGGTCACTGCAATGTCAAACAAATACAATCATCACGTACTCTCTTCTACATCTTACAACTTTCGTCCGAAACATTCTTTTCGGATCACCTATAATCTTCGAGTAACGAAATTTTGTCCAGACACGTTGCATACGTCGGTAAAAATGCATAGTACTCTTATTCATTGCAGTCGAACTCTTCAACGGATTATGCCAACAAACTTGTCTCCCGACAGGTTCGTATAAATGGAGTTCTGCTGTATCCATTATGAAAGAAATGGATTTCTAGATCTCCTAGGCGGCAAAATTCGGTTCTAAAAACATTCAATTAGAGTAGACCGTATATTTTATGGATTTAAAACAAAAATGGATAGGTTAAATCTAAAACTGCAAAGACTTTCGAAGACGTTTCTACGTTATTTCCGACCAATTAAAATGATTATAGGAGGGAATGGGTTTAATCTCTGTTTTATACAACCGACTTGGACAATTTTCATTTTGTATGGCAGCCTAGTTATTGGAATTGTGTTCGTTTCAGTTTTAATAAATTGTGACTGCAATTGAAAGCAGTTGGATCAATGATTTCAAACTGTAATAATTTCATATAATAGGTTGGGGAAAAAGTAGTGATCGATATCTCGTAAAGTATCGATCAAACAATTTCAGAGTTATGCTCATTGGAAAGGTGACATTTCGCACTAAAAAAAATTCTTTTGCTATTTGTTGCTTGGTCCATTCAGTTGTGAGTTACAGAGTGTTGAAAATGGAAGTCAACAAATAGAACATTCGGTACATTTTACAGTTTTTCTTTGATACAGGCGAAAATGCAAGCCAGGCGGCTGAAATTGTGAATGACGAATAATATAATTGTCTTCGGGATTGTATCTGATCACAGTGTTATTTGAAACGAATAACAGTTTGGATTCTGAATGATATTCTGAAGGCTGGAAGGGTTACGTAGCAACGAGAAACGCTTTCAAAATATTAAACTTAGAAAAATTGACTTTGTGCCAGTAAAAGCGGGTCTCCGGACCACTGTGCACAGCGCGCTGCAACGCTTCGAGCCGGTGCAGCGGACGCGGTGCATTGTGGTGCAGCGAAGACGAAAGGGGCTGAGGGAGGAAAGAAAGCTGAAGGAGGCGGAGGAGGAGGAGGAGAATGACGGCAGCAACGGCGGTGGTGCAAGGGGGACACGGCGCGGTGCAGCGCATGCACTGCACCAGACAAAAAACGATGAGCTGCGGTGGGGGCCAGACGGGGGGCAAAAACACGCGACGGGCCCCAAACCCTGCGCTCTGACTGGCCCCTCGTGCGCCGCAACCGACTCTCCCTTACGTACACGACGCGCCGCGCCGGCGATGCTGCCGAAAGAAACCGGGGATGGGATCGGGTTCGATACATCCTCGGAAATTTCTGCTCGGACGATGGTCAACGCCGCCGACTATACCTCCATACTGCGCTATACCAACATCCCTTCACGCACGAACTTACTTTCTCGATCGAAAACGCCGATTTTGCTCGAACGATCCGCACGCGATCCTGCACGGGAGCCTCTATGCTCCTGTTTCAACCTCCAGATCCCAGACAGGATCAAAAACAGAATATTACAAATTCTGTTTAGCATATTTTTAATAATATTTTGGTTCTATGCACATAAGGACGTCGCCAATCCTATACGATGACTCTCTATGCTTCTGTTTTTGATCTCAAAGTCCCAGACAGATTCAAAAACATATTATTACAAACTCAATTTATTATATTTTTGATAATATTTAGATTCTACACACATAAGGACGTCGTCAATCTTTTATACGATGACCCTCCATGCTTCTGTTTTTGATCTCGAAGTCCTAGACAGGTTGAATAACATACTATTCAAAATTAAATTTGGTATACTTTTAATAATATTTAGAGTCTACATACATAAAGACGTCGATCCCATACGATGACCTTCTATGCTCCTGTTTCTGACCTCAAGGTCTCAGACAGATTCAAAAGCATACTATTAGAAATTAAATTTGGTATACTTTTAATAATATTTAGAAAGACGTCAATCCCACACGATGACCTTCTATGCTCCTGTTTCGGACCTCCAGATCCCAGACAGGTTCTAAAACATACGTATTATAAATTCAATTTAGTGTATTTTTGAGAATATTTAAGTTTTCCCAAATTGCATACATGCGTTAATTTGTAAGAAAATTATAAACAGGAGGGGAGAATTTACCAGACCTATACGTTGACTCTCTATGCTCCCGTTTCAAAGAGCTACATTTCTAAACAAACTCCTAATTCATCCATTTATAATATCAATTCAATTTAGGAAGACCAAGTGCAATGTTTCTCAACTGAAGATTTCAAACGAATGGGAGGGATCGTTTTAGATGACACATAAGAGAACCTTGTTAATGTAAAAAGATGATTGATACAGTCATGATGGTTGATAGTTGAATTTTAAAAAATTGATTTCTTTCTTTGGTACATATTTGAAACATTAAAATGTTATATTCATGATTCATTGGTACACTCACCGTATCGCTGACGCTAGAAGGTTATAATTAGAAAGTTTTGTTTAACTTACGGCGCATAAATGTGCATAGACAGCGGTAAAACAAAAGCCGTTGCGGGCAGGTAATTAAATTTCTACCTTACCGGCAGATTAAATCCTTCACCGAGGATATTAGTTTTAAGTTCGCTTCAATTATTAAAATAAAGCTTCGATAGTTCCGGTAATCGTAATGCTGGAAGAGTAAAACCACGGATAGACTTTAACAATTAGTATATCGGAACGTTGTCTCTAATTGGGATTTCTTTCGAAGAGAAAGATCAAGATAAAATGAAAGAGAAAGTTCGGTGGCGTTCAGAATGTACCCTTAAAAACAGGCTCGATCAAAACCTTTCAATCGGTCCAGTCACCACTGCGAAATGAAACGATTGTTCCGCACAAAACACACTTCCTCTCGGTACACAAAGCGATTTCACTAAAACGGGATGGAAAAAGGCACGACTGAAACGTTACTTTTCTTAATATCTCGATGTCCGTTGCATTGTTTCACGCGATACTTCTGGTAAAATGAACAGTTGGTAAAATGTTCGATAAATGAATTTTGACAGAAACTTTTCACTTGCGGATGAAGTATCCAGACATATAGTTAATACTTGTTCATCGGTTTTAATATCATTATTTACCTTCGTAATGGATACGTAGGAACATTTCTATAAAGATTTTAATCCTTTGCACTCGAAAACCATTTTCTCTGACCTGGAATATTTCCATTCTACGCACACAACAGCCAATACACCTAGCGGAACTGAAATTTTTCGTTCAAGCGCCGTCGGACCAATACGTCTAGTAAGTGGAACGTTTTTTTTCATTTTATGATATACAAACAAATTTAATACTGTAAACAATAACTTTCAGATATTGATCAGAGTCGTCACTCTAGTGCTAAGGGTCAAATACCAACATGAAAATTGATTTTTGTCCATTGTCGGTGCGTCTCGTTGCTCGTATGTTGATCGCGCGACAGGATAATTAGGATCTCGATTCCGTCTCGGTGCAAAAGCGTAGGAAAACGGTTCCGGGGGTTTTCGGAAACGTGCTCGCCTCGTAAAACCGATTCCCACCGGCGCCCTTAACCCTTATGTGGGCAACCGGGTACCCGGGTACCCATTTCTATATGTTCTCTAATAATTTGTTATGTTTTTATGAAGATATCGCAAAACCACCCTGGATCCCCATTATTTAGAAGGTTCTCTGTCGATTTATGGTTACGGAATTAAAATTGATGCAAAACATATTAAATAATAAGGCTTCAATCTTATTTATACGGTTGTTGGGCAACCGGGGTACCCGGGTACCCATACATAGAAAGTGTAGTTGGATGCTTATGAAGGGAAGTTTTACAACACAATCATACAACACACAAATTTTTTCAATTTGTATTATTTATTTATTAGTATAGTTACTATTATTAACCAATAATAGGACAATTTTTACAAACTGTCACAGTATTTGTGTGTTCGTCGGAAAACTAGTTTTATACAGTTTTGACAATATTTTCATGTCTTTCTACGTTTTCTATCAGAGTCAGCTTGGTATGTATAACATCAGCCTACAACTCTTTTTCGTCCAGTTTTATCTCGTTGTTGTACAGTGCTTGAAATTGAAGGAACGTCGGTCATTGTTGGTGACTTATGCAGCATGCTTTCTATTGCTAATTTACAAGAGAAATGTCTCATCACTTGAACATTGGTTGCTCGACTTCTAATTATTGGAAGACAAAGTTCCTCTCCCACTTGGCGTAAAAATGTTCGGCGATTATTGGATTTGTTAGGCAACATATTGTTATTAGAAATATATATGATGTATGAGGCAAGAGCAGCAATGTCAATTATGTAAAAAAAAAATGCTAATGGCCATCTGTTAGTACGTCTTTGTGTACTATATCGTCTCAAAATTTGATCCATCATGTCGACACCAGATTTTGTTTTATTATAGAAGTGGACTGTTTCTGGTTTCCTCTTTGGCCCAGAAACAACATTATCATTGTGCATTGTGGATAGTAATACAACAAACTTTTCTTTTTTTGGCACATACGAATATATTGTACCATTTTGGTTGTGACCAAATAAAGTTGAATACTGTTGTGTAAGTTGAAGAGTCAAATACCGTACGTCCACATACGAATAGCATAAAAGTTTGATCTTAGCATTGAGTTATACTATTTTTTGAAGCAGTTGCTTCACTTAAACTGTTTAAAACAATACTTAGTATACCATAGAAAAAAAACTAAAAGTTATGGGAACGCATGAAAGTAAAATTGTCACTTTATTTTTTATATATCGGCACCGAACGCTCCGGGTACCCGGGTACCTCGGTTACCCAACAACCGTGAAAAGTTTGGTTGCCCACATAAGGGTTAATGCCGCTTCGAGACGTCGCCTCGTTTCCATTCAACGATGTCCGCGTGCCGGACGAAGATAGCGGCCGAATGGATTCTATGGAAACCGATCGCGATCCCACGGCACGGAAATCGCATGCCATAGCCGAGATCTGGCCGGCACGGCAGCGCGAGAGGCCAATTCCGCGTTCGTTCACCGGCCAATAAAAATTAGAGCGCGCCGGGCTCGTAACCGTTCCCAATCGATGGCGGCCGTCGCGTCGCGTCGCGACCGAAAATCTATTCAAATTGACCATCGGAACCGGCCGTATCGACAAAACCGCAGGCTCCACGATCGGCTGGATGAATCGGCGCGTTAAGGACGCACGACTGGATTTACGTTGTTAACCCGAAGGGGGGCGGAACGGGTGCCCGACGTTTCGAAAATGGTCACCGCGACACGTCGCCGCTCTAAATATTACGGGGATCCATAAGTAATCAATTATTTTGAAATCTAAAACAAACTTTGCAGTAAATTCAAGTTTTTATTATTAGGTTGTAACATATGAAACGTCCGATTTTTAAGAATACTGATAAACCAAAATCGGACATTTCATATGGTACAACCTAATATAATCTGCATCATTATCAAGGCCAGTTTGCCATCTTTCCTGCAAATTTTCAATCCCCCTCTTATGGAAATCCAGGGTTCGTGAAGCAAAATATGACTCAAGGTGCCTCCGAGCGAATTTGTACTACAAACTTTGCAGTAAATTCAAATTTTTATTATAATCTCCATCATTATCAAGGACAGTTTGCCATCTTTCCTGCAAATTCGAAATCCTCCTCTTATAGAAGTCCAGGGTTCGTGAAGCAAAATATGACTCAAGGTGCCTCCGAGCGAATTTGTACTACAAACTTTGCAGTAAATTCAAGTTTTTATTATAATCTCCATCATTATCAAGGAGGGTTTGCCATCTTTCCTGCAAATTTTCAATCCCTCTCTTATAGAAATCCAGGGTTCGTGAAGCAAAATATGATTCAAGGTGCCTCCGAGCGAATTTGTTTAAAATAATAATGGCCAATGGTAGTTACAATGACCGCCTACTTTGGGACCTAGACATTTAACTGACAACGCTTGTCACCATTTACGTTTTTCCGATGGTATATTTCGTTGTGATCTCTCCTGAGCAATTTTTATATTGCTTGAACGATAACATGAAAACGGAAGTATAACGATGGCTATCTATTTTCGAATCTAAATATAGCAACGATCGTTTTGATTTTCCCAACAGCCGTCGTAATGTTTATTATGACGTTCCGCGTCATATATCATTTGAACGGTAATAATAATGACTGTCCACTTTAGAATTTTTCCCGTTTCGTTAGCGCTATAAAAATGCTTGATATCGTGGCTACTGGTTTATCGTCCATAAAATTTCTAAAATTTACGGTACACCTCGCAGACTCTAATCGCCGGGCCGTAGATCTCTATGCATTTAAAATAAATTTTACTGTTCAGAGAAATTAAAGTTTCAGTAAAATACTCCGTGCAGACATGGCGTTTTTCTTGAGGCGCCTAAAGCACGAACCAAAACTTGTTCCTTTAATTTTAACTAATCTTGCAGATCCAGCCTCATCTAGATTTACAAAAGACTAACAACAAACTCACTGCTTCTATTAGGAAGTAAAAGGATACACTTAGAATTTTGAAATAAATTAATTTTGAAGCCCGACTTGATTTCTTGGTCTCCGTCAACCCAAGCAAAACCATGTCTCTTTCAAAGATAAATAGCAACATTCTACAATTTAATCCAGCATGAAGGAGACTTGAGAGTGCATCGACGAGATTCTACATCTCAAACATTATCCCCAGTTTAATAAACCAACTTCTACCTAAGGACCCGAGTCTAATATTCAAAATTGTAGACCCCAGTAGAACCTTGAAGCCATTCAGGAGTCTTCGGGTTCGCACACGAGGGAACCGAAACTGTCTTCAACGATTCCAGCTGACTGCCAAAACTTCCAGCCGGCAATTTATTCGGTCTGGGATATTCTTCGGGCGACGGGTCACAGCAGCATTAGCGTGATTAGCCTGGGCGGTGTTTGAGCGCCGGGAACCGCGGGAAGTCCGCGGGCTTTCTTCGCCTCGAAGCGGAAAGCTCGAAGGGAGGAAGGCAAGGTCGTCCTGGCGAGTGCAGTTTTGCAAGGGAGGTGGGGCTCGAGGAGGGAGCGGTCGTCCAAGTGGGCGAACCGGCGTGCAGGTCGCCAAACATTTCGCGTGTCAATATTTGACGGACCGTTTAGGATGTCTGGGCGTCTGGACACGGGCCGAAGATGCCCGAAAGGACGAAGGTCCTTGCACCTTCAGCGAACGCCGCTTTGTCCTCCGGACGAGCCGGTCTGGTGTCGCTGGTTCTCGCAGCAATCGCCGGAAATCGAAAAGAGCCACGACAGCGAATGCGTTCGTTGGATTTTGTATAATGTTCCGCATGTGGAAGACATATCTGTTGAAATAATGTAGTTGGATCGTAAGCAAAACGGTTACAATGTAACAACGTGAAAAAGCCATACGGAGTGTGCGTCATAAATCGAAATACGATCGGGAAGATAAAATGACGACCGACGTGAGACGAGAGTGAGGCAGACGTTAGTTGCACGTCCGCCTAGGTCCAGTTCGACGAAAGAGTCGGTTTAGGCAGGACATACCTGGTATAAATGTAATAAGTTCCCAGTTCAAAGTTTTTATATTAAAGTTCCTTTTATTTACTAACGCTGTGCTTTATGATAAGAGCAACACCATTCCTGTCATATATCCTCAACAATATTTTATCGAATATCTTGAAAACTGTTACAGCTAGAGGAAAAGGTCTGCACAAAAAGATATCAGAAATCGGTATTTGTTATTAACCCTTAACACTCTGAAAGTATTTCAGGTTTACTTCCCACCAGATCGAGAGAAACAGTGGACTGAACATTTTCATGTCAAGTATAGAAAGGAAAATATTTATATCTTATTTTATACATATATCTACGTATATATTTTTTTAAATTTTTGCCGCCATATACAATGGTCCGTTAAGAGTTAACGTTTTTTACTTGTGTCCTGAAACAAGCTCGAAACCGGAAAAAAATAATTTTGTCCGCCTAGCAAAATTTCGGCAGGCGATTGAGGGTTGAGAAAATGGTTGTCCTTTTCGACACCCATGAAGAGCGCGGCCTTGGGACGATTACTGGAGGAGCTTCGGTCAGTTGAAAGGAGAGAGTAATCGAACCACTGTGCGTCGCCGCGAAATTTTGGAAGGCGATTGAGGGTTGAGAAGATGCTTGTCCTTTTCGACACCCATGAAGAGCGCGGCATTGGTACTGGAGGAGCTTCGGTCAGCCAGACGGAGAGAGAGAGAGGGAGAGAAAGAGAGAGAGAGAGAGAGAGAGAGGAGAGCGTCGGCGATTCGCGAGGGTCGTTCACTTCCGTCTCTCAAGGAGGAACGCTTGGCATTCCGGTCGACCACGCGATCAAAGGCGAGCACGGTTTTTTCCTGGCGGCGAGATTTCCCTGAAGAGGTTTCCGAGGGACGGCCTTCATGACTCCGCGCGAGCCAACTGTCGGCGCTCGCCGGATCGTATATGCCGGCCACGACTCGAGCGGAGAAGGTCCGGCGCGCACCGCTCTATATAGCAGGATCACGGTATATTATCCTGATCCCCGAGGCGGCGTCCCTCTTCTCCCTACTCTTTTTGGCTCTCCTTCTAGCGGCCGAAACACCGTCAGGTAGCCGAGCCTTGGAACCGAGAGAGAGAGAGAGAGAGAGAGAGAGAGAGAGAGAGAGAGGCTGAGGCTGGAGCTGGAACCTGGCTTCCAGTCTACTCGGCGAGACGGAACCGATCGCAACGGTGATCCTCTTCCACGGGCACGATTTATGGATTACTTTCGAAAGCCGATGCCCGAAATAAATGGCGATGCGGAGATTCGAGGCGTCGCGTCGCCTCGCGTCGTCGTCCAGAAGAGGATTTTAGCTTTTCGGAGACGCTGCCTCTTCGAGGACAGCCGCCGTTTTCAGTTACTCTGACCGATGGCGATATCGATTTTAGCATGCGGCGAGGGCGTTGGGGTCTTCGACGCCGTTCCGTTTGGGATCCTTTGAAACCCTCTTCGTGGTCTGCGGCTAAAACCTGGATTCTAATGAAAGGACATATTGTGTCGCTAGATGTACCGTCGCGAGGGTTTAGTCCCAAGGATAAATGATCTTCTAGACATGGAAGGACCGTCTCGTAGACTTTAGGGAAAGCCTGAATGCTACTGGAAGGACGCATTGTAGTCCAAGGTGTAGCATCGTGAAAATAACTTCAGCGCTAGGGACACCGGGTGTGGGCACTTTGAAACTCTTCTAATCACAGGCCTTCGTGGTCTGCCACTAAAACCTAGATTCTGATGAAAGGATATATTGTTTAATTGTATGTAGCAATACGAGAATCGACTCGAAAAGATGAATGATATTCTAGACATGATTTCGTGATAATTTGCAGCTAAAACCTGGATTCTAATGAAAGGACATATCGTGTCGCTAGATGTAGCGTCGCGAGGGTTTAGTCCCAAGGACAAATGATCTTCTTGACATGGAAGGACCGTCTCGTAGACTTTAGGGGAAGCCTGAATGCTGTTGGAAGGACGCATTGTATTCCAAGGTGTAGCATCGTGAAAATAACTTCAGCGCTAGGGACACCGGTTGTGGGCACTTTGAAACTCTTCTAATCACAGGCCTTCGTGGTCTGCCACTAAAACCTAGATTCTGATGAAAGGATATATTGTTTAATTGTATGTAGCAATACGAGAATCGAATCGAAAAGATGAATGATATTCTAGACATGATTTCTTGATAATTTGCAGCTAAAACCTGGATTCTAATGAAAGGACATATCGTGTCGCTAGATGTACCGTCGCGAGGGTTTAGTCCCAAGGACAAATGATCTTCTTGACATGGAAGGACCGTCTCGTAGACTTTAGGGGAAGCCTGAATGCTGTTGGAAGGACGCATTGTACTCCAAGGTGTAGCATCGTGAAAATAACTTCAGCGCTAGGGACACAGGTTGTGGACACTTTGAAACTCTTCTGATCGCAGGCCTTCGTGGTCTGCCACTAAAACCTAGATTCTGATGAAAGGATATATTGTTTAATTGTATGTAGCAATACGAGAATCGAATCGAAAAGATGAATGATATTCTAGACATGATTTCTTGATAATTTGCAGCTAAAACCTGGATTCTAATGAAAGGACATATCGTGTCGCTAGATGTACCGTCGCGAGGGTTTAGTCCCAAGGACAAATGATCTTCTTGACATGGAAGGACCGTCTCGTAGAGTTTAGGGGAAGCCTGAATGCTGCTGGAAGAACGCATTGTACTCCAAGGTGTAGCATCGTGAAAATAACTTCAGCGCTAGGGACACCGGTTGTGGGCACTTTGAAACTCTTCTGATCGCAGGCCTTCGTGGTCTGACACTAAAACCTAGATTCTGATGAAAGGATATATTGTTTAATTGTATATAGCAATACGAGAATCGACTCGAAAAGATGAATGATATTCTAGACATGATTTCTTGATAATTTGCAGCTAAAACCTGGATTCTAATGAAAGGACATATCGTGTCGCTAGATGTACCGTCGCGAGGGTTTAGTCCCAAGGACAAATGATCTTCTAGACATGGAAGGACCGTCTCGTAGACTTTAGGGAAAGCCTGAATGCTACTGGAAGGACGCATTGTAGTCCAAGGTGTAGCATCGTGAAAATAACTTCAGCGCTAGGGACACCGGTTGTGGGCACTTTGAAACTCTTCTAATCAAAGGCCTTCGTGGTCTGCCACTGAAACCTAGATTCTGATGAAAGGATATATTGTTTAATTGTATATAGCAATACGAGAATCGACTCGAAAAGATGAATGATATTCTAGACATGATTTCTTGATTATTTGCAGCCAAAAGTTAGTTTCTAGTGAAATGATGGTACCGTTGAATATCATGAATTTGCACAAAAGTGTATCTTCCAAATGAGCGGCCGCGTAAACGCAAATTCGCCGCGAAGGAGGATCGACCAAGTTCGAGGATCGATCGCGTGATTCCGATAATGATCGCGGACCATTGTGCGCATGGTAGCGCTGGCGGAGAGTGTTCCAGGTGCATGCAACCTTGAGAAAAAGTTGCGTGAGCGGGGAACAATCCCCGAAAAAGCTTGAGAGGATGTCTCAAGCTTTGGATTGGACCGCGCGGAGAACGTTTTCTCGAGTTTCTCTTTTATTATTCGTTGAAACTGTTACGTTCGGTCTTAATGGTTTACCGTCGTTGATCCCCGGCTACCACGGACGACGGTGATAAATTCCGAGAAGCGGGTGGCGCGTTCACCTGCAACTAGTCCGCGGTAACGATCCCGAGCCTCAGTTCCACCGAATTTCCAGCGTCTGGACACAAAGTCCTTTGTCCACGTCGTCGTCGGACGTTCGGCCGGTGCGCGACCGTTTCGCAGAAGTTTCAGCACCGTAGGGTCAGGGACCTCTTTTCGCCCTTTCCTGTCTCTCTGTATTTTTCCTCTTCTTTTTTTTTTCTTTTCTTTTCGTCGGCGTCGCTGTTAGCGTCTCGACGTGACCACGGGGCCACGGGGTGTACCGTCGTCGCGACTCGTACGGCGTTTAACGAGCGCTGGGTGACGAGCGGTTCAAACCGTTGAACCGGCGATGATGAACGTTGATAAGGTTTTATGGTCGTGTCTCATCCTGTCCCACCAATCGTGGGCTCGCGACCGCACACACATACACGCTCGCTAGCTCTCCCGTACACACTACCTTGTGCTCACCTCTTCAAGCACACGGTTACGAGCTCGTCGACCACGATCTTCAACTTGCCCTTAGTTTCTATAGGATCACCAGATTCGACTTTGGCCCTAGCCGCTCTTCTGACATTCCTTGCCCCACCCTTCGACGGTCTTTCATCTCCATCGAATCGAAATTCTAGATGATATTCTCTGGAAATCCCTGCGAGACGATTTCTTTCTGAGCTACAACGGCTGGAACTTCTTCGCTGACATTGCTTTTCGACTAAGTTTACTCATTCATTTTTATCGTGACATATCCAGATAAACCGAATTTTATTAAGATCTTTAGAATTCAAAAGGGTTCATCATCCCCCATAATACGTGTAAAGAAATGAAGTGCATTCCTTGAAATTGAATTGGTAACGAGTAGACAGCGGATTTTATGCATTTGTGACAAAAATGAGAACAATTTAATGCAGCGGACATATTAAAAAGATTTAAGGACATCGGCGTATTGGTTTTAGCTTAATAAACTAATTAAAAGAAGAAGAAAATTTTTGTTCCGCTTCTGTGTCTTGCAATCAAAGCAAACATTTTTTATTTTGCATAAAGATCCGCAGTCTAGTAATGAGAAACAAACGGCCTACGATGTACGGCAATTCAGAGTAACAAAACGGTTTAACGAAATTACAAGGGAATTGACATCAAGGAGAGAATAAACTTGAATGTCGTTTCCTTGTTACAGGTAGATAAGTTAATGTAATTATTAGACTGCGGATGTTTATGCAATTTTCAATCTTTCTAGGAAAATTTTAGGAAAGTGGAAACAAATAAAATCTAATTTTTAGTGGTAGTAGCCTTTGTAGATCTGAAATAAATTAAAATTCTACTAAATTCTGTGGAATTTTATGTTAGAACATTTTTTGAAAGTTTTTAGAACCCGTAAGTAAATGCGTAAAGATCCGCAGTCTAGTAATTATAATTATCGAATAGATCGACGAGAATAGAGGACCAACTAAAGAACAATGCTATTTTTCTTGCATTTCTCGGCGAGGGAACGAACCGTTCGAACCGCGCGGAACGTCCGCGGGCAGATTGAATCGCGCGCGTTTTCCGTCGGCGGCCAAAAACGGGTGCACAACATCCGAATTACGAAGAGGCTTGCGTTTCGACGCAACTTTCGGCGGGAATGATTCGCCTAAAGGGGATACATCAAAGGGAGCGTATGTGCTTGAAGCCGGGGGAAAAAAATGGGGGGAGCGGATAATATTCCGTTTGATAATCTAACGGCGGAGGAAAGATTTCACGGGACGCGGGTCGCGCGGCGCGCAATTTTGCAAAAATTTCGAAGACGAGGCGGGCTCTCCGAGACGCCTAGGCGAACGTCGCGTCGCCGAGCGTGACTATAAGAAATTTTCCAGTCTCGTACACTTTCTGAATGAGGCGGAGACGCGGAGAGAGCGTCGCGCCGCGGAGGGAAACTCGGGCTGGAAGTTCGTGCCTCGAGTCTCTTTCACGCATCACGTACGAAATTGACTGGAAGCGGGAAGTTAGTCGATACTTTCGTACATCGCCGGCGCGAACGACGCCGTGAAAAGCGTCCCGGAACCACCGTTTACCGGCGTGGAGGTCCGTCGTCGCGACGCCTTTTTCGCCGGGCGAGAAGCGAGAAATTCGGGTGGCGAGAAATGAGAAAGCTTAGTAGAACGACGACCGGCGAAAAATCGAGAAAGCGAGCGACGAAAATTTTTCGAGTGAAGAGAGAGGGCGGAAGCGAAAAATGCAATTCGAGCCTGCCGGAAAACGAACGGTATAGAACACGAATTAAAAAGCGAAAATGTAGAGCGAACCGGCAGAAAAGCAAAACGAGGAACGCTGCGCGCAGAGAAAAACGCGTGTACTGTAGAACGAACGGTAAAAAGCATACAATCTACAGGCCCGGCACTGCCAGAAGCGAAAAACGCAGACCGGGGAGAGAATGAGGCGAAAAAATGTAGCATGAACGGTAAAAAAGAGCGAAAAACGTGTGTAGGTAGCACCGCGAAAACCAAAAAATATAGACCGCCCGGCAAAAAACGATCAGTGCGGAACGCAAAGAAACGAAGCGAAAAATGTAGAACGATCGGTAGAAGGCGAAAATATGTAGGGCGAGCAAATAAAAATTACGAAGTCCGAAAAACGACGAACGAAGTTTAACACGCACGGGTCTACCATGGTTGAGAATTTGTAGCAGGGACTTCGCTTCCAGCCTTGACTCCATTTTAAAATTTTGGTTGGAGGCTTCGTTCCCCACATCTTGACAAACTTGCGTATTCCTTTTCGAAACTTTCGTGCCTCAGCTATTTGGCATTCTGGCAAACTTGTTTCTCATTTTTCGATAATCGTGATAAAAAGAAAGCCAGGGGAAACGGAATGTTTCTTGATTAGAAAGAGAAAGTGTTAATGTAGTCATTTTTTATGTGTATGCACTGCCTTTCTGTTTGTTCAACGCTCGGGGAAATGGACATTCATAGAAACAAAATACCTAATTTACTTTAAATTGTCGAGAGTATTTTCTGTATGAGATGTTCGCAAAAGTTCTTGGCCCAATTTTAAAATTTTATATACAGTGAATTCTCATATATGTTAACAATCATATATGTTAACATCTCATTATATGTTAACAAGTCCTCGGTGGAGCGGATAATTACGCGACGTTTATCGTCCAGGCCTCGGCAACGTATATAGAGAAATTACCGTAGTCGTAAAACTTTGTATACATTATAATATTATCTTTCAACGTTTGGCCGGTGACCTTCAACGAAGGACTCTGAAAATAGGGCTCGAGCTTTCGTAATCGTCTGATAGTAATAACGTGTAGATAACGGCAGCAATTGTACAAATTATTTGCAAACAGTGCAACGTTTCATGAGCTCTTTGTGCAAGTCAAGGTTGCCTTCCAGTGCACACCGGTACCCTTTCCTAGAACCGTAGTTATCAGAAGCAATATTTGCCCGAACGTATAGATCTCTCAGGAAATAGTTGAGGAAGGAATGTTCCGCAAGGAAAAGCGCTATCACTTATCACTGTCGTACAGATTACGGCGCGACGTACGCGTTTCGCTCTCGAGTGCAACACAGTATTCGTTCCTGTTGTGGGGTTATGTGAAAATAATTATATATGAAGACGGTGGAAGAAATATATTTGATTATAAGAAGACGTTGTCGGAGGTGACTACAACCTTCATATATACATCAGGTACCTTCATACCTGAAGGGAGGACAGTCTTCGATAAGGGGAATCAGGTATTTCCCAATAATCCTAGGAGTACAGTGAAAAGCCTAACCTTTTACTTTGACAGTTCCAGCGGCCCTTTCGCTCGGAACAATAGTTCTTGAACAACCTGTATAAAATAACTCTTAACCCCTTGCCCTACAATATCGAGTCAGAGTCGTGATGAAGATGCTGAACAGGGTCTAATAAATACACTACCGGCCATAAGTGTTTACCCACCTTCAAATTTCGTTACTATTCAAATAATAGGTATTTTATTGTTATGAAAATGTCCGTAGCATTAAATCCTAATTATAAGGCTAATAAAAAACATCCAAAATATTCTGTACATACACAATCAGGTATTGTAAATGAGTTTACAGCTTTTTATGAAAAACGACAATTTTGGAGTTCAGGTAAAGAAACCCATTTTTCTGAAATTTTTATAACGGTCAGTAGGGAATATGAACGCAGGTAATACAGGTATCTTAGTCTTCTCAAATTTCATACTGCATTTCATACTGAATTAAGCTTTCATACAGTAAACAGTTGACTTTCACGTGCCTAAAGAATTTTGCGAAAATTTCAAATAATGTCAGGGAGAAAAGAATTATCGATTGAAACGCGTGCTCTAATAGTGTCCCATCATAGCATCGGAAAAAGTAACAGAGAAATAGCAAAGTTATTGAAGCTGAACGGTAGAACCGTGGACTAGAATGTTAAAAAATATGTGGGTGGGTAAACACTTATGGCCGGTAGTGTATGTTTCTCATTAATTTCCCTTAAACCGAAATAAAATTCTATTTTGGCGTTGTTAATATACAGCTATCGATACAATAGATATAAATTTTCTCCTTTTTTTTAGGAAATTAAAAATTACAAACAAGTTCTAATCACTGAAACCGTGAAATAAATCGTAGTACAAGGGGTTAAACGCTGTACCGCGGAAAAATGTGAAATCCCTCGTCGAAAATACCATGTCAGCCGAAAAATCAATATTTCAACATTTTAAATCAGCATTATAATTTTAACTCGAAGCCGAACGGAAACGAAGAGAAGACAAGAATAATATTTTCCCGTTGTCAGAAGCCGCGAGTATTACAAGCGGTTCTACGCCTCGATAACACGACGACACGTTCTTAGCCGGCAGCCGATTGCTCGCGCCGATCTTTCTAACGAAACGTGTCGATTTGTTGACAGTGAGCGCAAGCAGCTACATAGTGTCAGTGGTGCTCGTCCTGGTAGTCGGAGCACTGGTGGGTGTCCTGGCGACGGTATCGCATCATCTTCATCATCGTCGGTTGCTGCTGCACGAGCCGGCCTCCGCCTCGATCTTGCATCACCATCGGCACCATCATCATCGTCATCACCGCGAGGAACTGCCGGCGTCGCATCAACGACGTCTCCTGCTGCAAGATCACCGTCGTCATCCTGGCACACCGGTGAGTCTTTCATTGCATTTCAACGGGGTACCGAAACGCATTTATCAACCGTGCATCGCGTGCGACCGGCTTACTCCTTTCAGAGAAACCAGAAAAAATTAACAACCTTATGCAAATTCTCCGCTGACGGAGAGACGTCGATTCGATCGGTTAATGCAGTTCGTTTTGTTTGATTATTTCTCTGGGATTTTGCGAGGGTCTATAGAATTTGTTAGCGTCTAAACTCAATGGAACTCTGACCATTTGTTTAGCGTTTATTGACTCGCACGAGCTGGACCGATTTAACAGAGCTCGTTCGTTGACGTAATTTTTCTCCAGGAATTATCCTCTACAGATTTCAGCTAGCACTATTCTCTGTTAAAAAATATGTACAAAGGCCTGAATTGATATATTCGGACACACTTTATAATAACCTTGTTAAAATCGAACTGAATCGCAATTTTCTCTTTAATAGTACTCGAGTTCTATTTCAACACGTTGACTGCCATGTCACCCATACATGGGTGACGGAATTATTTGTTCAGGCTTTAAAATGAATTTTTACGTTAATATATTCATTGCACAAAATTTGATTAGGATCTGTAAAATGCAAGAAAGCTGGAGGATCACACAATATCATACATTTAATTTTTTCAATTTCTATTTTATCGAATAATTTACTTTGATTTCGTGGAATTTTTGAGCTTTCTTGTTTCGCGTTCAAACCGTTAAAGAGATTCGGTTCGATTTTAAAAAAGTGACTTTATCGTAAAGAGCGTCGGAATATAAATTCCAGCCACTGTGTAGATGCACCGACGCAACGTTGGTCTGAATCTCCGGCCGCGTCATCGCGTCTGTTGACACTTTTACAAGTTTCTCTTTACAACGGTTTACAAGAATGTCGTTTCAGACCCCGATAGAACATCTAAATCAATAGAGAGGGAAGCAAGCAAACGCGCCGAGCTGTTTGAGTTGCTAACAATTACGAGTCGCAGGTCGGTCTACTCGTCGCGGTGAGCCTTATCACGAGCAGACTGCAATCACAGCCGGTATTGCATCGAAAACATCCTAGTCGCGAGAGCCGTGTCGGCGACTGGGTTTTCCGCGTTCCTTGGCCGACGCGACTCCGTGAATCCTCGATCGCGTGCACGATCTCTCGTTATTGGATCGTAGGAGCGGAGACACGAGGCAGGGGAATAGAGGATGGGGAACGGAAGCGCGATTTCCCATCCGACGGAGGTAGTCGCGGGCAGCGTCGTCGACCTTCGGACGAGATTATTACGCGATTCGTGGAACGTCGAAGGCTGTCTGGAAAAAGCTGCTGATATCTAATCTCGGCCGGGATGGTAGCGCAGCTGCGCCTATCTAGCCCACATGTTTTCCTCCTCGGCCTCCGTCTGGAAAACCAGACCGCGAGGCCTCCTGCGCCCACATTCCATCCGCTCGCTTCTTCTTCAGCTTTTCACTTTCGATCGCTTTCCCGTCGCGAACAGGTGTGGCGCCGTATCGAATCGCAACGGAAACGCGCCGTTAATTGCCGCAGACGCGGCCCACACGCACAGACGCTCGCGCAACATATCCCTTAAGGCCCACGTTCTTTTCGTTTTTTTTAACAGGTATTATAAATTGGATCAAACTACCTGACATTTTTTGAGCAATTAGAAGAATTGGTTTTCCAAATGATGTGCAAAAAAGATTTTTAAAAAATTGCAATTGGTAAGAATTACACGAGATATTAAAAATGGCACTTTTCACAACTTTTTTATTTGAACCTGTAGTGAAAATTTAAAATATGAGTTTTGTAGATTTATGTTAATTATACACATGCTGAAAATTTCATCGAAATCGATTAATATACACATGAGCTACGAGTAGTTAAAAGTGCTGCAAATCGTAGTTTTTCACGACTTTTGGTCACTTTTTGCTTAAAATCCACAAATTCTAACATCTTTAGATGCGTATCGTTTTTATCTGTATCAACCGATTTCGATGAAATGTTCAGTATGTTTATAATTAACATAAATCTACAAAACTCATATTTTAAATTTTCATTACAGGTTCAAATAAAAAAGTTTTGGAAAGTGCCTTTTTTATTTGCTCTTATAATTCCTAGCAATTGCAATTTTTTCAAAATCTTTTTTGCACATCATTTGGAAAACTAATTCTTCTAATTGCTCAAAAAATGTCAGTTCGTTTGATCCAATTTATAATACCTGTTAAAAAAACGAAAAGAACTGGCCGGACAACCTAATACATCAACTTGTTTTTAAGAGGGTTTTAAAGATGACTCGTTTTAAAAAATAATTAATAAACAATGTAAGAATGAGCCATGAAGTATATTCATGAGAAATAACGCTGTCTAATTGCAAAAAGTGATTTCGAGTCTACAATTGCGAAGCGTAACTCAACGAACGCTGTCGATTGCAGCTTTTCCAGGCGATAGTGGGATCGTTGTGGAAAAATTGCAGCATCGGAAACGCTAGATCATTCTCGAAAAACGTAAAACCATTTTTCGCCTAACGTGGTCACTCTACCTTATCGCGACTCTACGGAGCATTGGCTCTTTAGCCTATTATAACCCTAATACTAAACCTACCGAGCCTTACACGTGTTGCCGGATCAAGACTTGTTCCACTACTCTAATTTCCCCTTCCCACGCCGCCCGGTCACGTGACGCTTTCCCCGTCTCTGCATACTCTGGTTCTGGCAGAGAGAGGGTAACCAATTCCCCTCGGTTCGTGCTCCCTCCCCTCATCTGGCGACGTAAATTTTACCTAAATTATTAAATTAAATTAAAGGTTAAGAGGATCTTCTGATCCAGAACGTCATTTTATAGGCCTCGTTTGGAAATTTTTGTAAAGAAATCGGACCACTGTTTTGTATCCAGGATTTACATACATATTTTCCATCATTTGGACAATACGACAGATTCTTTTAAAATCAAAATAGTAAAAATTGCAGTAAACCTTTTGCACTCTCACAAATCGCTTCTCATGAATCTGTATGCAAAGATGACAGGCTCTTGTATATTTAATAAACCGGTATTGTCATGCAAAATTGTTTGCATCAATTGCAAGACACAGGATTCAAATAGGAATTGATTTCTCTCATTCATACTTACTTGATTCTGTTTAATGTGTTCCTACCATTGTTTTCCTAAAAGTCTGCCTCAAAATTGACGCGCAAGGTAAAATCTGACTTCGTTACGAGTACGGTTGAAGATTGTATCGTCCACACGAGCGTGGATACCATAAACTAGAAATTCAGACTTGATTAGAATCGTCATGTACAGTCGATATTGAATCATTCGAAGCTGGGACTTCGGAAGATATGAATCTTAATAGTGGTATGATCGTGCCGATCGAAAGATATCCGGGAACATGCTCGATTTCTAGATTAGATAGGCTTCCAGGAGCTATCTTGAACTTCCAGGTGCTGAACTTTTATCATTCAGTCGGATTTAGGGGCGGAAGAGTTTCAAGTATTAGTAGTCTCGCTCTAAGATACGGGACAATGAGGAAGTTTAGAAGCGATTCATCGAATTGTCGACTATCGTTCTTCGTTCTCTGTTCGAGCTCGCAGCCAAGAGCGTTTTTCCTTTGCCCGCGATCTCCATCCTCGAGGACGACGATCCTTCCCGTCGCTTCCACAAAAGATTTATTTCCAGCGGACGCGACAAGACCGCGATAACATCAGCGCCCGCAGACACAGAACCGAGCGAAACGGGAAGACGGAACGGATAGAGACACGGAATGCCCCTGATTCGATTTGTCTCGCTGGTACGACGCGCTTATGGCCCTGACGTCGGACTTCCGGAACACGGGACGTATTGTTCGCCCGGCGAGATCCTCGCAGACGCCTATCGATCCGCGAGAGCTTTCTCTCACTCTCTCGTCTCTCTCTCTCTCTCTCACTCTCTCGTCTCTCTCTCGCAGCACTCGCAGCACTCGCGAACGATTCTGCACGCGCGTCGACCGTCTGTCGCGCAAATGGAAATTAGTCGGCGGATTTTCACGTGTACGGGAATTAGAGTGGTTTGTCACTATCGGGAGGGGGGGGGGGATCTTATTGATCACTCGAGTGGCAAGCAATAGTAGATTCACCGTATTAGCTCGCTCCCATGCGCCAGTGTATCGAAAGGTGGTAGTCGGAGATGCGGAAGACGACGGAATTAAAATGTTAACGAACCTTCTTAGTGTCCCGATCGGCAAACCAACGATCTCTTTTCATTTCCGCAGACTCGAACGCCGTCATTTGATTACTACCTCTTCTCCTTCCATTGCCTGCTCGGCGAAAGTGTCCAATCTAAAATTTTGATACTCGTATTCTGCAGTTTGCGAACATTATTCTACGAGGTCCGTAAGAATTTACGGTGCCAAAAGATTCCACTTAGTCATGGTTAAGAAAAAAGAACTACCTAAAACTTACAACAGTTAAAAGATTAGAAGCAAGCATTCTGAACTTGTTAAAATTAATGAAAAAAAGGAAAAATATTTCTATTTGGCTCCTGTGTCTTGCAATTCGTACAGACAATTTTTGTGGTCGCATTAACAGCTAAGTCACTAATGACTTAGTCCACTAAGTCCACTTAGTCCACTATGACGCTAACGTCCACATGGTTTACAATAGAATATAGAAGGGAAGGTAATATTTACATTGAGTGTTAATATTTACACTGTGGTGGAGTTTGGTAACTGGTGGTACAAGCGAAAAGGGGGTTGATTCTACATGAAAGAATAACTCGAAAATATGGAATAAACATTCTTCGTTTGAGGCTTTGTCTTCGAGAAAATCGACTTTGAAGAGCTGTCAGGTTTGTGTGCTTTAGTATATGCAGGAAGTAGATTTGGTTGGTCATGATCAGACAGTTGCGTCAGACAATTCCTCATCGAATAGCATGCGTATTCGCTGCATTTCAAACTCGATTTTCTCGATAACGAAACTTCGGATGAACAAATTTTATTCTATATTTTCCACTTATTCTTTCATGTAGAATCACCCCCTTCTCGCTTGTACCACCAGTTACCAAACACCCTGTACATCGATCTAGAGTTCAT
Source organism: Seladonia tumulorum (assembly GCA_913789895.3). Lineage (NCBI taxonomy): Eukaryota > Metazoa > Arthropoda > Insecta > Hymenoptera > Halictidae > Seladonia > Seladonia tumulorum. The sequence goes on from OU565276.1 coordinate 6,140,461, forward strand.
CTGCTATAAGTTAACAAATAAGAAACAAAGCCTAAAGAACCTGTTGCTCCATTTGAACACAGTTTATTACGGATTGTTACTACTAGAATGCAAGTTCTTATATAATAATTGACGCCATAAAAATACAGAATAATTGCACAAAGAACCACAGTCTAGCTAGCACTTCATCTTACACGCGTCAGAATCAGCCTCGGGAAAGAATTAAAGGCGTGAAAGGTCCGGGAAGATCGTTGGTCGAGCAGAAGAATGGGTGTCGTAGCCCGAATAACCAGAACAGCGAAGATCATGTTGTCAGGCTCGCGAGGATGTCCAAGAAAGGGGACGAGTGTAGGATAGGATAGGATAGGAAGAGGAGCCGGCTCGGTATCGGCGGTTCTTCGCCGGAGCGTTTGCCTCCTGCGAAATCCGACCTTTCACTTGCACGTGTCGGGCATCCTCTCGCGGAGCGGAGACGCGCGTGCACGCCGGAAACAAGAGAATCGTGGCGGGTGATCGGGTGAATTCGCGTCACGTACGAGACGAACACTCGAAAATTCCATTTTCCGCGTACCAACGGAGGCTGCCGCGATGCCGAGGGGCGGTTCGCGGGGGTTAGAAGGGATTTGCGGGGGATGGTATCGATGGCCCGGATACACGGGGCGAACCCTTAACTTCCCCGGTAGCCCGTGATGGAGCGTCGTCCATCTGGGGAGCGAACAAGCTGGAAAATAAAGTCCTCGAAGGAATATGTTTCCGCCATTGCCGGCTGTCGGCCGATATCGACGATGAATTAGGAGGAAAAAAGTTCGAAATTAAAGGTAACGATAAACACGTATCAGTGAATGTTTTATCTACTGTACATCCCACGGAGACGCGAAGTCACCTCTGGCATTAGTCTCATTAATAGACTGCGGATCTTTATGCATTTATAACAAAATTGAGTAGATCAAATTTGAAATTCTAGGAAAATTTTAAAAATTTTAAACGTCAATATACTATTTCTCATCTATTAAAACTAGCAAGTGAAGAAATAACATTCTACCGAGTTTCTGTTTTTGTAATCATAGCAGACAATTTTCATTTTGCATAAAGATCCGCAGTCTACTCATTAACAATGAAACAAATGATGAACGCAAAAATCGCGTCGCAACGCGTAAGTGTTTTAGGCTACTCGATCGCTTGTCACGAAATAGTGTATACGAAAAGTGTGTTCCGATTACCTGGCATTATAAACACTTTTATATGCACAATAATATGAATTCCACGGTTTAAGGTATATATAAAACTACAAATTTTTATTTCAATTTAGCGACTCATATTATTATTTCTACTTCGGGACATCTTGATATATATGGTCCTCGTTTCTTTTATAAACTGTTCCACGTTTCGTGGAGTGAAGAACCCAAGCTACTAAATGTTACTAATTGAAACTATTTTTTAGCAAGAGTAACACTCCTGTACTTGATACAAATTCTGTAGCTTTTTGCCTCTAGTTGCCATTTTGTGAGAAATAATTTTTTCTTGTGGACAGAGCGCGTGCTATGACTCGGCGAGACATCGTTATTCACCTGAAGGAATTAGGTCTTATGCAGTCGACTATGACCAAGAATCGTCGTATACTCGTAAATTATTTAGAGAACGAGCTAGAAAGTACAGGATGTCAACATTTTTCGAGTGGAATATTGAATTATTATCAGACGAATGCTAGATTGAAAAATAATCGTCTGCCCAGTAAGTTATGAATTTTTTAATCATAAATTGCATCACATCATCTCGGAAACTATTAATCGCATCGACTTCGTTATGGTCTCGTTCAATTTAGAATGAACAAATATATAAATAATGGTATTGTGCTCAATAGAAAAAATGATTTTAGTATTTTTTCCTCCTAATTCGTCGATTGGGACCACTGTGCACCGGCCCGAGATATCATTTTGCTTTCTCTTCGTCGACGGGCAAGGTTGCACGGGAGAGCAACGTTCCTGCTGCAACGTTGCAGCAGGAAAAGTCCTCTCGGCGTTCGCGAGACCGTCTGGCACGCGGGTTTCTTTCGTCGCGCGAAAGCGCTAGTGATCCCGCCAAGGCGACCGAGTCATCCTATCTCGCGGAACGATAGATATTGCCGCGACAAAGTCCTCCGAACGATCCGTTCCCGGCTCGCAATTTTTATCTTCCTCGTGCATGTCGAATATTCCCTGAGATATACCGGGTGCTTAATTTAGAGTTGCCTGGTATGCTGAATCTTCTTGACGCTGTCGCTCGTTTCGGATTTCGAGCGGTTTGAAACGAGCTGAGAAGAATCCGTGGATATGAAACGTTGGGGTTGATCTTTACAATTGCTCCCCCAAGCTTCCGGCACCTATCGTATGTTATTCTATATCTTTCAACACGCAGAATACGAATATCACTTTACTTTGGCGGAAATTGCGAGTACATTGAATTCTACCTACGGGTGCTTTACAACTTGATCGCTCGATTGATCTTCGATCGAACAGTACGAAGCTGTCTCTGAAAAAGTAATCAATCAGGAATCGATTGACAAACTTTAAAACGGAACGACTTATGAACATGTTGAAAGCGATGGTGGTAAGCGGTGACCAGCACCATTGTTCTGCTTAAATATGGTTGTTATAAAATTAATCGCACTGAACATAAATTTATTTCTGTGAGGTTATACTACGAGATGAGAACTTCATTATCCAGTAACCAACAATTTACATTACCTGTCACAATGACGGGTTCTAATATTTCTAATTTATTATACAATTATTGTGATTCTAGAGATGAATTCATCAGGAATCATTTAAGAAATTTATTTCTTTGGATATACAGGGTCATCCGTTTTTAAACGGCCAAACGTCAATCAGCTATAGAGGTGCCCCATGTCAAAAAACCAAGATCCGAAGATCATACAAAAAAGTTGACTAATAAAAAAGATGCCCCTATTTATTTTAAACCAAACAAAGGAAAAATATATTTAATCTTAAGTGAACGCAAAAAATTACGGGTTTTTGCAATTATCTAAAAATCAAGACCGAATCAAAAAAAGTGTTAGGGGTGAAAGTTGTTTCATTTGGGGTCCTCTATAGATGGTTGTCGTTTGGCCGTTTAAAAACGGATGACCCTGTATATATTATAAAAGTGGCTAAAAAGGGTAAACATATTCTTCTTGCATTTTTAAAATATTGTCAATTAATTACTTTCGGTACTCCGTAGACATAGTGCTAACGACGCTGATCGCTTCGAACGAACGAAACAAACGAAGCTTGCGCGAATCACACAAAATTCGCGCGGCATTCGAAGTTTCAATATTCCACAAAAAAACCATTTGGCCAGTCAGACTGCAAATGATTTGAAACCGAATATTGTAACCCGATCTAATAGTGTCCAACCGCAGCGAATAGAACGTACTGTATCGGTTGCGAGCTGTTTGAACCGAGGCGGAAAGAATCCACCGACAAACCGAGTAGCTTATCAACTATGCGATGCAAGTAGCGAACACTGGTCGAACGCAGCGCCGCTTTATCAGCGCTTCGGTAGGACGGCTGGTTCTCGGGTCGAAAGTTTCGTTGGCATGCTAAGTCCTGCGGGGTAGCCGGTGACGGGCGTAAAACCAGTCCAGCGGGTCCGGCAAGGGCACGCATAGATTACGAGTTAAATGGTTTTAGGGGTAAGGGCATCGACGCGGCGCGGCGGCGCGTCGCGACGCGTCCAAAAGGAACGCGTCGAGCCAGACGGCCGCGTCCCCAGAAAAATCGGCCGGACGGTCATTACTTGCCGCGACACGCCTTTTTTATCGGCGATATCGTTACGCGTCGGGTAATTGGAAGCCATTTCAAGTTCTCCTGCTCTCTCCCTCTCTCTCTCTCTCTCTCGCTCTCTCTCTCTTCCTCTCTCTTTTTCCCTCCGGTTCGTCCCTCTCCGGCCCGTCCTCCATCTCTGTCCCCTTTTCCCGTCTGCCTCTTTACGTCCGGATGTCTGGCCGTCTCGCCTGACCACGGCGTAACGCGCGACGTGAAATTAAATCGGGTCAATTAAGAACGCGTATTAATTTTGCTCATTAATCACCGGGCTGCCGCGCGTGCGCGCATTGCGCTCGCGTTCGCGCGAGTACATCGATTATTTATTCGTAAATCAAATTTAATTACTGGCCGGGACGACCCGGCCGGGATTTACCCGGCGAAATAAATCAACGATTGTCCGGTGCCCCGGCGAGAATAAGCAATGAGCTCCGCTTACGCCCCGGACCCGAAGTCTGCGAACTTCCACGAACCTCCGGGAGCCAGCATAGAACGCCTGCCATTCATGATCCGCGCGGCCCTTCCGAAGGGAACTTCTTGTCCCTTCGACATTTTCCTCGACGCGCCCGACGGACGCTTCTGTTAACGTTTGACGCTTCGTTTAATTGCGTTCGCCGATGCCCGCGATCTTTTCGATGCGATTACACACCACGGACGCGTAAAAGACTGTTGAAAAACCTGAACCCTTATTTCGGAGTCGTGGATGATGTATTGTTGGGTCTTGAAATTTCTGTGCTCGTATGTTGTATTTTTGTTTGAAAAATATTTTTCTTCTTGTTACAAATGGTTCCTTTTCTTTTCAGATATATATTAATAAGATACCAGTGGAAAAGTTACTGTATTTTTTTTTTTTTTTTTACCAAGTTCTGGCACCTGCAGCAGAAACGACCCTAACCGTAACCCTAACCCTTATTGTGGAGTCGTGGAAGCTGTATTGTTAGATCTTGAAATTGCTGTGCTCATCTGTTGTATTTTTGTTTGGAAAAATATTTTTCTTTTTGTTACAAATGGATCCTTTTCTTTTCAGATACATATATTAATAGACATTTCGAGAATTGGATACCAGTGAAAAAGTTACTGTTTTTTTTTTTTTACCAAGTTCCGGCACCTGCATCCGAAACGGCCCGGTTCGAATTAGTTCTTAACTTAGCTCTTACATTTTTACTCCACTCTATATTTATTTCTGTACACCTACAGCGTAGTCCCTTTTATTTCTGAAACTTCCAGTTAATTATTTTAGTTTTAAATCTGTTCCGCTGTCGTTATTTATCAGAATTCCACCGATCGGGTAAAATTGTTCTCTTTTTAGGAAGACGAATGGCCCATATGAATTCTCTAAACTATCGGCTGTATAGTAGTTGCAATAGTGGTCCTCTAGACCCACGCCCGTGATTAACGATAATCCCCCGCATATGCGCGAGTGTGTGTGCACTTCAGACCTTCCAGCCGACCTTCCCGATCCAAGATGGCCGCCAGTCGGAGGTGGTCGACCGAGGGGGCAGGTGGGCAGGAGTAAATATTATGTCTAGCGCTATAGCGGGAGTCTCCGGTTACGGCAACTGCGATTGTTTTTCCTCTACCTGCCCTTCTTCTGGTTCGATTCGCGAAAAATCTGTGCCGATCCGTTTCGCGAGGCTCATTTACCCTCGTACATGGGAACTCGGGTGGCCAAATATTGTAAGTGGCTTCCACGATCCCTCAAATTACTCAGTTCGTACTTTTGAACTCTAAAAAAAGAAATCATACATCAACGATCACGCTAACAAAATATGTAAATTAGAACATGGCTATTTGGAGCAACGCCGTGCATACAGAAAAATACCTACGGTGTTATTAATGGTATTAATCGACTATAAATTAGGCTTTAGTCCTGGTTTAGGCACATATCTTGCAGAAGAGAAATATTTGTTAATGGTATGGATTGTGTACGAGTTGCGAATTTGGAGGCCGTTGAACTAGGTTTTATTTAGACCGTAGTCGAAAATTTGCAACTTTTTGCAAAATCGAAAATAACGAGATAAAATGATATAATTGTAAACACTCGTTTCTGTTTTTCCTTATACTTAATGTTTTCAGGATTGTTCCATAAAATTAAGACCAGCCTCATCGTCGATCTAACATTATTCTACATCTGTTTTCTTCATAATAATTCGTAAAATACAAGAAACTAGAGAAAGCAAATCCTTACGATTAGACCGCAGACTTTTAAGGTAAAATAAAAATTGACTGCATCAGTTTCAACGAACAAGAGCCACAGAGCCGCGTTTCTTTCTCAAAGAATCATTCTAGTCAGTGCAAAATAATATATACATAAATGTTTCTAATTTTTCTGATAACTATACAAAATTCTCACTCTACTAACGACGATTCCCAACTGCTCCGTCGTTCTTTTATCGAGCATCGATTCAGAGGGTTCCGCAGCTTCAGAAACCAGATTCGCCAGTGAACGCATAAAACTCATCGGAAATTCCTTTGCGTCCCTCGTCCGCCTAACGATGAGCCACGCTCGTCCCGCGTCTGATCTATCAAGCAACTGTTTCATCAGAGCAAACATCCTTCCTCGTAGAGCACATCGTCGAGCAATGAATTTCCGAATCCGAGGAACCACTCCGGAAGAACATATCCGCGGAGTCCTGCGCTTAAGTATTCCGGCTCGGCGACGGCCGAGATTTTCCTCGCATCATCTTTCCGGCGGTTGTCGGATCGTTGATCACGATTTCTCGAGTAAGTTTTCCTTCACGTAGTATCATTCTTTTTTCTCTCTCTCTCTTTCCACGATCGCGATGTTCTTAGGAATAATAATACGAGCCGCGGGTCTCCTCTCGGAGGAAACCAAGAAGAAGAAGAAGAAGAAGAGGAGACGTCATACCGAGGAGAAAGGAGAGTCACGTAGAGAAAACGTCGGCTGTCTCACCTTCGTGGAAACGTTCCTCGTCGTCGCGACTACGTGGCGTCGTCGTCTTGTGAACGCGTTTTTACCAAGATTCCGCGTTTCCTCGGGCAGAGTGCGCGTTTCCCGGCGTGTCTTGTGCTTGCTCGTGACTGCGCCACGCCACGCTATGCCACGCCATGCCACGCCATGCCATGCCACGCCACGCCACGCCACGCCGTTTCTTTCCACGTGGACGCACCCCGGAGCACCCATCTGTCCCATCCTCCTTTATCGCCACGGCTCCATCTTTCTTGCCCCGCGAAGCGCTCGCCGAACCCTCCTTTGTCCCGGCGCATTCAACGATAAGATTTTCTTACGGAGTTTTTCCGCCTCGTCCTCTTCAATGGTCCCTCCCCTCCCTTCCCCCCCGCATCCATCCGCGAAATACTCGTCGTCGAACGGGTCTATTCTGTCTGGCCCGGTTCCTACTATAGCACCACCGATCCTTCGCGTTTACCTTTTCACCGCCTGCAGGATCCGGGCAGGAACCCTTTTTCTTACGGGCTCCAGATATTATCGGGAAATATTTTATCGGCACTCCCCTCGCCAAGGGGATGCCTCGGATTTCTGTCGCCCGGTACACTCGGATTCTTGACACCGGATTCCTCGCGACAGATTTCCCGACTCCCAATCGCGGATAATTGGCACCGCTTGTACCACGGTGGTGTCGTGCTCCCTGGAAACGCCATTGTGCAATGGTGACGCGCTAATTTCTATTAACCCCGAACCTACCCGCTGCCATCTGACCGGTTTTCTATTTTATAATATTCCAAGCGGATTTTTACCATCGCGATTTTACCGACAGACGTCTTACTCCTCGTTGTGGTCTGCCGAGCGAATTTGTTTGAAATAATAATGCCCAATGGTAGTTATAATGACCGCCTGCTTTCGGAACTAGACATTTCACCAGTTAACTGTGGCGATCTCTTTGCAAAGCGCCCACCAGTGCGTGTCGCGATAATCTTAGATACTGCTTACGAGTTAGCTCTCAGGAAGTTATAAATCCAACCCAAATTACTTATAACTTTCATTTGTTTGTTTCATTTCGTCTTGACGTCTAAACATTTTAAACATATTAAAATTTACGAATATAATTTAGTTTTCGACAGAATTACAATTTAAATATCAAATGGTAACAAAATTTTACGCATGACGGATATAGTCGTCATGACACAAAATTCTGCCACATCTCCATGACGGATATAGTCGTCAAACACACTTAACTGGTTAACTGACAACGCTTGTTACCATTTAGGTTTTTCTACATTTACATTTACGATTTTCAACATTTCCGAAAATTGATAATATCAAAACGGAAGTATAATAATGGCTATCTATTTTCGAATCTGAATGTAGCAACGAAAAGAACCGCATGAAAACCGTAGAAAGTTTAAGTACATTCAATCTTCTCAGTTCTAGAACGCGTTCAATTTTAATTTAGAAAAGGAGATTAAAAGTAATCTAATAATTATAAATAATATTTACAAATGTGTAAATATTATTTACAATTATGAAAACGCAAGAAATGGAATAAACGGAACGCGATGAAAATTATTTCGACCGTTGAAAAATCAAGATAGAAAAGAATAGAAGTCACCCTGTACAGCTGGTAATTAATTTCTGAGAATCAGAACATGAAATTACGCCTGCGGTTGAGTCTGCTTGCGTCACAGGCTGACACTTCACATTATCTGTTCGACGTGTCATTCGACTAATTTTTCCGTCTAGCGTGCGCACTTTACGCTGGCAGTTTCAGTCAAAACATTTTCCCGAACTGTTTACACGGCGCGCAGATGAGTCGGCCGATGTTGTTTTTCAATGTGCAGCGATGTCGTGCGTTTCGAGCAAGCACGTTGCATTCGTCCATATTTACGAAAGATTAGCGTGACTCATCGACGGGCCGTCATAAATATTAAATTTCGTATCAACGATCGCGACGTCGGGCACGATAATTTCCATGCAGCTAACTCGGCGCGTCTGCACACGCCTCCCGCGAATTTCGAAATGTTTTCGCAGCGCGCAGTTGGTTGTTTGACTCCCTACTCCAGCTGCTGCACCTGACGTTGTCGTTTCGAGACCACGTTTTTCCGCCGCGGTGAATTACTATTCCGCCGAACGATGGACTTATCTCCGAGACGGCGGGCAAATGTTTTCCTTATTACGAAATCGGCCGCGCATAGAGCTCTAAATCGCGCGACTACGCACGCAGCCGATCCCGCGGACTTAACGATTTTCATGCACTTCCTTCTTTCCGTCGGCGAAAATATTTGCGCTGCGGTTATACCTGTCGAATAATGTTCGACTTTATTATTCTAATCGAGCAGTCCACTGACTACGTCGGGCCTCTGTTTTTCTTTGATCCTCCGCTCGCGGTTTTTGTCAGAAAAATTTTCCGATCTGCGGTTTCGTTAGGTCATTACCAGGAAATACATCTCCGTGCAGAATTCGCGGAAATTCCGTGAATCGTGCAAAATAAATTGCAATTCGGTGCAGTTTTATTCTACTTTCATAAATTCCAGCTGGTAGTAGGAAGCATCATGTTCGAGCCATTCACATACTCGACTAATTTCATATGACACTTAACTCCTTAACTCCACTACTATTTATTTTGTGGTTATAATGATTAGAAATTCTTCATCGTTCAGAATTTCATAGAAAAAAAAAGATAGTTTATATTTATTGTATGTCTACATTTTTCTCAAAGGATATATATCAACTACAAAAAAATAGATTTTTATTACGATTTAACACTAAACCTACCAAGCACAAAATATATAAAGGTGAAACGACTTATAGAAGGGAGAAGACTGAATTTATTTAAACTTTATACGATTTTCATTATAATATATGTTTCAATAAAGAAGTCAATTCAGTCATTTCCTATAAATACGTTTTTATAACTTCAATAATTGTGAAATAGAAAAGCGGTCATTTGACCGTGGTAGGTTTAGTGTTAAAGGAAATGAATAACGTTCACATTTATTAGACTCTATTCAGAATCTTCTCATGAAGATCTCATGAACTCGTCATCGAGTCTGGCTCGTTATTGTAGGGCAAGGGGTTAAAATAACTGTCTTTAATAATTCGACTGAATACATGGAATAGCAAAATTCAAAGAATTGTTAAAAATGAATGTGCACAATTTCATCAATTTTCTTGCTCTTCATTTTGCGGAGTTAATCGATTTGCTCCTTCTTCTTTAGGTTCATCCTACAAAAATGAGAATTTGTTCCACTTTGGTGGATGAAATCATTCAATCATTTATATCCGCGACGAGACGCATAAGTATGGGATGACCCAGTGATAAGCTGCTCTAAAAATCGCGCAAGTTGCTTAGCTGGCAGATAGTTCGACTTGTATCATGCCTATAAATTCTTTCGCGATGAAAAATCGCATCCACTAGTCATCCACGGTCCACGTGGGGTCAACATGTTTAGTCTTCCGTAGATATGATCATGTACACAAGATTCCTGTTCATCGACTATTTGTCATGGGTGGCTTTCACCGCTTCGATAAAAACTAATATTTTACGCAAAGGTAATAAATAACGGGGTAGACGAATTGATTATTTCAGCGTAATTGTTTGTCAAAATCAGCGACTATAAAAATTAAATAAAACAGGAACGATTAATTTAATGAAGAGTTACTAACACTGAAAGTTAGAAAGAAACCACCGCAAGCTGATAACCATTTTTTCACTTTACGTTTATTAAAAATACCAAGACGCTTCCATCGGAAATGACTGAATTACGATTATCGCGACTCATAATAAAAACCATACCATAATCAGAATCGTACGATGTCTAGACAAATTCATTTGCAAGTCAACACGCAGCGATTACTTCAGCAATCACTGTATGTCATAGATCAAGAAAATTTCGCTTGCCGTATTCGCATAAATTAGTTTTGCAGTTTCAAGGGAGAACAGCGTCGAGCAGTTGTACGTTTTCAGTCGCACAAGCAGCCATGAAGTTCCAATGCTGAAAGGATTGATCGAATGAAGAATTATTTATTACGAAAAATTGACTTTTCAAAGAATTTCTATGGCTGGAAGGACACACAGCACATTTTGAAAGAAAAGATGCAGATAATAGGAAGTTTTAGATACCATTAAAATTAAACCAATGGTGTAGTGTTCCAAGGTGGGAGTTAAAAGGAACAATGCCTTTTATAAGAGGAATTGACTTTTTATAGATTCCAAACGAAATTTGCTTCACCCACTCAGTGTTCAGAAATGAATCTCCGAGTCTCAAAAAAAAAGAGTGGATCCATCGGTTGCGGACAGCCCGGCGACGTGTAAATTCGTGCGCAAAGAATTTCCGCACCGTCGACGATTTCGCCGGGACACGTTCCGCGGGGGTAGTAGAACGCGTCCAGTGCCCTAACAAATCAATTGCACCGGTGGTAATGGCCAATCTAGCTGAAATCGAGTCGCATCGTTTCGTTTCTCACGTCAGTTCCGCCAATCGTGACTTGGACGATCATCTCTCGCCTGCGAAGCGGCTGATGAACGCGCGTGCACAGGATATGCGGGGTCAGGGTGCAACAGAGGTAGACAGAAGGACAGAGAGACGGAGAACGACGGATGGATAGACAACGAGAAAGAGAGAAAGGGACGGTGGAACGATCGAGGGAGAAGGGTCCGCGTGAAATCTGAACACGTTGTGTTGGTCGTGGCGAGCGCGAACGAAAAGGGGGGTTCGCTTTCACGCTGCGGGCTCGACGCGTGGCGTCGCGTCGTGTCGCGTCGCGCCGCATCACGCTAAGTGCAAAGAGAAGCAATGACCTGATTTGAAATTTATTACGTTTGGGCGACGTCCAAGTGCGGCGCATCGGCTGCCAAAAGCAAACGGGCTGTCCCGACCCGACCCGACCCGACCCGCTCCGCCACGATGAATCAGAAAACAAAAAGATTCCCCTCTCCTCCGCCATAGTAAGGACGAAAAACCGAGGATAATCGTGCGCGTTCCTCGAATTCTTCAGCGCCGGAAAAACGCCGCACCGCTCACAGATTCAGATATAACGCGCGAGGACTTCCCGAGCCGGGCCACGCGGAAAAACTGACGCGCTCCGCTGCTGCGGGGTTGAATGTCCTTCCTGTCGTTCAAAGGCGTTTAGAGATACACTCGCCGCGGAAAGTATGTTGACAAGCAACAAAAGTGTAGTTTTTCGCAACTAAATCGAAAGTTTTAAGTTGAATGGAATAAATAATTGACACATATCAATTGATAGTATCTAACAAAATATATATTTAACGATAAACTATATGAGATGTTTAATAACTACAAAACAATCAGTCATTTATAAGAATCGTGTGCGGAAAGTAAGTTGACAAGAATTGGTTATGTAAAAAAATAAAGTTTGCAGTAAAAAAAGTACACATTTAATATGAAGTTTGGTAACCTCGATTATTTATGACCTCTTGAAGCCTTTTTGGCATACTTTCTATTAATATATTAATTGTATTTTGGTCTATTTCAGACCATGCTTTTAATAATGCTTTTTTAAATAATTGTTTATTATTCCTACAATGCTCGGGTACATTTCTGTTTAAATGGTCCCACATATGCTCGATGGGGTTCAGATCAGGGCTCTGAGCTGGCCACGGCAGTAACTGAATATTGTTTTCATTATAATACTTTTTTGCCACTTTACAAACATGTTTTGGATCATTGCCCATTTGAAAAAATAAAAGAATTTTGGATGTTCATTTTTTCTGCTGATACTGTCAAATTTTTTTATAAAATATGCACGTATTTTTCTCCTGTCAATATTCCTTCTATAAATTGTAAATTACCTACACCAGCCGCTGAAAAGCAACCCCATACTAAAACAGCTCCACCTCCGTGTTTTACGGTAGGAGTGATTAAAGACGGTTTAAAACTTTCTCCTACTTTTCTCCATACTAATTGTCTTCTTTTGTTCGAACGAAGTTCAAACTTTGACTCGTCCGTGAATATAACATTTTTCCAAAAGTCAATTGGTTTATTTATAAATTGCTTAGCAAACGCTAATCGTCTCTGAGCGTTACGTTTGCTGATAAGTGGTCGCTTTCTCGATACTCTGCCATGATATCCTGCTTCTTTAATTCTCATACGGATTTGTGTTTCTTTGATAATTCAATTCGGCTTTCAACTGTTTCGAAGAAATTTTGCGGTTTTTGTGCACCTCTCTTAATATCATGCGATCCTGTCGCACTGTTGTTTTCCTTGGCCGTCCTGATCTCGGAAGATTTTCGGCAGTACCGTTGGTTTCTAAACGGTTTACCACCTTCCTAACACACTCTGCCGATACATTAAAATCAGACGCGATTTTTCTGAGTGTCTCTCCTTAAATATTTGAGACCTCTCAGCAGGTGTCAATTCACGAATTTTTGGCATTCTACAATAATACGTATAGTTTGTACATGTGAAGGTGTGAAAGTGTTAAAGTGGTAAACAAAATGTATAATATAACAATTAATTATTATAATTAATCTTTAAGAATTGTAAGAAAATGCAGCTAAAATATATGTCAACTTACTTTCCGCCTGATGCTAAATCACACTTCAACAATATACCCCTCTATTTCACGCAAAGGACGATCGTCAACTGTTCATACAATGTCAACAAACACTGACGCAACATTCTGAGACTCGAAAAGTCTATACATTGTGTTTATAAGTAAGAAAAGATCAAAATAGAGAATTTTTGAGCGTGTCAACATACTTTCCGCGGCGAGTGTAAGATCGGGCTCGCTGCTCGGAAACTACACACCCGCACGTTTTCAACGAGAGAAGTGTATCGGCTGCACAAATTAATTCGTGAACCTGTCTCCGTAAAGTCAACCGGATTGAGTCTGCGAGATCCATGAATTGAATTTGCACTGATTCAATTTTCTTTGAATTATCTGCCAATGGATTCTTGTTCTTGGGACGTTGGGGTAGACCGAGAAAGTTCGAAAATATTGTATCGATACCACAAAATATAGACGAGCAGTAAATTGTTATGTAATTTATGTTGTTAGAAAATGTCCTGAATTGCATGAATTGTGTTTTTGAAGTGTTGTAAAGATATATAAAGTAAATTGAGTATTGTTTTTTTTTTCAATTTGAAGCATCTTAAATTATGTTGAATGGACTTGGGCTCCTTCAAATTTTATAAAGCATCTGGTTGTTAACTTTGAAAGTGGCCTGACTCCATTATTGGTAAGAAAACGCATACTATTCGCTTAACAAGTGCCATTATTGTAAGAGTAGTATGTTTAAATAACTACTTTATTTACAGAAAAGCACAACAAATAACAATCCGCAAGACAATCCGTAATCCGTAATCCGTAATTCGTATTTCGTATTCGTGAACGTTCGAATTCGTATTCTTTCGAAACGTTTTCGTAAATTGAATCGTATCGTATCGTAATTATAATGCTCCCGACCGCGGCGCGGACACGTCTTTTTATATGAACGTTCATCGAATGTTCGCGATTTACTCCTTCTTTTGGTTGTTAATATAAATAGCCTGACGCCCGTCGTTAACGCGGTCGATACCGTTCGATGTTTCTTATCGTGGTCGCGAACTCTCTTGTTCGCCCGCCTCCTACATTATTTTAATAGGAACTATAAATTTAGCTCCTTTAGATACACTTAAGCAGTACGACTCGTTGGTATCCTGTACGTATATTTTTAATTGCATTGAAACACAAACCCTTAAGTATCTCAATTTAAGTATAAATGAACTTAGGCCATTTTTCCTGCGCCAACACCGTCCACTACGTATACTCGCATAAAAAAGCTCTGCGTACGCAGGGAGATCGCATCATCTCGCCAGGCTGAAGAGCGTGTACAAGCCCTCACGGGTTCTCGGCGACTACGCAACCATTACCCAACGCCTCTCTCCGGGCAATCGTCGCTCGAACGCGTGATTCTCTCGTACACGTCGGCTCGGACGTCTGCGGGGCGGCCAATGACGGTCGGAGAGCAACAAACGAATCAGGAAGACCGTGGAAGGCGGTGAAAAATATCGGCGCCGGCGCGAGCTGCGGGCATTGTAAATAATCCGGCCAGGAATCCTCTTATTCGTAGCCTGGATGGACGAGGCTGGCTGTAGCTGTTGCCGGTGTCTCGCTGCGGCTTATCCACGTGCGTGACTTTTGCTAAGTAGCCTTGAGGCTGTCCAAAGCGGATTACCGATGATCGCGGCCGTCCCGCGGCGCGGGTGGTTACGTGTCGCCGGTTTCGCGGCCGATATATCGTCGAAACCACCGCGTCGCTCCGCTTTGCTCCTCTCCGATCCGCTCCGCGTTGCTCCGCTCGGCTTTCGCCGGCATAGCGATCGCGGGAATCCAGGTCACCGTCGGGGCCGCGATTTACCTGGCCGTTCACCGGGTCGCTGTTTAGAAGCCAGACGCCGTCGCTCGATGCCACCGGTGTTACGTCACCCAGACTACGACGACGACGACGACGACGACGACGACGGAGACGACGCTATCCGGGGTGACGTCACGGGGACGTACCCAGGTTGACGTAAATGCCTCGCGCGAGACCTCCTGCGGCCGCCTTTATTGCTTTTTCCGGAAATATACACCGTCTAGACGAGACTCTATCGCGACACGTCCCTGTGAGTCATCCAGGCGAGAATTCAACGGCGAGGATCAGCCTAGGCTGCCAACCAGCTTAGGAACCCTATCAGCCTCTTATGCACAGACGCTCCGTCGTCTGGCGATAGTCGCCCAAGACACTGCGAACGTGCCTGACGTGAGTTGGGAGTGCTTCACTGTTGACTCTCAGCTGTCTGTCGTTTTCTGAATTTAACCCATTTGCATCATTAGCGTATACAGGGTGTCCCAGCATCGGTGGTACAACCGAGAAGGAGATGATTTTACATGAAAAAACAAATCGAAAATAAGGAATAACATTTTTTCATTTGAGGTTTCGTTCTCGAGAAAATCGGTTTTGAATATTCAACGAGTACGCGTACACTTAACTATGGCCTAGATAGATGGATCTCGATACAGACTTTTGTTTATGTTTCCACTTCTGTACATTCCTGTTGACATGACGTTCTGAGCACTTCTCATAGTTTCATTTGGTACCTTAGTATGTTATTATCTTCGGTTTTGACTAACAGTTTCTATCAATCCAAAACGTACCTCTGGCTATTAAACAAAATCTCATTTTCCAACATGATGGTGCCCCACCACATTTTTCTCGGGAAGTTAAGAATTTATTAAACGAACTACACGAAGTTTGGATTGGCCGTGGTGATCCAATAAACTGGCCACCAAGATCCCCAGATTTGACACCCCTTGATTTCTATCTATGTAGTCATGTTAAATCAAAAGTGTACGAGGAGGAGATTACAAGCCTTTCTCAACTAAAAGCGAGGATCGTTTTAGTATTTGAAGAATTAAAGGTACAGAATACATTAGAACGCGTTCATACGAATTTAATTCGGCGAGTACAGTTGTGTATGCAGCACAATGGGCAGCATTTCCAACAATTTTTGCATTAATAAAGTAAGTTGGTAACTAAATTACGTCTTATTTTCATTTAAATTCACTCTAATTCCATAGGCAGAAATGAGTAATACAGCACATCATCTTGATACTAATGATATTAGTACTAATTATAAGTGACATAAGACTTGTATCGGGATCCATCCATCTAAACCATAGTTACGTGTACGCGTACTCGCTGAATATTCAAAACCGATTGTCTCGAGAACGAAACCTCAAATGAAAAAATTTTATTCTTTATTTTCGATTTGTTTTTTATGTAGAATCACCCCCACCTTGGTTGTACCACCG
Organism: Seladonia tumulorum; assembly: GCA_913789895.3. NCBI lineage: Eukaryota > Metazoa > Arthropoda > Insecta > Hymenoptera > Halictidae > Seladonia > Seladonia tumulorum. Next base: position 6,156,955 of record OU565276.1, read on the forward strand.
ATGCTGGGACACCCTGTATATGCGCTCAATTTTTCAAGTCACTATCATTATTCGTTAGCTAAAAAATAGAAATGGAGGGTGTATAGAAATGGAGTAGTAATTCTGATTTTTTCTTATAATGCTGAAATATGAAGTTCTTTTACTTGTAGTCATTTCTGTAGTTAAATATAATTTAAAAAAAAAACAGTTTGGTGATAAAGGCCCCCTTTTCATATTTCCTTATGGTGCAAATGGGTTAACTCGTTCCTTGATCGAAGAAATAGTAATCGATCAATGAAGGATGAATTGTTACACTTGCGAAGGGTGTCCCAAAATGACCTGACATTTTAATTTATTCTTAAAACGTATTGGAAAAATGGTAAAATGACCAAAATCCGTGCCGGACTTTTCGAACCGTCTCTCCAAAGTTTGCACCATTTTTCTAGTGAATTTTCACAATTTCTATGCGTTGCTCGATTGTGTGATTCTCCGTTTATAAACCTCAATACTTCCTGATGCCAGTTGCCAAAGATTAGTACTCTCTCTATGTTCGCCAGAAAACAAAAACTTGCGCCCAATTTAAAATGCTAGGTCATTTTGGGACGCCCTTTATATTGCTTCTTCGATAACTATTGTGGTGAAATGGGACTAGGTTAACCCTCGCAAAGCACTCGTGGCTGGATCCATTCATATCCTCACGGATTCGTTTTATTTTTATATTTCCCTGAACCTACTTCATCCAGATAGTCTTTCATCTTCTTATTAGACCTAATAGATTCCTAACAGATCGTGGTTAGCCATTTCTATCAATCTTAAACACGAATACATAGGATGTCTTGGTAACGGAGAGTTTTTACCGTCTCTACAGTGTTAAAAATTCGAAAAAATTGAGTCTTAATTTTGAAGAGGCAGTGTGATCACTAGACATCGGATGTTTATGCAATTTCCAATTTTTATAGAAACATTTTAAGAAAATGGAATGAAATAAAATCCTATTTTTAATGGGGACAGCCTTTGTAGATCCAAAGCAAATAAAAATCGTGTTAAATTCTCTCGAATTTTATATTATAGCATTTTTTGAACATTTCCAGAAGCCATAAATGCATAAAGATCCGCTGTCTAGTGATCACTATTTAGAAATTCTAAAGATTCTGAAGAACTTAAACAGGAAGGGGAAGTCAATTTTACGTATCATACTCAATTCAATGAAAATTGTTTTCATGGAAACTTTCTATTTTTCAATTTCAGGACTTCCAAGAAGAAAAAGTCTAGCCCAATATTGTGTCTCATACTGAAATCACCAGATTCGTGCCCCGAAAACCGTGAAATTATCACTTTCGAGCACCAAAAAAAAAAAAAAAACGCTAATTTTCACTGGAATCGAGACACCGCAACGGTGTCCCCATAATTCGATTATGGGCTGGTTTAATCAGTTCCGCTGAACTTTCGGAAAAGCTGCGGCGCGTCCGTTCGATACGTTTCTCGACGGGAATAGCGGGGTCTCTAAAATTCAGTAGCTCCGGGGTTCGAGCGTTTCGAACAGAAAATTCTCCGGACTACTTACCGCGGGAATATCCAGCTCGTGACCACGGTAAAAGCGGCCCCGCCGTTGCCGATTTTCGCTCGGAGAGCCCGGCCGGCCGTTTGAAAGCTCGGGTCCGTTAAAGCGATCGTTGCCTCTCGAAAAGACGACCTTTCGTGCGGCCGCGAAAGCACTGGCCGCACTCTTTTCCCCCATTCTGTAACCGGGTTCTCTTGCCTCCTCGCCGCCGCGAAATCGATTCCGAATTCCGAGCTACGCGAGGCATCAGCGTTTTTCCGGATCGCCGGGTTCCCCTTTCGCGAACGCCGCACAGTGGGGTATTAAGCCAGTTTAGCGCGCCAAAAGTCAAAATTTTTAGTTTGTTCAAAATGACCGAAACTTTTTTCTCGTGTACCTGAATATATATGCGAGTAATATACAATAATATTTTTCTATAAACAGTATTATTTAGTAACATATAGACACTTGAAAGTGACATATTCTCGTGACCAAGAGAAGGGTCGAAAAACATGATTCTTTTCACAAGTTTGGTGTATGGAATCGGGATAAAAACATATCTAGGATGTAAAGGAAGGTATATAAAGTAATTTTATAGCTATTTGTTCGAAACGCTTCGGTGGTTTTGATAGAATAAACAATCGAAAATGGTACATTTTTTTTCAGAAAATTAAAATGTATTATGTAATAACTTTTTTTCTCCGCAAAACACCTCTCTAATTTTTTTTTGAGGTTATTCAGTAGACATTGCTTTACAGAATCCTGAAGAGTTTAGGTGCATCATAGTGCCACACATGGAGAAATTTAACTTTTTGTGCGATACATATCAGTATGGCATGAAACGACCGTATAACATATGACTGATAATGATGAAATAATTGATCTGTAGGATATAGATACTTGGAGGTAAATGAAGGAGAATGAATGTCACTATTGCTAGAATATTTAGTTTGTATTATTGGAAAAATGTAATCGTGGTTAAACAATCGAGTGTCAGTCTTTCTTTGAATACTGTGGTGAGCATGAGCAAGCATCCTTGCTAGTAAAGTAATCAGGGGTCAGATTTATATATCAGTGCCTTATTTTATATTCCTCAGTGCCGGTTCACGCAGTCCTAATCCTCGCTCCTGGCTTTTCCAGGTTCTCGCTTGGGGTCTGTTCAAGCCTACGGCCAGGCTTTCCGAAATTATAGAGAAGACCATAGTAGAAAATTTTCAAGGAAGGAGTGTAATTGCGATGTGCTCAATCGATTGTTACTGGGTTCTGATCCTCTCATAACAAGCAATAGCAAAATTGCATAAAAAAGCGAAAAAGAAATTATCACCAGAGGTTATAGATATGCTTGTACCCTCAGCTGAAATTAATTACGACAGTAGTGACTCATGTAACACATCCATACAGTCCGAAGATTCGAATTTAGAATATTCGTTATAATTTATTTTATAAATATTGTATGGTTGTTGTAATATTGTATATTGTATAGTTGTGTTTCGTTGTCAGTAAACTATGATTTTGATATTTAGACTTTGTGTTTAAATTTTTACCACGGCTACGCGTGAAATTTGTTTGTAATAGCAATTTCTCTATATCTGACAAAAAAATGTTTCAAATAAAAGTTTAACAGTATTAATAAACGTATAAATTGCAATACAAAAAACATTAAAAAAATTTGTTTGAAAGAAAAAAACAAGATCGCTTCGATTTTTTAAACATTATACTGTATTTTCGATTTGATAATGTTGTAGCTGGTATGAAAACGAATTCAACGATATATTATATTATGATCTTCTCATTATTAATAACGTCGTAATAGTTTTGGCGCGCTAAACTGGCCAAATAACCCACTGTGCGCCGCTTCCCGATACTGGTGTCTCCACGCCACGCTAAAAACCGTCGGGATCCCCGGGATCATCCTGATTTCGAATCTTTAGAGACACCCCTTCGCATCAAACCGTTCCTGTACTTCTCGCCGTATATATTCGACGCGATTCCCACCCGCCCGGCCGACGGGTATCGCTCGCCGAAAGCTTGTTACGAAGGGGTTGATCGGGGTCGCCGATGAGAAATGGGGGACCCCGGCAAGGGTAAACCGATTTTTAATGATTCCGCCCGCTGTCGCATCGCCCTGGAAATATTGCGTATTTATACCGTCAATATGCTGCGTTTTAAATCATCGCTGACCGCGGTTTAATATTTCCTCGGCTACATTTCACTCTCGAATGCGACTTCTTATTTTATTTCGGCTCGGGCGCGAAATTTCGCTCGGACAGATTATTTATTTATTTATTTTTGATGATTTGTTCTACAGTCTGTCGCAGCAATATTCGGACACTTTTACGAATAGGATAACTTTTTTAATATTGAACCGTGCGGCTTGGATTTCTCTTTTTTTTTTTGTTTTAATTTAGAACAATAAGTTTACTACGTGACGTGAGGGAGGAGTGTTGAAAAAATTTCAATTGGTCGGAATTGCAGAGGAAATGGTAAAAATTGTATTCTACAACTTTTTTCATGTGGGCCTAAAAATTCCTTCGTCGCGCCATGTAGTAAACTAACTCTAATTTCGAACTGAACAAAGTTTCCTCGAAAGAATCTGACTCCATTTGTACAGATTATACATTTTCCAAGTCAAGATAATGTGTCCCTTCTGTTGATAAATTTTTGATAAATCGAGCATAATGTATCAGCATTTTTCAATTGTTGTAATGTCTTCACAGTTTTCTATCAGGAGCATTTATTTCTGTCATAAAGAGATAAAATCGACAGCCCACTAGTGACTTGATATAAACGCGTAACACAAGACAAACAAAATGAAACTAACAAAATTATTGTCGCAATCAATGCGAACGCAACATAGTACCGTACCAATCTAATTCGATACAACAAAATAGAGAACTGAAAATTATAGAACATTTATGTCAAACAAAAACGACAAGTCAGCTCTCCTGTCCCAGCTAACAGATTACACAATGCACAAACCAAGTTCACCCTAGACTTAAGGGTTAAAACACCACGGTTGAGGTTGGAACACCTCGGTTGAAGTTGAAACGCTTCAGAAAATTTCGAGCAACTCCGCTATCTCGACTAATAAAAAAGAACTTAGGGTCGAGAGTTAAGGGTTGAAAAACCGAAGGAAAAAATTTTCCGGAAAGCAGGGCCGCGTGCAGGCGATTCTCAGGGGCGGCGGCGGCGGTTGCCGGAGCCCGGGGTTGCCGCCAGGACAATTTTACAAGCCGAAAAATATACGACTCAAGTTAGCGAGGGTGGTCCGCGCTTCACCAGCCCTCCGGAGGCGACATTTTCTCTCCAAGTCCGATTTAAATAAAACTGCCCCCGAGGCGGTGTCTTCCTCCTCGTCCGGTCGCATCCTCTTTCTCTGTCCCGTGGTCCCGTTCCCCTACCCTCGGCGCGGCGGCCGCATTCAACCTTCCAGGAGCAGACACTCGCCCACGGTGAGGGGCGAGAGCTTGATGGCGGCACGAGGGTGCAGGATTCGAGGGTGCTTTTTTGGGCTAGGCCGCTCTGTCTGGGTCGCACTTAAAGCGGAAACGTCAGACGATAACGCGCCGAAGGAAGAGCCGCTTCCTTCGTTCTCTTCGTCCTCCTCGTCCTCTTCGTCCTCAACATCTACGAAGAACGGATACCTCTGATTTCGCCGAATTTTTGCTTCCGTTCTACCTGCCACTTCCGGTGGAGTTGTTCATCGAAATTCTACATTTTTGTGCTACCTACTACGCTACCTATACGAGCATAATTGAACCAAAGTAACAGAAGCAAGAAAATTGATATTGCTGAAGGCGAGTCGTGGTTAGAAATTAATCTCGAGATCACTTTATTGTCACTTGAAAAAATTGTCTTCGAATTTATTGTGCAGACTTATTTCTATTTTGTATCCTTTTTCTGTGAAACAAAAATCATATCATGTGCGAAACTATTTTCGGTGGTAGACAGTATGTTTCTGTGTACCATGAGTACAATGAAAGATATTTTCTATCACCTCTTAATATCACTTTTGAAGAAACAGTGGAACCAAAAGGGTGAGAATACTAGAATTATTAAAACACTGTAGAAAGTCATTGGAATTCTTGTTCTCATTTTAGTTTCGTGTTTTAAAATGAAGTAAAAACACAAATACTTTTGTTCGGTACATGGAGCCAACAAAGTGTTTGAATGCCTTAAAATACTTATTTTAGCGAATTTAGCTAGAGGGTTCTATTAAAGCACAATCTTTCTGAGTATGAGAATTGTAGAATCTTCTGATGACAAAATGCAGAGAAAATTATATATGATTCCAGTAAGATAAAATATTTTAGCTAAACATATATTTTAAAATATATATTGAAATATATATTTTGGAAATATATATTTCATTGAGCCGTGGGCGTTAGAGGCTGTCGTAGACAGATAATTTCCTTGAGTTTGATCAAAATGGTATTATTGTGTCGAATGTTGTTTATGAGCGCCGTAAAATCGGAGCAGTATATGGATATTTTAGTTTTTATAATCGTTGAAACGTTGATTGATTTAGGTGTCGGACGTACGGTCGTTTCGGGTGTCGAAATTCAGGGCGGCGCGGTTCGCGCGTAAACCGTGTCGGTTCGATTGCTCGACGCACACACGCCACACCATGCCACGCCACGCAACGCCACGCCATGGTACAGCGTGGCTGTAGAACCGCATGGCCAGAACCTTGGACAATGGCACGGCGGGGGATGCAATCGGTGTACACACCCCCGGCGGCGGACATTTCGCCGTCCAGCCGAAAGAGCCGGTGGCGTAATTGAATCCGCGCGGCCGGACTTTATTTCGCGCCACGAGATTGTCCTTGCACTCGCCGTGGAACTTCGTTAACTGGAGCCTCTAGAAATCCTGGCGGGATGGTCTGCTCGCTGTTTTCTAGAGCCGCGGAGAATCGGCGATGGAAAAATGTGCTGCGAGAATCGGCAGAAATTACTGCGGATAGAAATTACTTTCATCGGAAAAACTAAAAGAGACATTATACCGCGGACTCTGAACCGCAATAATTGTTAACGTATTACTCGCAGCTATTTAACGTATTTTTATTCTCGTTAACTGGAGCCCCTAGAAATCCTGAGGGATGTTTCTTTTAGAGCCGCGGAGAATCGACGATGGAAAATTGTGCTACGAACAGAAATTACTTTCATCGGAAAAACTAAAAGAGAAATTATACCGCGGACTCTGAATCGCAATAATTGTTAACGTATTACTCGCAGCTATTTAACGTATTTTTATTCTCGTTAACTGGAGCCCCTAGAAATCCTGAGGGATGTTTCTTTTAGAGCCGCGGAGAATCGGCGATGGAAAATTGTGCTACGTACAGAAATTACTTTCATCGGAAAAACTAAAAGAGAAATTATACCGCGGACTCTGAATCGCAATAATTGTTAACGTATTACTCGCAGCTATTTAACGTATTTTTATTCTCGTTAACTGGAGCCTCTAGAAATCCTGACGGGATGTTTCCTAGAGCCGCGGAGATCCGGCGATGGAAAAATGTGCTGCGAAAATCGGCAACTGCGAACAGATATTAGTTTCGTCAGTTAAAGAACTAAAAAAATTTATATCGCGAATTTTAAATCTCAGAAACAGGTGAATCTAAGAAATAGTTTGTTTAACTATACCGAAGGGCAACTAGTTAGTTATTGTAGCATGATCATACTCTTAACTGGTCACTTACTGGTATACTCTAGCAATTAAAAAAATTTTCAATAAATTCTTGATGAAACTACTTCCATCAATTAAAAAACTAAAAATATAGCGGATTTTTAAATCTCAGAAACAGGTATATCTAAGAAATTATATGTTTAGCTATACCAAAAGGCAACAAATTATAAGTAATTGGACCACGATCTCAACTGCTCATTAACTGGTACACTGTAGCTACTCAACAAATTTTTAAACGTTTATGTCCCGATGCTGAGAATTTGTTAAACAATGGTTCGTCAGCAATGGCACTTTTGTGTAGGCAGTTCATTATCTGACGATTTAATTTTGCATTTGAGCGTCGTGGGTAATTTTGAATTCGCCGTTGTTTAAAGCTAACATTCATTTTTTAAATGTCGGTGGAAATGACAAGTAACAGGGAACAGGCAGAAAGACAATAACGCGATGACCACGCGCAAGTGTGTTACACAATCGCCCCCCATGACGCACCCTCCCTGGCACAAAAAAAAAGTCGCAAACATATGGGAACGATCGTCCGAAAATACGCCGCACCTGAGCAAATCACAGGATGCGCATTGTTCACGCTAAGGGATGGCCTGACAGTGAGTTAGGGACAACACGTGCGTCGAAATCTGTTTCAACAAACACAGACTATTGAAAACGCACGTAAGAAGACAACTGAGCAGTAGAAAAAATTCATTAAAACCGATAGAGACAATGTGAAAAAGTAATGCATTAAGCAGAACCTCGATTATCCGAACCTTTTCTATTTTATATCCATATACAGTCAAACCTGTTTTCGTGCGGTATATAGGGACCGCAATAAAAGAAACCGCACAAAAAAAAATATTCAGACTTCATAAATAGCTACAACAAATAATTTTTTACAAGTAGCGAGGAATGTTTGCTTTCTAAACAAAATAAATATTTAAATTACATATGAAAACATCTAAAAAAAAAATTTGATTTCTCATTTTAAACATGGAAAAGTTTTCAAAATGCACATAATTCAATACTACTTGTCGTAGTGCAAATCACGCATCTTCTTGTGATGAGAACATTAAAAGGGTGTAATAATGTCAATACCGTTGGCATTCATATACCGCGTAAAAAAATCGTATAGAAAAGGACCGCAAAGAAACAGGTTTGACTGTACAATTTGATATGCAAACAAGTGAGAACCGAGAAGAGTAGAATCAATATTTAATTTTAACCGGGACTTTCTTTAAAAAAAGATGCGTCTAGCATCACCGGAGGAAAGGAGGGGGTATTCGACGAGTCTTTTTATCCGTCGGCCGTTAATTGAAGCTTCGTTATCGGGATAATGAATTTGCCCATCTCCGATGCGAAGGTGAGGGGGTGAGTGCGTCTGTCGTTGGGTCAGGGTCGAGCGAGAAAATCGAGAGGGAAATCTGGCTAGTGCCAGTCGATATATATCGGTCGGCGTAGCCCCTACCCCATATTACACCGCGAGGGTTGTTCGGCACGTCCCGATTCACGAGCCATTATGAAATATTCCGCAGGGGCTAATACCGCCCCTCTTCAGTCGTATACGAGACCGTACACGTGACCAGCCCCTCCTATAAAAAAGAAAGTTTTTCGTGGTACCTCGGCAGCCCTCGTAAACTACCGAGATCGCTCGCTCCTGGGATCTTGTTAAGGGGAATACAAAATTCTCGAGATCGTCGTTCCTGGCTTATCGCGTTCCTCGGCTTTTCTTGCACGAGATACTGCCGAGCACGACCCCTTTGAGAACGTACAGGGTGGTCCGCGAACGATGATACACGGCCGGGAGGGGTGTTCCCTCATGGGCGGAAAGCAAATTGAAAATTTTCAATAAAATCCGCTTCGTATGGAACGACTGGCAACAACGTGGTAAACGCGCGGTATAAAGTATGCTCAACAAAATCAAGTTTATAAGTAACTCGCACGCCACGTGGCATACATAGACGGGGGCTCATGGTGGCCCAAAATGGAAGGATGATATTTATTAAAAATTAAATCCAAGGATTTATTAGTATTATAATTTAGTAAAATTCGAAAAATGTCAAACAGAATTTCTTATAAATTCGACCGACAAGAACACAAACATATTAACTAACGCAGCTAAGCCAGACTTTCTTTTAGATGTACAGGGTGTTCCACAATCGACGTCACAAAACAGTAGGGTTGCTATTCCACGAACAAAAGAAACAGAATTGCAGAGTGTAAGCGGTCCTACTGCTACAGGTCGTTCCAAATATTCAAGATGTACAGGGTGTTCCACAATCGACGTCACAAAACAGTAGCTATTCCACGAACAAAAGAAACAGAATTGCAGAGTATAAGCGTTCATACTCTCGTACAGGCCGTTCTAAACATTCAAGATGTATAGGGTGTTCCAGAATCGACGTCACAAAACAGTAGCTATTCCACGAACAAAAGAGTACAACTTCAATTCCTCAAGAGAATTGCACCGTTCATACTTCTACAAGCCGTTCTAAATATTTAGGATATATAGGGTGTTCCACAATCGACGTCACAAAACAGTAGCTATTCCACGAACAAAAGAGTGCAACTTCAATTCCTCAAGAGAATTGCAGCGTTCATACTTGTACAGGCCGTTCCAAATATTCAAAGTGTACAGGGTGTTCCAGAATCGACGTCACAAAACAGTAGTTATTTCACGAACAAAAGAATACAACTTGAAGTGCTGAACAGAATTGCAGCGTTCATGCTTGTACAGGCCGTTCCAAATCTTCCGTGCACAGGGATTATTGACCTTTCAGCCGACAGTTCGCAGGCGGAGGAGTATTTGTTCTCAGCGACAGCAAGACGGTTCTAGCTAGAGCAGAGCTTGGTTCCCGGATCGTTTCATTGACTGACAACCGACGTCTCTGTCGTTCGTGACAGTGGCTCCCTTTCTTCGTAGGTTGGGAGCGAAGGTGACGCTTCACCGGCGGACGTTCGATCGTCGGGGCAAAAAAGCGGTCGCGACACAATCGATTCGTGAAAACCCGTCTCTCTCTCTCTCTCTCTCTCTCTCTCTCTCTCTGTCTGTTTCTCACTCACTCGGAGGGAAGCGTCGACTCGGATTAAGACACGTCCGCCGCCGCGTCGCCTCACCCTGCCTCGCCCTGCCTCGCCCTACTGCCTCACCCTGGCTCGCCCTGCCTCGCACCGAAAGAAACCCGTAGCCGCGTGAATTCCGGGAAGATCCCCGAGAAATCCTCCGTCTGTCCCGAGGAAAGGGGAGAGTTCGACGGGCGCTGACAAAGGAACGAGCGTCGCCGGGATCGTCTTATCGGCCGCTCGTTATCCAGACGTATCGGGACGACGACGACGAAGACGACGACGACGACGAGAAGTCTCCGTCGAAGAAATCCAGAGGGAAACCTTTCCGAGAGCGGGTCGAGTTCTTTTGCCGGGCCGTTTACGCGACGCTGATCAGGATAATCGTGGACACGTGTAGTCTGCCCTTCTATTAGGGTCGCGTGAAACTTTCTTCGTTCCGGTGGCTGGCCGATTGCCTCTGACCTGTCCGTCTTCTCTTCAGGGGTCGAACTCGTATAATCTCTCTTTCTTGCGACACTGGACAATCTTGTTGTCAAAAATCTCGTTCCGGATTTACCTTACCAATGCACATTTCAGAACCCGCAAACAAGGGATGACCGGTAAAACAATTTATATGGACTGTTTAGGGGAGAGTCGAAAACTTGGGGTTCTTTTTTTATACAAAATCATCGTATTTTACAGAGAAATTTTTGTTGCGAATGCGCAAAAGCTGCATTAGGACTGTTTAAACTGTAACATTTCAACCCTTTTCAATTCATTTTCTTGGGGTGTAGGGGATCCTGAAATTTCGGGTACCCGAGCCTTGAGTCGGGTCGAGTAAATGATCGGGTCGGGTGGGATCCCGAAAGTTTGCCCGACCCATAAATATGTTACAGCATCCGAGAATTTCGGGACCCGAGACTCAATCGGGATCTGATCCTTGTTCGGGGCCCGATATTCAATTCGAAGCGTAATTTCTCGAACTAATTGAAAATTATTAAGAAAGAAAGACATTTCTAAGCCTGTGCATTATTTGTAGCAACGGACGCAGACAATTTAGTACCAGAACTTGAAGCAGATGTCAAATTGACAGTATTTTTTGTATAATTGCAATTTGTATCATTTTATGGAAGTCGTTCATCCACTAATTCGTCCAGCAACAAATCGACTATTATCTACGTTTAATGTATCAACAATTACCTTTTTTAAAGACCGGTCATTTTGATCGATAGGAACAGGTATACAAGAAGTGTCGGTAGGTTAAGCGTTAATGAGCAACGTCCAGCAGATTGCTATTTATTCCTGGCTGAGAAATTACGAGTAGTAGAAGGTAAAAGTAAATTTCGTAACCTTCATCCTCTCTTGTATGACAGACCGTTGCGATATGCAGATCTAAAAAAGATAAAAAGAAGGCAGCAGGATCGTTAGAATTGGTCGTGTCGCTTAATATACCACGGCGTTTTCGTTGTTTCTGATTGCCTTATTCTTCAATTAGTTGTCACGAGATGAGAGAGAGAGAGGGGGGGGTGGGCGGCTGAATAAATAAACCGATTTCAAAGCTCCTTGACAGGATCGCGGCCACCACCGCCGAAAATTCGTTCGCCAACGGTCGAGCGGTGTTCGCGATGAATAATACGGGGGTGGGGGCTGGGAGGGGGTGGAGCTGGAGCTGGAGCCCGGCCGGCTGTGTCGATACAATGAAAAATTTGGTGAAAATGTTCCCGTCGGAACCGAATCCGCGGATGATGAATATTTATTTCGGGGTATTTGCGCGAGATCCAGCCGGGTAGCTTCCCCTCCCCTCCCCCCGCCCCCGCCGATCGAATGATTTACATTCGCCCCCGTCGGCGATGGTTATTTTCAGACGACGTTTCAGGTCCGTTCGTGCGACGGGTTCTTGTAAATTTGAAACGACCGATCAAGAGGATCGCGACAGGATCGCAAAACGAAAGAAACGGTCGAAGATCGATCGACGACTCGGCTCGATCGGCCGACCTTGGTTCGCCAACTCCCGCGAGCCACCGACTCGGTTCTTGCTACCGCTCTTACATAAACTAATATAATTAATAATGTATCGATAAAATCCGTAATAGTTATCGGGGTCAGCGTTAAGCCCCCCTCTCGTCCCCCCTGATCCTTCGATCGCAGACGCGTGACGTCAAGAAAGAACGAACACGGCTCTGCAACCAGGACAACTACAACGACGACGGTGGCGAGACGTGTCGTTCGTTCGAAAACTAGTTTGCATAAATGGCTAGGCCCGATTAGATAGCAAATTACGTGGACGTGTTTGTCGCAGCCTGGCCTTATCTGCCATTCAACATCCGTCGCTCCGCGCTCGCCGGTTTCCACGATACTTTTTCACTCGCCGGAAAACGAGAACAGGAATGTCAATGTTACTTTACTGCACGGTGCGGTAGTCCTTGGATTTGGCGATTCAATGGTTTTCTTGTGAAATTTTATAAATCGTCTGAAATTAACCTGAACATTCGCATATTTCTTGTGTCTAGGCACTGAAAACCAATTTTCGTTTCATTCGTGCTACATTTTGATTCATCCTCTGTATCTTGGATACATTTACATTCATCCTGCATAAAGCGCAGCATTATATTCGACCAATTGTATAATTCATAACTGCAAGCGGCTTCTTGGCAATCCCGGTTATGTACATTTGCGATGAGCCAAAACTGAACCCTTAGAATTAGGACGCTTCTACGCTTCCAACCGAATATTTTCGTCGTGTTGCTTCAACAATGGGGAGTCAACTTTTAAAAAACGCTCTATTTCCGACGAGCTTACACGGAACGTATTTTTAAAACCCGACCGGTGCAAGTATTGTATACACACATCGCGGTGAACTGCTGCAATTTTTGCGCGAAGCACTGTCACTTTCTATTATTGTGTCTTTTCTGGCTCAGAAGGATCTTCGCGTTTGCAACCTCGGTATTAAAAATAGGGAATGAATATAGAAGGTACAAGTATCGGTTACTACTATCTGATGTACAAAACCAAAGGATGACGGCTTTCTTTCTTAACCCCTTGTCCTACAATAACGAGTCAGACTCGTCATGAAGATTCTGAATAGAGTCTAATAAATGTGAACGTTATTATTTTCCTTTAAATCGAAATAAAAATCTATTTTTTTGTAGTTGATATACAGTCGAGGACAATATTAAGTGGACACTTAAAAATTGCATAACTTTTTTAAAATTGATCCAAATGACTTGATTTTTTTTAACGTTTAAAGATGATCACATAAGGGCGAAATTCCCTGGCAAGGTCGAAAATCTGCTACTTTCAGCCTTAAATTCTAATATTAAAAAGTTTGTAGCTCATTGCAACGTTCACCGATTTCGATGAAATTTTCAGTATGCATATACGTTACCGGAATCTACAAAACGCATTTCTTAAATTATCATTATAGGTTTACATAAAAAAGTTAAAAAATCATCATTTTTTCATTTTTTTATCATTCGAACACCTTGCAATCTAAAGAAATTTTTGTTTACTCATTGTCTAGCAAACTAATTAGTGTAACATCTTAAAAAAATCAAGTCATTTGGATCAATTTTAAAAAAGTTATGCAATTTTTAAAAGTGTTTAATATTGTCCCCGACTGTATATCCTTTGAGGAAAGCGTAGACATACAATAAATATAAACTATCTTTCTTTGTCTATGAAATTCTGAACGATGAAGAATTTCTAATCATTACAATCACAAAATAAATAGTAGTGCAAGGGGTTAATAAAAATATTTGCGTTCACGTTTCAAGGACTTGGCCTAAAATTTCGGAAAAATTCTTACCCTCCACCGAAAATATCAGTATCCGGCGTCGAGCAAAAATGTGTGAATTAACGATTCTGCGAATTAATTCTGCAGCCGGGAGAGTTTTATTCCGCACGTCTTTTATATTATTTACCGGGGCAGTTTGATTTTCGAAACGAACGTTTCACCAGTTTTTCCGTGGAAAAATGGCGCGGCGGTGGCCGTTGCACTTCGTTCCTCGGATTCATTTTTAACGGCACCTCGGGTGAACCAGAAATGGATCGGACGCGGGCGAGAGCGAATATCCTGGCGAATATCCACGGGCGTGGTTGGTCTTTCGCACGTACCGGAACTCGGCCAGACGAGCCCGCGATTTGTCGGGGCCCTGTCCGACGGAAATTTACGTCCCGGTCGCGGTGTAAAAGCCGCGATAAGCGATAGGAGGAGACGGCCGCGCGGAGATTACGCGCGTTAAGAATTCGCCGCGGTATCAGTCTGCGGCCCCGGCGAAGGAACTTTTTCACGTGGCGCGCCCGGGTTTATTTAATCACGCCGAGACTTTCTGCTCCGATTTATCGCTCCCGGGGTTATCGATTTTCGGACGGAATCCAGGACTCCGACGCCGCGGCCCTCCCACCGTCTCCCCCTCCGTTCTCAATCCAATTTGAACTTTCGAAGAGTTCCTGAACTCTCGGTTCCTGCGCAAAAAAATTTACATTTGTTAATCATTTGCACGTGGTCGCCCGAATTTCTTTTATTGCGGATAAATTCTAGAAAGTGTACGACTTTTTTTCCTGTGACAGGCAGGATACCTTGTATTATTCAGATTTGTTTGTACCTATTTCGTGTAGTTAGAGTGATTCATAAATGTATGAATTTTGGGAATTCGAAAGCACCCACTTTGCAAGCTGGTGTTGACTGTAATAACCAGACTGACAAATAAATATGTAAATTTGTGAATTGGGTTTTACAGAGGATTACGCAGAAATTAATTTTCCTGATCTAATCGTGTCATGTATTTTGCATACCGTCGTACGTTCTGAACTCTATAATTGTGTTTACTCTTCTTTTTTTTCATGGTTTTCGTACAGCATACTCGTCTACTATATACTTTGAATAATTTATCTTGCTGGCACATAAATATATGCATGGTTTAGCGTTTGAACTGATTAGCAGTTTTTTCGTGGTTTCGTTTCGGCCGCATAATGCCGCGCAGAGCACAGTTTCGGAGACAATACTTATCAATATTTATGAAGAGCGCGGTAATGAACCCTTTAAAATAAAATTTGTTTGCACACAATGCGTTCACCTTGTCCGCGACGATTCTTCTCAGTTCCTGACGAAACGATGCGACCGGAAGCGCTCGCGGCGCATAAATCAGTGTCGTTGTTCCTTTTGTTAGGCGTGGAATTAGGAAGAATACGTCTTTGTCCAAACTGGTGATACATGTTCGTTCTTTACTCTCCTGTTTCGCTAATCTATTCCACTAATCTCGATTTGAACGCGGTCGAAATTTAAATTCGCAAGTTCAAGGACAGATTGTTCTGTCTGTGCGATGTGCGCAATCAGATTACGAACTGCACACAGTGACCTAATTCTGAACCCCATATTTTTAATTTGAATATAGAACCTTGAGTTAGTGTTATACAATTTAATTGAGATGAGTAACTATCGGCTTCCGTTTCTACTTAGCGTAGACATATTGAATCATTAACGCTAGGGTAAGGGAGCATTAAAAATGAATGTTTTGCATTACTTTATAGGAATAACAAGAACGTGTTAGCCACATTTTTAGCAATAGTTTTAAGATGATATATACCCAAGGAAATAAATTTGCTGGACAAGTTCTGATGTATGCATCCTTGGAATCTTAATATTTTCTAATTAAAAATATTTGGACCTGTTATTTCGACAGGTTAATTATACTTTTCTCGAGGTGAGAGACTCGTAGTGGAAAACATTGTTCTACATTTTCGATGTGTATTTTTATAGTGGATTTTTTTATTTTCTTTTTTTTTTACCGCTACCTATGCTATTTTTGAATGTAGCGCATACGACAAGAGTTTAATTCGACCAATTTTCATTTCCTTCATGTGTACATGGGTTTGCCGTACAAAGATACGTTCAAGGTTATTTTCGAATGGAGGAAATGCAGGAATTCGCGGAGATAATCAGTTTTCCTGCACAGAAAGGAAAAATGGTACCACGAAAGGGAAAAATTCGAAGCTAAGGACGTCGCGAAAAAATTCCGGAAAAATTGTAGGAGTATGGGAACGATAAGACGTAGAACCGGGAGGTTCGAAAAATTCCGATCGGTGGCCGAAAGCCTGCTCGGCTCGGCTCGGCTCGGCGCGGCTCGGCGCGGCGTTGCATAGCAGAATTCCCGGACGGAGAACGCGGGGCTCTCGAATTACAGAGAAACCAGACCGGCGACGTAAGGAGTCCGTTACCGTTTTCGGGAGGGGCGAGAGCGGGAAATTAACCGGAATTTTCGCGCGGTCTCGGCACCGGACAGCCGGACGAGCGTTGCGTAGCCGTGAGAAGGCCGGCGCGGTCGGAGCAGACCGCAGACCGCGTCTGCGGTCCTTCCGCCTGCCGGCCCGCTACTTTTTGGACTTTGCTGCAACGGGCACGTTTATCGATCGCCGCCGTGAACCGTGGCCGCGGCCGTCCCAGCATCCGGACGATGAATTAAGCTCTTGACCGCAGAAGTGGAGGCCTGCCGATCGTCTTCCGTTTTAAAATCGACGGTTCCCTCCCCCCCCCCCCCGATTTTCGTCCGCGCCGCGACGGCCCGGAAACGGAATGAACGGCCACGCGTCCGTTCCATCATCGAAGCACAATTCGAGCCGGAATTGGCCCACGGTCTACCCTGTCCCACCCTCCTGGCTGGTCCTTAACCCTTTATGGTCTTCTGCCCAGCTAGACTCGACATTGCCTTCGATTCGACGCCCATAGTAATTTCTCGATACTGTGTGCGAGAATTTTTTGGACCGAAATGTTAAACTATCGGATCAAATTTTTAACACTAGAAAGACTGAAACTTAGTATAACCTATATTGCCCAAAAGCAGTCAAACTGCATTGTGAAAGAATAACTAATGTGTAAAGAAATTTGTTTAAAATTAATTTTTAATATCTTTATATTATTTACAGTAAAACAAAAAACAAGTGAACAATTATTAATAAACGCATTTATATGTTGTACAAAAAGTCACAAAATTCTAAGGAATTGTGTCATTATATACATAATTGTTTTTCTAATTGAAATTAAAAAGCAGTCAAAATGACTTCCTTGGGCAATCTAGTGTTAATAAGGTGGAGTGGGGTACGCGTACCCCAGTTTTTAGTAAGTTTGACTTTCAACCCAAATATCTTGAATTTCTTTTATATTAATTTAACATTTATTGATATCAACGAATACTTGAGTTAACCCTTAGCACTCGAATGGCGACTGTAAGGCGCCACTAAAAATTTCTGTATCGTTATTCAAAATATTGTTTACATTATTAAATTTGTTTGTACGTAATAAATTACTAAACACTTCAGTATTGTACGAGTAAATTGCACCATTTTCATATGTATAACATAAAAAAATATATATATACAAGCGAAATATTCTAGGTCATAAGAAATGTTTCGTTTTGGAGTTAAAATAGCTTCGAGTGCAAAGGGTTAATACTCTTTAATTAACATTGGCAATAATGCTAATTCCACTTGTATATTTTAATTTTTTAAGAAAATTGTAAAAAATTGCAACAACTGTGCACTTTCAAGAGCATAACTATTGATATGTCTGCTACAAAATGCTTTTTGCGGCATTCAAAATATGTTGTTTCGTTTTGGAGTAAAGCAAATAAATAATATAAATAAATGAATACAAAGGGATTAGTAAAATAAGATCAATATAAAAATTAACTTAGAGTAGATTACTACATATTAGGTATTGCAATTTCGCTCATGTTATATTAATAAGAGTCCGTTTATGCACTTACCCCACTCCACCTTACACATCATTTGATTTTTGTTTAAGCCTTTGCGCTCGAGGCCTTTTTCCCTGGGGCCTACCAAAAAATCGAGACAATTTTTTCGTAAGATTATACACTCTTAAAAAGATGATAACTTTTTTAATATCGGGGATAGAGCAATTACCTGAGTTATTACCGATTTGTTCACTAAATCGTATTGTATATGAATTTACCTAATTTTCTTTCTCAGGAACTGAAAGTCATTTTCAGTCGTTGTTCGTGTTTGATAAGCTAAAATTTCACTTAAAAATGTGCACAAAACCGCAATAGTTGAAATCCAATGTGGATCCGATAGAAATTCAATGAGCAATTCTCTCAGTCTCTCATGAAGATCTTTATCCGCGATAAACGTACGAAGATCCGTTGTCTGCTGATAGCCCCGCGGTATGCGATACACGGATAACGAAACGTTAATTGCCTTTAATATGAGAGCTTTTAGACAATGTGGCACTGGCTGATATACGCTCGGTTAATAATAGCTCGAACCAACTGAAAATTCTCTCGGTATTTATTTTTCAGTCCTTGTGCACCGTTCACCGTGAGCTAAATTAAATCGGAGTCAGATTTAATCTCGGTATCGTAACGTGTAAAAATGGTTAGTATTGACGCGATTCCGCCGTGAAAAAGAAAAGGACGCGACGAGAAACGAGATTTGCATTAGTCGACGCGAACACGGTATTTGAAAATCTGGTCGGTACTTAATTTTTAAGAATCCACGGGGAGATGGTACGGGATAAAATCGAGTGTCCATCGAATTTAAATCGATACGCTCCGGGTGGGAGTATCGATCTGGCCCCCGTAAAGGTCAATCGACGCGTTCTTGAAAACTGTACCGCGGAAGGTTGGCTCCCTTTCAATGACGGCCAAGTGAAAGTTGGACGTCTAGACGTATTTATTACTAGAGCGACAGACACCGTGATTTTATTCCTGTCACGGTGACACCGATGCCGCACGATTGACGTAGGTGTTGCACCGATTTCGGCTAAAAATAGGTGTCTGTATATGGCACGCGCGGGAAATGTCCGGCTCGTGGCATCGCTCCATCCGAGCAATTGGCACCATTTCCGATTGGAACGCTGCGAACTGCGTCGAACGTGCGTGAAACATTGATCAAAGCACGGTGCCGCATCCCCAGTCCCCAATAGACAACGAGCGACAACACTCACGAACCTTCATCCTCATTAGATCGCTGGGAAACAAATGATCCATTTAAAGATGCAAGACTTGCCGGTCTCACCGGGGCGGCCGGTCTCCTTCTCCCTCAATTGTTCTTAAATGCCAATAAAGTCTAATCTTCGCAATACGAGCTACCTGCTGTCATCCCGTTGCTTGCTCAAAATTTCTAGAATAAACGAATTCGAACTTGTCAAACTAATTTTAACCCATTTGCATCATAAAGAAATGTGAAAAGAAGGCTTTTATCACCAAACACTTTTGTTTTTATTATTATATTTAAGTCCAAAAATTACTGCAAGTAAAACAATTTCATATTTCAGCATTATAAGAAAAAATCAGAATTCTTTCATCTCCAACAACACCCTCCATTTCTATTTTTTAGCTGTCGAATAATGACAGTGACCAGGAAAATTGAGCGCACATATACGCTAATGATGTAAATGGGTTAACTCTGCTGTAAGAGCAGCTACAGTCTTCGACAATACTATAAGACATCACTTAAAGCGAAATAATTATGTATTATATGAAAGAATTTCATCGTCTTTCGTGCAGAGTGTTATTATTTACTCCTGGCGACGTCGCTCCACGAACTGTTTTCGTTAGAATTTCTATGAACTTGAAAGCTGCGCAAGCTTGCCTCTTGTTGGCCGCGACAAATCTATAAGACAGCTGCTCGCAAACAGTGAAAACGAAAAGATCGTCGATGAAATATTCTTCTAAACTGTCAGTAATTGAAGGAAATAATTTAAGTAAAACCTGAAAAATATTAATCAACTTGCAATATTTGTGTTTATACAAAACGCTACGAGGAAAAACATTAAATCTTATAGTCTCATAGTTTTGTCACAATTAATAAAAGGTAAGTTGGTGTTACTTTCAAATTCTTAGAAATACTAACGAAAACACTGCGTTACACTTCGTCTGCAGAAGTAACTAGTAACAGTCTGTATGAAAGACGATGAAGTTCTTTCATACAACACTTAATTATTTCATTTTAAGTAATGTCTTATAGTATTGTCGCGGACTGTATTGTGCAAGCCTTCAAAGATTTTGTAAAATTTCTATTTAAATGATACGATCTTGCAGCTCAATGGAAAGATTCGTAAACTTCAGAAGATATGAATTATAATTTTTTTAAAGATGAAATCTCGATTTAACAATTAGAATTATAAAAAATGTCTGTCCAAGAGGTTTAAAGAGATAACGACAATGTTAAAGCACCGTGTGGATAAGGTTGTCAACTCTCTATCAGAGCAGACGGCCAGATGATTAACCCGGATCCTCGGTAACCCAACAAACAATCCTCAAGTTTCTCCAAATTTGACCGTCGCCGAAGTAGGCGAAGCTAAGTGCCGCCGCAAATCCTAGACGGGCGATTTTCACTCGAGGTATGCGTGAAACGCGCTGCTCAAATATTTACCAACACGAGGATCCCGCGGATCACCGTGCACGCTCCGTTTGCAGCAGCGTCAATTATTGTCGCGGCAGGAAGCGACTGTCGGTCATTCTCCGAATAAATTAATACGCGAGCAGGTGGATCGATGGGAAACAAGAAACTGTTGCACACGGTTCTTGAATCGCAATTAGAATTTGCATTGTATAATAATCGAAGAGCTCTGGGGCTCGATCGAGCCATGCGTGCCCGATAAATAAAAGATGCTGGTGAAAAATATCTCCGGTGTCGAACAACACGAACTCGAGGATCTGGAACTGTTTGTTTCGGTGCTAAATAATTTCTATTTTACACACCCGTGTGACTATAAAATTAACAGTTATCCTCCTAGACATATTATATTCTTCACTTTAGTATTCCGTATTCGGAAGAGGAGTTTTCCGAATTATTGAGATCTTATCGCGTCACGAAGGATAGAATTAAATTGCAAAAATGGGGGACAGAGGTAAACGTTTGTACAGGTACGTGGAGAAAAAATCAGGACGCGGTATCCTTCGAGAAATTCCGGAGAGAGGTTGCCGGCGGTCGGATCGTCGGAAAAAATCGATTCCCGAGTAATTCACGATCGATCGTGAGTCACGAGACAACGCGACGCGGGACATCTTCCCGATGCTCATCCAAGTCGCGTATCGGGGATTCCAGAACGTCCTTCGGCCGTTCTCCGCAGTTAGAGGCGAAGTCTTGTTACAACAGAGGTGAAAGTCGGATGTCTAGACGTGTTTACCCGCGCGCGGTGTGCGCGCCGAACGCCGCAATCGCGGCTCCGTTGCGCCAGCAACTCGGATGGACGGGCACAGACCTCGGTTTCCTCGTAAGTAACCGACCACTCGAGCGTGTTTTGTGCACCGACGGCGACATTGTGTACCCACAATCGCGGTGTACGTGTCTGGCACGCGTAAACGCGCCGCTTCTGTCTCGCGTTTTCCAAAACCCGAGAGACCCGTTATTAGCACGCGATCGCACATGAAATCCGCGCGGCGCCGCACCTACGCCCACGCCACCACCGAAACTGGTTCACACTCCCCCGCCGAACGAGCGTCTTCCGTGCAAAACAATTTTAAAATGTCCGATCGCGCTCGCAGATCCTCGAAAATCGGATATAACCAAATTCTGGTAGCCGAGGTTCGAATATGAAAAATTACTATGATTAAAAATTGAACTGAGGACCGAGGACCTTTTTAATTCGATTGAAGACGCTTTGGACCGTTTACTGCTGAATTTTCCAATTTTTTAAGCACTTTAAAAACAAAAGGAACTACCTCGATTGAAATTTAAATTAATTTGCAGAAATTGACTGGTTAACCCTCGCAACGCGCATGCTTTTGACGATTTCGTAGCAACCCATCTCCAAATTGTGAGACATTTTTAATACACTTCTGAACCTACCTTTTTGAGAACGACGTTGACCCTCTTATTGTATCTTGTTGGTGTGCAACGATTTCCACTTCTATAACTGTAGGCTTAAGGGGCGGTTTACAGTCCTTAGGTATAAGCGACCCTTACAGTAAAGAGAAAGCGAGGACTGCAGTCAGTCTTCAAAAAACCATCGAACAAGCGCGTCGACACATTTTTACTAAAGAGCCATTCCAGTTTATTTTGTCACAGAGTTCCATGTACTTAACTACCCATACCTTAAACACTGTACACGCAATGTCGTAGGAATCCACTACGTATTTCAATAAAGTCTAACACATCCATTACCTATAGTTAACGATTTGAAGTGGCCACCAGAAGTGGCCACACTGACATCAAGAAGACGTTCTGTAGAATTGACGCCACCCGAATTAAATAGTGGCTGTTTAAGCATTGAAATTGAATATGAAATTGAAATGAAATAAAATTTCATCGATAGAAAGTTTCTTATATATAATATAGTGTTCGGTTAAAAAAAAACAGCGTGTAGAGCCAACGAAGGGTTCGCAAACGTAGATTTCGAAACGTAGGATTACAGCTCGGTGTTTAAGGAACCCTCGAAAGAAGCGGCACGTTCGTAACTTCAGGAATTTAGAGCTGATAGCAGATCTGATGATTTTTAAATTCCTCAGGATATTACAATACCCGGGCGGGCGTTCTAAGGGATCTGAAATCCCCGTAGAGTGCACGTCTTCCATCCAATCTTCTCTAGAACCGCTGGGTAATTCCCAAAGAGCTTACCAAGAAACATATGTTCTGGATTACTATCAACCGAAAGCCGAGCTCCAGTTAGTGTACCTTTCATGGCCGGTGAGAATGGTCGAGGAAAATGCGAATCGGGTAAACCTGTACCCACGCTCAAGAAAACGCAATTTGTCTGCATCGCGTGTAGCGTCAAGCTATTTAAATCTGCGAAGGAGAATTAATTAGAAGATTCAAAAGATCGCGGCATTTAGATGTCCGAAGAAACGTCCTGGAAGAAGAAAAGTCCCGCTTTACCGCCGCATGGAAGGAAATGGAGATCCCGTGGGTTCGTTGAGGACGAATGAGTAAGTCAGAGTATGCTCTTCTTTCCAAAGAAGAACAATTCTGATTTCTATTGCGTCGTATGACCAAGCGTTGCGCTTGTCTCAGAGAGGGCAAATATCTGGACAAATAACTAATCATCCAATATTGGGATATGGGTATATAATGTAGAGTAGAAGGGTCTACTCGGGACATTGAATCGTATAATTTAGAAAATGCTTTATTAACTGCTCTCTGTCAAGTCTGGACGTTAACTGCTTCTTGCCGAACGGATTATTAAAAAACGAAGACTCTAGTGTCTGCGGTTTTTATATCTTTGACTGCGCATCATAATATTGTTTGAGGAACGACACTTTTTCCTCGCGTAACGGACATACATACATGCGTGTATACATGATAGCGCAAGGTGTTTCTTTTACAATAATAAAACCACATTCTATTATTGTATACGAAATAGAATTCATGTTTCAATAGCTTCTCTGAAAGCACGTTGTCGGACACGTCTTTACGCCTTGAAAGAAACGTCGCGAATGAAAATTAAGGAGATCGAAAACAGAGGAGCAACAGTCCAATATGAACAACTGAGGGTCCCGTGTCGGGGACAACATACATAGACTGTAGATACAATGGATGCATATACAGATCAAAAGCCGATTCAAGCAATTCTTCCTTCTAAAGAAATAACAGAAAATAATAATATAACTTCAAATAATAATTTTGTTCTATATTTATGAAATAAATTCCAACATCCAGGAATCTACTACGCCTCCCCTTTCGAAAATCGTGCCGAAAGGAGAACATTTTCGTTTTACTGCAGCACGGGGCCGAGAGGAGTGTTGTCTCCGAGAGGAGGCGCGAAAGGCCTCGGCCCGTGCCCGTGAAATTCCTGGCCGCGAAACCGCAGAGGGCTTAGCGTTTCGATGATCGGGAACTGGTTCGACCTCCATGGGGTCGTCTGGCTGGCTTGTACAGGAGACACACGGGATGGGGAGAGGGAGGAGGGGAGGAGGGGGGAGGACGAGAGAGGAGGAAGAGCCGGAGCGAGCAGGACCGGTCGAAATCCGCGACGACACTTTTCACGGGGCTTTTACGGCCCCGGGTGTGCGCGCCCGGATGGCTGTTTTTATGCGCCGAGCGCAACAACCTCGACCCAGTCCCTGACGAGGCCGCGACCCGCAACGCGCACCGTAACCGGGTCGTAACCTCGACCTCCTCCGCGGTTGGTGTCCCCAGAACCTGGCCATTCCGGCGGCACAAGGGGTGAAGGGTGGTGGGGAGGTGGGGAGGAGGAGGAGGAAGGCGAGGTTCGTCCGCCGCGAATAGGACGAACAAGAAGACCGGCCCGGATTTGCATACGAGCCCGGGAGCTTCGTGGAACGACCTGTCGCCGGAGTGTCCCGGCGGACTAGTCCCCCTTCTGTCCTGAAAGAACCAGAGGGAGCACACGGGACGGTTTTGCATAACCTTGGGGCTGTCTCTTCTTCTTCTTCTTCGTCTTCGTCTTCTCTCCTCGAGACGCGGAGTCTCTCCGTGTTCGGCGATCGCCGGCTAGTCTCCTGCGGTTTCTGGATCGATGCCGGACTCTTGGGGAGCCCGGAGGACGTCTTTTGGTTATTGACGTGCGGGCTGATTCAGGAGCGGTTCTAGAGAAACTTAGGGGATGCTGAGTCTCCAGGCGCGGTGTCAGACCGACGCGACGCGACGTCTAAGCCGAGCAAAAGTTCTTTCCAGCCCAGGAAGCAGCGCAGACCGCGTCCGCTAACTTGATTTTTGCCGGATCTCCCGTCCGCCGAGTGGCTCCAACTTTTTCGTCTCCTTCTACGGGATACGTCGAACCGCGACCCCGAAGAAACGTGTGGAGAGCTACCGCCCTTCGAGGCCGCGTACTCTGTGCGATAGTTCACGGTGAGACGAGCCAAGGCGGCGCGTCAACGTCGTTGCCTGCTCGCAGCAGCATCTCTCCCTAAATTAAAGTCAATTTGCGAAATCCCCGAGCGATCGTATTTCCCCGAGTCGGCTGCCACGAATTTACGTGCGCGTATAAAAATCTTAGGGACCAGGCGGACGAGCAGAGGGGCGCGCGAGAGGAGGACAGGCCTCTCGGTTCGCAAAGATGAAAAATTCCATACATTCGTGAAAAGCTGGCCGCCTCCTGCGCCCGTGATTTCCCTTGTGTTACGTGATATCGCTCTCGCTTTGAGCCACCTCGGATCTCGGGGATAACAAGGGAAAACCAGACGGAAATATCCCCGTCGCGTGCCGCACGGGCGCGAAACATCCGCCCGAAATCCATGCCGAAGATAGCCGAGACGGATGCTGATTAAAAAATCCACGAGCCGTTCCGAAAATCGACGACGACGCGGATTAGTCGATACCCGGGGCTCGTTGACGAGCCACGCCGCTCCGTTACGCTCCGTTACGCTCCGCACCGCTCCGGCCCCCGTGGGCCGGCACATCCGATAATTACCTTCGCCGTCTCCGGTAATAATACCTTCTTCTCTTAGAGATCGTCGCCGTCGCCGCCTATGAATCAACCTTGTCGGGGCCGATAAGAGCGATAAAGAGGTCGGCTAGTCTAGACGATTACGCAATTCCCTGAAAAGGCATTGATTGACGTCCTCCCAACGCCCCACTCCGGGCTAGATGAGAGGCTTCAGGTACTCATCGCGTTCCCGTCGGCTTCGCTGTCCTCGTTGTCGGCGTCTTTGTCACCCGGCTCGCGTGTCGCGGCTCTCAGACGTCGGGAATCACAGGTATAGCTCGCGGAACTTTGGGAATTTCGCGAGAAGCGTAACGCGATCCGCCAACCCCGGATACGAGGATGACGAGGATTTTATGCGAGTTCGAGGACGTGCTCCCGAGATAGTTGCCGGCTCGCGAGCCTAAAGTCTGTCATCTTGAATCACGCACGAACTGTCTTCAGCATCGTCAGAGCGTTTAGACAAAATCGTGATGCATCGAACGATTTATTGTTTGCATTAACTCTTCGCTGTCCCCTGAAACGAAACATCATGAATCTAGGAACTTGAACGTCCCTACCAAAGGGACACGTAAAAAATTGTTGGTAACACTGAAGATTTTATGCATTTATGGTACCAAATGAGTAGGTGTAGTTCATAACAAGAGACTGATGAGAAGAATTTAACCAGTTAAGTGTGTTTGACGACTATATCCGTCATGGAGATGTGGCAGAATTTTGTGTCATGACGACTATATCTGTCATGCGTAAAATTTTGTTACAATTTAATATTTAAATTGTAATTCAGCGAAAACTAAATTATATTCGTAAATTTTAATATGTTTAAAATGTTTAGAGGTCAAGACGAAATGAAACAAACAAATGAATATTATAAATAATTTGAGTTGGATTTATAACTTCCTGAGAGCTAACTCGTAAGCAGTATCTAAGATTATCGTGACACACACTGGTGGGCGCTTTGCAAAGAGATCGCCACAGTTAACTGGTTAAGAGTTTCAATGTAGACTTATCGAAGTCCCAGCTTATTGAAATTATTAAAGGAACAAAGCAATTTCTATTTCGTTTCCTGCAACAACTTTTATTTTGCATAAGGATCCTCGGTCTAGTTATTATAGAACACGGAACACTCAGAACACTCCTGTATAGGAACATAGTCAGTCACATAATTGATGTCATACACTTTGAACTGGAATAACTTTTTTTATACATGGACGAAACTACTTCAGTCTTATTGCCAAACTAAGAGAATTAGTTTACTAGATGACATGTAATGAAAGTTTTTGAAAAGTTGCCTTTAGTCAAAACAACAGAAAAAATAATAAAAGTTGCTTTCTACAACTTTCTTTATTTGATTCCATAAGGCAAATTTAAAAAATGTATTTCCGTAAATTGTTAAATAAAGTTACAGGTATATCAATTGGTATATGTCAATTGGTTTACGAGTTGTAAATGATTCAAAATGATGAAGATCGTCGAATAGTAAAATAAAGACAAATATAAGTTGTAAATCGCAAAAAACTGTAATTTCACCATTTTTAATTGTTTGCTCCCTCGAGAAGCCAAGATCATCATCCGTACGACTGGAGCCGAAGTACTAAACTCAATAGCAAGATATTTTATAATTGTTTATAATGTACATATAGCTGAACAGCTTTTGCTAAACGACCAATAATCCTCAGAAACGTAGAGTACATCGTAAAATTGTAGTTACTACATCGTAAGCCACCGTTGGATCCATACGATTCTTGTTTGGAGCATGTTTCCATATAACAAACGGTTTACGAGTAGCGTAACGTACCAGACTTAGACGACTCACCTTGTTCGGAGAGTCTCGTATAAGTATGTACAGTACCGTCGATTATCTCGGAAACCATTGCACGGGAGAAAAATGTTTTTATGAAAATTAAATGGCACGAGTTTTCCGTATACCATCAATTTCGTAGTTCCAGAGTAGGTACGAGGCAGGTAAAAATGTATTTATACCGCGGGCAGTTTCACGACATTAAATTTTATGCTATATTGATAATAAATTCTAAACATGATGTTCACGGTATGGCCGCCAGCAGATTGCGAAAAAAGCAAACCGCGGCAGAATCGCGAGCTATGATTAGGGAGTCGCGAGCGCAAAAAAATCGCTTTCCATGCACTTCGGTCGAATTACCAGAGATACTGGACGAGGAATCATCGTCGTTTCTCGGTGACCGCGGTTGATAGTTAAACAGGGTCGCATTAACGCTCGGCTATAAAGCGCCGGTGGAGAGTTTCACTCTCGGCGATCTCGACGCTCGGGATCGGCGGTGGTTCGACGATTACGATCGACGATTTTTCACTTTCGGCCGTTCCCTTCGATGACGTTGCATAATAAAGCGGCGCTCGGTGCACTGTCATTACCGGAGCCATCGACGGGGAGGTGCACGCTCGGCGGAGCGCGCCCGATCGCGTGCTTTCGCCGGTCTCCTCGTCGCGGTACAATAGTGCTCGGTTAGATCTCTCTGAAACCCTATGCTTAAGCTTGCACGGCAATCCCCACTCTTCCCCCACCACTTGGCACCTCGAGTTCGGCGGAGACGAATTTACTAGGGATGTGCGAGAACCTAAAATATTGGGTCAAAAATTTTCGGGAAACCGAAATTTTTAATTCGGTCCTTTTTGTCTTACATTCTCGAACGTAGTGCCAGTGGATTGTTGAGATTTTTCTGATTGAAATGAGTCCAAACACGACGTGAATTGAACTACTTTTACTATGATCGCTACCGTTTGTTCGTGAGATGATAACAATATGGTCTCATTCTGTCTTGGCTCTCCCTACTACGCAAGAAGCACGACAGTGGGTCACACGGAGACAGAGAGAAATAGTACGATTTCACAGTGACATAACGTCATACTAAGTCATAATATGACTGTCCTTCAGAATAGAGTATGAACACTTTGCCTAGCCATTATCTTGGGGGCGAACAGTATATATGAAGTCCATGAAAGTGGACCGATTCACGTCGTGTTCGGACTCATTTTAATCGGGAGAATCTGAACAATTCACTGGCACCGCATTTGAGAAGGTAAGACAAAAATTACTGAGTTTGAAATGTTTTTTTATTGGACGTTTTCCTCTGCATAGCATTCTTTTGAAATATTGAACTATCGATCGACGGACTGCGGTCGATTTCGCTCTGGAAGATAAACGCTGTGGCGGAAGAATTTGACTTCCGGATGCCAAACTTTGGAAATTCAAGTGAGCTGTCTACTACGCTCGGCAATCGAGCGAGTTCCTCGGCCGAACTCCTGCGGGACACGCAGCGTGTCTTCGGAGCCGATCGACCGATAGCGTTATTATAGTTATTATTATATCGTTCATAAGGAGGCAACCGTGATCTGTCAGAGCGTAAATTTCCGCTAGTTTTCTAGCTCGTTAACGCCGTTCCACCACCTCCTTTTCTACCTCGTTCCACCTGCGTTTTCTCCCTCATTATTGTTTACCCATTATCCCCATGGAACTCGCGTGCACACGTACACGGGCGTGCGCTCGCGCGAGCGCGCGCGGGCGGGCGGGCGGGCGAGCGAGCGAGCGCCCGGCGCAACTGCACCAGGTTCATTGTCCTCTGCGTCTCTTTAGGGGATCCCCCGTGAGCCTGCCGCAGATTTCTATAGGAAAAGTACGAGATCCCCGGCATGGCGCGCCGATCGGTTTTTATCTTTTATCTCCGCGGATCTGCGATCGCCGGCGACGATCGCGAGACGAAATTTTCCTTTGTCGCCGATCGCCCGGCAATTGTTGCCGGACCGGGTTTTATCTTTGGAAGATGCGTGCGCGGAACGTGAATCGTATCTCTCGAATCGTTGCGATCGATAGGTCGTATCGAGCTGGATTTGCGGATCTTTATTGCGCGGTCGTTCCGAGGACAGTTTTAATTTGCTCTACTCCCGATTTTATCAGTATTTCCACCGGATCGTGACTTTTCACGCATTCGTTATATAATTATCGAATATACATCTAACGCCGGTTAATTTCAATAATGGTTTCACTTTGCTTCCGACATAGTGAAATCCGTAATGGCTGCAATAAATTGCCGTGTGACCCCCTTCTTCATAAATTGCGCCAAGAAAATGTGACTTTATAATGATCAGCCGTTTAGATCGCTGATAATATTTATGAACACCGTCGTTTATTTTTCACAACAATTTCATCGAACCCAGCCAAGTAAACGGGTAATATCGTGCATCATCGTCGGCGCTTGTTACCGAGATTCTGATATTTATGCGCTCGCGGGCCCTATTTTATTGCGGCGTGGACAAATGTACAATAAAACTACACACGATCCCATAAAACAATTTTCTCGTTCCAGATATTCTCAAGCGTTAACAAGTTCGCATCGAACCTGTTAAGCGTCTGGAAATGTGCCGGCTTATATAAAAATTATTATAATAATAATACCAGGAGCTAGGAACAAGGAGCTACCTTCGATTCTTTTAATCTCTAAAAAAATTACTGTAATCGTAAAATAAATCGTAGTGCAAGCAATTAATCACCAGTGGTAGACTAACGTTAATATAATCTACTAGGAGCATGGCCCCTTCATTCCTCACACGGAGTGAATAACGAATCATTATGAGATGCAGCGAACTTTTCAGCACAAACGGACGTCCGAATTTTCCAATTCCACTTTCTCGAAAGCAGAACACCTTGAGAAAAAGTGGTTCTGGAAGATCCGAATGTATGGGGCAAATATTCTTAGCACTTTGAGTGCCAAACCAGAACCCTAAAAAATTCCATGAAACCAAAGTAAGTTATTTAATGAAATAAAAATTGAAAATAATTATCTGTGTGATATTGAGTAGTCTTCCAACTTTCTTGCATTTTACAGATCCCAATCAAATTTGGTACAATGAATATATTAGGTTGGGGAAAAAGTCCGATTTGGGTCAAATATGCACCGTTTTGTTCTATAATTTGTTGCCTTTTTAAAGGTAGCTTCATAATGCCTCTCTCATGGAAGGCTTGGTCCCTATTGGCGAAAAACTCTAGTAAACGATTTTCACAATCCTCTTCATGCCAATTTTTTATCACTAAGGAAGCTTTGCAATGCAAGAAAAACATGGTAATCGCTTGGTGCCAGGTCCGGACTATATGGTGGATGCATCAAAACTTACCAACCAAGCTCCCGGAGTTTCTGGCGAGTCACTATAGACGTGTGTGGCCTGGCGTTGTCCAGATGGAACACAACACCTCTCCTGTTTGCCAATTCTGGCTGTTTCTGGTCAATCGCATTGATTGAAAATTGGAATTGAAAATTGAAAAAAATTTAAAAAAAAAATTAAAAAAAAAAATTTGAAAAAAAATTCACCATTCACAATTTCAGTCGCCTGGTTTGCATTGTCGCCTTTATCAAAGAAAAACTTTAAAATGTACCGAATTTTCTCTTTATTGACTTCCATTTTTAGCACCCTGTAACTCACAACTGAATGGACCAAACAAAAAACAGCAAAAGAATTTTTTTAGTGCGAAATGTCACCTTTCTAATGAGCATAAATCTGAAATTGTTTGATCGATACTTTACGAGATATCGATCACTCCAGCCATACACCGGAAAAATAATGGATTTCTTTTTCCCCAACCTATTATTAACGTAAAAATTCATTTTAGAACCTGGACAAATAATTCCGTCATTCACATCTGGGTGACATGGCGGTCAACGTGTTAAGAGATTACCGGAAGATCGTAAATGGTAAACGATCGATCTTCCGGTTATTCCGCGCAATATCCAAAGAAAGCAGAATTTCGTCGAATCCGTTCTGCGGGCCGATACGCGCGGTTTCGGGGATCACGTTTGTCGGGAGAGTTCACGGGTCGGGCCGGTTTGCCCGAGGAATTCGCGGGCGTTCGGCGTCGATCCGAATGACCGAGGCTAATAAAAGGCAAAATAAGAGGAACGCGGTGACGTCTGGTCACTGTCTGGGCCTCTGGCCGTCCCGAGAAAAAGGACAGAGACGAGTCGAGACGACGCGACGCGACGCGACGCGACGTGTCTGCGTGTATGCACGGGCGAGAGGCCTGCAGTCAGCGACTGAGTCATTAGGCATAATATGTGAAAAGTCGCGCAGCCCGACGCGCCCGTGTACTTGACTTTGATTCGCTCGGTCGTCTTTTGCCGAAACCTCCCTCTTCCCCCCCACCCCACATGCCTTTCTTCCTTTCTTTCTGTCGTTTCGTTTCGTTTCTTTTCGATCTTGCGACCCCCGTCGCGATCTCGAGCCGGTCTCTCCTCGACCGAGACTTTTAGCCACGATGACTGGCCACCGAGATTACAAGTGGATAAGTGAGACATTAAATCGGCCCACGATTTCCGGCCCGACCGACTCGCAACGACATTTCGACCGTCGCACGCGGAAACCGCGGGATCTGCGTCGTGGCCGCAAGGTGAATCAGCGCGAGCGATTCTTCGGCTGCTTCCTCGACGCTCGCGAACCTGCTCCGCTCCGTTTGCGAGCTGTTTCGCGCCATTTGTGTGGGTGAAGCGGGAGGCGAAGCCACGGATCGACTTTTCTTGGCAGACTCGTTCGATGAGTCCGCTTTCGCTGTGTTTTCGGTGGATCGTTGGACGATTCCAGATTGCTCGACCGAAATGCACGAGAGAAGGGAAGATGAGTCATTCGTTGGCTCGGAGGTTGCGAAAAATTAATTACTTCACGCCGGAGACAGCCTTCTGTTCAGAATCGTGGTCATAGCAAATAATAGAAATTTTAGTTTATCATACATTCATACATTCATTGGCTCTCAGAATCTTAAAAATGAATTGTTTTGCACGAAAGAATAGATTCAGACGTCCTTTCGGAATTGTTACCGCAACAAATGAAGATTTTAGGTATACGTAGTTCTTTGAAAGTCATGCTTGGCACGTAAAAACATGACTGTTATTGCATATTATCAACGGACAGCAGGACTCTGGGGCAGCGTTCAAGCGATCTGTGAGGGCCTCCGATGTATTATTAAGGACAATCACTACTAGTTAACCGGGTAATTTTTTAATCACAGATTTCCATGCAGACGCAATTAAAGATGAATAAAAAGTGCCCTGGTTTATTCCGTCGCATAACGAATGCAAATCGGATGTAATTTAAATTGATGTCAATATTAGATACGCATGGTCACTGTAGGTAACTAGAACCGAGGGCAATCCGTCAATCACTGAAAAATATTCTCGCCGTCGCAACAGCAAGTTTTTACTCAACAAAATGGAAGCTCTGTTCTTCTCTGTTTATATTGAGAAATAGGAGGGGGAGGTTTGAATTTAGTGCCGTCGGTTTATCGGAACGAAATACTGGATTACCCACCAGCTCGCCGAATAAATATTCCTTTGCATTAATAGAGTTCACCGGCAAGCAAAAAAATACAACGACACCAGGGGTCGGCGAAGTTTTTCTTCCCATAACACCGGTGAAATACTGCGATCCGCGGCCCATAAGACGGCCTCCTCGGATCCCCCTAAACGGTGTCCAGCTCCCGGAGTTCAAACATAAGATCGGATGACGTTAAGCTGGACTCCTGCTGAAAAGACAAAAAAGAAAAAAAAGAGAGAGAGAGAGAGACGGAATTCCACGCGGACACAACGGATACGATTAATTTGTAGCCGTTCGCGGCATTGTGGAACGCGCGCGACACTAATACGACGCGACGGAATGAAAAAAAATACGGAACAAACTATAAATAATATATTACCCGGCTTCCTGCCAATGAGATACCGCCGTAGGCTCGGCGTAGCGTAATCGGTTTTAATTTGCATATTAATGCATTCCTTTGCGAGGTGAAAAATCGCCGCGGCGGCGGTCGCAAAACAACCTACAACGTCACGGCAACGCTGCTCGGGAAACCGTGAAAAATAACAGCTCGCCGATTTACTTTTGCCGGCGGAGCAACAACAATCTGGCATGCTTTAATTGTTCATTCCGCGAGCGATGGTTTAATGCCTATTTTCTTTGCCGGAGAGGAAAAAATGAGGAAATAACACGTTAATGGGGAACGGTAACTTCGGCGGAGATGAATCGATGTAATTAAACATTCTGCATTTTTCAGGAATAAAGAGTAGAAAAATAGTAAAGAAAATAGTCGAGGCATGAAAAATTGAAGAAGCAATTCGTTGGTAAATCGAAGGAAAATTCGGTGTTCCATGTTTTCGAAAAGCAGAAGAGAGACAGGTAACTGTTCGACGTGTGTTTGTTGATGGAATAGTAAAGAGGCTGCTGCATCATTTAAATTGATACTAGAAAATAGAATATTGAAAATATTATAAAAAATATTGAAAAAATAGTGAAGAAAATAGTCGAGGAATGAAAAATTGAAGAAGCAATTCGTTGGCAAATCGAAGGAAAATTCGGTGTTCCATGTTTTCGAAAAGCAGAAGAGAGACAGGTAACTGTTCGACGTGTGTTTGTTAATGGAATAGTAAAGAGGCTGCTGCATCATTTAAATTGATACGAGGAAACAGAATATTGAAGTATCGATAATCTAGGCTGACAATTTATTCACAATGGCCGAACGAAACCATAAACTGGTGATCTATCAATATGTGTCCAGCCAAAATATAATTAACTGTAACGTCGCTGACACGATCATTAGCCGCACAAATTCGACGGAATAATTACAAGCGCGTCGGGCCCGGTCCCGCGACACCGAAACACCATTTTTAGACTGGTCTCTGAGGAATGCGTGAAATATTGCTGCTTTGGATACCTCTCTCGCCAGAAAAGATATCGTTAACGTAATTTACGATCGTTTTCGGTTGCCCCGAAATGGCGTTTTACAAGAGCTTATCGACTCTAGCCAGACGATCCCGAGAAAATTAAGACGCTCCTACGATTTTCTTTGTTTCTCTGCCCACGAAAGAATTCCACCTTAATTCGCCGAGACACATTTTTATACGTGTTCTTCCCCAGCAATAATGGTAGCAAAAACGATCCGGAGAAGAATGTCATCCTCATTAAGATCGCGGACGGACTTCGAAGTATCGTGATTCTCTTTAATGCATTTCCAACCGTTTCCTTATCCTTTAACCTTGAGAGAGGAACGAAATAAAAGCATACTCGTCTATTCCATCGAATGATCGTAATTAAAAAAAAAAAAAAAAGACGGTCGGTCTTCAAGCTCCCCTCCGCTGACCAATTGATTTGAAATTTGGAGAGAATCTTCAGCCCGTACCCAAGAACCAAAGTTTTTAAAATCCGTCAATTTTTTCTAATTTTCTTCTCAGACCGAAAAAATCCAAAATAATCGAGATTTTCAATTTCCTTTGGTTCGGACCATAAGTCCGTTCATACCGATTAATAAGAAACTTCATTTTTTGTTTCGGGTCAGTGGAAAATTCAGAATCGTGACAACCGTCGACCTTTTTCAAAACATACTCTGCAGAAAGGTGTATAACTCGTGTAATTTAGTATATTTCTACTTTAAAAAAATCACACGTGTGCTTCAAATGCGGATAAATACGCGTCCCAAATTTCAATGCAAAAGGTCCGATGGTTTCCCTGGAAAAAATTCTGAAAGCCGGGATAGCCCCTTAGCAGACGGCTTCGTTGCCGTGACCAGACAAAAAATCTGGTCGGCGAACAATACGGGTTCCTGGACTGCGCAGGTTCCTGGACTGATCGGCGCGACGATCCCCGAAAATCGCATCGCATCGCGCAGCTCCGACTCCCATAATCGAAATCTCCGGGCCTCCACCTGCGTTCCCGGCAGTTCCATCTATTTCTAACCGCCTGTCGAATGGATTCGCGCCGGGGCGATCAGCCGGCAGGCTTTTTAATCCTCCTGAAAAGCGGGTATCAACAATTCGACTCGGTCGGTGCTCGCGGCGGGTTGCCTTCCTCGCAAAAACCGGCGGATACTGCCGCCGATCCGTTTCTCGCATGGTGGCAGGCGCGAGACGCGGAGAGGTCGGTCACCCTGGCGAACATCGGCCAGGCGGAGGCAAAGAAAACGCTCGCCGGCCGCCAGAAGACGGAGACGAAACTGACCGAAGAACAGGGAGAAGAAGAAGAAGAAGAGGATCAGGAGGACGAGGAGGAGGAGGAGGAGGAGGAGGAGGAGGAATAATGGAAGAAAGAGGCTGACCAGTCGCACGGCCAGTCGCTGCGTCTGCAGTCAACTGCGTCTCCTCTTTCACATGTCTTCCCCGTAGCGGCGCGGCGGTCGTTTCTCCTGAATCCTCCGTGTCCCCTTCCCGTCATCCACCCCTGCTCGCCCCTCGTCCAAGGCCCCGTCGGAACCGACGAAAATCATTCTGGTTCGACGCACGAGAATTTCTCGGCGACCCCGACACCGCGAATATTTTCGGCCGCTATCTTAACACGGCCGCGTTTATCGGAACAGCTGTTTGCTACCGCCCGACCAAACTCCGGAGAGGCGAGAAACTTCGTCGAAAGTTAACAGATACGCAGCCGACACCGAGATTAGCGCAGTTGACACCTGCCAGAACTCGTCAGCAATCATGCTACGAGGAACGGGTACGTCGAGATTGTCAGTCGATCGGTAATACAGAGAGAGAGAGAGAGAGAGAGAGAGAGAGAGAGAGAGAGTGCACGGTTAAATTTACATCGGGTACTCTCATCGTAGCAATTCTCTAGCCTCGTTCTCTGAGCTGGTTTCACTGAACTCGAGACATTGAGCAATGGAAGAAGAGTGGGACTGACAAGAAATGAGCCTGGACAAATTCAAAAAATTATGAAACTTTGCGGATATGTAGGTGTACAGGGTGGTCAGTAACGGACGGTACAACCGGAAAGATAGTGATTCTACATTTAAAAAATTAATTGCACTACTGTATATTCGCACCAAGGTCTCCAATTGCTCCGCAAGATGATTCGTGGATGGGGATTCGAGAAAGTCAAGTTGGACGACCGCAGGTGATTGGAAGACGAGAGAGAGAGAGGCGCTCGCAGGAACCATGGTTTCTCGGGACCGCTATCGGTTCTATTTAGAATCGAATTTATTACGGGCGATGACTCGATGACTACTAGTTATCGGGCCGGGCCCGGTCCGAGAGACAAAGAAGCCGGCCAGCTGTTCGCCGATCCGCTTAATGGACTTTGGCAAGCCCGACGGCTACTGTGCGCGTTACGAACGCCTAATCCTTCCGACTATCGGCGGGTCATCTCGTTAATAAATTACGAGGTGTCGATCGTGCGGCCGCCGCCGTCCCGAGGTGTTTCCTAACGGGACGAAGATCGCACATGGGCACTGACACACGCACGTGCACACGCAAGCACATCTACACAGACCGTGGCCACGCGAATCGCGTGAGCTGATTCGGACGATCACGGGACGGTTCACGGTCTTCCTGGTGATAACGCCGGAAGCCTCTTTCTTGACCTTTTCTCCGTTTGGTCGCATTCTTCCGAGAATTTCGATAACGGACACCCGCGATACCGTGACCCGAACTCCGGCCGGGAGTTCAACGGATTTGTCGTGACGCCCATTAACGCGATACGAGGAATCGCAATATCGCCAGACGGGCGAACAAATTGGACCGTTTTTTGCCGACCGTGTGGTCCGCAAAAGACTCCAGCCACGAGTACCACAATTTTTCTCTATTTTACTGTTCATTTAGTCATTGTTCACAGCCACGTCTTGTTCGTATTTTTATTATCAAACGAAATAGTCAAATCAATTTTGTAGTGGTCTTTTTATATCTAATAATTAATTCTATCACAATTTTGTGAGTAGATATTGTTGTATATATATTAGTAACCGTAAGTTACCCGTCGATAAGGTAGAAATTAACGTATGCCTAAACAGGCATACATCTGTACAATTATATCCACAATACTGACATGCGCGTGTGGACTGCTTACACACATTGTCTTAGTCAGACTATTCGTTCTATTTCTACTTCATTCCAATTTGTCGCAATTCAGATAGAAAATTGTTAGTTTGCATAAAGATCCACTGTCTAATTATGACACAATTTTGTTACATCTTAAGGTCAATTTACATTATACGAAACGGACCGGTACTGACACGATAATACATTGAAACATGCATTTTAAATGGAACCGTTCACACTTGTACTGCAGGGACAGGCACCAACCTGCACGGAGAAGCACGTACCGTCAACGGAACGTACCAACATTATCCCGAAGAACGTTTTGCCGGTTCGGTACGTGCCTATCCGTGCCGTATATTGTAAATTGACCTATATGCATATGTTTCTTACGGAACGAAACGAGTGAAATGACTTTTGACTGACCTTAGCCGCAACCAAATTGTCAGATAGACATATAATATTTGTACCTCGCGAACAAAAGTCTAGTCGTTGTTAATTCACGGAATTTTGATGCTCGATTGTGTGTAATAATACTAATAACAACACGCTGCGTCCGGAATGAAACCATGAATAAAATGCACGATACGTTGTTAGCACACCATCATAAAAATAACAGCCACATTATAGTTCATAAATCTACATGTTCCTACCGAAAGGAACATAATCCACGAGCAATAACCGCGAGGAACATAGAGTTTGACAATTACTCTGCAGCAGTTTGCTCCTTTTAATACGGACGCCTTAATAGATAATAACATTTTAGGGGCTTCCCAGGTAAACCGATACAATTAGTAAAAATTTTTCAATCATATTTCAGAGGAAACCTAACTTTTAACGAATCATGTATCTAACTCTTAAAACATCTATTTTATCCGTTCACTTTACGACAGAAGATCGAAGAATCTAAAACCGCAATTTTGTATTTATTTTTTCAAAGAGCAGTCTCCTGTGAATTTTGCACTGATCGATTAACCCTTGGCATTCGAATGCCGACTGTAAGGCGTCTGTAAAAATTGCTATATCATTATTAGACTGCGGATCTCTATGCATTTATGACAAAAATGAGTAGGCGTAATTTAAAACAGTAGAAACATTAAAAGAATTTAATAAAATTGTTTGTATTTAATAAACTACTAAACATTTCAGTATTGTACGAGTAAATTCCACCATTTTCCTATGTATAACATGAAAAAAAAATATATATATATAGAAGGAAAATATTCTAGATCGGAAGAAATGTTTCGTTTTAGAGTTACGGCGTACTCGAAAAAATGTATTTCCCCGAAAAGGAAAAGAATCACCCTTCTCAAGGAAGTCTAACATTTTTGGGACGCCCTGTACAAATAATAAAATGCTTCCAATAAGCAAGTAGTATTAGTATTTATTTAGTTAGTTAGTATTCGTTCAGTAGTACTTGTTTTTTATTAGTAGTAGCACTTATATCAAGTAAAAGTGAAAGTGGACACTCGATTTCTTACACATATTATTTTTAATATTTCACTAGTACTAGGTAATAAATATTCGAAAAACAAATACTACTGTTAACATGGTAGTTCGAGTATTAGCTCTGTTTCAACGGAGAAACATTCGGATTATGCCCGGATGGGCCGAACAAAAGAGTAAAAGCTTTTACATGGTTTTATACGTACCAGCCATTATCGTCGGACTGGTACAGTCTTTCGTCCGGAGCCGTTCGGCGGAATTCTCTCCGTTGTCCCCGGCCTGTTGTATAATTTGCTCGAACGTCGAACGAGACACCCGTCGATCGACGTCGATTGCAGAGCTGCAGATCCGCGTCCCTGCGACCGCGTATTGTGTCGCGAGCAGCGATCCCACGATTTCGACAGACACCTGTCCTCCAGGAACACCGACGACACGGTCTCGCGATTGGTTGCGAAACGACGCGCCGTGGTCCGACGCGTCTAGCCTAGGCGGCTCTGGCTCGCTTCGATCGATCGATAGCCGCGTGAAATACTACACGACGTGTCCGACGATCATGCCACGGACACCCCGCCCCCGACTTCAGTTAGTCATTTTATTTATTTCCGTGGGCGGGCACCATGGAAATATCAAACACCGCCCGACGAACCACGCAGAAACCGAAACGATAAGACACGGATTTTCAACGAATTCGCGAAACTGATGGTCGGCTGCTACGACTCTCGAATTCTGTTCTAGTCATTTCTGCAATAACTGTAGATCTGTAGGCATAGCTGCACGAAAGAGCTTTCCCTCGATTTTATCTGCACCGATTCTTAACCCTTTGCACTCCGAACCATTCTGGCAGAAATTTACAAATCCTCGTATTATTTAGTATAATTTTGGAACCAAGTAACGTATTATAGTGATATTGGACTTATATGAATTGGTTGACATCGAGGAATATATATTTGCAAAAAAATCAATATTTTATCTAAAGTTGCGCTGGAATAAATTAATTCCCCATAATCGCTAATAAACTTTAATGTCCCATGAGAGGGGACAGCGGAGTGCAAAGGGTTAACTTCAATTTGACCAATTGTAATCATATGTCGTTCGTGCTTTCATATTTCAATCTTTAAAATTTTCGACGACGTTCATTGACACTCTAGTCGTTAGTGTACGTCGCAGTGCATATTTTATGCCCGAGATCTGAATTTATTTTTACCCAAGAAAGTAATAATCTGTAACAATTTTATTTGTCAACGAAAACATGCAAGAAATTATGAAAGACAAATTGAAAGTAAATACCTGAGTGCCCTGAGTACTCTGAAAAAATGTAATTATAACACAATTGTAGAGATATCGAAGACTTTATCTAGGAAAAGAAATGTCTTAAAATGAATTACCTACAAATTTCATCCGAGCATCGTATAAGGTCTAAATAAAGAAGAAATATTTTATCTTCCCTTACTAAAAACAGTGAAACTATGTATGACAATTAAGATCAGAATAAAATGAATTTTTGGAAAGAGTAGATTGAGTCAAAACCAGCACCGTAAAATTAGCAGAAACTGGCGCTGTTTTCTCGCTTTTCGGCTGTCTGTTATTCCATGTGTATTAACCAGTTAACTGTGATTGACGAGTATACTCGTCATGGAGAAGTGGCACGATTTTGTGTATTGACGAGTATACTCGTCATGCGTAAAATTTTAATTCTGGTGAAAACTAAATTATATTCGTAGAATTTTAATATGTTTAAAATGTTTAGAGGTCAAGACGAA